>CM042168.1:56129633-56369140 GCA_023376005.1 Doryteuthis pealeii
CCACACCCAGAGAGATGGGGGTTAGACCTCATAAAAAATTAAAAAATATTCCCCTAATATATTTTAGGAAAAAACTATTTCAGACATATTTTCATCAAAAGAAAAGCAATTCTGGAAATTTTTGTGAAAATGGGACCATTAATTGATTTTTCAAAAAATTCTCTTGTCATAACTTGTTTTTAGCTACGTTAAATTTCAGTTGATAGAACAGAGTAAAAATGAAAAACACTATTTTTCAATCATAATTTTCATTATTTTCATAAGCTGAATTTTTAAAAAATCATCAGGAGTTGTTTAATGTTTTTTCTTTCTTTTTCAAGATAATATTAATTTTTACGCAAGTTTCATTGTGTTAAATATAGGGGGGGGGGGTTAATTTCATAGGATAAATTGGTGGTACCTAATAATTTCAATTAAACTTGTTTTAGAAAAAAATATTTTTCAACATTAAATGTATAGTAACACACAGAATTTGGAAGACACGAGACAGAACAAGTGAACAGCCACTAGCAACAACTTCAGTTCTAGTAATCTTCTGTAGAAGGGATTTTTATCCTGAAATATTAGGAATTAAGAATAAATCACAGGTTAACAAACAACACCACAGTTAGATTTTTTCTTCTTTACACTTGCATTGTGATAGCCTTCAAAACCAACCAACAAACCAGTATAGTAATTTTTTTTTTTTTTTTAAGCAATACGTAATTAAAAACGACCTTAATCCCCAAACCCAATTTGCAAAAAAGTTCATTCATATGCTGTAGTTAAACTGTCATGGATCACCACCAAATATGTTTCCGTTTTAATTTTGACGACGATTTGCAAGTTTAACCCATATTTACAATAAAAGTTCGTCGTTTGTTACTTCATATACCATAGGGACTAGCAAACAGAGGCTAAAATTCATTTTTGACAAAATGACTTTAGCCCCCCTACAGAAAATAATTTACCAAAAATCAGGGAATTATCGGATTTTAATGAAATTTTCAGTGTTTATGTATCAATGAATGATCTTTATAATGCATTATTTTATTTTAAAACTTACTCATTTTTTTCAGGTCACTTAATTTTGACCCCCTTATGTTGGGGGCATAAAATTGCTTCAAGTTGGTCCTAACTTGATACTAATTACAGTATAAATAAAGAGATAAAAGACCGAAGTTATGAATAGAAACAAAAAAAAAATTTCTACGGTGGAGCTCCTATGAGAAAATAAGTACCGAAAATCGAAAAATAAAATGTAAAAAAAAAAAAATATAAAATAATTTTTTAGAGATTTCTTTTTTTACTCATTTCCATAATTATTTAATTGACTATTATCTTATTAAAAAAAAAATTATATATCGATATTTTTTCTGCGAAAATAGAATTTTTCTTCAAAACTTATTACGTCGTGAGTATAAAGTAAGGTTTGCATTAAATAGATATTTATTTCTAGAAACTAAAAATATAACATTTTAAACTTAATATCAAGAGCCACATATTTTAAAACAATTGAATTGATTTTCAATAAAAAACCATAATGTTTGACCAATAATTGTATGGAAGACCAAATACACATAAAACAATGTTTTATGTTTTAAAAACATAAAATTATAAATATCTTCCTCTCTATTCAGGAGAGTTATTGTTTGTGTCAGTAATTTAACCGAAAGATTCAATAACTTATAAGTTAAGGTAAGTTTATTTCATTATTACTATTTTTAATTCAATTATTCCTTTTTAATTAAAAATATTCAAATTCTAATTGATGTTTTCTCACTTTTTATCTTTAAATTAACATTTTTTTTTTTTAACTAAAATAAAAAAAAATTGCAATTCCAAAATCTTGTCATGTCTGGCCGGACAGGACTATCTGGAACCCCATCTAAAAATTTTTGTTTTTTTCCTTCAATGGATTATTATCGATTGCAATCAGATTGTAAAAAAAAAAATTCTAAAAAGTTCTTTATTTTTCGAGTTCCCCGTCGTAAATATTGGAAACGCTACAAATTTTTTTTTTTCTTCCTTCAATGGATTATTATCGTTTACACACCAATCTATCAGAATTTTTTAAAATTCTTAAAAGTTCTTTACTTTTTGAGTGTTTAGGGGTGCTCATTTTCCCGTACGTGGAAATTATTTTCTGTAGGAAGGGGTGCTAAATTCATTTTGTCAAAAACCGGGTTTTACGTCAATTAAACAACACAAAAAAATTTAAAATATTATGGCAATTATGGAATACCATACACGAAACGTAAATAATATGCACATTTTATTTTCAATGAAACTAAATATATTTTTGATTTTTTTACATACAAATAACGGATTTTCCTTGGTTAAAAGTTAAAACGAGTGTGAAAAATTTCAGTAACATTTAATGAATATGTATTTAAAGTAACGCTTTACTTATTTTATAAAAAGAAATGTTTATAAGTATTTTAAAAATATTTTAAAGCCATTATTGAACACGATAAATCAAAATAAATTCAACGTAACTTTTTGTTGAAATTCGGACGATTTTTAATGTATAAAATGTATTAAAAATAAATTGCATATTGTAATAATATTTTTCTTTTTTAATGATGGTCATTATGTTACTACTTATCGATTTAAACAAAGTTTGACCTTAAATAATAGATTTAATTATTTTTAATTCGCTTTTAAAACTCGTAAAAACTGAATTCTGTGCCAGTCCCTAATATACCGAAAGTTTTATTAAAATCGGATAGTTAGTTTATTTAAGATGATTTTTAGAAGAATTTCCTGTGATTTCCCACTGGTAGAAGGCGCGAGAAATTGAGCATACCTAATATTATCTCTTGCGCGCAATTCTGCATTAGTACCCAAATATTTTACTTGTCGGCGAGAAAAAAAGAAAAGAAAATACAACTTATTATATTTTCAGCTAGGGTTACCTCCTTTGAATTCAGGGACGTTTAATTTTCGGTGTATGTGTCTGAGGTCCAACGATAGAGACACAAGATGCACATTAAGTTCACGTACACAATTGGGGGTCCAGTTTACAATGATAAGGAGATTGTAAATCAAACCCCGACTTTATAGCCAAGCAGCACGCTTGTTAGTAAGCTACTTTTTTTTATCTATACAAATAGAACGTTGTTAACGGAACGAATAACATTCCACGATAGACTGTCGCGTTTTATTTTTTTTTAAAAATCATCGGGAGTTTTTTCATTAAATTTTTTTTTATTTTTAATGTTTCTTCTTTTGAATGGTCCAAGAAGTTTGACAATAATATTAACTTTTATTCAAGTTTCATGTGTTAAATATGGGGCAGGGGGAATTTTACACTTCGAATTGGAGGTCACTGGTGTAAAACAATTCTTAATATATTGTTGCATTTAATTTTTAGTTTAGATTTCAGGAAAGAAAAGAAAAGGAAAATAAATAAAATAGGCCGAAAGAAAAAAGTGTTTACAAAGAGGGACAAACAGTTTTGCCGACAACAGATGAAAAAAAAAAAAAAACAACACAAAAAACGATGACGTCACATTAAAACACGAAAATTATGCCAATTCGCCTATTGTCAGATTAATTTGGCATTTATTTCAAGATTAAAAAAAATCTTCGGTAGATTTTTTAAAAAATATTAACTCCCAAAGAAGAATTTATAATAACTTATAAATTCTTCTTTGGGAGTTTAAAAAAACGTATTTCACTAAAAATATTAAATACGTATGTTCTACTTGAGAGAGAGAGAGAGAGAGAATGAAAGTTATATCACTTACTTTTTATGTCTGTCATCTGATTTAATTTCTTCAAAGCAATGTGACATCAGAGAAAAAAAAAGAAACTGTAAACTTTTAAATAGAATATTTTCTCGTAGAATTCAACTTAAAAACAGCCGTCATTTACGATCGAAACAAGTTTTTTTCCTAAAGAGCGAAATTCAAGGGAGATAATTTAAAAAATCTTTTTTTCTGTATTGTATTGGGAATTCAGAAAAATTAAGATTGCCTAAATTAAAAAAAAGATAAAAAATAGAATCGTTTAACTGTATATTAGTATTTTTCTTTCTTTTTTCAATAAACAAAAGAAATGGCAAATTTAAAAAAAAAGCTTAAGATCTACAAATGCTGAAAAATTAATAATTAAAAGATTATTTTCTTACCAAAAAGCAGGGAATTGTCCGATTTTAATGACATTTTCAACACTTTATTCAATAACAACCTAATTTTATAATGAATAACTTATTTAATTTAAAAAAATAACTTGAAAAATAAAGTGAGTTATTTCCTATAACTCCAACCTAAAAAAGGGGAACCACTCTGAATGAATTTTATCTGTTAATTAATCTACCCATTATTTTTCCATTAAACTAACCCTAAACCCTAACCCATCTTTTTTCCTAGTAGGTCAATAAATAAATAAATAATTTATAAAACTCATTCAGAGTGGTTCCCCTTTTTTAGGTTGGAGTTATAGGAAATAACCAAAAAGTGTTGTTTTTTTAAAAATAAAATCCGAATGAAGATAAAATTTTCCAGTTCCTAATTTTTACATTTAAATCCTGAAGAACATATAAAAACGAAAATAAATAAAAATTCAATACCTGAAAAAAGTGATTTGAAAATTTAAAAGCTATTTTTAACTGTCTGTAAATGATGATTCACACACTTGACAAGAATATGTTTTTCTTTTATTTAGAAATCATATCATATCATATATAGCTTTTTACTCTTGCATCATTGTATAAGACTAGTTATTTATCAAACTACAAAATAAATAACTCATTTAAAAACTATATTGTTTAATGTTTAAACAATGGCAAGCACAGTCCTTTTTAATACATTTTCTTGAAATAAATAAATAAACAGTGTATTTTCATTTATTTTATACGAGGTATAAAAAGACACACAAGAACATTTTGGTTACCCTTTTTAATGACTTTCAATTTATGCTTGCAATACTTAAATAAGTCATATACATGGTTTTAGAGGCAATATGGTTTTTTACTTTAAAAAAAAATTATTTTAACAATTTTTTAGAGACCAAAGGTTCCCTTCCTGTGGATAACACTTGATTTCTTTTTGCATAGTATTTATATCCTAGGGTTCATTTTAGGATGGAGCATGTTCCTTTGATAGCTGCTATTTGTACTTCATAGTAACTTGGTTTACCAGGTATTGTGTCAAGATATTTTTAGGTCATTCTTGAAGTCTTGATATTTTGTCATTTTCCCCCGCTCAGCTCTATTGAGGCCATAATCATTTAGGACAGCTACATCAATAATGAGAGCAGTTTTTTCATGTTTATTCCAGATGTCAATATCTTGTTTAATGGCCTTGTCTTTTATATACCTGCCTCTCTGAATTACTTTATCATAGAACACAGTCACCTTCCCATTTGATGTTATCGGTGGAGGTTCATGTTCCCAGATATACTGTGGACTGTCAAGCAGCATCTCTCCAAAGATTTTCCATTTTGTTATGACAGGCAGTGTAGTGGCCATCTGCCAAGGGGACCTGGCATCTAGAAATCAGAGAGGTCAGACTTTTAAGGGCTGTGTGTCAGAATCTGCATTGATAATTTATTTTGAGACCAGCAATTTTCTTCAATCTATTAGTGAGTAGGCCCTGGTCTTGTCCTGCTATAAGAATTCATTCCTCATCAAATGGAAGCTTGCAACTCTTGAGCCATTGCAGTGAAGCCTCTTGTCAATGTATTTCCATGAACTTCCCAGCTCTCTTATGTTGTTGTCATCCTTGTTTCTTGTCTCCAGTTCCCTCTTGCAATCAGGGTTGCTGATTGTCGCTGTCCTCGGCAATGTTCTTCAGTGTGTCTCCACTGAAGTTTCACCATTATGTGTTATCATGTGGGTTTTCAAATATGCTTTCTGTGAATATTTTGAACCACACACTTTACAAGAAAATGGTCTCTCACCAGTATGCGATATCATGTGGATTTTTAAATATGAATTCTGTGAAAATCTTGAACCACACACTTTACAAGAATATGGTTTTCTCACCTGTATGTGTTCGCATGTGTAATTTTAAACTAAAACTCTGTGAAAAAGCAGATCCACAAACTTGACAGGAATATGGTTTCTCTCCAGTGTGTATTCGCATGTGGCTTTTCAAATAGGAACTTACTGAAAATGATTTTTCACAGAATTCACAAGAATATGGTTTTTCTCAGTGTGCGTTCGCATGTGTTTCTTTAAGGTAGAATTTTCTGAAAATGCTGAACCACACACTTCACAAGAATATGGTCTTTCTCCAGTATGAGTTCGCATGTGTTTCTTTAATGTCGAATTATCTGAAAATGCTGATCCGCACACTTCACAAGAATATGGTTTTTCTCCAGTATGGGTTCGTATATGCCCTTTCAAAATTGAACTCTGTGAAAATGCTCGACCACATACCTCACAAGAATATGGTTTTTCTCCAGTGTGTGTTCGCATGTGGCCTCTTAAACTGGAATTCAATGAAAATGCTGATCCACACACCATACAAGAAAAAGGTTTTAACTCTGCATCACAAGCATATTTATCATCAGTGTGTTTTTGCATGTGACTCTTCAACTTTGAACTCTGAGCAAATGATGATCCACATATTTGACAAGGATATGGTTTCTCTCCAGTGTGTGTTCGAATGTGGCTTTTCAGATATGAACTATTAGAAAATGCTGATCCACACTGTTCACAAGAATATGGTTTCTCACCAGTGTGTATTCGCATGTGGCGTTTCAAATTTGCATTCAATGAAAATGCTGATCCACACACTTCACAAGAATATGGCTTTTCTCCAGTGTGTGTTCGCATGTGAGCTTTTAAATCAGAATTCCATGAAAATACTGACCCACAAACATCACAATTAAGAGATTTCTCTTGAGAGTGTGTTGCCATGTGTTCTTTTAATTTGGAAGACTCTGTAAATTTTGATTCACACACTTTACAAGAAAAAGGGTTTGTGTGTCTTCCAATGTGACGTTTCAAAAGTGTACTATGTGAAAATGTTAATCCACATTCTTTACAAGCATGTGGTTTCTCTCCAGTGTGTGTTCGCATATGACGTTTCAAACTTGTACTATCAGAAAATGCTGATCCACACTGTTCACAAGAATATGGTTTCTCTCCAGTATGAGTTCGCATGTGGCGTTTCAAATGTGTACTATGTGAAAATGCAGATCCACACAATTCACAAGAATATGGTCTCTCTCCAGTATGTGTTCGCATATGACATTTCAATTGTGAATTCACTGAAAAGGCTGAGCCACATACATCACAAGAATATGGCCTCTCTCCAGTGTGTATTCGCATGTGAACTTTTAAATCTGAAGCCTGTCTAAAAGCTGATCCACATACTTCACAAGAATATGGTTTGAGCTTTTCTCTTTTTGTGGCTCCATATGTCTATTCAATTCTTGTTCTCTCCAATAATTGGTATCTGTGAATCAAGAAGAGATATGATTAAAGAAAACAAGATACCTTTGCATTATTTGCAATTATGAAATTGTACGTTGTAATTCAATAACAATCATGTTCACTCATAAAACATTTTATAATAATATTCAAGAAACATAATTAAATATGATTTGAATACAAGAATATTTACTATTGCTTATAACATCTATTAATAATGGAGATTGTCTGTATTTATGTCTGTAACAAAAACTATGTCATAGCTCTACGTCACAGCTTACGTCACAACATTCTTATGCTATATACACCCAAAATTTGAGTAAGCAATTTTACAAATAAATAAATACTATGATTTTGTGGAAAATTGATGTGGAAAATATTCAAAATAATTGTTTGGTTATTATATGCACGCAACATTTTATTTGAGAGGGACAGGGCTCAGTTTTCATTTCAAATGGTTTTATTTTTTATTTTTTTTACTCCTTTAATAAATATGAGGATTTGTCTTACTTATGATACAAACCCTCTTTTTAACTCCCACCCTCTCAAGGCAATGTCTTTCAAAAATTAATTTTTACGACACCCAGAGGGTGTTTTCTGTTGTGAATGAAAATTAAAAGACAATTTGCATCTTTTTTTGTCCCGTCGAAAAGATAAAAAAATGCAATGGAAAAATATGATAGGAGACAATGTTGTAATTTAAATAATTTTATTCAATGAACAAACAACCGTGGTCTTGCATAATGAGTCCCTTATACTAGTCTTGATAATAAATGGTAATTAATATAATTAGTTGGAAAATCAAATTTTATTGCTGAATTCAATTAAAACAAAAACATTGATAGTATTTACTATTGCCTATGATTAAAAAAAAAACCTCACATCTATGGATGTATATGCAATAGGGATACAATATTCATATGATATATTTTATGATTTTTGTCTCTTTCAACTGATCAAAAGAAAAGAAAAATTAGTGAAATAGATCACTAATTAGGACTGAGCCTATTCTAGTAATGACCACCCCAAACAGAGTTTAACAGGTTTGAATTCAGAGTTTTCCTTCTCCTAGACTGGTTGCCTAACCAAGGTTAAAGAATCTAATCTGCCCTACTATTTACACATAGCTGGAGGGAGAGTAGTTGGATTTATACCTTTCCCAAAAATATTAGCGCTATGTGAACTATAGCTTTGTTCAGGATTTGAACTTGGGTCGACAAGTCCATTTCCTTTGACTTTAACCATTACACCATGCAGCTCATATTCCAGTTTTGTTTTGTTTTGTTTTGTTTTTGTTTTTTGTTTTTTGTTTTTTAGTTCTGGCAAGGTTTAGATATTTGTTTATTTTTCGCTTTCTTTCATTTTCATTTCGCTGGAACAGTAAAATCCACAAGTCCTAGTTAATTAACACTACGTCTAGTCTTCTGACCGGGATTACGTGATCTGTTTGCATCTCAAAGTCCCAGATAATTTTAAGTGCATCATTCTCTAGCAGGGATTCTGGTCTATGCAAATGAAATTTGGTAGTATGGTCAAATTTTGGTAGTATGGTCAAATTTTGGTATCTTGCCTAATCCCAGTGGATCACATTTTCCACCCAGTCATGCCAAGTCTTTTACTCCTTATGTGTTATAGTAGTTTAATACATTCGGTCATTATTAGACAAAATGTTTCATCTCTGCCCTAATACAACAAACATGAGAAATCAAATAATTATTTCAAAATAATTACAATTAAATTTCAAATTTTCTACTCTGAAATTAAATAACATCTTGATAATAAATGGCAATTAATATAACTAGCGAAATGAAAAAAAAAACGCCCTCTGGGCGACGTAAAATAGATATTGCCTGAGGGAATGAGAGTTGAAAATTTAATATCAGAGAGTTTGTATCATAAGTAAAGTAAAATCATCAAATTTATTAAAGGAGTAAAAAATAAAATAAATTTATTACAGCTATTTACAGTAAAAAATAAAATAAATTTATTACAGGAGTAAAAAATAAAAAAAATTGAAATGGAAACTTAGTTCTGATAACTTAAAATATAGATAGATAGATAGATAGATAGATAATACCAGGAATGTATTTATTAAAACTTGTTTTAAAAACCAATGAGGACTGTCTAACATTGCATGTTCAAATTTATGACGATTTGAGGCAGTGTGACATAAGCAGTGACGTAATTTTTGTTACAGACAAAAACCGGAAGTGAATCTCCATTATTAATAGATTAGTTGGATAATCAAATTTTATTGCTGAATTCAATTAAAACAAAAACATTAATAGTAAAGAAAAATATTAGTTGAACAATTAAGTCATAATAAATAGGCATTTATATTAGGGGATGATGATTGAAATAAAAATTTATATTAGGGGACGATGATTGAAATAAAAATTTACTCACATGTTTATATTTTATATCCTTGTAATATCCTTTTTGTTCAAAACACTCAGAAAAACCACCCCGCTTTTTTGCAAATACAAATCTTATAATATAATTTTTCCCAAAATATTTTGAAACTATGGGGGCCCAGAAGTAGAATTATTTTTTGTTACAGTACCAATTCACTAACTGATTGATAGAAAAAAAAAATACCAAACATCAGGGAATTATCCTTTATGTGACATTAAAAAAAATTACCACTTCAAGAACAAAAGTCAAAATTTAAAAGATATTAAGATGAATATTACTAATAGCTGCTTTCATAATTTTTTTTAGTTTATCATTTTTTATATCTAACAAATCAATAAAATTAATTTAATATCTTAATCGGTCCATTTCTAGCATTAATGTTTTGGTAATTATGAACTTTTGTTTAGTAAATTAGGGTGTCCCAAAAAACAGAACCCATAAATGTAATAAAACTGTTAATTTTAACTAGGGGGGGGTTAGGGTTAGGATTAGGGTTTAGGGTTGGGGTTAGGGTTTGGGTTCTGTTTTTTCTGGGTCACTCTGTACATTCATTATATAATTAGGTCGTTAATGAATAAAGTGCTGAAAATGTCATTAAATTCTTTGATTTTTGGTAATTATCTCAAAATTAACAAAAAAATCATTACCTCCCTTGATCCCAAATGCACATACCAAGAATGAACGTACAATGAACGCGATTCTCTAACCTCTTGACTTTAAAATCTATCAAAATAAAGAAGGTAAAATTTTTTGAATTTTCATAGGCTATGAAATAACAAAAAAAAAAAGAATCATTAAATTCAATAATTTGATTTTCAGTAGGTTCTTAAAATTGTTGTTTTTCCCGCTATTTCAGATTATTACGTTTTGGATTATTTGGATTGTTGTCCTCATCTTTATTTTTATCTATATAACATTTTGGCCGATGTGCCATCCAGCCTTCTTCAGGTGTTTCTTGTCAGACTTGGGAACCATCTCGAACTTGGGAGCCCACTACCCTGTTCTCATTCCATTAACCATGACTGAGTACAAGTGTTAAGCTGCTATGATTCTATGATTTTCTTTTTCTTTTTTTTTTTTTTGCAGATGGGGATTTCGATTATTAGCCATCAAAGAGATGTAAAATTCTGGTACAAATGCACAACGGGGTAAGACTCCCCCAATGGGGCCACCTGTTTGGCTGTGGGTGGCGACCCGTGATGCTTAAGGATAGAGCCCAGGTGGATGAGCAGTTCATGACATGCAATACTCCACTTTGGCTCTATCTTGGGCTAGACGGGCGGTTGGAGAGGCCCCCTCCGATCAATCGGCTGGTCACATCAAGCCCTAGCACTTATATGATTTTCCCAACCCTATTGCCCTTATGGCAAGCCCCAAACCCTTTTTATCATATGGGTGATAGAAGGCGGTGGCTGCGTGTCTACATGTCCTGGGAATGACGTTAAACTCTATCTGATGGTGAAGTTCCAGTTTTGGAGGTTTGGGGAATGTGGAGCACCCCTTCATCACCATTGCTCCCTGGTCCACTCTGACCTGGAGTGGTAGTACCTGTTAGGGTCCCATCTATGGGTTAAATAGAAAAATGTATTTATAAAAAAATTGTCTTATCCATTAAGAATTGATTTATTTCAAAACTTTATCGGCATTAAATGACCCACTGAGGTTGATATGCCGTAAAACAAAACAAACCAAACAAATGCATAATGGCGCACAAGAGATTATATTAGAATTGCATTTTACATATAAATAGGATTACATTTATGGAAACTCCCAAAGTAGCCGAACCCTAACACCTCAAATGTTTCAGGTATTTCCCTGAAATTTATGACAATTTAATAGAATATAGTACATATCAATTAAAAAAGAAGAAAAAAATGTTTTCAAATAATATTATGACATTTTTTTCGCACTTTTTATTTCAGAATTCATGATTTTTTTTCTACAAAAACTACTGTCTTGAATATTATACAAATTTTTTGACATAGTTATTCAGACTCTTATCTTTATAGAAAAAAAGTAAAAATGATTTTTTGACGGTTCATTTTTTAAATATCTCATAAAATAAAATGGGGGGGGGGAGGTAGACCCCGTAAAAAAAAATTCCCCTAATATATTTGAGGAAAAACCTATTTCAGCCATTTTTTCATCAAAAAACAAGCAATTCTGGAAATTTTTGTGAAAATCGGACCATTAATTGATTTTTCATAGAATTTTGTTAAAATCCTCTTGTCGTAACTTGTTTTTAGCTACGTTAAATTTCAGTTGATATAACAGAGTAAAAATGAAAACACTATTTTTCAATCATAATTTTCATTATTTCCATAAGCTGAATTTAAAAAAAAAAATCATCAGGTGTTTGTTTAATGTTTCTTCTTTCGAATGGAAAAATTTTTTCAAGATAATATTAATTTTTCTGCAAGTTTCATTGTGTTGAATATAGGGGGGGGGGATTTTATAGGATAAATTGGTGGTACCTAATAATTTCAATGAAACTTGTTTTAGAAAAAAATATTTTTCAACATTAAATGTATAGTTACACACAGAATTTGGAAGACATGAGACAACAAGTGAACAGCCACTAGCAACAACTTCAGTTCTAGTAATCTTCTGTAGAAGGGATTTTTATCCCGAAATATTAAGAATTAAGAATAAATCACAGGTTAGGTTAACAAACAACACCACAGTTAGATTTTTTCTTCTTTACACTTGCATTGTGATAGCCTTCAAAACCAACCAACAAACCAGTATAGTAATTTGTTTTTTTATTTTGTTTGTTTTTTAAGCAATACGTAATTAAAAACCTTAATCCCCAAACCCAATTCGCAAAAAAGTTCATTCATATGCTGTAGTTAAACTGTCATGGATCACCACCAAATATGTTTCCGTTTTAATTTTGACGACGATTTGCAAGTTTAACCCATTTATTTACAATAAAAGTTCGTCTTTTGTTACTTCATATACCGAAAGTTTTATTAAAATCAGATAGTTTATTTAAGATGATTTTTAGAAGAATTTCCTGTGATTTCCCACTGGTAGAAGGCGCGAGAAATTGAGCATACCTAATATTATCTCTTGCGCGCAATTCTGCATTAGTACCCAAATATTTTACTTGTCGGCGAGAAAAAAAAAAAGAAAAGAAAATACAACTTATTATATTTTCAGCTAGGCTTACCTCCTTTGAATTCAGGGACGTTTAATTTTCGGTGTATGTGTCTGAGGTCCAACGATAGAGACACAAGATGCACATTAAGTTGACGTACACAATTGGGGGTCCAGTTTACAATGATAAGGAGATTGTAAATCAAACCCCGACTTTATAGCCAAGCAACACGCTTGTTAGTAAGCTTCTTTTTTTTATCTATACAAATAGAACGTTGTTAATGGAACGAATAACATTCCACGATAGACTGTCGCGTTTTATAGTTGTATTGGTCGTCGTCATCGTCGTGATTGTAGTAGGAGAAAGTAGCGGTGGGAGATGAAGACATTACAATACATCGCGGTAGCAAAGATAAGCATATTCGTTAAAGGGTATCTTCATGATACATATAACATATACTCCCGGATTTTTCAGTTTTTTGTTTGTTTGTTTTTCCTTAATGGAATGCTCCCTTCAAATTAGCATCGTATGCTCTTTTCTTTTGAGCTGCCTTTTTGTTCTCGGAAAAATAAACTTGTTGCTTCTCATTTGAATTCTCAAATAATTTCCTTTTACAATAGATAATTTTTTTTCGGTACTAATGCAGAATAGTAGAGATAAATTGAAATATCATTTTATTACGCAAAAGCATAACATTTCACTGAAATGTCCAAAATCTTTGAGACGTAAAAATTAATAAATAAATAAATATAACAAAATGTTATAAAGAGAAAGCAAAAAGATTTTTTCTATATAGATATGCGCAATAATAACAAAGGGGGGTAATAAACTCTAAAAAAAAAATCTTCATTTTAAAACAATTACGAAAAATTAGGGAATTGTCCAATTTTAATGAAACTTTTACAAATTATTAATCAACGACTTAATTGATAGCTTATTTTATTAAAAAAAACAAGCAAACTTGAATTGGATTTTTTTTTATCAATTCAGAATGTGTGTGTGGGGAAGGGTGACATTTGGTCTGTTATAAATTAAAAAGTTACTTCCCTTTGAATAACCTTAAACCGGAATTATCTACCACTGTCCGCTAGGATTGAAAACAGCATATACAAACACGGACATTTTGTGCGATATAACTAGTGTAATTGTTTGATATTAAAACATATCTAAACGGTTTATCAGTCTCGTCATTCTATTCTTTCTATACCTTTGACAGCAATTTTAATATCAAACAATATGGACAGATTACTACTGCGTCCAGAGAGACTTAACATCGAGCCTACAGCTCCTAACTCGGAAAAACTTTTCAAATACTGGAGACTAACGTTCAACAACTACCTGAGCGCCGTCAACGAAAATAATGAGACAGAAAACGACCAACAGAATCTTTTTGCCCTGATAAACAATATTTCGGCGGAAGTTTACGAAATTATCAGTGACTCCAACGATTATAATTCTGCCATGAAGACCCTCGAAGCTGCTTATATCAAACCTACAAACATTATTTACAATCGACACCGACTCCTGACTATGAAGCAGCAACCGGCACAAACTATTGATGGTTTCGCACAGCAATTGGAAATTCTGCGAAAACATGCAATTTTCAGGCTGCAACGGCTGAAGAACATAAACAGCAATATATGCTAGATGTCTTCATTCATGGCATAACCTCCAGTACAATACGACAACGACTGTTGGCAAAACCCTCATTGTCACTTCAAGAGGCAAAAAACATGGCCAGGTCGCTAGAGCAAGCATGAAAACAGACGGAATATTATGAACAAGGTAAGATGATTACCGCTCTCATGATTTCTCCTGAAGAAAATACTAACATAGCTGCAATAAAAAATTAAAAAAATACTCAAGAAAGAAGAGGAAAGCATCGTTAGGTAACGGGTGTTACGTGTATAAATAATACACACACTAATACATTCAGCTCTCCATATTAAGTCCCCTGACAGGGATAATCCTTAACTGATGAGGGGACCTCACTTCCTGTATGACTGGGTAAATAAAAGTCACGTTATCTTTAGCTCTGTGTTGTTTCAACTTCTTCTCTAACTTATACTCACATAACATGGTGACAGCGGCAAAAGAAACACGTCTCTACAACTCTTGAAGAAAGTACAAGTCGTCGTAAAAAAAATTTAAAAAAAAAAAAAAGCAAAGAAAGAAAACAAAACTGAGTAAGTTTTTCACTGCTTTTTTTTTTGTGTTATTGTACAGTTACTCCTTCCTCGGACCACGTGTGTGTCAGTACGTCGCTTGATAAACGAAATACGTTTCTTCTTCAACGCTAAAAGGAAGAACAGGTTAAAAAAAAAAGATTTTTCTTTTAAAGACATTTGTGCCCTATTTTTCTTTTTGTGTGTGTTCTGTCTCGGTCCATTTTATTCACCTCGGCGCCACGTGCGTATCGCTAACTCATTTGATCACGCCGTTGTTTCGTCTAAGACCCACATTGCTCTGACCACTCACTTGACAAACGAGATAAGACTAAAAATAAAATAAAATAAATAAATAATAAAAAAAAAAAGAATAAATAAATAAAAATTGGGTTGTCAAGAACTGTGTAATAACTAATTTTTCTTTGTTGATCTGTCCATTTTTCTGGCTTCACAGCCACATGTTTAGCATGATCAATTTCATCTCGTAGTGGTGACATTCTTGCTTGATATTACGTATTGGGATTGTTGCTGACTTCTCGCTACTGCTTCAGATTTTTTACTCACTGACGGTACCTGGAAATACCTTGTCCACTGTAACTTAGTCACTATCTTAGATGTGTCTATCGAAGAGATGACACCTACTACCACCCTGCCAATGGAAATGGCTAATATACATGCGAGAGCTCCTGAACGTCTGGTGTTTGGTGGAAACAAGGCAGGCGCCTGGAAAATGTTTCTCCAGCATTGGACAAATTACGCCTTAGTTGCCCGACTAAACCGCCAACCGAGAGAAATTCAAGTCGCCATTTTTGAGAACTGCCTTGGTGATGAGGCCATGAAGGCATATCAGAGTATGCAGTTTAATACCCCCTACACAGAGCGTACCATACTAGAAATACTCCAGGCCCTGGAAGAATATGCCATCGGAATTGTCAATGAGTGTTATGAGAGGTTTGTTTTCCGTCAGAGAAAACAAGAAGAAGGTGAAACTTTTGACAATTTCTACAATGACATAAGAGTCCTCTCAAGTACCTGTAACTCTGCACCAGATGTAACGACTCAATGCTGAGGGACCAAATTGTTGGAGGTATCCGGAATCGAAATACCAGACAAGACCTATTAAAATTATTACATAATTAGATATAAGTTATTATTTTTTTTATTATTACATATTAAATTATTATCATCACAAATTATTAAAATTTCAGAACCTTACCCTACAGAAGAGCGTGAACATTTGCAGGGCGGCTGAAAAAGCCTCCGTACATAGTCAAAGCATGGGGCTAGAAGAAGCTCAAGTATTAAAAGTGTATGAGTCCAACAGAGCTAGAGAACCAGCCCGAAAACAAGAATGCCTATTCTGTGGTTATGAACATGAACTTAAACGTAGCAAATGTCCGGCCTATGGCAAAACATGCAACGCTTGTAGGGAGAAGAACCATTTTGGGTCATCCATTTTGACCACCAAAAAAAAGCCGATAAATTAATAGAGAAAAAGTGCATGGAATATATGGAAAAATTCGAAATAGAAAAACAAACAGATGAAAAATTTAAGATTTACAAGGAACTAGAAACTTTGAAAGAGAAGCATGAAAAAATAAACATTGACACAAATGACAAGATAAAGAACGCAACGAACAACAGCAATAACAACACGATAATGATGGACTGCTGTAGGGAACTACAAGAGAGAGAGGAAAGAAAACAGAATCTGGTGATTTTCGACGTCCCAGAAAGCAAAAAAGAAACGGCAGATGAAAGAATAAAGTGATGACCAAAAAATATGTGATGATATATGTACAAATATTAAATTAGAAAAAACAACAGAAATAAATTCCCCTGCAAAGATATGACAAGCAAAACTATCACCCACTGTCTAAACCAACTGTTTTTGATCTTTGGTATGCCCGACATGATACACATTGATAGAGCGACTGATTTCCTCTCAGAAGAAACTACAAACTATTTGCATGAAAAAGGCATTGCCACAAAACAAGCAGATACCATCCGAAAGGTAACGGACAAGTAGAGAAACTAAATGGCACTCTATGGAAGGCTATTCAAGTAAACCTACACTCTCGTAACATGAAGCCCTATCACTGGGAAAATGTCCTACCTGACACACTCCATTCAATTAGATCCTTACTCTGTACTACAATGAATACAACCCCTCATGACAGATTGTTCAAGTATAGCCGCAAATCTACTTACGGGACTTTAATTCCCTCTTGGGCTAAACCGGGACCTATATACATCAGAAATGACACCAATTCAAGTAAATATGACATATTATTTTTTCCTTATTTTCATTTTATCTTAATTCAAAACAACTATCACGAATTTTAAACATGCGGCAGAGTTTCGCAAATAAGTTGATTTGAAATAATTCTCTTATTTAGAATATTAAAAAAGGCAAGTTTACTAATCATGTTAAACCAGACATGTTTTCCGAATTTTTATATATTTAAATTTTTTTAACAAACGATTGTTCTCATTTACAGCAGACTACGGTAGAGTATTCAGCTCGAAGCCTCACTGTTCCTGGTTCGATACTGGCCCTCACCAACTTAGCATATGAATAGCTCAGGGATCTTTATGGTAAAGTGAGGAGCTGATGGTAGGTGTGGCACTCTACCTCTGATGCTAAGAAAACAATCTCCTTGGTCTAGCGCTAGTAAAATGGGGATAGACTCTCTCACTGTCTGGCTGATACCGAGTTTAGGATACCCCGACGACTTTACTTTTTTTTAAAAAATTACTGGAAGCGAATAAAAAAAAAAAAAAAAAATAAATAAATAGCGTCAGCTTCTTGAAATCAATCCTCACTATGCCCATGTACGTCTACCATCTGGTATCAAAATTAATGTCAATGTACGAGATATAGCTCCCAAATCTACCGACAAAGAAGACACTTGTACCAATGACCGTATTGCAAACCCTTCTGACATCCCCGAATCACCTGTATCCAGTCACGAAAGCCCAACCTGTGAAAAGGAAAGAATTCTGCTTCCTGATAGTCCTTGTGGAGCTGATTCTAAATCTGTGAGACCTTCTAGAATTCGAAGATTTCCTAACAAATACAGAGACTTTGTGACTGAATGTGGTCACCCCTTTCTACTTAATACTTCTTGAAGGGAAAAATGTTGTAAATTAAAAAGTTACTTCCCTTTGAATAACCTTAAACCTTAACCTGGAATTATCTACCCTGTCCGCTAGGATTGAAAACAGCATATATACAAACACGGAAATTTTGTGCGATATAACTAGTGTAATTGTTTGATATTAAAACCTATCTAAATGGTTTATCAGTCTCGTCATTCTATTCTTTCTATACTCTTTACTTTTCACAACATGGTCATTTGAAGAAAAATAATTCCGGTCCCTAATTTTTACATTTCTCGAAAGATCAAATGCTGAAGAACACAAAAAATAAAAAATACCCGAAAAAAGTAATTTGAAAATTTAAAAGTTATTTTCTTAAAACTCAAAAAACAATTCCTGCAGCATCTTTTTTTTCGTTGTTTAAAAAAAAAAAAGTACCGTATTTGACGGCATATAAGACACAATTTTTTGAGCCGAAATTTTGGGGAAAAAGTGCATCCTATATGTCGTCAAATACAGTATTTTTTTTTATTCAATTGGTTTATTTTCATTAACTTTTAATAATGATTTTTTAAACGTCTTGAAAGTGGTATGCTGAAGTCAATATTTTCATCAGAGATAAAGCTTTATTCAATCTATCCAAAAATGTTAGTTTAAAAATTCACAATTTTGCGCAACATATTTTCAGAGATTTTTATCTCTTATTATAATGGAGATTGTGTGTTTGTATGTCTGTAACCAAAACTATATCAGTACTCAAGTCAGAATTTCCTTAGTTATTTACGTCACATTCTCCAGGATTTTATTTTTATTTAATAATAAAATTGTTTCACAATATTAGTACCACCAATTTCCCCTGTGAAATTTACCCCCCCCCCTCTATATTTAACGCAATGAAACTTGCATAAAGGTTAATATTATCTTGAAAATTTTTTATCCATTCGAAGAAGAAACGTTAAAAAAAACTGATGATTTTTTTTTAAATTTTCATCTTATGGAAATAATGAAAATTATGATAGATAAACAATGTTTTCATTTTTGCACCATTAAATCAACTGAAATTTAACATAGCCAAAAACAAGTTACGACCAGAGGATTAAATAATGGTCCGATTTTTACGAAAATTTTCAGAACTGCTTCTCTTTTGATGAAAATATGTCTGAAATAGTTTTTCCTAAAATATATTAGGGAAAATTTTTTTTTTTTTTTTTACACAGTCTACTTTTTTATTTTATGAGATATGAAAAAAATGAACCGGAAAAAACGATTTTTACATTTTTTTTTCTATAAAGATAAGTGTCTGAATAACTATATCAAAAGATTTGTATAAAATTCGAGACAGTAGTTTTTGTGAAAAAAAAATCCTGAATTCTGAAGTAAAAAGTGATATTCAAATTTTCATTTCGTTTTTGATTTTAAATTTATCTGGTATAATTGGAAAAAAAGTTACTTTCACTGTGAAATTTTGATAATAAATTTTACTAGTAATTAAAATTTTCATACATTTCATTTCTTTTTTGATTTAGAATTTGAACAGGTGCAAATTCAATTGGCATAATTTTTTAAAAAGTCAATTTCACTGGGAAATTTTAATAGTAAATTTTAATATTAAAGTTTTTCAAATTTTTATTCATTTCATTTCTTTTTCAATTTTGATTTTGAAAGGGTACAGATTCTACCGGCATAATTTGAAAAAAAAAAAGTTAATTTCACTGGGAAATCAACTAAAAAAATATTCCAAAGTTATTCCGAAACTACCAGAAAATTTTTTTTTTTAATTCAAAAATCGTTGAAAACCAATAATCAGTTATTGAATATGCACAAGAAAACAATTATGTCAAATACAGCCACCCATACATTTAAATGTATAATTGTCAAAGAGAGATAATATGTAAATTTCTGATCCCGGTTTCTACAGAAAAATCACCCTGTTTCAAGTAAAACAGACTGTTTTAATTATTTTTCTCTATAATGGTGAGTAATTTTTCCAAAGCAGTAATTTGATCTTTGAATTAACTATTTTTCTTTTTAACAACTCTTTGTGATCGTTACTTTTTTTTTTTTTTTAAGTTCAAAAATATTTACTTTCATTTATTCAATATGGCCTAAACTGATCATGTGACCCAATATTGGTGATATGTACACATTATCAATACTGTTGGCCATATTGTCAAAATTTTGCGGTCATTTACAAAATTCGACGCTAGGTAACAAATGAAAAAAAAATAAGAAAATAAAAACAGAAGAAAATGAATGAAACTGGAGCCAAAAAACGAGAAAGACACTTACAATTTAAAATCTTCTAAACTTTTATTCAATAAGTTTTCTACTCTAGCTGGTCTATTAATTGCACTAATTTCTTTGTGCAGGATTTTTTTCTTTAACATGAATAAAAATTTACATACAAGCAAAACAATACAAAAAAATAACATCACACAAAGATATTAATTAACGTATAGGCTTATGGGGCTAATTTAATGTTATTTTGGGTGATTAGAAAATGAAATCCAAGACATTCATTTTTATAACTGATTGTTTTTATTGCAATTTTTTCTACCATTCCATTTGAAAAAAAAAAGAAGACTTATAGCATCTCTCTACTCCGGGAGTTTCCGACATCTAATACTATTTATACATTGTTATATCCCGAGATGTAGGAATAACAAATTGATAATAAAAACAGTGAAATATGTTTAACATATAACAATATTTGTCTTATTTATTCTCACCGACAGGGAATACAGTGGGATGGTTTTGGATAGAATTCAACTGGGTGTTGTCATGGGTGTGTTCACACATGGGCCAGTCCTTATCTGCTGACTCTCTGCTTGTCAGTCTTTGTTTAACACAGAGTAGAAAATGGTTCTTCCCTCATAAATGACTTAACTAGTCCAACTGTGCTGATGCACATGGTCACTAGTTCAACCATGCTGACACACATCTGTACAGTCCAAAACCCCAGTCCGAAGTAACATGGCAGAATTCCCATATCCAGGTTCCTGTCAGTCCCTTAGTAATCAAAGGGGAGCAACTCTATTTTTGTTAGGTCTACCTAACATACGTAAAATGCAATTCTTATGATCAATAGTGCGCAGATATAATATCATTAGATAACATAATTAGATTACATATAAAAGCATTACATTTCACAAAAATGACCCAAAACTTTGAAACCCTAAAAAAAAGGAAAAAAAAAAGTATTTCTATGATGTAAATCTAGTTTCAACCTCTCAAAAAAAAAAAGAGCCCACTCTGATTGAAAAATATTTTTTACATTTTGATGACCAAATATTTTCCTATTTTTTTTTTTTTCATTTGTTACCTAGCGTCAGATTTTGTAAATGACTGCAAAATTTTGACAATATGGTCAACAGTATTGATAATGTGTACATATCACCAATATTGGGTCACGTGATCCATGAATAATTGTCTAAGCTTGACATTCTAAGTCTCCATTTACTTACTTTTTGCATAACTGACTGTTATTTCTTTTTCTCTTCTGTTTCTTGTAGTTTGTAGCTATCTTCATGGCTTCTTCTAACTGGTCTGTCTGCTATAAGTCTGGTTCTTCAAGATGCTGGTCTGTTGTTGATTGGTCTGATTATGCCTAGGCTGCTATTAATTCACTCAGAGACAACACAAGTCATATACTTCTTTGTGATCCCATTTTCATTATTTTCAGAACCAGAACTTTCTCAACCATATCGGCTCTAGATTTAATCCCTGACAAGTTCCAGATACCATATACTGACTTGAAACCTAAAATTAATAGATTCCTTCATACAAAATGGCAGCAACACTGGAATAACTGTATCCACAACAAACTCTTCCTAATCAAACCAACTTTGGGAGGCTGCAGACCAACTTTAAGGAAGTCTAGAAAGGAACCAGTCATTATGTCCCGGTTATGCATTGGTCATACAAAACTAACCCAATCTTATATACTCAAACAAGAACAACAACCACAATGTGAAACATGTCAAACACCCCTGACAGTCAAACACTTAATGATGGAATGCAGATTTTTTGCTCACATCAGAAAACATTATTTTAAAGCAAACAATATGAAGGACCTATTTGAAAATGTTAACATAGAGGATCTTTTCTCCTTTTTGAGGGAAATAAAATTATACCATAGAATATAGACATGAAACAAATCAATGGCATACAGTATGATTCCCAATAATGCTAACACATTGTTAAAACCAATTACTAAATGTATATATATGAATACACAATATGTATAACAACCCAACCGCTAGGCATGATATAACCCTGGACGGGTTGATATGCCGTTAAAATTAATAAACCAACCAATCAACCATGCGGGGTGTCACATATTTGCCGAATTAAGAATAATAAATAAAAGAAGAAAAAAAATACACATAAATAAAGGAATTAACCCTTTATTTACATTCGGTGATGAAAGGGGGATAATTCACAAAAAAGGAGTTATTAGAATTTTGAACGTTTAAAAAGATTTAGCGTTCTGAGATTTAACGGTCCAGCGTTTCAACAGTTGGGACAGAAAAATTGCCGGGTAAAGGACCATCTACGCGAAACTCGCATCTTCAAAATTATGAAGAGAAATAAAACAGAATATTACGAATAAGTAAAAGGAACTAAAAAGAAAATTTATATGAAGAATTGAAAACAAACAAAAAAAAAGAAAACAAAAGACTGAAACAGATAAGTAAAGCTGAACTATATTTTTTTTCAAGAAGAACCTCTATCTCTCAAATCCCCATATGTTGGATATTTTTGATTCTCCCGCTTCTTCTAAATATTATTTTTGATTGAACAAAACAAGGAAAAGATCTATGAATGAATAAATTAAATCATTAATTATTAAAATATATTTTTGTTTTTAATGTTATTCTTTCTGTCAAAATTCATATATGTATTTTCTCTCAATTATTGTTGGTTTCTCAGAGGAATTAAAATCCGGCGTATTACACGCTTGAGAAGACGAACGTAACAGGGGAAATGAAGCCGAGTCAATGTTTACATTAGAATGTATTCTTAACTGAATCTCAGCTAACTGAACCTTCTGTTCCCACAGTCTTTGTGACCAGAAGGAATTGGATCAGCTCAAGGTTACGGAGCATTAATCACCTAAACCCACAAATTTTGATTTTCAACAACCCTGAATTCGAAATCTATTTCTACACTAAAAAACAATGGTACTTATTAACAATCTTATGGCCTAAGTGATGATTCACTGGAGAAGACTAACCACAAGGTTACGGAGCATTAATCACCTAAACCCACAAATTTTGATTTTCAACAACCCTGAATTCGAAATCTATTTCTACACTAAAAAACAATGGTTAGTTATTAACAATCTTATGGCCTAAGTGATGATTCACTGGAGAAGACTAACCACAAGGTTCCTGGTTCAGTACTGGCCCTCGCCAACTCAGCATCATGAGAAGCACTGCTTGGATCTATGCAGTAAAGTGGGGAGCTGATGGTAGGTGTGGAACTCAGCCTCAGATGTAAAAACAATCTCACTGGTCAAGTGCTAATGAAAAGTTTTAATATAATTAAATATTATATTGAATTAATGAAATTAAATATGAACATAAAAAAGATTACATTTATTTTTACTTCATTCTAATTGATTTCAATATAAGATTGCTTTTTTTTCAAAAATAAGCATATGCTTGAAAAAAATAAACAATAATATTAGAAATCAATAACACCAAGTAATTATTGATTAAACACGGTTTTATTAAAACTGATATGCAAATTATTCATACCATATACTATGTAACATTGATTTCTTGATATATAACACACATTGCAAGATTTTAAACACATTAATAATATGGGCTCTTCGGGCCTATGTTTGTTAATGTAAATTAACAGTGTTAATCCCAGGGGGCTATCCCCCCAGGCAACAAATGCCCCTTGATTTAAAGGGTAGGGCTGGGTTTATTGCCCAGCGCCTGAGGTGCCCCCCCCCCACATTGAGCAGAAATGCTGACGGGATCAACGCATTTTTTGTGTCTACCAGCTATGAGCTTCGGCTTGTGGGTGGGCCCACATAAAAATGTCCTTGTGTCACGCCCTCATAAGTAGGGTGAGAGGCAAATACCTTAATAATATGGGCTGTTTTGAGGCAAATCTATCTTAGCTAGACCTTAATAGAGACACTGTTAATAAATAAGATGCTAATTAAGATTAAATAATGATTATTTAATCTAATAACCATTGAGAATAGAACGTAAATAACTAAGTGAATTGGGATGTTGGCAGTGAGATTGTTTTGATCACAGAAAAATGCACAATCTCCATTACAATAAGATTTGCTTGGGAATATCTAGCCTTTCACTTTCTTTATGACTCATAAATGTCAGTGACAAAGTCATTCTAACCCTGTCAGGTGGAGTTTTATTATTACATCAACTGCACATCTGCAGAGGGGTAAGACCTCCACCCCAATGGGGCCACCTATTGGCTGTGTGTGGCAACCTGTGATGGTTAAGGATGGAATCATGGTGGCTGAGCAGTCCATGACAAGCAACACTCCATTTTGGTCTTTATTTAGGCTAGGGCAGTCAAAAAGGCCCCCTCTGATCAATCAGCTGGTCAAGTCAAACCCTAGCACCTATATGATTGTCCCAACCCTATTGCCCTTATGGCATACCCCAACCCTGTTTATCATATATGTGCTAGAAGGTGGTGGCTGAGGGTCTTAGTGTTTTGGGAATGACGTTAAACTCTCTGATGGTGAAGTTCCAGTTTTGGGGGTCTGGGGAATGTGGAACACCCCTTCATCACCAATGCACCTAGGTCCACTGACCCAGAGTGGTATTACCTGTTAGAGTCCCATTTATGGGTTAAATAGAAAATTTGTTTATAAAAAAAAATTGAATTAAAAAAATTTTTCTAACAAACTATCGCTATGATTCTTTATAAACTTTGCAGGCATTAAATTACCCACTGAAGTTGATATGCCGTAAAAGAAAACAAAAAAAGACAAAGTCATTCAGATAAACGGGGCATTGA
This sequence comes from Doryteuthis pealeii, assembly GCA_023376005.1. Taxonomy (NCBI): domain Eukaryota; kingdom Metazoa; phylum Mollusca; class Cephalopoda; order Myopsida; family Loliginidae; genus Doryteuthis; species Doryteuthis pealeii. The sequence goes on from CM042168.1 coordinate 56,154,799, forward strand.
CAATGTTAAGACAAATGTTTAAGAACAGGTGTCAATTTAGTCATGTGTGTTCATTATAGATGTTGTAAATTAAATAGTTATTTCCTTTTGTAATGACCTTCACCTTTAATTGACCTTGATTTATAATTATCTCCCCTGCCCGCTAGGATTATTGACATATATATAAATACGGGCATTTTGTAAGACTTTCATAACTGGTGTAATTGTTTTGATATTAAAACCTATCCAAATGGTTTATCAGTCTCTTTGTTCTATTCTTTCATTCCTATTCAATATCTTTGCTTTTCAAATCAATAGATAAGTTTATTTACTTGACATTAGGTACATCCAGAAATCATAAGTGGAGGTAATGAAAAAAATTTTAAATTTTCAAACAAAAATCAGGAAATTGTGAGATTTTAATGAAATTTTCACCACTTTATTCATTAATGACTTCATTTTATAATGAATAGCTCATTCTATTATTTTTTTAATAGAATGAGCTATTCTTTATAAAATGAAGTCATTGATGAATAAAGTGGTGAAAATTTCATTAAAATCTCACAATTTCCTGATTTTTGAAAAGGTAAATTTTTTATCAATTCAGATTGTAGGCAGGGTTTCAACCTTTGGTCATTTGAATAAAAAAAAATTTCAGTCCCTAATTTTTACATTTCTAAAAAGATCAAATCCTAAAGACCATATGAAAAAATAAAATTATAAAATAACAATTCAATACCCCAAAAAAGTTATCTAAAAATTTAAAAGTTATTTTCTTAAAACTCGAAAAGTAATTTTGATAGCATTTTTTTAAAGTTTTAAAAACAATATTTTTCTTTGAACTGACACAAAAAAAGGAAAATAAAAAGATTTTCTCTGGTTCAATTGACCAATTTATATCCACTTAATTAACTCTTAACATCCTATACCACATCATTTGGCCCGGCTAGAAGTCACATTCATTTTCCAAATCTGCCCCAAATGATAACCTTGTTTTAAATGTGATATTAAACATTTAGAAGTTTTTGATTTATGGAAAATAACAGGTAACTTTAAATGAAAAGGCCATTTTTTGATAAATTCTTATAGGAATGGGGCTCTGAACTTTTTTATTTAAATTTTGATTAATTTTTATCAGGATGTTAAGAGTTAAAAATCTAATAGTAAATTTTAAATGTCTGGAAAGTGCTATGTTGCACTGAAGCAGCTACCCAGCATCGCCTGGGTAGTGGGTGGAAAAAACAAAAAAAAAACCCTGATGTATTGATTCGTTTGCTTCTGAGATTTACAAATGCTGGACATTCTCAAGGAGAAAAATAAGAAAATGAAGATGATTTATTAAGATTTGGTAAAATATTCCGACACTGAGTGTTTCGATTAGTGGATCCACATAAACACCAGTGTGGACCATCCAGCAAAGACTTACATTAAACAGCTCAGAGCGGATACTAGATGCTGCAGAGAGGATCTGCCGAGGGCAATGAATGATAAGGATGGTGAGCAAGAGATTTTCGCATATATCCATGCTGCTAGCACATCATGATGACGATGATAATGATTAAAATATATCTGAAATAAATGTGTATCTAGTATGTGTCTCTAATCTTCTTCAGCGTAATAAATATCATCTGTTAGTGATACTTTGGGAACTGTGACAGAAATTGAATATCTATGTAAAGTTTTTAAATGCCATCCTTGGCCAGTTGAAAAGGGCTTAAAGAAAGTCCTATGTTATAGAATCCTTTGGTAAACGTATAAGTCCTATCCTGCATATTGTTAAAGTTCCAGTGATTTAATCCCATGTCCGACGTCCAAGAATGGTGGTGTAATTATGACCAGTAGGGTCAGGGTTAAGTATTGTATCCGCCTCAGAGTACTGCCTGTGATTGGCCAAGGAATAGATCACATTATCTCGCCTAGTCTATAAGTAGGAGCTATTTCAATGCTATTTTTATGTATATCTTAATTTTTAGATATCTTCAAATATAAATCAAATCTTCATAATTTTTTCACAGAAAGCAAGAACCAGTGATATTAAATTATTTTGTTGTTATTTTATTTTCGTAGTTACATCCAGACATACACCCAAATATACATACATACATACAACTGCCCTTTATATATGTATAGATAGATTTATAGATTAGTAGAAGTTGGTAACATTGTATAATGGTCAATTTTATGGCAGTTCTCATCACTTTTGCAAAGAAACCATTTTCAGAATATCTACAATTGATATACAGGATGATTGTAAAGTAACTCCTTATTTAAAAAATCTTTTAATTCCTTTTTGAATCATTATTCTTACAAAAAATGAATATGAGAAGGACACACATAACATGGAATTTTATTTATAATACTATATGGGCACCAGCATTCACCTCCAGTTTCTTAAGCCGCTTGGGAATCACATCAACTGATCTTTCCAGGAACTCTTGTGGAATGGCAGAAATAAATCCTCATATTCGTCCTTCAAGTTCTTCCAAAGTCATTGGTTTCATAGAATAGACTTACTCCTTCAACCAACCCCAAAGAAAAAAGTCACAAGGTGTTAAATCAATGTGGACCATGTCTAACTATCCATCTCACAGGAAAATGGTTATTCAGCCATTCACAAACAACAATAGCATTACATTGAAGAATTGAGAAAAATTTTAACTGCATATAAAAAATTATATATAGTTTAAAATAGTGAGTTACTTTTCAATCACCCTGTATAATGTTAGAGGACCATATGACCTTTAGGCACCCCTTTTGCAATCTTGATTCATAAGGACATTTTTTTCATTTACACCATCAAAATTCGGTTGTTTGTTAACAGACGATTTTTAGAGTTTTTTTTTAATTATGAAACTAAACCCTGACCTTAACCCCTAACAAACAACTGGATTTTGACAGTGTAAATAAAAAATATGCCCTTATGAATCGAGATCACAAAAGGGGTGACTAAAAGTCATATGGTCCATGTCAGATTTTTCAATATAAAGAGATAATTTTTTTAAATATGTATTTTCTATATTTATTTATTTTTTATTTTTCATGCCTGGTCATTAATATGTTGTACCAAAGTCCAAACTCTTTATGTCATGAATGCGTTTCCCAGTTTCTTCTTCAAAAAATATATTTTCTATTTATTTTACTTACAATCCTATCTTATGTAGATATTTTCCATGTGTTTTGTTAAATATCTGGGTTTTTTTCTCATTTGAATTTTTAATCTTACTTATATTTCTACTCCATCAATATTTCTAATTTTATACTCTAACTTTCTTTAATTTGTGATTTGTGAATAGTGCTTCCTCCTCTTCTTTTTCTTTCTTTTATTATTACTATTTTGACTTTGCAATATTATTGAATAATTTCTATTTTCTTATTATTATTTGTTATGGTCTCTATTTCTTCTTTTTCTTCTTCCTTTCAGTCTATTTTCTTCTTCCTCATTCTTTTTCACTTCTTCATTATTCTTATCTTCCTACCATTCTTCTTCTTTCACACTATTGCATTCTTTTTTGTGAGTGTCATATTAAATGCAAATCCACATACTTCAAAGAATACGGTTTCTCTTCATTGTTCATACATATATAACTTCTTTAAAAACAGTTATATGGTTTCAAATAACTGTGTATTAGCAGGTGTCTTTTTAAATGCTGATCCACATACCTTACAAGAATATGGTTTCTCTCTGGTATGTGTCTGCATGTGGCTTTTTACATGTGAACTTGTTGAAAATCTTGTGTCACAGACTTTACATGAATATGGTTTCACTCTTTTTTTGTTGTTTCATTTTCTTATTAGATTTTTTTAGAAGTCAAGGGGCCCCTGTCCTGGGGCTAACACTTGATTTCTTTATAAATAGTATTTCTAATGATCTTTTTAGGATGGAGCATGTTCCTTTGATAGCTGCTATTTGTATTTCATAGCAGCTTGGCTTCCCTGGTATTGTTTCTAGGTATTTTTTAAAGATTTTATTTCACCAGCCCAGTTGCCCCAATCACAACAGGTATGATGTCAATTTCTTTCAGTGACCAAGTTGTTTTTAGGTCATTCTTGAGGTCTTGATATTTTGTGATCTTTTCTCGCTCAGCTCTATTTAGGCCATAGTCATTTGGGACAGCTACATCAAATGACTTTGCTTCACAGATGTGACAAGAATACAGTCTCTCTCCAGTATGCGTTCGCATATGTTGTTTTAAACTGTAATTTTCTGAAAATGCTGAATTGCACAATCTACGAGCAAATGGTTTCTCTCTTGTGTGTAAACTTCTTTAAAAATGGTTATATGGTTTCAAATAACTGTGTATTAGAAGGTATCTTTTTAAATGATTCACAATAATATGGTTTCCTTTCACAATGTCTTTTTGTGTGTCATTTGAGATGCAAACTCCATAAAAATCTTGAACCACACACATTATAATAAGCAAAACATATTATAATAAAACAACAATAAAAAATAAAATAGATTAAAAAGGAAGAATATATTCCTATTTATTTTGGTTACAAGTAATAACACCTTATGTAGATATTTATGTGAAGTTTGATTTTTTTCATTGGATTTGTTTTAAATTGAAACTTATTAAACTGGCCCATTAGGTAAAAATAAAGTTTCTATTCAGAGTGTATTCGCAGGTGTATTTTTCAAATGTGAGTTCAATGAAAATGCTGATGCACATCTACATATTAATACTCTTGTTCCTTAATTGTATGACAGTTATCATCCTGCAACACCCTATGGTTAAAACTGAGACTGTCCAAATCATCCAAGATGAAATGCAAAAATGTAAATCCTGATTATCTGGTGTTGCTTATTCGCTGAATTATTTCCTATGAGTGTTTTCACCACAGATAAATAATGGACCTTTCTGGATATTTTATAAAAAAAGGGAAGAAAAAAGGACATGCTACACAGAAAAATATAAGAAAGAGAGTAGGGGAAAGATAGAGAGAGAGGGTGAGTGCACGGAAGTGATTACGCTAATCTGTTTTAATTGAACATCATGAAAAAATGAAAAGAAGGAAAGTAAGAAAAAAAAAGTGAGAGAGTTAAATCAAGATTATCATAATCTTTATATATTTAACTATTTTGCAATAGCTCTTAAATAAGCATATAAAATATAATAATTAAATTATCATACTGTGGGATATCAACAGGCCCTGCTAATAATTCTCAATAATATGGTTTCTCTTAGTGTCTCTGAAATGTGTTATCATATGGCTTTTCAAATGTGTTATCATATGGCTTTTCAAATGTGAATTTGGTGAACATACTTACAAGAATAAGGTTTCTCAACAATATCTGTTTGCATGCATAATTCTAAACTGAAGCTCTCTGAAAAAGCAGATTTACCAACATGAAAAATTGTCTTTCTCCTCGTGCTAAGTTAAATTGGTACTGAAAATGAAGATCCACAGTGTAGCTGTCGCCTTTGAGTGCGCCTAATAGTTAGATATATTTATTTTCTACCCCAAAAATATACCCTTAAATTTGGACAGTGTAAGGGAAACAACTCGGTTAGGGTCGGATAATCAAGTGACCCACATTGCATTGTGGGAATATCAACAGGTTTCCTTAGGGCAAAATAGGGACTTCCGCCTGGCTGATGCAGCAAAAAGGTTGTATGGAAAATATCGTCCTAAAATTAGAACTTTAGTCTTTTAGTTAGTTCTCGGTATTGGTATGGTGCACAGGTATGTTTCTTTCCAATTTTCCTGTGAAGTTACTGGCATTTGTTAAAGACCCCTTTTGTAAATTAGTAATTGTTTTATACTCTATTTTATTTCAGTATTTCACGGTGTTTGGAAGTAAATAAAATATTCTACGTTCAACATCAGTCGTTTTCGTGTCATCAATACATCACCAGAAAAATATTACCAGGGAACTGCTACACACAGAGTTCACAAAAAAACAGTGTGTCTCCAGTGTGTGCCTATATATATATATATATATATATACACACACATATATAATTTTTTGAAGGCATTGAAAATGCAAATAAACACACTACACAAGAATATGCTCACTTTCCACTGTGTTCTTTTAAATGGCTTTTCAACTGGTAACTCTGTGTGAATGTTGATCCACATACCTTACAAGAATATGGTTTCTCTCCAGTATGTGTCCGCATGTGGCTTTTTACATGTGAACTTGTTGAAAATTTTTTCTCACAGACTTCACATGAATATGGTTTCTCTCCAGTATGTATTCGAATATGGTTTTTTAAATTAGAACCAATTGCAAATTTTGCTTCACAGAGGTGACAAGAATACGGTCTCTCTCCAGTATGCGTTCGCATGTGTTGTTTTAAACTGTAATTTTCAGAAAATGCTGAATCGCACAATTTACAAGCAAACGGTTTCTCTCCTGTGTGTATACGCATGTGTTTAATTAAACTGTATTTCTCTGAGAATGAAGATCCACAGACTTCACAAGAATATTTCTCACCAGTGTGTAGTCGCACATGTCTTCTCAACTGACAACTCTGAGAAAAAGCTGAACCACATACTTTACAAGAATATGGTTTCTCTCCAGTGTGTGTTCGAATATGGCGTTTCAAATGTGAACTAATTGAAAATGCTAATCCACATACTTCACATGAAAATGGTTTCTCTGAAGTATGTGTTTCCATGTGATTTTGCAAGTCTGAGATATTTGAATATTCTGTTCCACACATGTCACAAGTGAATTGGTTTTCTCCACAGTGTTTTTCCATGTGTTTTTTTAAAGTGGGATTGGTTGCAAATGCTAATCCACACATTTTACAAAGAAATGGTTTCTCTTCAATATGTGTTGCCATGATTCTTTTTCAACTGGAACTCTTTGAAAATTCTGTTCTACACTCTGTACAAGGATATGAATTCTCTTGTGTTTTTTGTAGATTTTTTTTTAAAAGTTAGAAATCTCTGAAAAAGCTGATCAACATATCTTACAATAATAAGATTTTCCACTTTTTTGTGAGTACATTTAGGTTTTCAAATGTGAATTCTATGAAACTTTTTGCAACAATATATTTTCTCTTTGGTGTCAACTAGTGTCTTCAAATTTGGAAATTCTTTGTTCTCCTCTACAATTCATAGCTGTGAATAAAAAAGAAATATAATTAAAGAAAGTAAGAACCTGTGAATAAAAAGTTAATATAATTAAAGAAAGTAAGAAACCTGTGAATAAAAAGGAAATATAATTAAAAAGAGACCTGTTGAACTATTTTAGATGTATGTCAATCACTACTTATATATATATACTTTCTTAAACATCATCCGATCTAATGCACATCCGCATGTGTGTAGAAAATAGAACCACACAACACACTAAGTTTTGGTTTGTCTGGAACACCCAATGGGAATCGAACTCATTACCCTGGCAGAGATCTGGCTTTGTAGTCAGTGCTCGGTGATAGGTGCCCAATTGCTACTGTCCAGGATACACTAAAGTTAGTCTGGTACACCTAATAAGAATTGAACTCGTTACCCTGGCAGTGATCTATGATTGGCGCCCAATAGCTACTTGCCCACTTGGTTCCATCACCCGATCTAATGCACATCTGTCTGAGTGGAAAATAGAACCACATGACATACTAAGTTTTGGTTTGTCTAGTACAACGTAAAGGAGCACCTAAGGAGAATCAAACTCGTTACCCTGGCAGTGATCTGACTTTGTAGAGAGTACTCTATAATAGGCGCCCAATAGCCACTGTCGAGGAAAAATTGGCCAATCAGAAATGAACTCAGAAAGTCTAATAATAATATCAGCTAATCAAAGGAAACAATAGGAATGAAAATAATCTAAAAGATATTTGGATGCTTTTTTTTCTTTTTTAAAATCAAAATACCCTACACAACATCGATCTTTCTATAGTCCCATGGAAAGATCCATGTTGGGAATATTTTTGCTTCTGCCCATCCAAAAGTAAAACAGAGTGAAGGATGTAATCACAGAGTACCAAAAGCAGAAGTTCTGCTGAGTAGGACATGTTGCAACGTTCAAAGACAACAGTTGGACAACCTGTGTAGTTTTCAAATTCGTATCCAAGAGACTAACAACCACCCAGAAGACCTACATGACAATGGGAAGACAAATTTGTCAAGTGATTTAGGCCAATATTAAAAAGAGCAAGTTCAAGAACAAAATGGAAGCGCATTGTAGCAAGTGACCTGGAAAACATCAGCCTGGTTAATAAGGAAAAATACTCAATTTTTTTTTGCTACTAGATGACAGACAAAATCAATTTCTAAGTTTACTATTGATGCATATTAAAAAGATCAATGTACATTTTGTAAAACACTTTGCTAGATATATTCCGCTAGATCATTTATTAGAAGTCTCCTCAAATCAGTTGCTAAATGAATTTTAAGTCAGAAGGAACACTACAGGAAAGGAGATCTACTGAGATTACACCCTTTCCTACCTATGATCACAAGGTTTGGTTTGGTTTGTTTTAAGGCATATCAACCTCAGTGGGTCATTCAATGCCGGTAAACTTTTGAAATAAAGTCATTCTTAATGGATACTCAATTTTAAAAAAATACATTTTTCTATTTAACCCATAGATGGGACCCTAACAGGTAGTACCACTCTGGGTCAGAGTGGACCAGGGAGCAATGGTGATGAAGGGGTGCTCCACATTCCCCAAACACCCATCATCAGATAGAGTTTAACGTCATTCTCAGGACATCAAGACCCTTGGCCACTGCTTTCTAGCACTCATAAGATAAAAAGGGTTGGGGCTTGCTATAAAAACAATAGGGTTGGGCAATCATATAGTTGCTAGGGCTTGACATGACCAGCTGATTGATCGTAGGGGGCCTCTCTAACCGTCTGTCTAGCCTAAGTAAGGGTCTAAGTAGAGTGTTGCAAGACCCCATCCTTAAGGATCATGGTGACCCCATTTGGGGGAGTCTTACCCCCTCTGCAAAGGTGCAGTCAGTGTATTCTAACACCCCAGCTGACAGGACAGTATGATCACAAGGATTAACCAAAGGCATCAAACTCAATACCAACTTGGATTTATCAACAAAATAACTAAATGCCTACAATGTCAACCAGAATTGTAACACTCTGTATTAATCACTGTGTGTGTGTGTGTGTGGGGGTCACAGTCAAGTCTGACACAAGGTTCCAATCGATAGTCTAAACACCCCCAACTGTATCATGCTCCAAAATCCAATATCCAAAATTATTTCTTTGTTCTGCTCGTCTCGACAACAAAATACTACTGCAGTCATTCTCCCCGGTCTGTGAGAATAAGTCCTTTAAATACACCTCAATTTCACTACATCTGGGCTCCTCACTCATAATTGTCCATGTAGCACGTGCGACACTCGTCAGCACGGCGCGACCACCTACATCTGCCACTATGCTATTTCTTATTTCACTGATCGTCCACAGCTCTCACATTCTGAAGGAAGCGGGTTCGACTCTAGGTCAGTCCTACACGCCAGGCAAAGCCTAGCCCGCTTCCTTTGAGAATACGGCAAGTCTTCACACCCGCCACTCTTTCTGTCACACCATGTTGCACGAGGTAGGTCTCCTCTCACTACATTGTAATTATAAAATGATAATACAGTTTTGTGTTTGAACTGCAACAAGTCATAATATTCTGACAAAATGCTTTATTGTAAGTCAGCTATATCATTAATACAAATTGAGCGTTTCTTCACAGAGCTTTGAAAGAACACATTGTACTCCTTTTTTGCTCACTACTATTTGGGAAGACAAATCCTGACAAAGCCAGGTATGTGACAAACTGCAAAATGATAATACAGTTTTGTGTTTGAACTGCAACAAGTCATAATATTCTGACAAAATGCTTTATTGTAAGTCAGCTATATCATTAATACAAATTGAGAGTTTCTTCACAGAGCTTAGAAAGAACACATTGTACTCCTTTTTTGCTCACTACTATTTGGGAAGACAAATCCTGACAAAGCCAGGTATGTGACAAACTGCAAAATGATAATACAGTTTTGTGTTTGAACTGCAACAAGTCATAATATTCTGACAAAATGCTTTATTGTAAGTCAGCTATATCATTAATACAAATTGAGAGTTTCTTCACAGAGCTTAGAAAGAACACATTGTACTCCTTTTTTGCTCACTACTATATGGGAGGACAAATCCTGACAAAGCCAGGTATGTGACAAACTGCAAAGCTGAATATACTCCTGGCTAGTCACTGTGACCACTGAGATGCTCAGCTCAGCACATTCTCAGTGGAGGAGAGGGGCGCACAAACAAGTGGCAAATCCTTGTGCATCCTAAACTAAATTTGCCTGCTTTCCACTGTGAAATATGAACAACAAAAACAAATATCCATACTGGCAAAACATCGCCCAGAGTAATAAGGTCCAAAGCTACAAAGACCTGAACTTTGCGTCATGGAACATCTGGACAATGCATGATAGACCCAAATTGACCAGAAAGAAGAAAGAAATAGAAATAGAAATAAGAAATTTATTAATCAATAGTAGTACAAATTATTAAAAAAAAATATAAGTAAAAGAAAAACTTTATTGGTTTAAACTACTATTGAAGGAGTGCCATAATAGCCAAAGAGCTAAAGAAATATAACATCGACATTGCCGCTTTGAGTGAAGTCAGATTCGCTGAGAATGGAAGCATTAGAGAGGAGACAAGCTACACCTTTTACTGGAGTGGGAAGAATTCAACAGACAGAAACAAGATCATTAAGAATTTGATTGAAAGTTTTTACTGTTTTCAGTACACTCAGCCATACATGGAGAAACTTAATGAAAGTTTGTGCTGTCCCTTTTTTTGATAGCTTTTTAATTTAGTGCTTCCTGGGACACACGGATTTGATTTGAATGAGTCCCTGGGAAATTTGATGGGTCCCAACTAAAGTTTCTTAATAAATTGGAAAATTGTAGAGTTTTTATCTATGAACAGCTAAAGCCGTCTAACCTCTACCTTGTACCCCATACAGTGTAATTCGTTTCCAAGAAAATACTGAAATATTTTACTGCGTCCTTTTAGATTTTTATGTGTCAAGGATGCAGGATGATTATTAATAATTAATATTATTATTAATTAATAATTAATAATTTAAAATTTATTATTGATAATAATAATAATGGAATTATTGACTCTTTCCCTACTTTAAACCGTTAACAGCAGCTCTCCCACCACACCCAAGCAAAGTACAAAAAACTGATGGTTAGTTCATTATAATTGAGCAGAAAGACTCATATTACAATAATAATAGGACTTTATTTAAATAAAATGAGTTTGAGGTGAATAAATAGTGAACTTTGAAATATCCCATCATACAGGTAAAAAATACCAAAAATTGGTTATTAGTAGTTAGTACACAACTCAAGTGTCCTAAATATTCAGTGGAAATAAGATAAATGTTTTAAATATAAAGAACAGCTGGCAAGTCTCAGACCTAATATATCTAGCTGAAAAGATATCATTATTATCATTATTATTATTATAATCTATTAATAATAAAGATTCGGTCTCTATTTGTCTGTGACTGAAACTATGTCACAGTAATTTCAGGAATTAATTAAGTTTATCAATGAGTATTTAATTTATAGTCAGTATCATACTACATGAAAATATTAAAATTCTATGAAAAATCAATTAATTGTCAAATTTTCATGAAAATTTTGATACTTATTCACCTTTAGATGAATTTATATTTAAAATAGATTTTTCTTCAAATATATTACGGAAAATATTTTGTACAAGGTCGAACCGCCCCTCCCCACTATTTGATTTTATAAAATCCAAACAAAATATAATTTACTCGTACGATTTTTAAAGATATGAGTTTTAATAATGAAACCAGAAATTTTCTAGGTCCCTACTGTCGTAAAACAAAACAAATATATCAGGGAAGTGGAGTGAATATGATGATTTTTAATTAAGTAATTAATCTTAAAAAATATTAAACATCTTATTTCATTATTTAATCCCTCCCTCTCAGGCAATATCTTTCAAAATTATATTTTATACTGCCCGAAAGGCTCAGTCGGTAGAGCGTTCAGCTAGAAACCACAAGGTTCCTAGTTCGATGCCGGCCCTCACCAACTCAGCATATGAGTAGCACAGGGATCTGTGCGGTAAAGTGAGGAGCTGATGGTAGGTCCTTGGTCTAGTGCTAGTGAAAAGTGGATAGACTCCCTCACTGATTGGCCGATACCGACTTTACTTTTACTTTTTTTATTATTATTTAAATTTTACAATTTGAAAATGTGGCTAGTAGATGAAGCTAGTAAAATATTAACTAAGAAAAGAAATCGGTGTTTTTGGTGTGCCAAAAAAAAGGGGAGGGGTAGTGTGCAAAACATTAAGAATACTACATTAGAAAAAAAAACCCAAAACAATGAGGTATATAGATATAGAGAGACATACACAAAGAGAGGTTCCCATTTAGTAGTATACTTATAATGTAGAGATACCCATTTTTGTCGGCTGCTAGCTTTTTAAAAACTAATTAGAATTAATTAAATCTATTATTTAAGGTCAAACTTTTGTCTAAAATGATAAGTAGTAACATAATAACGATCATTAAAAAAAGAAAAATATCATTGCATATGCAGTTTATTTTTGATAGATTTAAAACAATTCGTTTTGGTCAATTTCGACGCTATCCACCATTCTGCCTCTTTTTCAATGGTTTTAGGCGCTTGTTTACAATTTTAAAATAACATTTGGGATGGAAAAAAGTTATCAAAAATCAGGTAATTATCCGATTTTAATGAAATTTTCAGTATTGATTTATCAATTAATGAATTTTATAATGCATCAGTTATTTTATTTCAAAACTTTAATTTAGTATTTTTGCTATGAAAAGCCTGATGTTAAGTTTAAAATGTTATATTTTTAGATTCTAAAAGTAAATATCTATTTAATGCAAACCTTATTTTATTACAACAAAGTATACTTTTTGAAGAAAAACTCGATTGAAAATGTACTCCCTCCCCTTTTTAAGCAGAAAAATATCGATGTATAATTTATAATAGCCAATTAAATAATTATCGAAATGAGTAAAAAAGAAATCTCCAAAAAATTCATTATTTATTTATTTTTTACATTTTATTTTTTGATTCTTGGTACTTATTTTCTCATAGAAAAGCCACCGTAAATTTTTTTTTGTTTCTATTCATAACTTCGGCCTTTTATCTCTTTATTTACTGTAATTAGAAAAACGGAAAGACCAGCTTGAAAAAAAAGTTACGCCCCCAACATAAGGGGGGGGGGCAAAAATAAGTGACCTGAAAAAAATGAGAAAGTTTTGAAATAAAATAAATAATGCATCATAAAGATCATTCATTGATACATAAACACTGAAAATTTCATTAAAATCCGCTAATTCCCTGATTTTTGGTAAATTATTTTCCCTAGGGGGGGGGGCTTAAGTTATTTTGTCAAAAATGCAATTTAGTCTCATTTTGGGTATCCCTAGTATAATGTAAATCGAACCCTCACTTTAGGACCATGGGACACGCTTTTCTTAAAAATTATAAGATTTCCGGAAGAAATAAGCGTCATATTCGTTCAATAGACATTAACGAAAAATACATTTTCCTACAAAAAACACACAAGTAAAGGGGAAAAAAAATTGACAATAAACGACGACTATTTGTATCAATAAAAACAGTAAATACTAAAAATAAATATTAGTAATATTTGTAATGTAAAATCAATAAATTATGAGGAGGTGATACTTACTATTTTCTGTTTTCTTTGGTCTGATTTTTTTCCTTCATGAAAATGTAACCTTTCAGAAAAAGGATGAACTGTCGAGTTTTGAATAAACTAACGTTTTCTATTTCAATTTGATAAAAAAATAATCCGTCATTTACGACCAATGTAAAATGTTTTTTTTAAAGAGCTAAATACAAGGGAGATAATTCATAAAATTATTTTTACTTTTTCCCAGGTCATGGACACTCAAATTTTCTGATAATCTATTTTTCATTTGTTTTATTTAATAAATATGTTGTTGTTGTTGATGATGATGATAATAGTATAATAATAATAATAATAATAATAATAATAATAAGATAAAAAAAATACAAAATTATATATTTTTTCTTTAAAGTTAAAACAGGATGTAGGTATGTCCAATTTGCTTAAGAGTGGTAATAAAAAAAATTCAAATCTTTAAATATTAAAAGAATTATAAAAAATCAGGGAATTGTCAAATTTTAATTAAATTTTCAGCACTTTATTCATTAAGGACTTAAATTTATTTTGAATAGCTTATTTTATAAAAAAAAAAAAAGAAAGTTTTTTATTAATTTTTTTTTTTTTTCACCTTTGATCATTTGAATAAAAAAAATTTCCATTCTCAAATCCAAAAGATCACATTAAAAAATTAAAAGAAAAAAAAAAAAATTCAACACCTGAAAAACTTATTTGAAAATATTAAAGTTATTTTTTAAACTCAAAAAATAAATTTTGTAGTGTGTTTTCTCTTTTTGTAGTTTTACAAACAATATGTATCTTTGAATTATTGCAAAAAAGTATTTTCTCTGATTCAATTGAACTTAAACATTTAATAGTGAATTTTAAACATTTAGAAAGTGGCATGTGGTACACAATATTTTTGTCATGAACAAAGATTTGGTTAATCTATCTAAAAATTTATGATTAAAATGTATAAAAATATATAAGGTAGGGTTGACGTCCTTAATCTACGAGCCTCTCTTTCAACCAACCAATCACAGGCCGGGAATCTTTAGCGGCAAAACCGAAGCTAGCAATTCTTCCTTTTCTGAACTAGCACTTGCAGAAGTTGGACGAGAATTAACGGCGTCCCTTATATTTAGCAGTGTGAACCAGTATAAGAAATACTATCTTAAACAATTCTAATTATCTCCCTTTGTCTATAGCGACAGAGCCTAATGACTTAGCCATAAACTGGTGAGAAAACTCATGCGATTGGCTAAGGGCCTTTGCCGGCGACCAATCAGAGCACACGTTACGAGGCTCAGTTTGGACCGCCAATTTTGATAGTGAAAACTGCTATCCATCCCCTCTTGCCTGCTGGAATCTATCTCGGAAGGACGTAAATTTAAGCTCCAGGCGTTCACGGAACGAGAAGAATAGGAACAGCTAATGCAGGGCCGCTGTCCGCGTAAAAGGCAACTAACAACTAGGAATCGCTCTTACCCAGCACCAGAGGTCGAGATAAGACATGCTTTTGAAGCCTACCCGTCACTGACATCGAGAACGACCTGTTTGAAACCTGCCAAAGGGTGGAGCCGTAGATTTCGTAAAAATCACACTTCTAACAAGAGACAGATAAGTTTCGCAAAGACATTAATTTTGCAAATCATTACACACCATATACAGTGCATTTTGTTAATCTTGCATACATTTGTGAATCTTGCATAGACTTTGTAAATCTTACATATACTTGTATATTATCTCACGTATTGTATTTGTATGTTACATGTTCTTGTTGTTTGATAAACGCATTGTTTTGTTGTAAAGCCTTGAGTTGTGTTTATTACCTGTTATTTTATCCTTGTCTTTATCTTGCCACTATAAATCCCAACATTTTGCAAAATTAATGATACGATTGTGAACTCGATAAACTCAGGTACAACTCAGAAAAGGCTAAATTGACTGTACGAAGGTTGTCACTTAACACCAAACCCAAAAAAACGCATACAGTACACTCGTAAAATTTACATACTTTGTAACATTGTATTATCTTGTTGTGAAAAAAAAAAATTGAATTTGTTTCAGGTATTGCTACCATTTGAACTTAAAAAAAAAAACAAAAAAAAACTATTGAAACAACTAACACCCTTTTATTAAAAAAAAAAAAGGGGACATTTTCTGAAAAAAAAAAAATTATTACAAATTGTCTGACGTTAAATGTTTAAAACCTTTGTCTGTTTGAGAAAAAAAGGGGAATTTGCATAGGCACGAGAAAATAAACGAAAAAATATTTTCAGTTGTCAATTTTACTCCTCGCCAAAAGAGGAAGGTCCAAGAAACACTAACATTTAAACACCCTCCCATACCCTTCCAATTACGACCACTGCTGCTAAGATTTTGCCTTCGGCTAAGAAGGGTCAACACCTCCCTCGCCCCTTGTAACAATTCATGAAGGTTCACTACTAAAATTGTAGTCGACACCCATACGTCTGAGAAAAAGAAAAGAATAATACATTTCCTTCAAAAGCAGACCAGCAACTAAGTAATTGATAAGTCAAAAGAAGGATTTGACGACAACACTTAAAAAAAAAATTCAAAACTTCATTTCAGGAAACAGGCAGTAATGAATGCCTTTTAAATTACAAAAAACAAACGGACATAAGTCTATGACTTTGAATAAAAAAAATAATATATATATTCCTAACATTCAAGAAACCAGCATTAATGTATGCCCTTGAATTGAAATAATAATAAAATAAATTTACCTCCCTCGAGGCACAGAAGGAAATTTTTCCAGGACCCTAATACGAACAGCCATTTTGAAGCAGGGTAAACATTTTCTCAACACGTGAAGTTGAGGTCGGCCATTTTGAAAATTTTTACCAGGTCTCATAAAGCGTAATTAAAGGGAAGATATACCAAATTGTACCACAGTTATTATTCTACCCCATACACATTTATCGCTATGGAGAGTTTTTAAAAAATTGGAAGGCATGAAGGCTTTAACTGACTCACGGGAAAATTTAATGGATAAGATAGAACTAATGATAACCACCATAGAACAGCAGACTAGCAAATTTGACCAAGACTTAAGCATTTTGCGCGGAAATCAGCGGGAAATTATTAAGTTAAATAATTTAAAAGGACTCTGCAAAAAATGCAGATATGGACTTGGTCGAGAGCGGTTTACTTGCGGACAGAAAAAAGCAAATCTCCTTTAGAGTTGATATCAATAACCGCATTGGAGCAATTGAAGAGTTTTTGCAACACCGCCTGCACTGAAAGATTGAAAACTGGAAACATACAGAGAATTAAAATCCCTGAAGAAAAAGAACTCCCTGAAATCATTGTGGCAGGCCTGAATGAGAAACCCCCAATAAATAAAAATAGGCCTGACCCAGGAAAACTAAAAATAGAAAATTTGAAACCAGATATGTAGCACAAAATTAAATCAAATTCTGAAATTGGAAAGAAAAATAAAGAAAATTTGTGCTTCAATTTAACAGAAACTCACTACCCCTAATGGCTGGCCAGAATGAGAATAAAAGCTCAACAAATAATAAAAATGTGCCCCCAGCTAAAAAAATGAGAAGAGAATTTTGATTTCAAAATTCCCCTCAGAATCATATCAGGAACCCTGGCAGGAAGAGTAAGAGATGGCGCCCTCCAGAAAGGATAAAATACAGTTGTCCCGAGCATGACACTAAACTGCGTTCAAACACGGTGTGCAATTTAAATCTGCCACACCATCTGAAGACCCAGATATAGGTTCACAAAGGAAACGAAAATTGCCCAAACAGAAAATAATGTCAACACTCTGGAAACTTTCGAAGTAAAGGAAACTGGAAGCCTAAAAGGCAACTACAAATGTTCTTTTCAAATCAGGAATGGACCAACAAATACTTCTACTAAACCTCTACCACTTGTAACTCGGCAATCAGTAATTGTAACTGGGCAGGCCAGATATGTCAGCATACCAAGCTAAATCCAACAACTTTAATGAATGTCACTTCACCAAATCTGAAGGTGATACCATGGGCAACAAATTATCAAAATTAAATTTTTACATTAACACCAGAATATTAAAGTACCCAAATGAAGAACATTAATACAAGTAGATAAGTTTACAGATAACACACAATGTACCATTGCGTGTTTTTCTTTCTGTGGGAGAGTATAAGAAATACTATCTTAAACAATTCTAATTATCTCCCTTTGTCTATAGCGACAGAGCCTAATGACTTAGCCATAAACTGGTGAGAAAACTCATGCGATTGGCTAAGGGCCTTTGCCGGCGACCAATCAGAGCACACGTTACGAGGCTCAGTTTGGACCGCCAATTTTGATAGTGAAAACTGCTATCCATCCCCTCTTGCCTGCTGGAATCTATCTCGGAAGGACGTAAATTTAAGCTCCAGGCGTTCACGGAACGAGAAGAACAGGAACAGCTAATGCAGGGCCGCTGTCCGCGTAAAAGGCAACTAACAACTAGGAATCGCTCTTTACCCAGCACCAGAGGTCGAGATAAGACATGCTTTTGAAGCCTATCCGTCACTGACATCGAGAACGACCTGTTTGAAACCTGCCAAAGGGTGGAGCCGTAGATTTCGTAAAAATCACACTTCTAAACAAGAGACAGATAAGTTTCGCAAAGACATTAATTTTGCAAATCATTACACACCATATACAGTGCATTTTGTTAATCTTGCATACATTTGTGAATCTTGCATAGACTTTGTAAATCTTACATATACTTATATATTATCTCACGTATTGTATTTGTATGTTACATGTTCTTGTTGTTTGATAAACGCATTGTTTTGTTGTAAAGCCTTGAGTTGTGTTTATTACCTGTTATTTTATCCTTGTCTTTATCTTGCCACTATAAATCCCAACACCAGAGAGCCGTAGTTTGGTACTTTGATAATTCACCTACCTCAAGGACTTTCAGTTAAATGAACTAATTATCATTCCTGCAGACAAAACCTTCGTTTGCAAATAATTCAATTATAATTTATTTTGTGTATGATAATACAAGTTGTTTGAAATTCCATGTCGAGTTGATGCGTTTTCTCTTTTTAACTCCTGTCTGCGTAACACTCGTGGCGTGAATCACCATAAATGCACAATTTTGCGCAATATATTTTCCAAGATTTTTATATATTCAAAAATTATTACTAATGATGGTTTCTTTTTCATTTATGGATAACTAATGTAGTTTTAATTTAAAATAGAATTTCCCCCTTTTACTTAAAAATACCCGGATTTTCACACTTGGGACAGCAACAACTATTTCAGTGCATGTGCTTACTGTGTTGTTAATTTTCATTACCTTTCTTGGCCTTGCATTGTAACTGTCCTGTATAAAATTTCACGGTAATTTTCACCTTTAGTTGGCTAAATTCCTAGCAAATAAGGCAATTAGAGTAACCTCCCTTGACTTTCATTTTGAAACAAGCTGGTAGCCATTTTCAAAGTCTCCGTCCAAAATAAATAAATCTTAGAAACTTATTTGAAAACAATACAACTGCATGCTTTAACACAAAAATATCATAAAATGTGTTCTTAATAACAATTAAGTTCATTTCAGATAATGCGCACGCAGAATTTTATGCTAGGAATTTAGCCAACTGACTTTTACTTTGAAACAAGCCGGTAGCCATTTTGAAAGTCTCCGTGCGAAATAAACAAATCTTAGAAACTTTTTCGAAAACAATACAACTGCATGCTTTAACACAAAAATATCATAAAATGTGTTCTGAATAACAATTAAATTCATTTCAGAAAATGCACACGCACAATTTTATGCTAGGAATTAAGCCAACTAAAGGTGAAAATTACCAATTTCACACCTATAGGCCTTCGTAAATTTTGTCTAATTTTAAGCAGTTGTTTTTTTTGTTTTTTTTTCAGATGAAAAACATCACTTATCTCCCCTTCAGTCAGGAAATTGCCGATAATCTTGATTTCATAAAAGTGTTTAAATGTTTAAGTTTATTTATGTCCTTTAATCTAATATAGGTTGTATCAGTATGTAGTTGCAGGAGAAGTTGTGGGAGAGTCCATGATGTAGTTAGTGTCTTTACTATCATAGATTGATTGGTTGGCTTGGTTGGGTTTTTATTGCATGTCAACCCATTGGGTTATTTTATACCAACAATGTTTTGTTTTATTCATTCTGGATGGATACTCAATTTTTCTTAAACTCAATTTTTTAAAAACACATTTTCTTTCAACTCATATTTTTTCTATTCAACCCATAGATGGAACCCTAGCAGCTACTACCACTCCAGGTCAAAGTGGGCGTGGGAATAATGGTGATGAAGGGGTACTCCACATTACCCACAGCTCCAGCATTGGAACATCACCATCAGATTTTAACATTACACATAGGACATTAAAACCCCAGCCACTGCCTTCTAGCACATATATAATAAAAATGGTTGGGGCTTGCCATAAGGTCAATAGGGTGGGGACAATCATACAGGTGCTATGGCTTGATATTACCAACTGATTGATTGGAAGGGGCCTCTCCAACCAGTCTAATAGCTTAAGTAAGACCCAAAGTGGAGTGTTGCATATCATAGACTGCTACCCCATCAGGATCTCATCCTTAGGCACCAAGAGTCACCACCCACAGCCGACAAGAGGCCCTAATTGTGTGTGGGGGAGGGTCTTACCTCTCTACAGGGATGCAGTCAGTAAAAAATTAAGGATTTTTTTTTACAAAATTAAATTCAAATAGAAAACATTAGTTTATCTAAAACTTGACTATTCCTCTGTTTATATTCCTTTGTGGAAAAGAAAACAAAAGAAGACAGAGAAAAAGTTAGTGTCACCTCTTTATTTTCTTTCTTTTTCATTATTTAGTATTGTGGGGGCCTTGTTTACTCGGTGTTTGTGTGTATGAAGAATATCCGAGTTTTATGGCCCAAATCTTTTGTGTCCGTAAAAGGACAACCACCCACCCATATACCTATGCCACATTCTTTTTTTTTCTGACCATGTTCTCCCTTGACTATAGTGTCACACTGCCCTTTGGCAATTTGTGAGTGTGAAGGCAATGTCACCTTGTGTGGGAAATTTGAAAATTAAGCTTCATTATTTTTACTAGCAAATATATGCACCCTCTGGGTGCAAGTATTTAAGTTTTAATGTAATAAAATATTGTATTAAATTAGAAAGGCTAATGAAACTAAATAAGAATACAGATAAAAAGATTTGAAACAGAGGGAGTATAATAAAAGATTTGAAACAGAGGGAGTATAATAAAAAATGAAACAACTGAAACTTACTCTTCCATCACTCTCGTCTTTTATTGTTTTTTTTTCTAATTTAAGTATTTAGTTAAAAGAGGAAGTAAATAATAAAATGACAGTTATTTTATCTTGTTAATGGATTTAATTTAAGATTCATTGAATATACTTTTGCTTATATTCATTAAAATAAAACCAAACAATTAGAAATCAATAATACTAAGCACATATTTATTAAATTCGATTTTTTAATATTAATATGCAAATTAGCGTTTCCATTCACACTGTAAACCGCTATTTTATTGTATATATAAATATAATTGCATGTTGTCAGTATGTAGACATAGTTAAAAGTATTAATAACGTAACACAATTTTATTAATAATTGAGGTTTAGATAAAAATAAAATCATGGAGAATGTGATGTCAATAACTAAGAGAATTGTGACTTGAGTAGGAATATAGTTTCGGTTACAGACAGAAAAACACACAATCTCCATTATAATAAGATAGTAGATTTTCCCCTGCAGATTGGGCTAGAGGAATAGTGTCGCGAATTTTTCCTTGTTCAGAAAAATAGCGAACGTAAAACAAAAGGACGTCGTCAATAAAAAGGGTAGGGAAAAATGAAAAGAATGATGGTCTTATTTGATAATGAAATAGAACCTTTATTATACAAATTTCTCCACTAAAGGAGGTAAAAAGAAATACGAACAATTCAAATTAAACAAACTTGCATAAATTTCCCTATGCACGACTAAACAAAGATTTAGGGGTCGAGTAACACAAATACAAAATAGGATAAAAGTGTATAAAAAAAGGGGCTACACTTACTGTAACAGAAAGGGTATTGAACAATAAAATAAACCCTTTAAAAATGAATTTCTCTCGCGCAGGAGAGACAAACAGTTCCACAGAACTCACAGTTCTCTCAAAATTTCACATTCCTTTTCGTTAAGGACTGAGGCTCCTGGCTTAGAAATAACTGCTGACCGAAAGATAAACCTTCTTTCAGTCACTTGTACTTTCTCGTGAAAGAACAAGGCTCTCGGATGAAATATAGGGCTGGACACTCCAACAACAATATTTCTTCCGTGGTTTGAAAAATATGCGAGGAAACCGCGACCTTTTTCGCCAAAGGATATGAAGAACCATTTTAGCCCTCCAAGGAATTCTGCTGGGTTGCAACTGCAATAAGCCCTTTTTTCAATCAAGGTTCTTCTCTGAAACCGGCCAATGTCCGTTTAGAAGCAGCTAAGGGGTTCGTCTCTCAGTGCTTATGACGGGACAATCTGCTAGTTGCGTCCGCCCGCTTCGCTTCCCACTTCCCAAGAGAGAAAGATTTCAGCGGGAACGTGATCAAAAATGTCCAGACCAGGCGCCAGTCCCTTTAGCCCCCCCCCTCCTTCGTTTCTGCAGCAAAAAAACGAAACGAAACATAGAGAGACTGACCAAAAGGGAAAAAAGGCATGCATTATACCACAAATGTTTTTTTATTTATTTCAAAAAATAAAATTTCCAATAATTGGCAATCATTCCCCCAGTGGAGTTTACAGATTGGTAGTGGTAGACCTACATTTCAGGGATCACTTAAGCTTTTACTGTTATGGGAAAGTTTTTTTTTCAATCAGGTGGGGGTAAATTTATTTTTTTAAAATATGTCTGTGAAGTCAAAATTAGCAGTACCTTGTTGTATTAGTTAAGTTCCTTGGACAAACCCTTAACTAAACCCTAATTGTCCGCCCCTTAATCTTTGTACTTCCTGCCCCGTCAGCCATGAATAAACACATATGAAAACGAGCTCCTGTTTCCGACTTCTCAATCTGAAGACATCCTTTGTGGATAACCCCCAAAAATATAACATACCTAGTTTAAAAATCATTCACTTTCACCTTCATTAAGGGGTCAAATTAACAAAATGATTGAGGGAGGAGGGTGCATGACAATAAAACAATTTAAAAAAAAACATGTCTTCATAATTTTGAGAATTTTTAAAAGAAACCTATTCTTTACTGCTTTTGTTGTATTTAAAAAAAAATTAAAATCTGATAATTAACCAATTTTTTCAGTGTTAGTGTATCAATGAATAAATTTTATAATGCATCAGTTATTTTATTTAAAAACTTTCTGATTTTTTTTTCAGGTCACTTAATTTTGCCCCCCGCCCCTATTTTTTTTTGGTGCTAATTACAGTATAAATAAAAAAGACAAAAGACCGAAGGTGTGAATAGAAAAAAAAAATAAAGATGATACTCTGTAGGTAGGTATGTGCATTTTCTCGCTGACTCTAAAAAGGGTGATCACATGAAATTCTTCTAAAAATCATATAAAATAAACTAACTATCCGATTTTAATAAAACTTTCGGTATATGAAGTAATAAAAGACAAACTTTTATTGCAAATAAATGTTTACTAAATTGAAAAGGCTAATAATCTTTTTTTTTTAATTTTGAAAATAATGTTTGAATTACAAATTGTCATCATTCTTATTAATGGATGGATCTAACGGAAATAATATACACTTTGGTTTTTGAGGAAAACTCTTGTAGTTGTTGTTTTTTGTTGCAGCGCTGGGTCGTTGAAGTACATAAGTTAAATCGTGAGACATCAAGAAAATGCTAAATTAGTAATTTGTTTTTGCTTCAGAAAATAAATTATTATATGTATGATTCTCCATACAAAGAAATAGTGTCGAAATTTTGGATGCGTAGTCAAAACTCCTCGTAGCTGAAATGCTGTTGGCAGAAACCCAGATGAGGTTTATCGGAATTTGCATAAGCACAGCCGAACGAGCAGAAATAAGACAGACTGTCGCTGACACAGCGAGTGAGGAAGAAACCAAGTGTTTGGATGGCAAGTGAAATCTGACGTCTGCTATTTGGAGTGTCAGGAAGTGAGAGTAACATGCTCAGTTGGTAGAGACTGTGCTGACGGCAAAAGGAATTACATTTCATTTGCTAGAGAGACTTGCAAAAGATTAATATTATCTGAAATTTTTAGACCATCCAAAAGAACAGGCTAACAGATAACAATGTCCACATAATGCACAGAGCTAAAAAAAAATTGACATAACTCTGCTAATTTTCGGAATTGGAAGCTTAAATTTTGGGAATTGACTAACTTTATCATAATCCACATTTGGACAACATTTCAGAAAAATTGAAGGGGGTGAGTGACATGGCCTGGATGATTTGACATAGAATTACCCAAATACTTATGGATATTGGAAGTGGACACCAGCAAAGAGAGATGAAAGAAAAAGTGATAATAGATTACCTTAGAAGGACAAGAAAACTGGTAAAACCAAGCTCTGCAGCAGAAATATCATCAAGGGAATATGTTGCATACCTCTTTCTTTACTTACTTACTTACTTACTTCTATTATTATTCTTCCAGCGTCTCTTCTAGCGTCTGGACTTCGTCTTGGTGACTTCGTGTCTGGTCTTCCATTGGGGGATTTCTCTTTATCAGAAGCCCTGTGTCATTGGTAGTTTTTAGATAATAACACAAGACTTCAATTTAACTTGGATCATATTTTATTCTGAAATCCCCACCAGACTACCTACGTAGATTGAGTCGGCACGTGCATAACACGACTTACCACCATCGTGGTCTTCGCCGATCTGACTAAAAATCTCTTTCTAATCTAAACCGGAAGAGGGTCTTCTCCACCGATTCTCACGGTATCCATCGGAAGGTTCAGGACTGAGGTCAAGCCTTGTCATTCAATCCTTCAAGGCCACCGGCGGAACTTATAACAGCCATTTTGGTTTCTACACTACTGTACACAAATATTAGGAATCTAATAATTATGTAACAAATTCAAGCACTCAAAGAATACATTAAAAAGAGCAAAGAAAGGGTCAGCGAGAGGGGAGACTTACTTCATGGAGCAAAGTGGGCATGAACCTGCGGGATGAGTGGAAAAACGAAAAATATGGCTGCCTTGTCAGTAAAATTTAAAAATGCGCAATCTTGAAGCATAGAGACATGGTGATAGTAAATCTGCTCGTATGCAAATTTTTCTCAGATCGCTGTATATAAAACGAGACACAACTGAGAAGGAGGCAAGATGCTTTGAAGCGGTGGATGAAACGTATGTGGAGAACTGCTAGAAGATTGTTGCGGGATGAGAAGTTTGTCGTCGGACCTTGCAGTTGAAGAATGAAATTATACGAATCAATTTCGCACCCCATAAACTGCAGAGGTCAGAAAAAGTAATTACAACACCTGGACATGTACAAATATAAGAAATATATTTAGGTATTAGGTCAAACATGTCCGTCATTATAAGCCAAAAGACGCTGAAAATTGCTTGAAGGATAACAATGTCCGCATAGTTAGCAAACGTCTGGCACTTCTATAGCGACTAAAATGGTAACTTTCCATTTACAATACCGTCATTTAAATTTTACTACACTACAGTCATAATTCGTAGGCAAACCCACAAATTATGTAATTATCACATTTGATATGTTTATTTAAGAGCTATTGCAAAATACTTCAATACGTAAAAAGTATAATAATCTTGATTTAACTTTCACTTTTTTCTTTCTTTCCTTCTTTTCATTATGTTCAATTAAAATAGATAGATCATGTCATTGGATATGACACAAGGTCAATCTCTTAAGTGGAGTTTAACAGGTTTGATTTCAGAGATTTCCTTCTCCTAAAATGGTTGCCTAACCAAGGTTAAAGTTTAACGAAGGTTATTGGGTATAAAGGAAAAAATAAAGTTTAATTTGTGTTCATTGTGCCACAGAGTCGACATTCTCTTTTGACCCAGGCAATTCTTTTCATTTCTGCTCGTATTTCTTTAATATGTTTTATATATTATAAAAATCCCTGGTTTTCTACTTCATGAATGCCTTCCACTCATTTCGTCGAACACTTGATTTTTCAAAACTGTCTCTACCCCAAAAAATCCAGTTTTATCATTTGTAGGAAAACTTTAATATCAAACCTCAAAATCTGAAAAGATATATCTTATTATAAAGAGATTTGGTGTTTGTCTGTTTATAACCGAAACTATGACACTGCTTACGTCACAATACCCTCAGGTATTGCCTAAGTTTATCAATAAGTATTTAATTCATTGTCAAAATCATATATACATAGAATAAATTTCATTTATTAACGATGTCTCTATGAAAATCAGAGCTGAAATCAGATCGAGAAAAAATCCTGCAATATATTACTAAGCTTAGTTTAGTTGCGACACAAGGCCAGAAATATGGGGGTTGTTAACATTGCAAATCGTCGTTAAAAGTAAAACGGACAAATTTGGCTTGGGCGTAGATTTTAAAGAATTTAATTATTACTAAGGACACGATTTATGTTATTTTTAACTTAAATTTTAACCGTTAGTTGTGTTTTTAACCGTTAGTTGTGTTTAAGGGGAAAAATCGATAAAATAAAAATTTATTTCAGTTCTTAAAGTTATTATGTAAATTCCAAAGCATGAGAATCTCACAGTTTTGACACCATGCAGATCACAGGGGATCTTATATTGCTTTCGTGTGTGTGTGTGTGTGTGTGGGGGGGGCACTGCGTCCACTACTCAGCTCACCATTGCTTAATTTTGGTGATAAAAAAACGCATAAAAAACATTCTGATCATTGAAATTTAGTAAAAATCAAGGTTATTTCCTATAACTCCAACCTAAAAAAGGGGAACCACTCTGATTGACTGATAAATTACTTATTTATTTATTGATCTACAAGAAAAAAAAGATGGGCTTAGGGTTAATTCAATGGGAAAATAATGGGTAGATTAATTAACAGATAAAATTCATTCAGAGTGGTTCCCCTTTTTAGGTTAGAATTATAGGAAATAACATAGATAATTTTTATAAACTTACCATTTTTATTTTTATTTCTATTTTTTTAAACTTAGAAAATCTTAGTTAAAAATTTATCAGAACTTGTTTAATTATCTAAATAATAAAGTAATCTTTAAAAAAATCAATATACATTAAAGCTTCAAGTAATTAAAAATGATGAGTCTCACTTCTTTACAAATCCTTCATTAAAATATGTCCTTCTGTTTCTAATGTTTTAGGTTGGAGTTATAGGAAATAACCAAAATCAACTAATTATCAGATTTTACAGAAATTTTGAGGATTCAGTGATGAAATCATCTTTTTTTTTTTTTTTTGAGGTTTATTTTTTTTATATATATTTATTTTTAAGAAAACAAAGAAAATATTTTTGAAGTAAATCATGCCTGTCTCCAAATAGAACTTAGAATAATTATTATCATTGTGTCATTTAAAGATAAGTTTCTAAAAATTTTAATAAGCATAACTTATCCTTTACTCTTTATTCTTAAGTGGTCCAAAAGTCTTGTAACCATTTTATATAATTATTTCACCACTAAAAAAAAAAACTTTAAAAATTTAATAATTTCCTAAAATTTCAGGTTGTATTATGCAATTATTTCACCCTTATATATAAAAAAAACAAAAACAAAAAACAATAGCAGTGGGTGGCAAGACTTTTGGACCACTCTGTACATTAACTCTCAACTTCCCAGAAGCAATTCTAGGTCCAACCCCCTCTGTTCCCATAAGGATATGGTTGGTTGGTTGGTTTATTAATTTTAACGGCACATCAACCCGTCCAGGGTTATATCATGCCTAGCGGTTGGGTTGTTATACATATTGTGTATTCATATATATACATTTAGTAATTGGTTTTAACAATGTGTTAGCATTATTGGGAATTATATTGTATGGCATTGATTTGTTTCATGTCTATATTCTATGGTATAATTTTATTTCCCTTAAAAAGGAGAAAATATCTCCAATGTTAACATTTTCAAACAGATCTTTCATATTGTTTGCTTTAAAATAATGTTTTCTGATGTGAGCAAAAAATCTGCATTCCATCAATAAGTGTTTGACTGTCAGGGGTGTTTGACATGTTTCACATTGTGGTTGTTGTTCTTGTTTGAGCATATAAGAGTGTGTTAGTTTTGTATGACCAATGCACAATCGGGACATAATGACTTGTTCCTTTCTAGACTTTCTTAAAGTTGGTCTCCAGCCTCCCAAGATGGGTTTGATTAGAAAGAGTATGGTAAAAAACAGTTAAAAATGGGTCTCTACATTCAAAAGCTCCTAGTACCATTATTTGTGAACAGATTGTTGTAAAAAAAGGCAGACTTGCAGAAAACAATTTCTTCCTCAATGTTATAAAGTTGTTTGCACTGAAAATGATTTTGCTCGTGCATAGTTATGGAACAATTACAGAATGATAGGTAAAAAAAAAAACAGGTATACTCAATAAAGATGCTGAAAAAAACATTTTAAAACACTTTAATAGGAATACTTTACATGCAGTTACTCACAGAAATTACCATACTGACCTCAGTGTATCTCCCATTGTGAAGCAATCAACAGGTAAAAATACAGGTTTGTCCGAAAGTCTTGTCACCTCTACATATTATGTTAAATTTCATTATTTTTTGTTTTATTATTGTATAATATTTTATATCAGGAAAAAAATGGAAGTGAATCCAACTGTATGTAATTTTATAAAAATGACAAAAAACAAGTTCCATTGATGGATGATGTTTATTTAGCCAACACTACAGCATTTCAGTTTGTTTAACAAACCATCGTTATGGCCTTTGCCTCTTTAGAAGAAAAAAATATCAGTAAACAGAAGTCTGCAATCCTTTGCTTTTAGTATGTGATGGTTTCGGTTGGTACTCAAATCTGAGAAAAAGACATAATTTAATATGCCATGTAACAAAAACGACGTCACTGATTATGTCACACTACCTAAAACGTCATAACGTAGAATAAATACACTCAAAATTTGAACATGCAACATTAGACAGTCCTCATTGTTTTTTAAAACAAATTTTAATAGATACATTCCGAGTATCATGCATTTATATATAGTTTGTTTTATTTTAATAGTTATTCAAAGTTAATAGAACTTAGTTTCGATTTAAAATTGTTTTATTTTTTTTACTCCTTTAATAAATTTGATTTCATGATTTATGGTTCAAACTCACCGACATTTGATTTTTAACTTCCACGTCTTCAAGCAATATCTTTCAAAAATTTATTTTTACATCGCCTGGAGGGTGTTTTTTATTTTGCTAGTTTATATAATAAAACATTACATGATAGCGGATACACAAAAACTTAAATTTAACATTCAAACCATGGGACATCATTTTGTTAAAAAACTGTTGGAATATTATTTCAAACCAAAAATGTTTTTGCATAAAAAACTGTTGAATTGTAGTATGAACATTTTTATTTCTAACATGAATATTATGACTTGTTGCAGTTCAAACACAAAACTGTATTATTATCATTTTTGTATTTACAAATAATACACAGGTTTCTTCTTTCTTTAATTATATTTCTTCTTTATTCACAGCTATCAATTGTAGCAGAGAAGAAAGAATTTCCAAAGTGGAATACACAAGTTGACACCAAAGAGAAAATATATTCTTGCAAAAAGTTTTATAGAATTCACATTTGAAAACCAAAATGTACTCACAAAAAGTGGAAATCTTATTCTTGTAAAATATGTTGATCAACTTTTCAGAGATTTCTAACTTAAAAAAACATCTACAAAAAACACAAGAGAACTCATATCCTTGTACAGAGTGTAGAACAGAATTTTCAAAGAGTTCCAGTTGAAAAAGAATCATGGCAACACATATTGAAGAAAAACATTTCTTTGTAAAATGTGTGGATTAGAATTTTCAACCAATTCCACTTTAAAAAGATTCATAGAAACACATAATGGAGAAAAACCAATACTCTTGTGATATCAGTGAATCAGAATTTTCAGATTTTAAATGGAAAGACATACTTTAGAGAACCCATATTTATGTGAAGTCTGTGGATTTTCATTTTCAGAGAAATATAGTTTAATTAAACACATGCGTTTACACACTGGAGAGAAAACATTTTCTTGCACTTTGTGCAATTCAGCAATTTCAGACAATTACAATTTAAAACAACACATGAAAACGCATACTAGTGAGATGCCATATTCTTGTGATATATGTGGATCAGCATATATGAATAGTTTCAAATTGAAAATCCACATGCGAATACACACTAGGGAGAAACCGTATTCATGTGAAATATGTGGATCAGCGTTTTCAGTTAGTGAGCAATTGAAACGCCATGTGCGAACTCATACTGGAGAGAAACCATATTCTTGTGATGTATGTGGATCAGCATTTGCGGATAAGTCCACTTTACAAAATCACATGCGAAAACATACAGATAGTTGTACTTTAAAAAATCACAAGAGAACACACACTGTAGACAAATTTTCTTGTAATCTATGTGCATCAGTATTTTCTCACAAGCATCACTTGAAAAGACACTACCGAAAACACACTGGAGAGAAACCATTTTTTTGTAAAATATGTGGATCAGAATTTGCATATAGTTCAAATTTGAAAAGACACATTCAAATACACACGGGAGGCAAATATTCTTGTGAAGTTTGTGGAGCTTCATTTTCAACGAAATATGCTTTAACTAACCACGTGCGTGTACACACAGGTGAAACAAAACCTAAAAAAATACCTAGAATCAATACCAGGGAAGCCAAGCTGCTGTGAAGTGCAAATAGCAGCCATCAAAGGAACATGCTCCATCCTAAAAAGATCATTAGGATACAAAGGACAGGGGCCCCTTGACTTCTAAAAAACTAATAAGAAAATGAAACAAAAAAAGAGAGAAACCATTTTCTTGTAAATTGTGTGATTCAGCATTTTCAGATCATAACAATTTTAGACGACACTTTGAAAAACATAGTGGTTAGATTCCATATTCTTGTGAGATATGTGGATCAGCATTTATACATAGTTCCAATTTGAAATGCCACATTCAAACACACACTGATATCAAAGCCATTAAACCAGATATTGTCATCTGGCATAAACGAAAAAAAAACTGCTCTTATTATTGATGTAGCTGTCCCAAATGACTATGGCCTAAATAGAGATGAGCGAGAAAAGATAACAAAATACCAAGACCTCAAGAATGACCTAAAAACAACTTGGTCATTGAAAGAAATTGACATACCCGTTGTGGTTGGGCAACTGGACTGGTGAAACAAAATCTAAAAAAATACCTAGAAACAATACCAGGGAAGCCAAGCTGCTGTGAAATACAAATAGCAGCCATCAAAGGAACATGCTCTATCCTAAAAAGATCATTAGGATATAAGTACTATTTATAAAGGAATCAAGTGTTAGCCCCAGGACAGGGGCCCCTTGACTTCTAAAAAAACTAATAAGAAAATGAAACAAAAAAAATATAATGTCTGGATGCCAGATCTTTTTGGCAGATGGCCACTACACTACCCGTCATAACAAAGTATGTAAATATCTCCACTGGAAAATCTGTAGAGAAATGCAGCTTGAGAGATCACTACAT
Organism: Doryteuthis pealeii; assembly: GCA_023376005.1. Classification (NCBI taxonomy): domain Eukaryota; kingdom Metazoa; phylum Mollusca; class Cephalopoda; order Myopsida; family Loliginidae; genus Doryteuthis; species Doryteuthis pealeii. The sequence continues at coordinate 56,186,092 of CM042168.1, forward strand.
CTGGGAACATGAACCTCCACTGATAACATCAAATGGAAAGGTGACTGTATTCTATGATAAAAGTAATTCAGACAGGTAGATATATAAAAGATAAAGCCATTAAACAAGATATTGCCATCTGGAATAAACATGAAAAAACTGCTCTCATTATTGATGTAAATGATTATGGCCTCAATAGAGCTGAGCGGGAAAAAATTACAAAATATCAAGACCTCAAGAATAACATAAAAACAACTTGGTCATTAAAAGAAAACAATATCATACCAGTTGTGTTAGGGGCAAAACTTTAAAAATACCTTGACACAATGCCTGGTAAACCAAGCTGCTTATGAAGTACAAATAGCAGTTATAAAAGGAACATCCTCCATTCTAAAACAATCCTTAGGATACAAATACTATTCATAGAGGAATCAAGCATTAGCCCCTGGCAGGGACCCCTTGTACTTTTTAAAAAATCTTTAATAGAAAAAAAAAGAGACAAACAATATTCTTGTGAAATATGTTGATTAGCAAGTTCAAATGTAAAAATACACATGCAAAATTAAACTGGATAGAAACTCTATTTTTGCCAATGCACACATGGGAAAAATTTACATAAACATTTACATAAATTATGATGGGAAGTTGTATATATACCAACATCTCCGCATAAGTCAATTTCTTAAGTGGAGTTTGACAGGTTTAAATTCAGCTTTCCTTCTCTTAGACTGGTTGCCTAACTAAGGTTAAAGCACCCAGTCAACCCTACTATTTACACATAGCTGGAGGGATTCATACGTTTCCCCAAGAGAATTAGAGCTATGTGAAATTCAAACAGCCCTGTGCAGGATTTGAACTCGGGATGCTTAGTCATTTCCTATGATGATGACTATAACACTACGTGCCTCTATAAGATATGATGTTATTACTTGTAACGAAAATAATTAGTAAAATATTTTTTCTTCTTAAACTGTCTTAGTTTTGTTGTCTAGTTTTTGATTTATGCATGTGTTACAATTTATGAGCAGTCATGAATAGTGAGCGTATCTGTAGTTAGAATTTTAAATAAAGTTTGTTAGAATTAAAAGCAGAGGTGTGCAATTTTCCATACCTGTTTGGGATTATTATTGATATTTTAGATGACCCCAACTTCACCTTCCGGTAAAAAACCCTATCTCTAGGGGATCAAGGTGTAGTATCTGTTCCATTTACTATGCTTTGAGACCTACCTAATCCCCTCGGGGGGTCCTGTGTGCTTCGGCCACTGGACCAGTTTAAAGTACAATTATTAGCGTTGATCCCAGAGGGCCATCCCTCCAGGCAATACCTGCCCCTTTGTTGGCAGGGCTGAGTTTATTGCCCAGCGACTGAGGCGCCCCCCTTGAGGGGGAATGCCGAGGGGATCGACGCAATTTTTGTTCTTTCCCACCCATGAGCTTCGGCTTGTGGGTAGGCCCACATTAAAACGAGGCCTTGTGCCCAATCCATACAAGTGGGGTATGAGACAAATACTCCCTATCTCTAATCTATCTGTCTCTCTCTTTTATATACCCGAAAAACTCTCCCCATTTATATACCTGATGTTGGGTATATAACACATGCTTTGCTTATTGTAAAGTTTATGAATCAAGATTATCACAGAGTTCTAGTTTTAAAATTCATATAGAAACAAACACACTGTAGCCTGTCACTTGAGTTAGACATGTTCCCTTAATACCTTTTAGACTGCCTCATAACTACACACTTTTTTTATGTAGACAGTCTAAGGAAATAACTGCAAAATAATATGTTGACACCCCATATTGTGAGCTCGAAGGGTGTTGATATGCCGTAAAACAAAAACAAGCAAACCAACCAAACCAAAACCATTTTCTTGTAAAGTTTGTCAATCAAAATTATCACAGCGTTATGTAACATAGCAGCTCTCATTTTGTAAGGGAGTGATGATGTGGCAATAATAATAATCTTGCAATACTTACCTCTATTCCTATTTTGCTTCAAGAAGCTGGAATCTGGTTGTTGGGCTGATGTTGAGTTGGCTGGCATTCTTTGCTTATTGAGTCTGGAACAACTTGGGTTTGCTGGAGGATACCTTGCCCTGTGCCATTTATAGTTTTTGATAACACAAGACATTATTTTGTTCTCATTAGTTTTTTTATTTTATTTTATCCCTAAGTCCCAATGCTTTGGGTAATGAACTTATGTCTGACCCAGTCACTGCTTTGTTCCAAATTGACCTTACATTCTGTCCTCTCTCCACCACTCTTCTAAACCTCACCACATGACATCACTTGACTAGTAAGAAATTGACATGTGGCATCATGCTGACTCATCCAAAAAACTTTCCATGTTAAACTACATGTAATCTTTTGCTTTTTCCCATCCTATTATGTTACAGTTCTAATTTTAAAATTCATATAGAAACAAACAAACTCATATATTTAAAGGCTTATTTCCTATAACTCCAACCTAAAAAAAGGGGAACCACTCTGAATGAATCTTATTTGTTAAATAAAAAAAAAAGTAAAGTCGACGCGGCGGCCTAAAGTCGGTATCAGCCAGTCAGCGAGGGAGTCTATCCCCTTTTCAATAGCGCTAGACCAAGGAGATTGTTTTTTAGCATCTGAGGTGGTTAGCTCAGTCGGTAGAGCATTCGGCTAGAAACCACAAGGTTCTTAGTTCGATACCGACCCTCGCCAACTCAGCGTATGAGTAGCATGGGGATCTGTGCGGTAAAGTAAGGAGCTGATGGTAGGTGTGGCGCTCCACCTCAGACGCAAAAAACAATCTCCTTCGTCTAGCGCTAGTGAAAAGGAGATAGACTCCCTTGCTGAATGGCTGATACCGACTTCAGGCCACCCCGACGATTTGTTAAATAATCTACCTTTATTTTCCTATTAAACTAATCCTAACCCTAATACTTAACCCTAACCCTAACTTCTTTTTTCCAAGTAGATCAATAAATAAATAAATAATTTATCAGTCAATCAGAGTGGTTCCCCTTTTTTATGTTGGAGTTATAGGAAATAACCATTTAAAGTGTATATCATGATTTGCAATGAGTACACATGCCAAAACCTTTTTCTTGTAAAGTGTATGGATCAGAATCTATATATCAATACTCTTGTTCCTGAATCTTTCGACTTATCATCTTACAACACCCTCTGGTTAAAAATGAGACCTTCCAAATTGTCGAAGATGAAATGCAAAAATGTAAATCCTGATTATCTGGGGTTGCTTATCCACCAAATTCTTATTTCTTGTGAGTTTCATCACCTAAGCTAAATAATGGACCATTCTGTTTTTATAATAAAGGAAGAAAGGGAAGAAGAATTATAATAAGAAAGAGAGTAGTGGAAAGATAGAGAGAGGGGGAAAGATAGAGAGAGGGGGGAAAGAAAGATAGAGAGTAGGGGAAAGATAAGAGAGGGGAAAGATAGAGAGAGGGGGGAAAGAGAGTAGTGGAAAGATAGAGAGAGGGGGAAAGATAGAGAGTAGGGAAAGAAATAGAGTAGTGGAAAGATAGAGAGAGGGGGAAAGATAGAGAGAGGGAAAGAAAGTAGTGAAAGATAGAGAGAAGGGGAAAGAAAGAGAGTAGTGGAAAGATAGAGAGAATGTGCAGAAGTGATAATGTTAATCTGTTTGAATCTAACATAATGAAAATATTAATTAATTATTATTCTATGTTACTCTCATCCTTGACCAGGATTGAACCTGCAGCTTAGAAATGACTGTCACTTAGAACTGTCATAGATTGTTAACTACTAGTTAGTGCAACAGTTAAACACCTCCTCAACTTAATGGACTGTTCCTGGCAGTAGTGGCAATAACTATTTAATCTGTTACAGTTTGTTCATTAACACTGACCTTCAAACTCCCAACTGGGAGGTCCAGTGAGCTCCGGCCTCTAGATAAAGTGCTGTTAATTAATAGCGTCGATCCCAGGGGGCCATCCCCCCAGGCAACACCTGCCCCCTTGACTTAAAGGCGCAGGGCTGGGTTTATTGGCCAGCACCTGAGGCGCCCCCCTTGAGGGAGAATGCCGAAGGGATCGATGCAATTTTTGTTCTTTCCCACCCATGAGCTTCGGCTTGTGGGTGGGCCCACGTTAAAACGAGGCCTTGTGCCCAGTCCATACAAGTGGGGTATGAGACAAATATCCTGACCTTGTAACTGCCTGGAGAAGCTATAACAGTGAACACTTTGAAGAAGGAAAGAAAGAAAAAAGAGCGAGATGGTGTTAAATCAATATTATCATACTTTTTACATATTAAACTATTTGGCAATAACTCATATGAAATGTAATAATTAAATTATCATACTGTGGTATATCCACAGGTCCTGCTAGTTTTATTCTATTTCAATAACAATAATTGTCAGCACATGTAAAGTTGCAACATTTCAAAAAAGCAAAAACATTAGGGAGTGTAGCGATTCTCTTCCAATGTTATCTTCCCTTGCCACTGGGGTTTGCCACTAGAGGGCATTGTTACCTGGCTATTGAAACTCAGCGCGGGGAAGCTCTCTCTCTCTTACTCTTCTGGGATCTCCAGGCAAGTACTAATTATGTCTCTGACCATTAAGACTTGGGGGGGTCCTTGACCCCCAACTATAGGCTTATACCCATATATATACACAGCCCTTTTCTACACGCTAGGGCTCCACTGAAGTTACACATACCAGTTGCATCTTTACCTGTTACACAATGAATATTCTATAGAGAGTAAGTGACTCTTCTATTCTCCATTTAGTAGCCCCAAGATTATTTACAAATACACTTTCCCTTAAGGCCTTCATCATTAGAAACTCTATTAAATACAGAGTGATTGTAAAGTAACTCCCTTCCCTATTTTAAAACTTGAGTTAGAATTATCCCGATGATCCATTAGGTGAAATCTAGGTAGGTAGTTTCTGGCTTTTAGGTTTTATAATTTTGCTCTACCTAGTGTATTGATCACTTTTACATATTCAACTTAGGCAACTCTTTCGGTGTTTTTTCTTTTGGCCATTTATTACAATACTGCTTTATAATATTCAAACCGTACGGATGTTTTGACCATTTCTTTTTTTATATTTTTTTTCTCGAGACATCAGTTTGTAAAATATTTCACATACCTAGGTAGTAATATCTCATCCACAGAAAGCGATATTAATACATGAATAGGAAAGGCATTGTCGGCTATAAACAGATTATCAGTTATATGCAAATCCGATCTCACTGACAAGTTAAAACGACAATTCTTCCAAGCGGTGGTTGTGTCAGTGCTGCTGTATGGCTGCACTACTTGAAGATTACTTTAGCATCTGATATGTATATAACTGTGCCAGTAGAACAATTCACATACCTAGGTAGTAATATATATCTCTTCCACAGAAAGTGATGTTAATACATGAATAAGAAAGGCATGGTCTACTATAAACAGATTATCAGTTATATGGAAATCTGATCTGACAAATTAAAGCAACAATTCTTCCAAGCTGTGTTTGTGTCAGTGCTACTGTATGGCTGCACCACTTGGACCCTAACGAGGCGCCTTGAGAATAAGCTAGATGGGAGCTGCACAAATATTAAAATATTTCTTTATTTGCAAATTGTACTTGTTTTTGTTTTCCACGCCATCATAGTTATAAAAATAGATAAATAAATATTTGTTGGCATCCGTCCGTCTACTAGAGACAATGGCATACTGTCCACTTTCTAATTTTTTTTTTATCTGCAACTGCGTGAGTGGCTGAACAGACCAATTTTTGAATGGCAATCTCTGGTGCAGTGATGCTGGCTGGAGTTTTTGTTGTCTCTCCTTCCTTTTGGCTCTCTTTTCTGCAGCGGCTACTTTCCTCTCTTTTTCACTCCTTCTTGTTCCCTGTTTGACGAGGAGGTGCCAGGCCATACGGTCCTCTGCACAAGCCTCCCATGTGCTGGTGTTGATGTGGCATGTCCTCATGTTCCTTCCTGCAGACATCTTTAAAAATGCAGGTGTGGTCATAAGTATTTATATATATATATATATATATATATATATATAATGTATGTATATATGCATATGTACGTATTTATCAATTTCTTTTACATCATACAATTTTGAAATTGAACACTAAGTCAGATGCTAACTAACATCATACACTCTTGAAAGTGAATGCTAACTGATGACTAAAGAGTACTAAGTTCTATCAGCCAATCAAAACAATAATATTGAATATAACAAGTCAAATATTTTCTTGAATAATCAAAATACTTCAGATCCAAACATAAGACATTAATAACTTTGTCTGGATATATTAAAAAAATGACAAAATAGGCTCTTCTCTTATCGTATAGGAGCCTTTATTTTATTATTTAAAGCAAACTTTTTTATGCAAATTAATCTGTGGTGGACTTTACTATGAGGATTTCTACTTTTTTATATAACTTGGTGTGTCCATGTGAACTTTTCCATAGGAGAATGTCACTCATGAGATCATCCTTGCTTCTCCAGCAGTGACTTGTTCATCTTACTTTGATGATGTAAAAAAGTTGTTGAAGAAATAGCATCAAAGATTGTCTGCTAAAATTCACAAAAAATCCTGGTTTTTACAACATTTGGCCTAGAAATTGGTGTTAGTGGTGATGGGAGGGCACATTTTATCTTTTCATATCTGTATTTAGTATTGTTTAACCATTGCAGCATCACACAGATATGAAATTGCCTGTCAGGACAAGTACAGGTACATACATAGACGATGAAAGGGGATATAAAAATATGAAACATATGTTACACCTTAGATATATCAGAATTGGTAAACTGTATTGTTCCTGTCTGACCATTCGATCAACAACAATTCACCTGGTTCTGTTCACACCGTGTTTATATACTACTACTACAGGGCAAAACAGAAACCGGCCAACGTCACCGTAAAATGGTGACAACCCTGATTTAGTTCCTCATGCAACATCTTCCCTCTTCTGAAGAAGAAGGATTTTTTAACTGAGGTTAGGTACTAGATAGATGTACCATTCAAGTCTTTTTTCTCCTATTTTAACTGTCTCTAAACCACTAGTAGACAACTATGTCCTCATGACCTAGGCATGGATCAGCCAGACTACCCTCTTGCCCAATAGGGATTATTCTGCCCTTTCACTCTGGATTCAGTTTATTTGGTGTAGTCCCTCAATTTCATGCAACATAAACAATTGTCAAACTTATAATTTATTTCTGAATTATTATTTTTACAAAAAATGTACATAAGAAGAACATACATAATATGGAGTAAATTCATTGTGTGGTAAATTTATCATTGGTAAATTTATTACCAGTAGATTTATCAGATGGTAAATTAATCACCTCAGATTAATTGCTCTAATAAAACAAGGTTTCCCTTTTAGCTTTTTTTTAATTAGAAACTGTAATTTAAGAGAAAAAATGAAACTCTTCTTACCTTGGGCTTGGAAGAAAATGGTGCCCGAAATTTAATTTCTTTTTATAAGAATACAGACTGGAAATGAGGGGGTTGGTGGGAGTGGAGTGGAGTCATAAATAAGCCAAATTTTTTGGCAGTCGGCAGTTGTTATTTAGAAGGTAAGCTATTGTGAGCTGATCAGATAACAAGCTATTTCGGCGAGAAATGGATAAACTGGCGAAGGGAATGATTAAGCCATTTAATGGCGAGGGGGATTTGGTAGCATGGCTGAAAAAGCTAAAGCTAGTGGCAGAACTCCAGAAGATCTCTGACTTGGCAAGTTTTATTCCACTTTTTCTGGGGGGAGATGCGCTTGCCCTCTACATGGAGATGAGTGAAGTAGAGCAGCAGGACGAAGGAATGGCTGAGAGAGGCATTTACTGAAGGGCCCTTTAAGGCATATGAAAAACTTAAAAAATGTTTTATATGCCTCAAAAGGCATAATACAAGGTTTCCCTTTAAGCTTTTTTTAGTAGAAACTCAAAAGCAATGATTAAACTCTGAATTCAGTCATGAATTTACCACATTATCAATTTATCACTAATTTTTTAATTGAGTGATTTTGTGCACAGTTGAATTGAACAACAAAGTATATTTGCATCTGGGTAATCCCATTCCTTGAGTACTGATTGGCTGCTGGTCATAGGGTGGTTATGTTGCTAGATAAATATTCACCATTCTGTAATATGCTGGTGGAAATGCAGGTTCTGTATTGAGTTACAGCTTGCTTGCTTTGTCTGCTAATTCATTGGTAATTGGAATCCCACTGCACCAGTATTATATTGCTTCTACACTAATAAATTCCTCACATGATAAATTTATCTTAAATTAATTGGTCTTATAATATAAGGTTTCCCTAACTCCTTTTAGCTCTTTTCTTTCTTTTTTGTTCTATTTTTCTTTTTATTTCTTCTATTTGAATTCCTTAATTTCTTTGTTTTTTCTACTTTAGCAAGTATTTATTTCTGTGTCAGCAGCATTTTTGTTTATTTTATCTTTGTTTCTGATTGGTTCACTCTCTTAAAATTTATTCTCTCGTTAAAAAAAAGAAAAGAAAAATCAGACAAAATGTAGCAAAAATTATTATTATTATTATTATTATTAAATATTACTAAGTCATGAGTCATTTGAGATGCAAACTACATAAAAATCTTGAACCACAAACTTTACAAGGATATATAATTTTAAACTGAACCTCTTTCAAAAAGTAGATCCACCAGCTTGATAAGAAATATATTTCTCTCCCATGTATATTTGTATCATATATATATTTACCAACTCCTCCGCATGAGCAGGATACGACACAAGGTCAATTTCTTAAGCGGAGTTCAACAGGTTTGAATTCAGAGTTTTCCTTCTCCTAGACCGGTTGCCTAACCAGGTTAAAGAACCCAGTCTGCCCTGTTATTTACCCATAGCTGGAGGGAGAGTAGGATTCATACCTTTCCCAAGGGTATTAGCGCTAAGTGAAATGCAATTACCACGTCTAGGATTTGAACTCGGGCGACGAGTCCATTTCCCATGACTTTAACCATTATACCACGTGCTTCGTTTGTATCATATAGGTGCTAGGGCTTAACACGACCAGCTATCAGAGGAGGCCTCCCCCACTGCTCGTCTAGCCTAAGTAAGGGCCAAAGTGGGCTGTTTCATGTCATGGACTGCTCATCCACCAGGATTCCATCCTTAAACATTACGGGTCGCCACCCACGATCAACAGGTGACCTTATTTGGGGGGAGGGGTCTTACCCTCTGCAGAGGTGCTGTCAGTGTATTATAAAGTCCCAGCCAACAGGGCTTTATTGCATGATAGTACATATCTATTTTGATTTCATTGTAGTAAAAACAATTTTTTCAGAAACTTCTCCCAAAAGAGATTGAATTTCCAGATAGTGTGTCCAAATTATTTGTATGAAGAATATTTGCTTGAAGCTACATTTGTATGTATATAGTTAAACTATGTAAATGAACATCTACTGACTTCCCAAGAAAATAATTTATCTCCAAATCCTGTCTACATATGTTTTTTTTTAATTTCCAAGTCACCGAAAATACAAATCCACACATTATACAATGTATGGTCAGTCTCCACTGTGTTTTTGCATGTGGTATTTTAACTGGGAACTCTGTGAAAATGCAGATCCACACACTTCACAAGAATATGGTTTCTCTCCAGTATGTGTTCGCATGTGACGTTTCAAATGTGAACTATCTGAAAATGCTGATCCACATACTTCACAAGAATATGGTTTCTCTCCAGTATGTGTTCGCATGTGATTTTTCAAATGTGAACTAATTGAAAATCTTGTTCCACAGACTTCACAAGTATATGGTTTCTCTCCAGTGTGTGTTCGAAAATGGCTTTTCAAATTTGAAGTATCTGAAAATGCTAATCCACAAATGTCACAAGAATATGGCTTCTCTCCATTGTGTGTTCGTATGTGCCTTTTTAAACTGTAATTTTCTGAAAACGCTGAACCACACACTTTGCAAGAATAAGGTTTCTCTCCAGTATGTGTTCGTATGTGGCGTTTCAATTGAGAACTAATTGAAAATCCTGATCCACATACTTCACAGGTAAAAGGTTTCTCTCCAGTGTGTGTTCGTATGTGGCTTTTTAAACTGGAATTTTCAGAAAATGCTGATCCACATATGTCACAAGAAAATGGTTTCTCTCCGCTATGTGTTCGTATGTGTCTTTTTAGGTTGAAATTGTTTGAATATGTTGATCCACACATTTTACAAGCATATGGACTTTCTCCAATGTGTGTTGCCATGTGTCTTTTTTAATTGTAAACTTAGAATGTTGATCAGATCTCACTCAGTTTTTGCATATCATTCTTTTTAATTAGAATAATTTTATTTTCATTATGAAAATTATGCACCACATATTTGAGAAAAATATGGTTTCTCTCTAGTGTGCTTATATGTATGTGTGTGTTGCTGTTTTTGTTAGAAATCTCTGGAAACTCTGATCAACATACTGTACAAGAATAAGATTTTCCACCTTTTTGTGTGTACATTTCGGTTTTCAAATGTGAATTCTATAAATTTTTTTGCAAGAATATATTTTCTCTTTGGTGTCAACTTGTGTCTTCAAATTTGAAAATTCTTTGTTCTCCTCTACAATTGATAACTGTGAATAAAAAGGAAATATAATTAAAGAAAGTAAGAGACCTGTGAATAAAAAGTAAATATAATTAAAGTAAGAAACCTGTGAATAAAAAGTAAATATAACTAAAGAAAGTAAGAAACCTGTGAATAAAAAGTTAATATAATTAAAGAAAGTAAGAAACCTATGAATAAAAAGGAAATATAATTAAAGAAAGTAAGAGACCTGTGTATTAGTTGTAATTATAAAATCATAATAATTCAGTTTTTCAATCAAATTTTGGTCATTTTTTTGCATATCTAATTTTTCTTTTCATATAAAATCAAAACTAAAAAAAAAAATCTCCAGAAAATAAAATTTATTACAAATAGAAAAAATATAAATGTAATTAAATTAAACACAAAGGATAATTTTTTAAAGTTTTTGTTTTTAATTTTAAAGAGAAAAAAATTAATAAATATCATCCCCACATTGAAAAATAAAAGAAACACTTCAGTTGTCTCCCCCTTGATGAGCCATTAAATACTAAAAGAATCTCCACCTTAACTGGACCACAGTTTGAGTTATATCTGGATAAAGCTTAGAATAAATCAATTACTTTGTTTTTATTAATTATTAAGTAAAAAGTATGTGTGTCCAGAAATCGTAAAGAGAGATGATAAAAGAATTAAAATTTTGTTAATATTCAAACAATTACCAAAAATCAGGGAATTGTTCAATTTTAATGAAATTTTCACTACTTTATTCATCAATGTCTTAATTTTATAATGAATAGCTTATTAAAAAAGTGAAAAAAAAAAGAAGTTTTTTTTATCAATTCAGATTGTAGGGCGTTTGAATATAAAAAAAATCAGTCCCTAATGTTTACCTTTTTAGAAAGATAAAATCCTGAAGTCTACATGAAAAAAAAAAAAAATCATCTATCCCAAAAAGTTGTTTGAAAATTTAAATGTTATTTTCTTAAAAGTAAAAAAATATTTTTAGTAACAGGGATTTTTTTGTATCCAAATAAAAATAAAATAAAAAAATAAACCAATCTTAAACCAAATAAGAGTGTTTACTTGATAAATTCCTTGCATCTTATTCAAATTAAAAATATATTTTTCTACAGAATGTAACCCTAACATTAATAGTGAATTTTTCCCTAGCCAAAATTGTGACTTTTTCATAGTAAAATACTGAAGATAGATTTTCGAATGACTGTGATATAGAAAATTAAACACAAGTAGTTTTCAAAAAAATATTTCTTTAACTGTCTCCCATAGATCTTAAATGCAGAAAAGGTTTTTTAATCTAATAGAATATTGAATACTAGCAGGACCTGTGGGTAAATCGATATAGTGAGCAGAGAAACGAATTACCTTGTGAGGCTAAGTGGTCGTGCATGTGTTTTGCATGCAAGATGTTTGCTTATCTCTTATATATGTGGTTGAAGAGAAATGTGAGGGAACTGTACTGCCCAGCACAGCAATTGAACTCACAACCTCCAGGTTATGAATACTGTCTTTTTATAAACCATTTGTCATCATTGTTGGAATAGTTCAGCCATTGAAAAGTGATAAAAGCTAAGGCAGTTTCTTTCAAGAACACTTACTTTTTTCTCTTGCCTGGATAAACTTTGTAGCTTGACTAAAATATAAGGAAATTGTTCACAAATTTAAGTATAAAATCTCTGTAGCACTCTACTACCACTTTTTGCCAGTTAGGAGAGCAGAGATTTGAATAGAAACATAATTTTCTGGAGACAGAGACTTTAAAACTCTTAACATCCTGTTGAGAATTTTCTAAGTCCAGAACCCAATCCCTATAAGGATTTCTCAAAAAATGGCCTTTTCATTTAAAGTTGCCTGTTATTTCCCTTAGGTCAAAGATTTCTAAATATGTTCAATATTACATTTAAACAAAGGCTATCATTTGGGGTAGATTAGGAAAATGAATGTGACTTCCGGCCGGGTAGAATGAGGTGGTGTAGGATGTTAAGAGTTAATCTATACCTTTATTTGATTTTTTGTATCTCATTTCATTATTCATAATCTTTTATATTTAGTTTGCTTAGACAATAAAATTTATTATTGTTGATTGTATGTAATCATTCTTACTAGCAGGGCCTGTGGATATACAACAGTATGATAATTTAATTATTACAACATTTGATATGTTTACTTAAGTATGTAAAAAGTATAATAATCTTGATTTAACCGTCTGTCACTTTTTTTTTCTTTCCTTCTTTTCATTATATTCGATTGAAGCAGATTAGAATTATCGCTTCCGTGTGCTCATCCCTCTCTCTGTCTTTCTCCTACTCCATTTCTTTCTTTCTTATTATATTTTTCTGTGTAGCATGTCATTTTTCTTCCCTTTCTTTCTTTATAATACACACGGAATTGACCATTATTTAGCTGAGGTGACAACACTCATAAGAAATTAAAATAAATTGGTGGGTAAACAACACCAGATAATCAAGATTTACATTTTTGCATTTCATCTTGGACGATTTGGATAGTCTTATTTTTAACCAGAGGATGTTGCAAGATGATAACGGTCGTATAATTAAGGAACATGAGTATTAATATATAGATCCTATTAGATTAAAAAAAAACAAAAAAACAATTAAAGTGAAATATATTTTGTTAAATTTTACATTTTCGATTAGTCACAGTTTATTTAATAACAAATGTTCCCTGTAGAAAAAGAGAGACTTTTAAGACTTAAAAAAAAAATAATTTAAGATCAAAGACATCTTTTAAAATTCCAGCAAAAAACAATAAATAATTTTTTTAAAAAAAGAAAGTCAACTGTTTATTTTTAAAATAAATAACTAAAATCTTTCCATTAATGAATAAATACACTAACTTTACTTTTTTAAAAAAGTTATTATTGTTTATTTTTTCGAGGGAAGTGATTTAAAAAATATTCTCATTTTCCAGGTCAAATGGACGATAAGGGTAACCCCTAACAGAATGTTTTTTTAGACTTTACTTTTCCAATACGGGTATCATTGGGGAACAATAATAGTTTTGGTAAGCGGTCAACGCTTGGGCCGTTTACGTTAATTTTTCTTATTCCCCAATGATACCTACATCGGGAAAATAAAGTCTAAAAAATGTTTGGGTTACCCTTATCGCGCTTCTAACCTGGATTATTTTTTATAAAATACGGTTTGCATTTTTCTTGGCCTTAAATGCCAAATTTGAAATTTGAAAACGAGGCTTACAAATTTGCATGTAAGATTAAGTTAAAGTTTTGTATGCAGAAAAAAAAAAGCGACATATACACGTACATAAAAAGAGGGTCTAGTTTAGTATCATTTGTACAATCGAAGATCCACTTTAGTTGTGACACGTTTTACGAAATAGGAAATATTTAGGAAATGAAAAGTCTATTCGTTCAAAAGACATCGATGAAAAATAATATTTTTCTATCTACAAAAAGATACAACAATGAAACTAAAACGAATCCTAAAATATTTAATTTTAAATTCTTTTTATTTTCGTGAATGAAAAAAAAAAAGAAGAAAGTAAAGCAAAAAAATTAAGAGGTGATACTTACTTCTTTCGTTTAATTTGTTTTCCTTTACGGAAATAAAGAAGGAGGAACAGACAAATTTTAGATAAACTAATGTTTTCTATTTTAATGTAATTAAAAAAAAATCATCCGTCATCTGCAATCGTTGTAAAATGTTTTTTAAAGAGCGAAATTCAAGGGAGATAATTATCATTGGAAATACTTCCTTATTAGTTTTCGTATATTAGGTACCACCAATTTTACCCTGTGAAATTTACCCCCCACCCTATATTTAACACAATGAAACTTGCAGAAAAATTAATATTTATTGAAAAATTTTTTCCATTCGAAAGAAAAAACATTAAATAAACTCCTGATAATTTAATAAAAAATTTTTCAGCTTACGGAAATAATGAAAATTATGATTGAAAAACAATGTTTTCATTTTTGCACTGTTAAATCAACTGAAATTTAACGTAGCCAAAAACAAGTTACGTTAAGAGGTTTGTTTTTTTTTTTAAATTCTATGAAAAATCAATTAATTATCTGATTTTCACAAAAATTTCCATAACTATTTACCATTGGATGTAAATACATCTGAAATAGTTTTTTTCTAAAATATATTAGGGGAATTATTTTTTTTACGAGGTCTATCACGCCCCCTATTTTATTCTATGAGATAAAAAAAATGACGTGTCAGAAAAATTTTGTACTTTTTTTTCTATAAAGATAATACCAGGTATGTATTTATTAAAACTTATTTAAAAAATCAATGAGGATTGTCTAACATTGCATGCTCAAATTTTGAGTGTATTTATTCTATGTTATGACGATTTTATGTAGTGTGACGTAAGCAGTGACGTAGTTTTTGTTACAGACAAAAACCGGAAGCGAATCTCCATTATTAATAGATTAACAAGACAAAAAAAAGCTTGTTATCTGATGGATTTTGCCGTTTTGAGTTAAGATATCATCACTTGCAGTTTCTAATATCTTTTTCAATGGTGCCGCCCTTCTGCTTTACCAAGAAAATTTGCATGTGGTAGCTCAAAGCGAGCACAAACCTGTCTGGTGTGCAAAATGAGATCAGGGAGGAGTGTAGATTGAACTCGCATCCTCCTGATCGTGAGTTGTGGATTGACGTCAGATTACCTCGTTGGCACGTATACAAATTACAACACTGCGCGATTCACCTGGATGTGGGATTTTAGTCAGAGCAGTGAATTATTATTTAAGACCTACCTTACCACACTGAGACAGTTGCATTCTGATCTTGCTGACGAGGGCACTGACATACAACGAGGAAGAAGAGGCGAGTGAGCTTTGGCGGAGGACTGCTTGAAAAGATTGTTGCAGGCAGCAATGTCAAAAACCAGTCGTGTTCACGACTGGTTTTTGACATCTCAACCACTTCTCATCTGATGATTGGACTACCAAGAAACTTGAAGTTATGAGTGTGAAATCATAATATCAACATTAATTATAAATCTGCTCTGCTTTATTAGCATTGAGCACCTTTCCATGCAAATACTTTTCTCATTTTTTCATTCACTATTCATTATATATTTTATATATATATATATATATATATATATATATATATATATATAGTAACAAGTTTTACTTAGCTTTGTTTTCTGAGAATAATGTATTTGAAGTGGGTCACTTTGTCTGTTTCTTGTTGTAGTAGTCGTCATTGCTTTGCTGCTTCTGTTGCCTGCTCATTGACTTTTAGACACCACCTTGCCAGATATTGTGTTAATATAGACTTTATTTTAAGACTAACAGCAACAAATAAATGAATTAAAACTTATTTCAACTTTAACAGTTTATTTAACAACAGAAAAATAACTCACAATATAAATGTGCTTCCTATGTATAGAATCAAGTTTGAGAGACTTACTAGTGTGATGGAGAGGAATTTGAGAATATCTGGTATCTTCTGTTTTATTCAATTCTCAGAGATAATTTCTGGTCAACTGTTCCCTGGAATTGGTCCAAAATCTATATTTGAGCCTGGCGCCAAAACTACTGGGCACATCAGGTGATTGCTATGTCCAATCACAGAAAGGCTCTCTCTCTCTCTCTCTCTCTCTCTCTCTCTCTCATTTAACCCCACACATAGAAATAAATATATTTTACTAACCCAACACAGAGATATCAGCAATTAATGTGATTAATTGCTATGTCCAATCACAGAAAGGCTCTCTCTCTCTCTCTCTCTCTCTCTCTCTCTTTCTCATTTAACTCCACACATAGAAATAAATATATTTTTACTAACCCAACACAGAGATATCAGCAATTAATGTGTCTGTAAAACATACCAAGCCTGGCATTGCACTTTTTTATTAAAAATCAATGAAAAATGTATTTCTTAATATTAGAGGTTCTTTGTCTAACATCAGACCAATTCAAAGGTCGAATGATGATTGGCACTGCATGCGAAAACAGAGAACTGCTGTAGGCATTAAGGAAAAGAGCAAGACATTGTCTTGCCAGCCGGAGTCGAACTCGCATCCTCCCGGATGCAAGAAAGTGAAACTTAGTCATTGCATGGACGCGAGGTTCGACTCGGGTGCCCGGATGTTGGGGGCCTACACGCGTCCGCTCGAATGCAACAAAGTGAGACTTGGGTGTTGCACGGACGTGAGGCTCGGTTCAGGTGCCCGGATGTTGGGAGGCTACTTCCGTAAGTAGCTGGAATCTAAGGAGAACGACAAAATCAGAGCGGCGCGTGCACCGGCAGAGACTAAACGACGTAAGACTTTAGTTGAAACTAGTGAGAAAAGACAAAAGAACAGTGACGAACTTAACCAGTTTGTGGCGGA
Source organism: Doryteuthis pealeii (assembly GCA_023376005.1). NCBI lineage: Eukaryota > Metazoa > Mollusca > Cephalopoda > Myopsida > Loliginidae > Doryteuthis > Doryteuthis pealeii. The sequence continues at coordinate 56,202,952 of CM042168.1, forward strand.
CTTGATTGTGGACCCCCTCAACACAGAATTTAAAAAAATTTTTATTCAGCAACATGGGGATAAAACTTAATCAAAAGTACTTTAGGTAATTTATGAGGAAGTGCTTCCCAGTCTCTTGCCTCAGAAATTGCTACCCGGTGACTATTGAAATAACGTCCCCAGCTATGTCGTCTCAGTGGTGTTACTTGAAAGAAAACAACCAACTTAGGGCGTTAAATGTATTTTAGAAAGGGGGGGGGCTTCTCTTTTTTTGTTGTAATCTTATTTATTTATTGTAATTTGTTTAGAAATTTATTTGTAGAAATTTGTCGTAATTCTTGTTTATTTATCGTAATTTGTCGTAATTCTTATTTATATGAAGATGGATATCTATCTATCTACCTCAATTGTTCATTTTTTACTTTGTTTATATATATCTATCCACCCATCTCCATTTGTTCATATAAAAAAAGAGAAGCCCCCCCTCTAAAATACATTTAACGCCCTAATTTGGTTGTTTTCTTTCAAGTAACACCGCCAAGACGACATAGCTGGGGACGTTATTTTAATAGTCACCAGGTAGCAATTTCTGAGGCAGGAGACCGGGATGCACTTCTCATAAATTACCGTACTTTATTCTGTGTAATCTGATGTCACTGAATGTATGTAAAATTTGTATGTTTTTTTTTTGTAAATGTATTTTACCTTTCACCTGCATGTACATTATTACTGTGTGTTTATGCAAAACCTTTGTCTTAATTGCCATTTTCACCAATGCATATATTTATGAATGAAATAAAGTATTCTCCTGCCTAATTTGCACAGTCTTGTCAATTCTCTCCCTCATTAATACAGAGCAACAGCAATTAGAATTGCAGTTTTCACAGTTGCATATTTCTATGGATGGAATAAAGTATTCTTCAACATAGCTAAAACATAGCGTAAATTAGGACAGGTGACCGGAATGTGATCCAAAAGATCAAAATTAGTTGAATTTCTTTTAATTTTTAAAACAATTAGAAAAAATCAGGGAATTGTTCAATTCTAATGAAACTTTTTGACAAAAGATCAAAATTAGTTGAATTTCTTTTTTTTTTTTAATTTTAAAACAATTAGAAAAAATCAGGGAATTGTTCAATTCTAATGAAACTTTTTGACAAAAGATCAAAATTAGTTGAATTTCTTTTTTTCTTAATTTTAAAGCAATTACAAAAAATCAGGGAATTGTTCAATTCTAATGAAACTTTTAGAACTTCATTCATTAAGGACTTAACTTTATAATGAATTGATTATTTTGTTAAAAAACATTTGAAAAAAATTTCATCAACTTAAAATTGTATGGGAGTTTTCAACCTTTGGTCATTTGAATATTAAAATTTTCCAGTCCCTAATTTTTACATTTTAAGAAAGATCAAAACCTAAAGACCACATTAGAATGAAAGAAAAAAATATTTCTCTAAATTCTAAATTTGCGCAGTCAGTCAGTTCTCTCATACATTCTTTCAGACTGAGGGTGATTACAGTCACTGTGATTAGTGATTGGGGGCAGTAGGATGTGTTCCCTATTAAATGTAGACTGTTCACTCTTTTATTTCCTTCCTTCTTTCTGTCTTTACTGAAATTGTATCCAGCTTTGCAGCATTTAAAGAGTTTGCTGAGTGGATCCATACTGAGACAGAAAAGAAGAGATGATAGGTTGTCTCCCTGGAAAATACCTCGCTGGATCCTAATGTCTGAGGTGTGTATTTTTCCTTCTGTGTGATACAAAGTGATCGGTGTTTGCCATCTGGCAATTTGTCTCTGGAGGAATGATATTATGTCTTCATGGACATTGTACAATTCCGGACATTGGAGTATCTAGGAGTGGGATATACTCTCAAACACCTTTCTATAGTCAATACAAGCCATTGATAAATTTCTTAGTCTCTTCTGTTGATCCTCCAGGATGGTCTTATTTATAAGGAGTTGGTCCTTTGTGCCAAGTTTTTTTCTGGCTCATCCTTTTTGTTTGTTTTTTAGGTAATCACCTTCAACTAGGTGTTTATATGTTGAATCAGCAATTATCCCCGTTAGCCACTTGTGTGTTGTATGTTGCATGTGTTTGTGTGTGTCTCTTCAACTGTGAATAATATGAAAATTTACAATCACACACTTTGCAAGCATATGGTTTCTCTCCAGTGTGTATTCGCATATGACTAGTTAAATTAGAATTGTATGAAAATGCAGATCCACACACTTCACAAGAAAAAGGTTTCTCCCCAGTGTGGATTTGCATGTGTACTTTTAAATAAGATTTTACTGAAAATGAGGTACCACAGATTTCACAAGAATATGGTTTCTCTCCAGTGTGTGATCGCATGTGCCTCTTCAATAATGAATCTTGTGAAAATTTTGAATCACATACTTTACAAGTATACAGCTTCTCTCCTGTATGCATTCTCATATGAAAAATTAAAGTAGACCTCCGTGAAAATGCAGATCTACACACTTTGCAATTAAAATTTTTCTCCCCAGTGTGTGTGTGCATATGGTTTTTCAGTATTGAACTGACTGAAAATGCTGATCCACATACTTCACAAGTATATGGCTTCTCTCCAGTATGTGTTCGCATGTGGATTTTCAATTCAGCACTAACTGTAAATGTTGATCCACATACTTCACAAGTATATGGTTTCTCTCCAGTGTGTGTTCGCATATGGATTTTTAATCCATAATGCCGTGAAAATGATGATCCACACTCTTCACAAGTATATGGTTTCTCTCCAGTGTGTGTTTGCAAATGTCTTTTTAAATCATAATTAGTTAAAAATGCAGATTCACATATTTGACAAGGAAATGGTTTCTTCCAGTGTGGAGTTTCATATGTTTTTTTAGATAAGGTTTTGCTGAAAATGATGCACCACACACTTCACAAGAAAATGGTTTCTCTCTAGTGTGTGTTCGCATGTGGATTTTTAATTGTGAACTCCGTGAATAGGATGATCCACAAGCTTCACAAGAATATGGTTTCTCCCCAGTGTGCATTTGCATATGTGTTTTCAATTGACAATGCAATGTAAATGATTTTCCACATGATTTGCAAGTATATGGTTTCTCTCCAGTGTGTGTCTGCATGTTTATTTTCACATTTGAACTAACTGTAAATATGGATCCACATACTTCACAAGTATATGGTTTTTCTCAATTTTAACACTTGATTTAGAGTTGGCTGATTCTTCAGTGAGTGTCTGGTTGTGTAATATGTACTTGTTTTTTTTTTCAAATTTGAATAATGATGTTCTCTCCCAAAATTGATATCTGTAAATGAAAAAGACATATTATTAAAGAAAAAAAAACAAAAAAAACAAATGTCACCTTTGATTTTCATGATGTTTATGGCATGTTAACTCTTATTGGGTTATTTAAAGCTAAGTCAGATATTTTGCAAACAATTATATGGTTTTAACTAATGATAATATTTTGTAAACAAAACTTCAAGCAAATTGGTTTCAAGTAATTATTTCTATTTAATAATAATTTGTTTGCACTCCGTTATATAGTGTAAAGGATTTCAACAAATGAAATGGTTTGAACTATGACTATTACAACTAAATACTACTACTACTACTACTAAAAAGCTACTTGGTAACTGCCCAAGGATAATACATGTTGTCCTGAACAAATTTTGGAACAGCCCACAAAATAGCAACTGTACAACCACTTGCCCCCTATTACACAAACCATTAGAGTGAGATGGACAAGACATGCTGGACACTACTGGAGAAGCAAAGACAAACTCATAATTGATGTTCTCCTATGGACATCTACACATGGACACACCAATGAAGTTTGACCAGTAAAAACCTACATCAATCAACTCTGTGCAGATTATAGATCCCATGTGTAAGTACTTGTAACTGCCGCTAAACCGATGAGTTAATTATGTCTTATTTTTATATAATTATTTTTGTTTATAAAAATTAACTACAACCACAGTATTCAATTTAGGGTAGTTTAATTGGTTTAATACCATTTGGTGATGACCACTAGTTTCTGCGTCTATGAACCCTAACCAGAAAAGGGTAAGGGGAAGTCAGAGTTAGAGTTTTTATGTCACTGGTCGGATAGGTGACAATGGTAAGAGCTTTCTATTTCTTTGAGGATTTTCTATTTCTTTTTAAAAGTTTCGCTGTTATCTGTCATTAAATGTTATTTGTTTTTCCTTGTACAGTTTCACTGCGTTTATTAAATAAACTTAATAGTAAAGGAGCATCACGCCATTCCCTTTCTTCAAGACCAGAAGGCAGTAAAAATACTGCTGAGTTGATGACTGATCAGGACTGGTGGAGAGAATAGAATCATGAGAATTCAGACTGTTGATATGACTGGATGATGATAATGATAACTAATCTTATTATAATGGAGATTGTGTGTGTTTTCTGTCTGTAACCGAAACTATATTACTACTCAAGTCACAATTCCCTTAGTTATTGACATCACATTCTCAATGATTTGATTTTATCTTAACCTCAATTATAAATAAAATTGTTTTTAAATCATTAATACTGTTAACCATATCTACATACTAATAACATGCAATTATATTTATATATACAACAAAATAGCGGTTTGCAGTGTGAACGGGAAGGCTAATTTGCATATTGATATTAAAAAATCGAATTTAATAAATATGTGCTTAGTATTATTGATTTCTAACTGTTTGGTTTTATTTTAATGAATATAAGCAAAAATCTCTTCAATGAATCTTAAATGAAATCCATTAACAAGAAAAAAATAACTGTAATTTATTCTTTACTTCCTCTTTTAACTAAATACTTAAATTAGAAAAAATAACAATGAAAGACAAGAGTGATCGAAGAGTAAGATTCAGTTGTTCTATTTTTTGATTATACCCCCTTCTGTTTCAAATCTTTTTATCTGCATTCTTATTTAATTTCATTAGCCTTTCTAATTTAATATAATATTTTATTACATTAAAACTTAAATACTTGCACTCGGAGGGTGCATATATTTGCTAGTACTACTAATAATACTTTGTGAACAATCATAGCTTCAAGTAACTATTATTGATAACAAATAATTTGCAGTTATATGGTTTCAAGTATACTTAACAAGTATTATTTCACCAGATCAGAGTTGACCAGGAAGTGTTGTCAATGAAGGGGTACTCCATACTCCACAGAGTTACAGATTCAACACTAGATGTAGTTGAACAAAAACACCATTTTCTTTAGGGTGATGGTGTTTTACTCCTCCGTAGTGGACACAGCATATACTACTCCCTGCTAATAGGGGATTTGTATGCTTGGATGTAACTATTTGAACATCAACTCTGTCAGAATGCAGATCCATATTGAATTAATTATTATTAATTAATTATTATTACTAATCAGGATATTTGAGTTCTAATTTTTGTGGAAAAGATGGCTATCATCTGTCAAGATGTGACAGTCATCATTATGCATATATATATATATACATATAATCCAAAAGTCCAGAGAAGAAATCTTCCTTACGACACAAGAGTTTTATTTAAACAAAACCAAGTCCCAGTTTGAGAGCTCAATGTGTGCTCTTAATGTTAGAGTCACAGAGCAAATATATGAGTAAAATAAATAACAAAAGACTTTTGCTTATAGTCTATTTCAGGGAGCTTAGACAAATAGTCTAAATCTCCCGACTCATCAGATGCGAATAATGAAATTTTTTAGTCGGGAGATTTAGACTATTTGTTTAAGCTCCCTGAAATAGACTATAATACTAAGTCTTTTGTTATTTCTTTACTCATATATATACATATATATATATATATAAAATTGTTGGTACGGGCTAATTTATATAATATATTTAAGCCTATCATGTAGAGCGATCTACACAATGATGATAATATATATATATATATATATATATATATATATATATATATATATACATTTGTTGGTTGGTTTTGAAGGCTATCAAAATGCAAGTGTAAAGAAAAAAGAAGGTAACTGTGGTGTTGTTTGTTAACCTGTGATTTATTCTCAATTCTTAATATTTTGGGATAAAAATCCCATCTACAGTTTTTGTAATAGGGCATCTTTAACATTGAAACTTAAATCTCGTAAATAAGAAAAATATATGTATCTTTTTTTTTTCTAAATTGTTAGGTTATTTTCTAAAGAATTTTATATTAAAAGTTCCTATTGTCTACTTGTTTATTTATTTTTTTTTTTTTTTTTTGGGGGGGGGGGGTTAAAAATTTATAAAATGTAAAATAAATACTTTTCTTTAGCGGATATCAAAATCGTATTTATTGATCAAAGAAAATATTGTATAAAAAATATCTAGCTAAAAATAAAGACATAACATATTTCGGTTTTTATTTTTTTTTAAATTGAAAATAATGTTTGAATTACAAATTGTCGTCATTTTTATTAATGGGGGGCTCTAAGGGATATAAAAAAAATCTGGATTTTGGGTATTGTTGTTGTTGTTATTTTTTGCTTCAGCGATAATAGGTTCAAATCCGTGACGCTAGTATAATTATACTTTGTAGAACACAAACAAACAGTGTTTGAAGAAATTTATTATTTTATTTGTTTGAAAACATATACGTACGAAACTCCATACAAGGAAATAGTGCACATGTCAAGAAGCGATAATTTTGTCAACAAAGATTAAGAAATGGCGGGATTTTATGGGAAAAAGCTAAAATAATTTTGGCTTGCGTTTGCTTTACAAGATTTTTTAAGGAGTTTTAATTTATGTCCCCTTGTATAGGTATTTTGAGCAATGTTTAGTAGGTCAGAGTTCGCTGAATAGAAACCATGTGTGTATTTGTAGGCTTCGATCATATCCCCTCTCATACGTCGGAAAACCAGACTTGGTAGGTCAATGTTCCTAAGTCTTTCTTCATATGAAAGGGATTTTAAATTATTCACTAATTTAGTAGCTCTCCTCTGGACTCCCTCAATGAGTTTTGTGTCCTTGATGAGTCTTGGGCTCCAAACCACATTAGCAAACTCCAAATGAGGTCTCACCAATGCAGTGTACAAATTTTTCAGCATTTCCTCATCCATGTACTCATATGACCTCCGTATCAGTCCTAATATCTTATTTGCCCTATTCACTTGTATTCCTATGTGCTTGGAAAATTTTAGTTCAGGGTCCACATTCACACCAAGGTCCCTCTCTAACTCTGTATCCCTTAGTATTTCTCTTTCATTAGAGAGATTTTTTCTCATAGAATACTCATGTTTAGGGTTATTCCTTCCTACCTTGCATTAAATTAAAACCGGAAACAAAATTGCTTTCTTTTTAAAGTTTAGCAAAATGTTTACAAACATGACATAAGTTCGTATGTGGGCCTGTCATTTAATATTCGTTTAAAACTAATAAAAATAAATTATAAAATACATTTTCCTATTAAAACAGAGTTAAAGAAGAACAGTTTTCTCGTTTATTCCTACCATAAAATAAACTAGGGACCGGCAAACGGAGCCTAAAATTCGTTTTTGTCAAAATGACTTTAGCCCCCCTACAGAAAATAATTTACCAAAAATCAGGAAATTATTGGATTTTAATGAAATTTTCAGTGTTTATGTATCAATGAATGATCTTTATAATGCATTATTTATTTTATTTAAAAACTTTCTCATTTTTTTCAGGTCACTTAATTTTGACCCCCTTTATGTTGGGGGCGTAAAATATTTTGCAAGTTGGTCATTTTCGATACTAATTACAGTATAAATAAAGAGATAAAAGACCGAAATTATGAATAGAAAAAAAATTTTTTTTTTACGGTGGCTTTTCTATCGAAATCGAAAAATAAAATGTAAAAAAATAATAAATAATTAATTTTTTGAAGATTTCTTTTTTACTCATTTCGATAATTATTTAATTGGCTATTATTTTATAAAAGAAAAAATTATACATCGATGTTTTTTCTGCTTAAAAAGGGGAGGGGTACATTTTCAATCGAGTTTTTTCTTCAAAACTTATTACTTTTGGCGCCTAAAATAAGGTTTGCATTAAGTAGATATTTATTTTTAGAATCTAAAAATATAACATTTTAAACTTAACATCAGGATTTTCATATTTTAAATGAATTTTATATATTAATTTTTCATAGCAAAAATACTAAATTAAAGTTTTGAAATAAAATAACTGATGCATTATAAAATTCATTAATTGTTAAATCAATACTGAAAATTCCATTAAAATCGGATAATTACCTGATTTTTGGTAATTTTTTTTTCCATCCCAAATGTTACGTTAAAATTGTAAACAAGCGCTTAAAACCATTGAAAAACAGCCAAAATGGCGGGTCGCGTCGAAATTGACCAAAACAAATAGTTTTAAATCTTTTAAAAATAAACTGCATATGTAATTATATTTTTCTTTTTTTAATGATGGTTATTATGCTACTACTTATCGATTTAGACAAAGTTTAACCTTAAATAATAGATTTAATTATTCTTAATTCGCTTTTAAAACTCGTAGTATCCGATTTTTTTGCCTATGCCTAAAATAAACTGAACCTTCATTTTATGTCCGTGTTTTTGCAATAAATATTTTATTTTTCTTGCACCCGTTATTTTACAATACTAAATATATTTTCTTTATTTATTTTAATATTCACTTCAATGTGTATATTCAAAAAGTTTTTATTTTGTGAGAATGGTTAGTTTTAAAGTGGGGGTTCGTTTTTACACTTCAACTTTTTACACATAAATTCCTACCATAAAATGCCCAAGCCTAATTTTATGGTAGGAATTTACGAGTAAAAAGTTGAATATTACCTTTTTTGTTGTTGTTATTTCTTTTCTTTTCGGCTTTGGTACTCTAAAATAAAAACGTCAGATTTTAATCATCGTCGACGAAAAAACAAAATTACGGTCATAAAAGGAGGATCCAATTTATGCCTAAATTGTAAAACGAACCCCCACTTTAAAACTAAACATTTTCACAAAATAAAAACTTTTAGAATATACATATTGAAGTGAATATTAAAATAAATAAATAAAATATATTTATTATTGTAAAATAACGGGTGCAAGAAAAATAAAACATTTATTGCAAAAACACGGACATAAAATGAGGGTTCAGTTTATTTTAAGGTAGGAATAAACGAGAAAACTGTTCTTTACCAAAATAGATTAATAATAAATAAATCTTAATCAAATATTTAATCTTACATATCTTCTTTTTCGTAAGTTTAAAAAAAAAGGTTTTTCGACAAAAACATACATTTTTAATTGTAAAGAAATTTTTTTTAAAGACTTTCACTTTACTTACTTCTTTCTTTTTCTTTGAGCGATGCAGCATTAGAGAAAAGGAAGAAACTTATAACATTTTAAATGAACTAATGTTTTCTGTTTGAAATTTAAAATCAGTTGTACGGAGACAACATTATTTACAATCGATTCAAAATGTTTGTTTAAAGAACGAAGATCAAGGGAGATAATTAAGAGGTCAGAATTTTAAAAATTTATTCAACAAAATTAAAAGCCACATAATGGAATCCTTTAACTTTACAATAAGTTTTATTTTTTGTTTTTTTTCCCAGTAAATATAAGAAATAATTATATCTACTAGCAAAATAAAATACCGTAAAATAAATATTGCCAAAGGGGATGGGAGTTGAAAATGTAATATCAGAGAGTTTGTATCATAAGTAAAGTAAAATCATCAAATTTATTAAAGGAGTAAAAAATAAAATAAATTTATTAAAGGAGTAAAAAATAAAAAATTTGAAATGGAAACTTAGTTCTGATAACTTTAAATATATATTAAAATAAAACAAACTATATATAAATATATAATACCAGGTATGTATTTATTAAAACTTGTTTAAAAAACTAATGAGGACTGTCTAACATTGCATGATCACATTTTGAGTGTATTCTATTTATAACGATTTTAGGCAGTGTGACGTAAGCAGTGATGTAGTTTTTGTTACAGACAAAAATCGGAAGTGAACCTCCATTATTAATAGATTTAGAGATCACAAAGGGAGATGATGAAAAATTCGATTTTTTCAAAAATTCAAACAATTACCAAAAATCAGGGAACTGAACAATTTTAATGAAATTTTCAGCAATGCATTTTATAACAAAAATCATATTCAATGAATTTTTAAACATATCCAGGGAATGATGTTCATCTATCAGATGGTGAGTTTTCAATTCTGGAGGTCTGGGGAATGTGGAGCATCTCTTTATCACCATTGCTCCCAGGTCCATTCTGACCCGGAAAGGTAGTACCTATTAGGGTTTCATCTATGGGGTAAATAGAAACAAATGTGTTTGAGAAAAAATTGTGTCCCCATCAAGAATGAATAAAATATAAAAGGTCTTTGACATAAAATGCCATAAAACCCAACCAACCAACCAACCATCTTCCTGCAACCTCCTACCACTCCATTGTCTAGCTAACAGCAACAGATTTTTCTCACACTTGAATAAAGTTTCTGATGTATACACATGTATCTTCATGTCTTGTCTATATTGCTTTGTTAATATGTGCATGATACCTTGAATACAAAATGTTGTGGAGTGATAAAATCACTTCTTACTGACAAAATGAATTAGTCTAAAAAGACTATAGTGTACATATTTTGAATAAAAATATTGTTCACTTCTAATATTGTCTCCTGTGTGTATTCATTATTTTTACTGTCAGACTACAATAAAACAGATTCATCTCATCCGCGTTTGACCATAAAAATAATGAATACATGGAGGACAATATTAGAAGTCATCAATATTTTTATTTGAAATATGTACACTTTTTATAGTCCTTTCAGACTAGTTCATTGTGTCAGTGAGGGGTGTTTTTATCACTACACATCAGAAAAACATTAAGAAAATATAAAATAAGTTGTGACCTGATTTCTTGGTTTGAAATTAGAAAAAGAAAGAAAGAAATCGGAAGTTAAAATCTTCTGATAAACTTGAGTCAGAGTAAGGTCAAAACAGATGGTAGCAATCATAGGACCACACAGTGTAAGTGGAATGTCTGGGAAGAGGTCGGAGCTGGAGAAATTCAAGTGGCTTGGGAGGCCTCCCAGTGAGTCCACTTGAGTTAACTGTGATGGCTGGAGACACCCCTTTAATATAACCAGACTAAAATTGCACGGAAAAAGATAAACTCTGTTTTATAGATGACCGGAAAAGAAAAAACCGGAATTAAAGAAAATCAAATGTATTTAAAACCACTCAAGTAGCCGGAAGAGATAACACTTGGATTAGTGAGCAGAAGTGAATTAAATTGGCTGGTTAGAACTCTCAAGGGCGCAGCGCCCTTGATAAAAGTGGGAGGTCCAGAGAGAGTTACTAATGTCTTCATGTCGACCGGTCATGTGTTCCGGTTGAAAATATTATTTAACTGAAACGTTTTTGCTTGAGAATCAGAGATGAAGCAAAGATGCAGCTGAGAAGCTAGATGAAGCCAAGGCAGGCTTGGTTAGTTGACTGGGCTAGTGGAGAAGATTAACGCAAATTCTGAGAGCCGAGAGAAACTGACTTCAGCTAAGACCATTGAAAACTTAGTCAACTTTACGAACTGTTTTGCACAATACTTTGCAGAAGACCAGAAGTTATTAATCACGGGTCCATCGCTCCCACAGTCTTGAGAAATAATTGTTTGTATTCTTTTGTTATTTGAATATAAATGTTGTTGAGTTTGAAGAAGAAAAAGAGTCGTTTTTTTATGTGACCACTAGGCTGCCATTAACCTTGGAAATCAGTTTCTATAGAAGATTTCTAGTCGTTTGAGATCTAAACACAACGTGGGCATTTGGCTAGACTTTCATCAAATATAGAGACCCTGCAATCCTTGGTTGATGTAGAAAATCCGATCTTGACAGCCAATTTCGGAAATTGTCCTTTCCAACAGAATTGATTTTCAACTAGCAGGACCTGTGGATATACCACAGTATGATAATTTAATTATTTTGAGATGTTTTAATTTGATTAGTTTGATATGTTTACTTAAGAGCTATAGCAAAATAGGTCAGTATGTAAGAAGTATAATGATCTTGATTTAACCCTCTATCACTCTTTTTCTTTCTTTCTTTCCTTCTTTTCATCTTTTTATTATCTTCAATTGTAACAGATTAGCGTTATTGCTTCTGTGCACTCACCCACTCTATCTTTCCCCTACTCTATTTCTTTCTTTCATTTTTTTCTTATAATATTTTTCTGTGTAGCATGTCTTTTTTGTTCACTTTCTTTTTTATAATAAAAATAAAATGGTCCATTATTTAGCTGATGTGAAAACACTCATAAGAAATAAGAATTCACCAGATAAGCAACACCAGATGATCAGGATTTACATTTTTGCATTTCATATTAGGTGATTTGGACGGTCTCATTTTTAACCAGAGGGTGTTACAAGATGATAATGGTCATAAAATCCAGGATCACGGGTATTAATATATACAGTGTATTTTAGGGACCATATGACCTTTAGGCACCCCTTTTGCTTTGCTGATTCATAAGTACATTTTTTTCATTTACACCGTCAACATCCGGTTGTTTGTTAACAGATGAGTTTTAGAGGTTTTTTTTTAATTATAAAAGTAACCCCTAACCCTAACCCCTAACAACCCAGATGTTGACGGTGTAAATGAAAAAATATACTTATGAATCAGCAAAGCAAAAGGGGTGCCTAAAGGTCATATGGTTCAATTTTAGGAAAGGTAATATTGCATTTTTATAGCAACATGTTGACAAGATGTTTTGCAATTTGCTGTGAGCCATCTCCCCCACTCCAAGTGGTAGTTGCCAGCCAGCCACCTACCCCGATCCAAGGGGTTGTGGCTAGCAAGTCATGTAAAATAATAGTTTTGTAATTTGACGACATCACCTTTCTTCACTTTAATGTTAGAGTCAAAAGCTAACAGTCAGCTGGTCATGTCAAGCCCTAGCACCTATATGATTGCCCCAACACTATTGCCCTTATGGCAAACCCCAAACCTTTTTATCATATATGTGCTAGAAGGTGTTGGCTGAGAGTCCTGGGTATAATATTAAACTCTATCTGATTCTCTCTTTTTTAAAATAATTTTCTTCTAACAATTTTTAGAAATCAAGTGGCCCTTTATGTGGCTAACACTTGATTCCTTTATAAATAGTATTTGTATTGTAATAAACAGTATTAGCATGCAAGCGTATGGTGATGAGGAAAGGAACAAAACACAGATTTTAAGTTCAAAATTGTATTAAAAAAAACAACATGAGAACGGTGAAAGGATAGAAATGAGAATTACAGGATAAAATTGGTGATAGTTGTGGGTGAATATTAAGTCCGTAAATGTCCAGCTTGACTGTGGTAGTGGGGTGGTGATGTAGGCAGAATATTGTGTATGTGGTGGTAGGCGCTATGTCTTGAATAAAAGTCAGTGAGTGTCAGTTGTAGTTTAGGTAGGTGGGAAGAAGAACCAGTGGTAGTGATGGGTGTTGGTAGGTGAGTCAAGTCTTGTGTTTTAGAGTCGTTAGCTGTTGTAGGCAGAATATTGTGTTTCGGTTATTCTGAAGTCAATCGCTGGTCGTATCGTGTAATGATAGCTAGTATATTTTTTGTATTCGAATGAATGACGTGGAGATTGTGTTTGCTTGTTCTTGACTGCCTGTGAGGTCAGGTTTGGGTAAGTAGGTGGGGGTGTGATCGGCCGCTTTGATGTATCCTTGCCTGCTAGCCCTCGTCGGTCGTGTGTTCGTGAAGGCGTCTGAACCTCTGACTCCCGGCTGCCTTTCAAAAGCTGTTATTTATAGAGAGTGGCAGCCGAAAGTTGGATCAAATGAAGTTATTTTCATTTCACCCGGGAATCGCTTTCATTGGATGAAAATGCAAATTTTATTTACCAATTTTTTATTTTATTTAATGTTAGGAATTGACTATCAAAGCGGAACTCCCGATCGGAGCCCATGCGCAGATATGTGTTAAAACGGTCATTCTGTTTTAGGTAATGATAGAGGACACTTCCGATTTTGTTTGTTTTGTTGGCGAGTGTATGTATCTTTTATTAGTGAATCGGGAGATTTCTACATTTGCTTATACAACAGTATCCTAAAAGATTGTTTAAGCATGTTCCTTTGATAGCTGCTTCATAGCAACTTAGTTTACCAGTTATTGTGTCAATGTATTTTAAAAAGTTTTTCTTGACCAACCCAGTTGCCTAACCACAACTGGTATGATATTGATTTCTTTCAATGACCAAGTTGTTTTTAGGTCATTCTTGAGGTCTTGGTATTTTGTAATTTTTTCAAGCTCGGCTCTACTGAGGCCATAATCATTTGGAACAGCTACATCAATAATGAGAGCAGTTTTTTCATGTTTATTCCAGATGATAATATCTGGTTTAATGGCTTTGTCTTTTATATACCTGCCTGTCTGAATTACTTTATTATAGAAGACAGTCACCTTCCCATTTGATGTTATCTGTGGAGTAAAATGGACTCAGAACTGACATAAAAGAACTAAGCTTTATTTAGCTAAACGAAACTCAGCTACAAAATGAAGAGGAGCAAATCGCTGTTTATATAACCCCCCAGGGCGAGTCTATTGCTCGTAAAATGTGAGCGTAGGTCACTACATTCTTCTCTCCTTCAAAAAAGTGATGTCACCATCCATAACGATCGGGGGGGTCTCGTCGTTCGTCCGGATCTCCTTATCTGTGGGGCTTCATCAACATTATGTGCAGTGTCCTTCTCCGGTATAGGAATAATGGGGGTACCCCTATCTTGTTCTGCAGTTGGGGACTAATGGCTTAACTCTGTTTCTGGGCAGGGTGCCAAATCTCGTATATAATAATTTTTTGCTAAAGAAAAATGTAATTTTGATGATTCTACACATTTTCTTAAATGAAAATCACAAGAAATGATCATGACAAAAATAAAAGTCAATAAAATTAGAATAATGGTGATAATAAATGGTACTTAGCTTTTTATCTTTTATTTTCTTAAATCTTCAAGAAGTGTTCAAGAAGATTCAATTCCATTATCAAAAAAGTTTGAACTTATTGCCATTCAAAACTATTTTATTTATTTCAGCTTTTTTTCGTGAACAATCACTCTATATAATAATTTTTTTGCTAAAAGAAAATGTAATTTTGATGATTCTACACATTTCTTAAATGAAAATCACAAGAAATGATCATGACAAAAATAAAAGTCAATAAAATTAGAATAATGGTGATAATAAATGGTACTTAGCTTTTTATCTTTATTTTCTTAAGTCTTCAAGAAGTGTTCAAGAAGATTCAATTCCATTATCAAAAAAGTTTGAACTTATTGCCATTCAAAACTATTTTATTTATTTCAGCTTTTTTCGTGAACAATCACTCAAGATGACAGACCTCAAATTTATGGATACCATCACTTTATAATATTAGGGCTTCATATCTTTTCATCATTTTACAGCTAAATAATTGGTATTAGAGAAAATGAGTTTGCAAAGCGAATTAAATTTTTTAAGAATACGGTTGTCAAATTAAAAAGAAACAGTAAAATAATTTTGTAATATTTCTAAGAAAGTGAACGTTTGACCTAATCTAAATTTATTAAGAGCCAAAATTATTAAGGCTAGCTAACTGCTTATGAAACTTAACATACAAATCCATTTCTCATTCCCCAGTACCTCTCTATTCTCCCTGAGAAACTAACATATATAATGAGGAGGTAATCAAGATATACATTATCTCATTTTTAATCTTTTAAAAGATGTGGCTTTTTGGTAAGGTCAGTATTAGTCGAAATGAATCAGTACCATGACTACTATTACTACTACTACTACTAAGCAAGATGAAAAATGTTCTTTCAGTTTAGTAAGTAAAAATAGATAACATAATATTTCGTTTTAAAAATTGGAAAACAACAAAACATATGTACCATTTTGTTTCACCGTCTTCTGTCATCTTTTTGTAAACTTCATAATTTCATTTTCCAAAATCCATTTACCGCACTCCCTCAAATATTTATCTAAGTTCAAATAATGATTCTTTTTGTCTCACAACTTCAACTTGAGATGTTAATTTGATCTTTTTTTTTACTTTGTCATTAATTGTTAGAATTTATCATGGTGGAACCTACCTATGGTGAAATTTACCAAGTGGAATTCTGGTTTGCATTTACAGGCTGGGTTAAACTTTGTAGTTGTTTAATTTCAATAAAATTGGAGTTCCAATTCTGGTAATAGGTTGTGGTGATTAAATGGTATGTTTTGATAAATTTATTTTACAAACTCCTTGACTATTAATATGTTTTTTAGACTTTGTTTTTCTTAAATCATTGCTGTCAAAGGTGGAACATGAGGGACTTAGAACAATAAACTTGTGCCTAAGTTCAAATAATGATTCTTATTGTCTCACAACTTCAACTTGAGATGCTAATTTGATCTGTAACTGCTTGAGTGGTTCTGATTCTCTATTCTTTATCCACTGATTATCTTTGTCTTCCTATTGGTCAAAAATAAGCAAAACACAACAAATATTTGAAGACTGAATAAATAACATGACAACTTTAGATATTTATTGGCTTTTATTTTGTTAGAATAACAGAAATTTTGTTTATCTCCAGTCTGTATTCATATATGCATCTTCAATTTTGAATAAACTAAAAAGGATGACGTTCATAAAAAAAAAAATATTTCGCAAGCATATGGTTTCTCTCTGGTATTTTTTCACATGTGCCCCACGAAATAATACTTTATAAAAAAGAAGAACAGCACACATCAGAAGATTAAGGTTTTTTTCCAGTGTGTGTTCGCATATGCACCACCAAATTTGACTTCTGTGAAAAAGAAGAACCACACACTTCACAAGAATATGGCTTCTCTCCAGTGTGTATTCTCATGTGTATTTTCAATTGAGAAGACTGTGAAAATGATTTTCCACATGATTCACAAGAATATACCTTCTTTCTTATATTTTCTTTTTTCTCTCCAGTGTGTGTTCTCATGTGGGTTTTCAATTGAGAAGACTGTGAAAATGATGATCCACACACTTCACAAGAATATGGCTTCTCTCCAGTATGCGTTCGTATGTGGGTTTTCAAATGTGAATTATATGTAAATCCTGATCCACAGACTTCACAAGTATATGGCTTCTCTCCAGTGTGGATTTTCAAATGTCCTTTTAAATAAGCTTTTGCGGAAAATGATGCACCACAGATTTCACAAGAATAAGGCTTCTCTCCAGTGTGTGTTCGCATGTGGATTTTTAATTGTGGACTATATTTAAATTCTGATCCACACACTTCACAAGTATATGGTTTCTCTCCAGTGTGTGTTTGCAAATGTCTTTTTAAATCATAATTAGTTAAAAATGCAGATTCACATATTTGACAAGGAAATGGTTTCTCTCCAGTGTGGAGTTTCATATGTTTTTTTAGATAAGGTTTTGCTGAAAATGATGCACCACACACTTCACAAGAAAATGGTTTCTCTCTAGTGTGTGTTCGCATGTGTATTTTTAATTGTGAACTCCGTGAATAGGATGATCCACAAGCTTCACAAGAATATGGTTTCTCCCCAGTGTGCGTTTGCATATGGGTTTTCAATCGACAATGCAATGTAAATGATTTTCCACATGATTTGCAAGTATATGGTTTCTCTCCAGTGTGTGTATGCATGTTTATTTTCACATTTGAAGTAACTGTAAATATGGATCCACATACTTCACAAGTATATGGTTTTTCTCAGTTTTAACACTTGATTAGAGTTGGCTGATTCTTCAGTGTGTGTCTGGTTGTATAATATGTACTTGTTTTTTTTCAAATTTGGATAATGATGTTCTCTCCCAAAATTGATATCTGTAAATGAAAAAGACATATTATTAAAGAAAAAAACAAAAAAAAACAAATGTCACCATTGATTTTCATGATGTTTATGGCATGTTAACTCTTATTGGGTTATTTAAAGCTAAGTCAGATATTTTGCAAACAATTATATGGTTTTAACTAATGATAATATTTTGTAGACAAAACTTCAAGCAAATTGGTTTCAAGTAATTATTTCTATTTAATAATAATTTGTTTGCACTCCGTTATATAGTGTAAAGGATTTCAACAAATGAATGGTTTGAACTACGACTATTACAACTACTACAACTACTACTACTAAAAAGCTACTTGGTAACTGCCCAAGGATAATACATATTGTCCTGAACAAATTTTGGAACAGCCCACAAAATAGCAACTGTACAACCACTTGCCCCCTATTACACAGACCATCAGAGTGAGATGAACAAGACATGCTGGACACTACTGGAGAGGCAAAGACAAACTCATAATTGATTTTCTCCTATGGACATCTCCACATGGACACACCAATGAAGTTTGACCAGTAAAAACCTACATCAATCAACTCTGTGCAGATTATAGATGCCATGTGTAAGTACTTGTAACTGCCGCTAAACCGATCAGTTAATTATGTCTTATTTTTATATAATCATTTTTGTTTATAAAAATTAACTACAACCACAGTATTCAATTTAGGGTAGTTTAATGTGTTTAATACCATTTGGTGCTGACCACTAGTTTCTGCGGTCTATGAACCCTAACCGAAAAGGGGTAAGGGGAAGTCAGAGTTAGAGTTTTACGACTGGTCAGATAAGGCAATTTCTTGAACATCAACTCTGTCAGAATGCAGATCCATATTGAATTAATTATTATTATTAATCAGGTCATCATTATGTATATATATATATATATAGGTTAAATTATTATTATTGTTGGAGAATTGATTATAGAGGGCTCAATTACTTATGTAAGAGCTTTATTTATTTATTTATTTATTTATAATTACAAAGTCGCTCCTACCATTGGTTTCTGAATAACCCTTTTTTTGGTGTTTTTTTGGTGACACCAAAAAAAAAAAAAAAAGGGTTATTCAGAAACCAATGGTAGGAGCGACTTTGTAATTATAAATAAATAAATAAATAAATAAATATATATATATATATATATATAACAAAAAACAAAGTATTCTGAAAAAATATGAATGTAATTTTGATGATGAAGTTGACATTTAAACATTTCAGTTTATATTTGGCTTGCCCACTAAGCATGTTTTTTTTTTGTTTACTAACAGGACCATCTGATCTCTTTTTTATTAATATGAATCTGAGATTAACATTCCAAATATCGTTTGATTGTTTATGGGTGTGAGTGTGTAAATTTACTGTCTATCAAAATCACCTGTTGTCCTGTTGTGTGTGTGTGCGGTGTATTTGTTATTAAGTCCCAACACCATGTGTGTGTGTGTGTGTGTGTGTGTTATTTGTAGGGTGTGTGTGTTCTGTTTGCGTGCTATGTTAATAATATATATATATATATATATATATATATATATATGTAAAAACAAAGTATTCTGAAAAAAGATGAATGTAATTTTGATGATGAAGTTGATATCTATACATAAACAAAGTATTAAAATTTTTATTTTATTTTGATGTTGAATTTGATGCTTAAACATTTCAGTTTATATTAAACCTTCATCAGGACAATACAAAAGAATTTAAAAAATTATTGTTTGAAAACTGATGGATATTTTTTAAGTGACGGAGTTAGAAAATGTATTTATAGAAAAGGCTCATAAACATATTTTGGCAGGTGAGTCAATAGGTGATTGGTACACACAAAGACAAAACTCAAGACGTGATTGGTGCATGTGGAGACAAAAGTCAAGACGTGATTGGTGCATTTGGAGACAACCTGGATATGTAACGTATTTCATAGGGACACCATTGATTAAAAGATGAGAAAAATACTGTCTGAATTTTTTTAGAAAAGTAGAAGGAAAGAGAAAAAGAAAAGAAGAAAACAAATGGATCATATGTAAGTAGGTTTGGTGCAAATTCAATTAATACAGAATGTGTGTATAATATTATTATCTACGTATATAAATTATTAACTAGTTTATGTTTATATTATTAAGTAGACAAACCTGAATAAAAAAAATATCTTAGTATTTAAAGTAATATAGATAGATATGAACAAATTGAGATAGATAGATATGAATATGGATAGTTTTGAATAGACTGAGCTGGGTCGTTATCTTAATAGTCACCGGGTAGCAATTTCTGAGGCAGGAGACCGGGACGCACTTCCTCATAAATTACCAAATCTACATTGTAAATCAAATGTTAAATATTTATAGATTAAAAAAAAACTATCTAAAAATTCAAATTCAAAACAAATCTAAATCAATTTCTTTAAAAAAGAATTTATTTTCGTTCACTTCATTTTACCAGAGATAATCAGATCAAACAAGCATATGGCTCCTGCTGCTAATTCGAAGGGAGCATTCCTTATAAGAATAAGAAATAAAAAAAGAGAAAAAAAAAAAAAAGAGAAAAAATCGGGAGGACGTAGCTTGAAGATAACCAAGTATTTTGTTGACAAAAAATTAAGCAGTATTTACTATCACATTATCGTGGTTTAATGGCTAGCAAGCTAGTCTTGCAGATCAATTATTACTGAATAGCCAATTCAAGCCGAGCCCCTTACTTGCAACCTTGTGTCACATTAGGGATACCCAAAATTCGGCTGCTACCATCGGATTTTTTTTAAAGCTAATTAAAATTAATTAAATCGATTATTTAAGGTCAAACTTTTGTCTAAATTGATAAGTAGTCATTATGACCATCATTAAAAAAAGGAAAATATTATTACATATGCAATTTATTTTTAATACATTTTTAACATTTAAAATCGTTCAATTTTTTGTGAAAAGTTGTGTCGATTTTTTTTTTCGAATTATCATGTTCAATAATTTAAAAAAAAATTTTTTTTAAATACTTATAAATATTTCTTTTTTCGAAATAAGTAAAACGTTACTTTAAATACATATGTATTAAATATTACTGAAATTTTACTCACTGGTTTTTAACTTTTAACTAAGTAAAATCCATTTTTTCCATCACAAAAAATAAAATATCAATTTTCAAATTGTTTCACTTTGAATGTTTACTTCCGCTTCATGTATTGTGTTCCTGGAACACCATACAATAATAATTATATTTAAAAAAAAAATATATATATGTAATATTATTGTTTGTTTTTTTTAAATTTTCTAAATGTGTTTATTTTGTTACTACTTTTTGACTTAGACAAAAATTTGACCTTAAATGATAGAATTAATTAATTTTAATTCATTTTTTAAAAAGAAATTGACAATATTTTTGGAAGTGCCTACTTAAAAAAATTTGGTTAATTTAAAGATAAAATGTGAGAAAACATCGATTTGAATTTGAATATTTTGAATTAAAAATGAATAATTGAAGTAAAAATAGTAATAATGAAGTGAACTTACATTTCTGTTATATATTCTTTCTTTAAAATGCGAAACAAAAAATGAAAGTACACTTCGCAGATTATTAGAAAACATCTAAGGGAGGTAATTCCCATTTTTGATATTTTTTGTTTCCATATAAATCATTTAACGTTACTCAATTAAGATTGAAAATCAATTTAATTCATTTATAATAATAATAATAATAATAATAATAATAATAATAATGCGGTAATAGAGATGAGACTGTTAACCATATACTCTGCGAATGTAGCAAACTAGCACAACGAGAATACAAAACTAGACACGACTGGGTTGGGAAGGTGATCCACTGGGAATTATGCAAAAAATTAAATTTTGACCACACAACAAAATGGTATATGCATAAACCAGAATCTGTTCTTGAGAACGAAACGCATAAAATTCTCTGGGACTTTGAGATAAAAACGGATCACCTTATCCCAGCAAGAAGGCCAGACCTAGTGTCGATAAACAAAAAAGAAAGAACTTGTCAACTGGTGGATTTTGCAGTGCCAGCAGATCACAGAGTGAAGTTAAAGGAAAATGAAAAAATAGACAAATATCTGGACCTTGCCAGAGAACTGAAAAAGTTATGGAATATGAAAGTGAAAGTGATAGCAATTGTAGTTGGTGCACTTGGAACAGTCCCAAAAGGATTAGAAAAGAGCTTGGAAAGTTTGGATATCAGAGGAAGGATTGAAACCATTCAGAACACTGCACTGCTGCAATCTGCCAGAATACTCAGAAGAGTCCTGGAGACCTGAGGAGACTTGCTGTCACTCAGACTCCAGTGAAAGACCATCAGCTAACACTGATGTGAAAACTCAAAAGGAGTAAATAATAATAATAATATCCTTTCAGCTAGTATATTAGATCTGAGACCTGTCAGCTGTTCCTTATAAATATTAATTTTAATTCTACAGAATATTTATAGTCATTCCACAGATTATCCAACGTTGCCTTGAAGGAGTTTAGAGATGGGGCATTCACTACTGATGAAGGTAGTTTATTCCATGTATTCACCACTCTGTAGATAAAATAATATTGTCTTGCATTTGCCTTACAAGATTTTTTAAGGAGTTTTGTATAGATATTTTGAGCAATGTTTAGTAGGTCAGAATTCGTTGAATAAAAACAAATTTAAAATTATTAAAAATATTTTTCTTTCATTTTCTTTTTACGACTAACTTCATTTTATTATCTTTCAATTAAAACCGGAAACAAACTTGCTTTCTTTTTTAAACTAATAAAAATAAATTATAAAAAAAAAATTTTCCTATTAAAATACTTTATTAATCTTAATAAATAAATCTTAATCAAATATTTAATCTTAGATATAGGGATGTGCAAAACACGGTCTTTTAATACGCGCGAAGATTGTTAAAAGATATTTTAAAACGTCAATAAAAAAATTGAAAATTAACTTTTTGATGTTTTCTTTTACGTTTAATATAAAGAACAATTTCAAGTTTATGTGTTATAAAAAAGAAAAAACAAATTTCTCTTACATAAAACCTAAATTTTTGCATTTTAAAGTAAATCCCGTAAATTCTTAATCTTTGTTGACACAGTTATCGCATCTTGACGTGTGCACTATTTTTTATATGGATGATCGTAAGTATAATAATTTCTTTTCTGAAGCAAAAACAAATTACTAATTTAGCATTTTGTTGATGTCTCACAATTTAACTTATGTACTTCAACGACCCAGCGCTGCAACAAAAAACAACAACAACAACAACAACAACAACAAGAGTTTTCCTCAAAAAACCAAAGCGGATATTATTTCCGTTAGATCCATCCATTAATAACAATGACGACAATTTGTAATTCAAACATTATTTTCAAAATTTTAAAAAATAAAAACCGAAATATGTTATGTCATTATTTTTAGCTAGATATTTTTTATACAATATTTTCTTTGATTAATAAATACGATTTTGATATCCGCTAAACAAAAGTATTTATTTTACATTTTATAAATTTTTTAAAATCCCCCCCCAAAAAACAAGTAGACAATAGGAACTTTTAATATAAAATTCTTTAGAAAATAATCTAACAATTTAGAAAAAAAAAAAAAGAAAAAGAAAAAAAGATACATATTTTTTCTTATTTACGAAATTTAAGTTTCAATGTTTAAGATGCCCTATTACCAAAACCGAATTAGCTGCGATTTAGTTTTTTTTTTTTTTTACATATGTTCCATCGTTAAATTATCTTTCGAAAAATGTAAAAATTATTTATATCCCCCCCAAAAAAAAGAAAAGAAAAAAGATCTTTATACGGGGGATCAATGCGCGAAACAAAAACTAACGAAAAAAATTATTAGCCTTTTTAATTTAGTAAACATTTATTTACAATAAAAGTTCGTCTTTTATTACTTCATATACCGAAAGTTTTATTAAAATCGGATAGTTAGTTTATTTTATACGATTTCTAGAAAAATTTCCTGTGATCACCCTTTTTTTTTTTTTAGAGCCAGCGATAAATTGCACATAGCTACAGATATCTTCTTTTTCGTAAGTTAAAAAAAAGTCTTTCTACAAAAATATACATATCTATTTCTAAAGAAAATTTTCTTTAAAAGACTTTACTTACTTCTTTCTTTGTTTTTGAGCGATGCAGCATTAGAGAAAAGGAAGAAACTTAATGTTTTCTGTTTGAAATTTAAAATCAGTTGTACGGATACAACATTATTTACAATCGATTCATGTTTTTTAAAGAGCGAAAATCAAGGGAGATAATTAAGAGAACTTATTGAGACAGGTCGGAATTTTTTAATTCATCATTATTATTCAACAAAATTAAAAGCGACATTTGTCCAGTAAATATAAGAAATAAGTATACATGTTCAGAGATCACAAAGGGAGATAATGAATAAATTAAATTTCATTAAAACTTCTAAACAATTACTAAGAATCAGGGAACTGAACAATTTTTAATGAAATTTTCAGCAATTTCTTCATTAATGACTTAAAGTTTGACTAAGTAGAGACAGATACTATAGGTTGATTGTAGAAATAACATTAATCAATGCATTTTATAATAAAAATCATATTCAATGCATTTTTGAAATAAAATAATTCCCAATCCATTTCATAATAAAATCAAATTCAATACAATTTGATAATATAACCATTTTCAATGCATTTTACCAATAAAACATTTCTGATTAATTTCTATAATAGAATCATTTCCAATTCATTTTCATCATAAAATCAGTATTAATTTATTTTTACAATAAAATGATTTCGAATGCATTTTTATAATTAAATGATTTCCAATTCATTTTAATAATAAAATCATTTCCCATGCTTTTTTATAGTAAAAAATAATTAATACACTGGATTGTGTGTATGATATCAATGAAGTGAAGGATAAATGTACACCAAAAAAAAAAAAGAATTCTCGTTGTTATTCATTTCATCAGTAAGAACTGAAAATTAATGAATTTTAATAGAAAATAAAAATAAATCTTTAAAAAATATTTTCCTTATATATCATTTTTTACAAGTATAGAGGATGGTCGTGTAGGGGTAACTAATTTATAGTGGTTAGGGTTTTCAAAACCTTGTAAGTTATTTAGTCAAAGTACACATCACACTATAAGAATATATTTATATAAGCACATGGCATAAAAGACAAGAACTCACAATTAAAACAAACAACATTGTATTAACATGAAGTTTACAAAAGGTAATACAGGATACTTGGCAAAGTTCTGTAAAAAGGTGCTTTTTGAAAAGTTCAATGTAAAATATAAGCAGAGATGTTATAAATCTCTAAGTGAGAAAGAAAAGGTGGAAGTTTAAAGTCAACTCAACAGCAGACAGGCATAAGTTGAATGAATCTAATGTTTATCTCCGAAAGCGTAGGTTATTTAGAGAGAGAGAGAGAGAGTTCATACCTTCAGCATGTATGCGAAATGTTCTTAAAAAGGGCGATGTGAATTCCCTTAGGCAAGTTAGATCTTTCTGGTTGGAATATGAAAAAGTTGGCCTTTTTATAGTCCGAAGATAGCCTCCAAAAAGGGGTCTATTTGATAGATTTCCTTTTAGGCGCGAACGTCTCTTATTGGTTGAAATTGTACAAATTTTTATTTTTATTTAATTTTTACTAAGGTGCGCAATCCCATGCGCAAACTATTTATTTTTGTCATTTGATTTTTGTTTGTTGAAGTAAAAACTTCCGGTCTTCCACACAAGTAAATACTTGCAGTATATTTTATTTTTAAAAAATTTAAAAAAACAAACTAAAACCTTTGAAAATAAAATGTATTAGTTGTATTCCAGTTTATATTGTATGATTCATGGTCAATTTTCAATATCTCCTCAAAACGTTTAAAAGTATTAAATGAATGGAAGGGGTGACTGACATTTCTAAATATTTTCTAAAATACCATGTTTCATTAATGAATAAATCCTAAAAAAATTTAACAAGTTGGTTTTAGGAAGACTTTTGAAATCAGAAAATTTTGTGGCCTAAAGATTTTCCCATGCACACCCTCAGATGTTGATAAGAAAGATGACATCCAAAGTCATTATTCCATTGGGCTGAATCCAACGCAGAAGCTTAAATATAGGCTGTTTGTTCAAGAAAGAGTACTGTGATGGAGAACGAGTACTACTGTACTCATTTAGAAAAAGAGCAAGACATTGTCTTGCCTGCCGGAGTCGAACCCGTGCCCTCCAGAATGCAAAGAAATGCAATTCAGGCGCTGGATGGACGCGAGGTGCAATTCAGGTGCCCGGATGTTGGGGGACTGTGTCCATAAATAACAAGTGAATGGAGCGCTGAGGAGAAGCAGTTGGCTAAAGCGAGACGGCAGTAAGCGACGAAGCGCGTTGTGAATGACCCAACAAAGAAATTGATTTTAATCCAACAAAGAAACAAAACTAGATGGGAGTTGCGATTTTTCAGCTGCTAAAATATTTTGACGATGACAGCTTTTCAGCTGCTGGTCGAAGATGAAGACGAAGACTGTGTTGACCAAAAGAAAGTTTGGCCTGCGAGAAGACGATGGACTCGCTTCTTTTTTGGTCCCCCCTCAGCAGGAACTTGTTGACTCAAATATCTATTTTCCCCCCTCTATTTTTTCCCTTCTATAAGTACAGCCAGCAAGAAAGAGTACAGCCAGCAAGAAAAATGACAGCCAGCAAGAAAGGGTACAGCCAGTGAGAAAAATGACAACCAGTGAGGAAGACAACAGCCAGAGAGAGAAAGCAAAGAGTGGATGGATTGAAATAAGGTTTGGTTCAATATTCTCATTCTACAATCTCAAATCAGTTAATTTTTCCTCAAGAGGACATCTGAAGAAAGATGGAAGGTAAAATGGTTGAAGCATGATTATAAAAACAATGAAGATGTGCATACTATGTTGCATACCACCTTCTGGGTATAGTCGTCTTAATATATATATCGACATTTTTATATTATGAGATCACTTGTGGTTATGTATCTTATATCTAATCTTCTCTTCTTCTGCACATAATTTTACTTGTGAGTAGCACTTTCTTACTTAGGTATTTATATTTCTGTTGTCTGGGATAGCTTGGCTGTTAGTTCTTCTGAGTTCTTCAGGGCCTTGTCTGGTCTTGATCGTTGGAGCAGTTCTTCTAACTTCTGGTTCTGATTCCTTAACTGGTGTCGTAAGAGATGTTGAATGTTTGTTGATATAAGGCATGAGGTAAATGGTCACTTCTAAATATAGACTCGTTGACTATCACGTGACCTGAGAAGGATTCTTATTGTCCAATCACTGGCACTGCTGCTGCTGCTTCTGCTGTATTAATAGACCCCATTCTGAGCTTATGTCATTGACACTTGGATTCTCTTGGACGACGGACTTACAAAGAATACTTTAACACCGGATTCTTATTGGCTTGCTTACTTATTCACTACATCTGGAACTAAGGATGGCTGCCAGATACTTAACAAGAGATGCCATGGTTGTTGTATTCAGTGACAAACTCAAAGCATATATTTTTGTGAATCACATTTTTATTTAATCTTCTTATGACTTAGGACCCGATCATTACACATGGGAGCTGATTTAACTGCATCTTTACATCATGACGTCTAGCACCCAGAAAGGAAGAAAAGGGTCAACTAAATTTATTAAGTGTCAATCAAATCTAACCGTCCAGATTTGAATTAAAATAATATAATTTTGATTTGAATTCATAACTATTTTCTACACTAACAGTCCAAAACCGACGGTATGCCCATCAGTATAGTTATTTGAATTTTCTCCTGTTCTCCCTTACTGCTTTATTCACACTATTACTCCCATCTGCCTGCACAACCCTGACATCAGGATCTTTAGAATACACCGAGTGCACCTCTGCAAAAGGATAAGATACCCTCAATTGGGCCACCTGTTGGTCATGGGTAGCAACCCATAATGCTTAAGGATGGAATCCTGGTGGCTGAGCAGTTCACTCTACTTTGGCTGAGAGTCTTAGTGTCCTGGGTATAATATTAAACTCTATCTGATTCTCCCTTTTTTAAAATAATTTTTTTCTAACAATTTTTAGAAATCAAGTGGCCCTTTATGTGGCTAACACTTGGTTACGTTATAAATAGTATTTGTATCCTTTCCTTGTCTTCAGTTCCCTCTTCGAATACTCTTCCCTCTTCTTTCTTTCAATCATGGTTGTTGGATTGTCGTACCAACTGCTCTTTATATATGTAAGAACACACTTACCAACTCAAGTATTCATTAGCTGTTAAAATTAAATGTAATCCTGACTGAAGAACTATTATAATGACTAGCAAAAAACAAAAAAAAACAAAAAAAACAACCCCCTCCCCCGGCAGTGTAAAAATTAATTTTTAAAAGATATTGCCTGAGGTGGGTGCAAGTTAGAAATTCAATGTCAGAGAGGTTTTATCATAAGTAAGTAAAATCATCAAATTTATTAAAGGAATAAAAAAAAATAAAACAATTTGAAACAGAAACTTAGTTCTGTCCTCCTCAAATAAAATGTTGCGTGCATCTACTAATTGTTAATCATATAATTATTTTGAATATTTTACGCATAATTTTTTACACAATCGTAGATATTTATTCATTTGTAAACTTTTTTGTAAAAGTCTTGTAAAAAAAAAAAAAACGGGCGAGAGTAAAAAAAACAATTTAAAAAATTGCTTACTCAAATTTTGAATGTATATAACATAGGCATATTTTTATTCTATGCATTAACGATTTTGACAATAAATTAAATACTCATTAATAGACTATTATGAATAGGGAATATTGTGATGTAAGCTGTGACATAATTTTTGTTACAGACAGAAATACACCCAATCTACATTATTAATAGATATGATAATTTTTTGCTAAAGAAAAAAGTTAATTTTGATGATTCTACACATTTTCTTAAATGAAAATCACAAGAAATGATCATGACAATAAAAGTCAATAAAATTAGAATAATGGTGATAATAAATGGCACTTATTAAATGATTGGAACCAAAATGATTGGGTCTACAAATTCCTTAGCTATTAATATTGGTTCTTCATGGTTTCTGGTGTTCAATTACCTTTGTTTGCCTTAAGTCTTTGCTGTCAGAATGTTCATTGGTCTGAGTTCTAAGTAGAATTTCAATGCTATTTCTATGTATATTTCAATTGTCAAATATCAACAAATTTAAATTGTTATAACAATTCAATAATGAATCTCAATTTCTGCTCAAAAAGCAAGAACCAGTGATATCTAATGTTTATAATGGGCCGGGTTAGCTCAGTCGTTAGAGCGTTCGGCTAGAAACCACAAGGTTCCTAGTTCGATACCGGTCCTTGCCAACTCAGTGACTGAGTAGCACAGGGATCTGTGCGGTAAAGTAAGGAGCTGATGGTAGGTGTAGTGCTCCACCTCTGATGCTAAAACAATCTCCTTGGTCTAGCGCTATTGAAAAGGAGATAGATTCCATCGCTTTGTAGTTGTTAAACTTTGTAGTTGTCTAATTTCAATAAAATTGGAGTTCCAATTCTGGTAATAGGTGGTCGTTATTGTAGTGAGAGAGGAGACCTACCTCATGCAACACGGTGTGACAGAGAGAGTGGCAGGAATGAAGACTTGCCGTATTCTCAAAGGAAGCGGGCTAGGCTTTGCCTGGCGTGTAGGACTGACCAAGAGTCGAACCCACTTCCTACAGAATGTGAGAGCTGTGGACGATCAGTGAAATAAGAAATAGCATAGTAGCCCGGATGTAGGTGGTCGCACTGTGCTGACGAGTGTTGCACATGCTGCACGGACAATTATGAGTGAGGAGCCTGGATGTGGTGAAATTGAGGTGTATTTAAAGGACTTATTCTCACAGACCAGGGAGAACGACTGCAGTAATATTTTGTTGTCGAGACGAGCAGGACAAAGAAGTAATTTTGGATATTGGATTTTGGAGCGTGATACAGTTGGGAGTGTTTAGACTGTCGATTGTAACCTTGCGTCAGACTTGACAGTGACCCCACCCCCACACACTGATTAGATGGTATGTTTTGATAAATTTATTTTACAAACTCCGTGACTATTAATATGATTTTTGGACTTTGTTTTTCTTAAGTCATTTCTGTCAAAGGTGGAACATGAGGGACTTAGAACAATAAACTTGTGCTTGACTAAGTTCAAATAATGATTCTTATTGTCTCACAACTTCAACTTAAGATGCTAATTTGATCTGTAACTGTTTGAGTGATTCTGATTCTTTATTCTTTATCCACTGATTATTTAATGCCTGATACCTTTGCATTCCTATTGGTCAAAAATAAGCAAAACTATAGAAGTGGGGGAAATATATGGGGCTAAATAGACCTTCGAATCAACAAGCTCCCGCCGAGGGGGAACCAAAAACAAGCGAGTTCTCCGTCTTCTCACAAGCTGTTGGTCAACACATTCTTCGTCTAGCAGCTGGAAAATCCGTCGTCGTAGTCGAAATAACTGAAATACTGAAAAGCACTTCGTCGTCGACTGCTTCTGCTGCTGCTGACTCCCCAGCGCTCGACTCACTTGTTATTTTATGGGCATATTAGCCAAACATCCGAGCACATCAGTCGAACCTCGCGTCCGTCCAGTGCCCATTTGTTTTTGCATGTGGGAGAAGCGAGTTTGATCCCGGCAGGTAAGACAATGTCTCGCTCTTTTTCCTTTCTCATTCTCCGTCACAAAAACACAACAAATATTTGAAGACTGAATTAATAATGCAACAACTTTAGATCTTTATTGGCTTTTATTTTGTTAGAATAACAGAAATTTTGTTTATCTCCAATCTGTATTCATATATGCATCTTCAATTTTGAATAAACTGAAAAGGATGACGTTCATAAAAAAAAAATATTTCACAAGCATATAGTTTCTCTCCGGTATTTTTTCACATGTGCCCCACGAAATAATACTTTATAAAAAAGAAGAGCTGCATACATCAGAAGATTAAGGTTTTTTTCCAGTGTGTGTTCGCATATGCACCACCAAATTTGCCTTCTGTGAAAAAGAAGAACCACACACTTCACAAGAATATGGCTTCTCTCCAGTATGTTTTCGCATATGCACCGTTAACTGTGACTTTTGTGTAAAAGAGGATGTACACACTTCACAAGAATATGGTTTCTCCCCTGTGTGTATTCGCATATGTATCACAAATGGTCCCTTTCGAGAAAAAGAAGAGCTACACACTTCACACGAATATGGCTTCTCTCCAGTATGTTTTCTTATATGCACCACCAAATTTGACTTTTGTGAAAAAGAAGAGCCACACTCTTCACAGGTATAGGGTTTCTCTCCAGTATGTGTTTGCATATGTCCCTCCAAATGTGACTTTCGAAAAAAAGAAGTTCCACAGACTTTACAAGCATGTGGCTTCTCTCCAGTATGTGTTTGCATATGCACCACCAAATGTGAATTTTGTGAAAAAGAAGATCCACACACTTCACAAGAATAGGGTTTCTCTCCCGTGTGTTTTTTCATATGCACCACCAAATTTGCTTTTTGTGAAAATGCAGAGTCACACAATTCACAGAAAAAGGCTTCTCTCCAGTGTGTGTTCGCATATGCACCACAAATGCTCCCTTTTGTGAAAAAGAAGACCCACACACTTCACAAGAATATGGTTTCTCCCCGGTGTGAATTTGCATATGTTTTTGCTAAATCTGAAACAGAAGATCCACATAGTTCACAAGAAATCTTTTCTCTGTGTGTTCGCATGTGAGATAACAAAATATGGCTTCAGTGAAAATGATTTTCCACACATATCACAAGAAAATGGTTTCTCTCCAGTATGTGTTCGCATATGTCCTGACAAAGTTGACTTTTCAGAAAACGAAGAGCCGCACACTTCGCAAGAATATGGTCTCTCTCCAGTATGTGTTCGCATATGTCCTAACAAAGTAGACCTTTTTGAAAAGAAGAGCCACACACTTCACAAGAATGTGGTTTCTCTCCAGTATGTGTACGAATATGATCCACTAAATTTGACTTCCTTGAAAAAGAAAAACCACATACTTCACAAGAATATGGTTTCTCTCCAGTATGTATTCGCATATGTCGGACCAAATCAATTTTGTGTGTAAAGGAAGATTCACATAGTTCACAAGTATAGGGCTTGTCTCTGTGTGTTTGCATATGTCGGACTAAATCATATCTTTGTACAAAGGAGGAGTCACACACTTTACAAGAATATGGCTTATCTTCAGTATGTATTCGCATATGCCTCACCAGATATGACTTTGTGTAAAGGAAGAGCCACACAATTCACAAGAATATGGCTTCTCTCCTCTGTGTCTGCGCATATGTCGGACTAAATAATATTTCTGTGCAAAGGAAGAGCCACACACTTCACAAGAATATGGTTTCTCTCCACTATGTGTTTGCATATGCCCTAACAAATTTGGCTTTAGTGAAAAAGAAGTGCCACAAATTTCACAAGAATATGGTTTCTCACCAGTATGTGTTCGCATATGCCCTAACAAAGTCGCTTTTAGTGCAAAAGAAGAGCCACACACTTCACAAGAAAATGGTTTCTCTCCAGTATGTCCTCGCATATGCCTCACCAGATGTGTGTCTTGTGTAAAGGAAGAGCCACATACTTCACAAGAATATGGTTTATCTCCAGTATGTGCACGCATATGCCTCACCAGATGTGCATTTTGTGTAAAGGAAGAGCCACACACTTCACAAGAATATGGTTTTCCCCTGTGTGTGAGCGCATATGACGGACTAAATAATATCTCTGTGAAAAAGAAGATCCACATACTTCACAAGAATGTAGTATCTCTTTAGTATGTGTTGTAAGTTTTTTTTTATTAGTAGAGATCTTTTCCAATTTAGATCCCAAAGTTTCAGAACAATATTCTTTTTCTGAGGTGTTTTCCATTTCTTCTTGTTTTGAATGTTGGAAAAAATTGATGAAACATTCAAATTCACGAAATTATACAAACTGATAAAGTATTGCAAAGGTTAAGTATTGATTGAATATATTATCAGTTTCAGTATCAAACTTCATGAAAATGCAGATCCACACAATTTCCAAAAGAGATGAATTCTTTTAAGTGTTAGAATTAAGAATTCTTTTAATGTTTTATAATATATATATATTATAATTCTTAATGTTTTTGTGATTAATTTTTCAAATTGTCTTTATTTCTGTTCATCTAGAAACTGGTGGTCCATTCAAGTTCTTCTTATATCTTTTATAAGCTGGGAAAATCTGTATAAAAAAAGAAAGGCATTGAATTAAATCTAAAATATATATCAAGAAATTAGATAAAAGAATAAAAACAGAAATGCAGTGCTCAATATAATTTTACGACAGGTACATTACATTATCTTCTATATATTAATACACTTAATATTAATAAATATCTATATTAACATTTTTTATTTTATGTAAAAAGAAAAGTTCAGAGTAAAATTATATAAAAATAAATTTAAAAAAAAAACAACAATTTGTTCGGTGGTCTCTCATTCATTATGATTGTAGCTGCCGCTAAAAACTGACCAGTTTAATTATGTTTTATTTTTATATGAATATTTTTGTTTTTTATAAATTAACTAACACCAATAGTATTAAATTTAGGGTAGTTTAAGAGTTAACATCATTTGGTGCAGAGCACTAGTTTCTGCGGTCTATGAACCCTAACCAAAAAGTGGAAAGGGGACCTTTAGTTAGATTATCGCTGCCAGGTTGGTCGGAATGAAGCAACAAGCTGTGAGTTTCTATCTCTTGATATGTCTATTTGTTTCTGTATTTTGAGATTCTTTTAATTTGTTCTTCTTTGTTGTATTCGCTGTTATTAAATGCTATTTGTTTTCTTACAGTTGCACGGTGTTAATTAAATAAAATTAATTACATCAGTAAGAATTGTCATGCCTTCACTTTATCCAGACCGGGGCAGCCATTACACATTACATTATCTTCTATATATTAATACACTTGTTCCTTAATCTTCAGACTGTTATCATCTTGTAACATCCTTTGGCTAAAAATGAGACCATCCAAATAATTCAAGATGATATGCAAAAATGTAAATCCTTATTATCTGGTATTACTTATCTGCCGAATTCTTATTTTTTATGAGTGTCTTCACCTCAGTTAAATAATGAGCCATTCCGTTTTTATCATAAAGAAAGAAAGGGGAGGAAAAGGGCACAGAAAAATATAAGAAAGAGAATAAAGGAAATATAGAAAGAGGCGTGCAGAAGCGGTAATGCTAATTTATGTCAATCAAACATGATAAAAAGACAAAAAGAAGGGAAAAAAGGACAAAAAAGAGTGAGAGAGATTGAAGTAAACATACCAAACATTGTAATAATTAAATTATCAAACTGTGGTATATCCACAGATCCTGCTAGTACTTTATTACCACATTAAGATTTATATTTATATTTGATGATTTAAGTTATCTATCAAAGTTTCTGCTGGTGATCATTGCTGAATATTAATTTGATGATTTAAGTTATCTATCAAATTTTCTGCTGGTGATCATTGCTGAATATTAATTTGATGATTTAAGTTATCTATCAAAGTTTCTGCTGTTGATCATTGCTGAATATTAATTTGATGATTTAAGTTATCTATCAAAGTTCTGCTGTTGATCATTGCTGAATATTCATTTGATGATTTAAGTTATCTATCAAAGTTTCTGCTGTTGATCATTGCTGAATATTCATTTTGATGATTTAAGTTATCTATCAAAGTTTCTGCTGTTGATCATTGCTGAATATTCATTTGATGATTTAAGTTATCTATCAAAGTTTCTGCTGTTGATCATTGCTGAATATTCATTTGATGATTTAAGTTATCTATCAAAGTTTCTGCTGTTGATCATTGCTGAATATTCATTTGATGATTTAAGTTATCTATCAAAGTTTCTGCTGTTGATCATTGCTGAAATTCATTTGATGATTTAATTATCTATCAAAGTTTCTGCTGATCATTGCTGAATATTCATTGATGATTTAAGTTATCTATCAAAGTTCTGCTGTTGATCATTGCTGAATATTCATTTGATGATTTAAGTTATCTATCAAAGTTTCTGCTGTTGATCATTGCTGAATATTCATTTGATGATTTAAGTTATCTATCAAAGTTCTGCTGGATCATTGCTGAATATTCATTTGATGATTTAAGTTATCTATCAAAGTTTCTGCTGTTGATCATTGCTGAATATTAATTTGATGATTTAAGTTATCTATCAAAGTTTCTGCTGTTGATCATTGCTGAATATTAATTTGATGATTTAAGTTATCTATCAAAGTTTCTGCTGTTGATCATTGCTGAATATTAATTTGATGATTTAAGTTATCTATCAAAGTTTCTGCTGTTGATCATTGCTGAATATTAATTGATGATTTAAGTTATCTATCAAAGTTTCTGCTGTTGATCATTGCTGATATTAATTTGATGATTTAAGTTATCTATCAAAGTTTCTGCTGTTGATCATTGCTGAATATTAATTTGATGATTTAAGTTATCTATCAAAGTTTCTGCTGTTGATCATTGCTGAATATTAATTTGATGATTTAAGTTATCTATCAAAGTTTCTGCTGTTGATCATTGCTGAATATTCATTTGATGATTTAAGTTATCTATCAAAGTTTCTGCTGTTGATCATTGCTGAATATTAATTTGATGATTTAAGTTATCTATCAAAGTTTCTGCTGTGATCATTGCTGAATATTCATTTGATGATTTAAAGTTATCTATCAAAGTTTCTGCTGTTGATCATTGCTGAATATTAATTTGATGATTTAAGTTATCTATCAAGTTTCTGCTGTTGATCATTGCTGAATAATTTGATGATTTAAGTTATCTATCAAAGTTTCTGCTGTTGATCATTGCTGAATATTCATTTGATGATTTTTAATTGATGATTTAAGTTATCTATCAAAGTTTCTGCTGTTGATCATTGCTGAATATTAATTTGATGATTTAAGTTATCTATCAAAGTTTCTGCTGTTGATCATTGCTGAATATTAATTTGATGATTTAAGTTATCTATCAAAGTTTCTGCTGTTGATCATTGCTGAATATTATTTGATGATTTAAGTTATCTATCAAAGTTCTGCTGTTGATCATTGCTGAAATTAATTTGGTGATTTAAGTTATCTATCAAAGTTTCTGCTGTGATCATTGCTGAATATTCATTTGATGATTTTAAGTTATCTATCAAAGTTTCTGCTGTTGATCATTGCTGAATATTAATTTGATGATTTAAGTTATCTATCAAAGTTTCTGCTGTTGATCATTGCTGAATATTCATTTGATGATTTGAAGTTTAAAATGCATCATGAATATTAATTTGATGATTTAAGTTATCTATCAAAGTTTCTGCTGTTGATCATTGCTGAATATTCATTTGATGATTTAAGTTATCTATCAAAGTTTCTGCTGTTGATCATTGCTGAATATTCATTTGATGATTTAAGTTATCTATCAAAGTTTCTGCTGTGATCATTGCTGAATATTCATTTGATGATTTAAATTATCTATCAAAGTTTCTGCTGGTGATCATTGCTGAATATTAATTTGTAATTTTTATTGTTGAATAGTAATGTATGGTTCTTAAAATATATGGAAGAGCAAAACCGACATATGTTTTACAAAGAGACGACACGCTTCTGAGTAACAACCGAAGTTTGTTTTTCTTTGTTCAAAAAAGTTAAATAAAATAATTTTTTACGCTATTAGAATAAAAAAATAAGTATACATGATTATTTTTATCAGTTTTTCTCTTAGAAAAATATTCAAATTTTCATTTTATTTTCGATTTTAAGAATTAATACTAAAACCGAAGACATTTTTAACGTCAATTTCACTGCGAAATTTAAGATTTAAATTTTTTCAAGTTTTTATTCATTTTAATAGTAAATTGTAATATTAAAGTTTTTAAAGATTTTAATAGAAAAATTTTGGCTAAAAAAGTTTGTCCGTTACACCCATCCGTACTTAGATGCATAACCGTAAGAGGGTAATAATATGTATTTTTTTCTGTCTAAATTGTGGCATGAAAATTACCCTTTCGCATGTAACATGGATAGGTTTGTTTATTTTTTAAAATAACGATGTAATTTTTCCCAATCGAATAATTTGATCTTTGAATTAACTATTTTTCTTTTTTGTTACAACAACCCTGTACGATCTTTTTTTACGAGATTTTTGATAAACAAAGTTCGCAAATATTTATTTCCGTTTTATTCAAGATGGCCTAAACTGATTGGTGGTACCTAGTTATTTTCAGGCAGCAATTTAGACAGAAAAGTTACATTTTATTTCCCTTTTACGATTATATCACTACAAGTATAGAAATACAAGATGGACATATTTTTTCTTGTGCATA
Organism: Doryteuthis pealeii; assembly: GCA_023376005.1. NCBI lineage: Eukaryota > Metazoa > Mollusca > Cephalopoda > Myopsida > Loliginidae > Doryteuthis > Doryteuthis pealeii. The sequence goes on from CM042168.1 coordinate 56,240,060, forward strand.
TTCAATAACCGATTATTTGTTTTCAACGATTTTTAAAATATTCTTTTTTTTATTTTTTATCTTGATATTTTGTGCATTCGAAAAAAATATTTTTAAATCCCGATGATTAAAAAAAAAAAAAATTCAGCTTACAAAAAAAAAACTTAAAAAACTTTAATATTCAAATTTAGGCTAAAGGTGCAAATCTGTCGGAAAATTAGTGTGGACCCAGAAAAAAACAGAACCCACAAAATTTTGTAATAAAACTTAATTTTAACTAGGGGGTTTAGGGTTGGGGTCTAGGGTTAGGGTAGGGTTTAGGGTTAGTTTAATGGGAAACTAAATAAATGATTTGGGTCTGTTTTTCTGGATCACCCTGTAATATGTTTTAATTTTCCGAACGATTTGCAAGTTTAGCCAAAATTTACTATTAAAATGAATAAAATCGTTAAAAAACTTTAATATTAAAATTTACTTTTAAAAATGAATAAAAACTTGAAAAAATTTAATATTAAAATGTCACCGTGAAATGACGATAAAAAAAATACCTTCGGTTTCGATATTAATTTTTTAAAATCGAAAATGAAATGAAATAAAATTTGGAATATTTTTTCGAAGAGAAAAACTGATAAAATAATCATATATACTTAACTTTTTACACTATTAGAATAAAAAGTATTTTATTTAACTTTTTTTGACCAAAGAAAAACAAACTTTGGTTTACTCAGAAGCGTCTCTCATCTCTTTGTAAAACAAAAACAATATGTCAGTTTTGCTCTTCCGTATATTTCTAAGAACCATCATTACTATTCAACAATAAAAATTACAAAATTCTTTAAAAATATTAATCGAGCTCGGATCGGACCAACTTTTAGTTCACCTGAATTCTAAAAATCATATTTTAAATTCCGTGAAAAATCGATTTTTTCCGCAGAAAAAAAAAAAATTAAATTTATTTCACGCAGAAAATGAAAATATTTTAATCACACAAAAGATTGAAAATCTCGTAAAAATTAATTCTTTAAAAACAATTTTTTTTGACAATTTAAATAGAATATAGTACATACCAATTACAAAAGCAAAAAAAAAGTTTTCAAATATTAATATTATGACATTTTTTTGCAACTTTTTATTTCCGATTTCATTAATTTTTCCAAAAAAAACTATAGCTCGGTACGTTATACATTTCATTGATGTAGTTATTTAGCCTCTTAATTCTTTATAGAAAAAAAGTACAAAATTTTTCTACCGCGTCATTTAAAAAAAACTCATAAAAATAAAATGGGGGGGGGGGTGATAGACCTCGTTAAAAAATTATCCCCTAATATATTTAGAAAAAGCTATTTCAGATGTATTACATCCAATGGTTAACATTTATGGAAATTTTCGTGAAATCGGACCATTAATTGATTTTTCATAGAATTTTTTAAAAAAACCCTCTTATCCGTAACTTTGTTTTTAGCTACGTTAATTTCAGTTGATTTGACAGTGCAAATGAAAAACATTGTTTTGCAATCATAATTTTCATATTTCCCTAAGCTGGATANGATCTTCCTCCTTGTCTAGCTAACAGCAACAAGATTTTTCTCACACTTGAATAAAGTTTCTGATGTATACACATGTACTTCATGTCTTGTCTATATTGCTTTGTTAATATGTGCATGATACTTGAATACAAAATGTTGTGGAGTGATAAAATCACTTCTTACTGACAAAATGAATTAGTCTAAAAAGACTATAGTGTACATATTTGAATAAAAATATTGTTCACTTCTAATATTGTCTCCTGTGTGTATTCATTATTTTTACTGTTGTATTAGTTAAGTCCCTTGGACTAACCCTTAACTGAACCCTAATTGTCCGCCCTTAATTCTAGTACTTCCGCCCCCGTCAGCCATGAATAAGCACATGTGAAAACGAGCACCTGTTTTCCGACTTTTTAATCTGAAGGCATCCTCTGTGGAATAACCCTGAATAACGTAACATTACTGTCAAACTACAATATAACAGATTCATCTCATCCGCATCGCCAATCTGTTATATCACAGTTTGACCGTAAAATAATGAATACGTGGAGACAATATTAGAAGTCATCAATATTTTTATTTGAAATATGTACACTTTTATAGTCTTTTCAGACTAGTTCATTGTGTCAGTGAGGGGTGTTTTTTCACTACACGTCACAAAAACATTAAGAAAATATAATTTGGAAGTCATCAATATTTTTATTTGAAATATGTACATTTTTTATAGTCTTGTTGGGACTATCTTCCCATTGGCCTCGAAGAGTTATCTTCCGCTGGGTTGTCGCTTGTTCTCACCAGGGGCTATAGTATTTAAGCGGTTGATTCAAATGCTTCTCCCTCTTTTTCTACCTCTTCTCGTAGGTAGCCACATGGGTTAGACAATGTTCATTCCCTTCTTGGGTGGGGCCTTCGACCCCCATCACTAGTAAGTGATTTTGTATGTAACGAACTCTCCAGTTCTTTTATATCTACTCTTTATGTTATGTACATGTAGTTATTATTTTCTGTATCTTGTCATATTACTGTGCTGTTATCAATATAAAATATTTTGTCCCACAAACGTGTCGGAGTTTGTTGTTTCAACAAGTTATAACATAATTATAACCTTGAACCTTACAGTCTTTTCAGACTAGTTCATTCTGTCAGTGAGGGTGTTTTTATCACTACACGTCACAAAAGCATTAAGAGATATAAGTGATACGTAATAGAAATAAAATGTGTTGGTTGAGTAGATGCAAAATTATTTTTATTATTTGTCCTTTCCAACAGAATTGATTTTCAACTAGCAAGACTTGTGGATATCCACAGTATGATAATTTAATTATTTTGAGATGTTTTAATTTGATTAGTTTGATATGTTTACTTAAGAGCTATAGCAAAATAGGTCAGTATTGTAAGAAGTATAATGATCTTGATTTAACCCTCTCTCACTCTTTTTTCTTTCTTTCCTTGTTATTGTCTTTTCAATATAACAGATTCATCTCATCTGTGTTGCCAATCTGTTATATCACAGTTTGACCGTAAAAAAAATGAATACATGGAGGACAAATTAAAAGTCATCAATATTTTTATTTGAAATATGTACACTTTTTATAGTCTTTTCAGACTAGTTCATTGTGTCAGTGAGGGGTGTTTTATCACTACACGTCACAAAAACATTAGAAAAATATAGTGTAGCGCTCCACCTCAGATGCTAAAACAATCTCCTTGGTCTAGCACTATTGAAAAGGAGATAGAATCCGTCACTGACTGGCTGATACCGAATTAGGCTGCCCCTGTCGACATTCCTTACTTTTTTTTTTACTTTGTCATTAATTGTTAGAATCTGTCATTGTGTAACCTACTATGGTGAAATTTACCAAGTGGAATTCTAGTTTGCATTTACAGGCTGGGTTAAACTTTGTAGTTGTCTAATTTCAATAAAATTAGAGTTCCAATTCTGGTAAAGGTGGTGGTTATTAAATGGTATGTTTTGATAAATTTATTTTACAAACTCCTTGACTATTAATATGATTTTTGGACTTTGTTTTTCTTAAGTCATTTCTGTCAAAGGTGGAACATGAGGGAAACAATAAACTTGTGCCTGACTAAGTTCAAATAATGATTCTTATTGTCTCACAACTTCAACTTGAGATGCTAATTTGATCTGTAACTGTTTGAGTGATTCTGATTCTTTATTCTTTATTAACAGATTATCTAATGCCTGATACCTTTGCATTCCTATTGGTCAAAAATAAGCAAAACTATAGAAGGGGGGGGAAATATATGGGGCTAAATAGACCTTCGAATCAACAAGCTCCTGCCGAGGGGAACCAAAAACAAGCGAGTCTCTGTCTTCTCACAAGCTGTGGTCAACCATTCTTCGTCTAGCAGCTGGAAAATCCGTCATCATAGTCAAAATAATTTAGCAGTTCAAAATCACATTACCTATTTAGTTTTGTTCTGTTCGACTAAAATCCTTTCTTTACTGAAAAGCGCTTCGTCGTCGACTGCTTCTGCTGCTGCTGACTCCCCAGCGCTCAACTCACTGGTTATTTTATGGGCATATTAGCCGAACATCCGGGCACATCCGTCGACCTCGCGTCCGTCCAGTGCCCATTTGTTTTTGCATGGGAGAAGCGAGTTTGATCCCGGCAGGTAAGACAATGTCTCGCCTCTTTCCTTTCTCATTCTCCGTCACAAAAACACAACAAATATTTGAAGACTGAATTAATAATGCAACAACTTTAGATCTTTATTGGCTTTTATTTTGTTAGAATAACAGAAATTTTGTTTATCTCCAGTCTGTATTCATATATGCATCTTCAATTTTGAATAAACTGAAAAGGATGACGTTCATAAAAAAAAAAATATTTCGCAAGCATATGGTTTCTCTCCGGTATTTTTTCACATGTGTCCACCAAATAATACTTTATAAAAAAAAGAGCTGCACACATCAGAAGATTAAGGTTTTTTTCCAGTGTTGTGTTCGCATATGCACCACCAAATTTGACTTCTGTGAAAAAGAAGAACCACACACTTCACAAGAATATGGCTTCTCTCCAGTGTGTATTCTCATGTGTATTTTCAATTGAGAAGACTGTGAAAATGATTTTCCACATGATTCACAAGAATATACCTTCTTTCTTATATTTTCTTTTTCTCTCCAGTGTGTGTTCTCATGTGGGTTTTCAATTGAGAAGACTGTGAAAATGATGATCCACACACTTCACAAGAATATGGCTTCTCTCCGGTATGCGTTCGTATGTGGGTTTTCAAATGTGAATTATATGTAAATCCTGATCCACAGACTTCACAAGTATATGGCTTCTCTCCAGTGTGGATTTTCAAATGTCCTTTTAAATAAGCTTTTGCGGAAAATGATGCACCACAGATTTCACAAGAATAAGGCTTCTCTCCAGTGTGTGTTCGCATGTGGATTTTTAATTGTGGACTATATTTAAATTCTGATCCACACACTTCACAAGTAATATGGTTTCTCTCCAGTGTGTGTTTGCAAATTGTCTTTTTAAATCATAATTAGTTAAAAATGCAGATTCACATATTTGACAAGGAAATGGCTTCTCTCCAGTGTGGAGTTTCATATGTTTTTTTAGATAAGGTTTTGCTGAAAATGATGCACCACACACTTCACAAGAAAATGGTTTCTCTCTAGTGTGTGTTCGCATGTGGATTTTTAATTGTGAACTCCGTGAATAGATGCATCCACAGCTTTCACAGAATATGTATGGTTTCTCCCCAGTGTGCGTTTGCATATGGGTTTTCAATCGACAATGCAATGTAAATGATTTTCCACATGATTTGCAAGTATATGGTTTCTCCCCAGTGTGTGTCTGCATGTTTATTTTCACATTTGAACTAACTGTAAATATGGATCCACATACTTCACAAGTATATGGTTTTTCTCAGTTTTAACACTTGATTAGAGTTGGCTGATTCTTCAGTGTGTGTCTGGTTGTATAATATGTTTTTTTTTTCAAATTTGGATAATGATGTTCTCTCCCAAAATTGATATCTGTAAATGAAAAAGACATATTATTAAAGAAAAAAAAAAAAAAAACAAATGTCTCCTTTGATTTTCATGATGTTTATGGCATGTTAACTCTTATTGGGTTATTTAAAGCTAAGTCAGATTTTTTGCAAACAATTATATGGTTTTAACTAATGATAATCTTTTGCAGACAAAACTTCAAGCAAATTGGTTTCAAGTAATTATTTCTATTTAATAATAATTTGTTTGCACTCAGTTATATGGTTTAAAGGATTTCAACAAATGAAATGGTTTGAACTATGACTATTACAACTAATGCTACTTACTACTACTACTACTAAAAAGCTACTTGGTAACTGCCCAAGGATAATACATGTTGTCCTGAACAAATCTTGGAACAGCCCACAAAATAGCAACTGTACAACCACTTGCCCCCTATTACACAAACCATCAGAGTGAGATGAACAAGACATGCTGGACACTACTGGAGAAGCAAAGGTAAGGGGAAGTCAGAGTTAGAGTTTTATGACTGGTCAGATAAGGCAATAACTTGAACATCAACTCTGTCAGAATGCAGATCCATATTGAATTAATTATTATATTAATCAGGATGTTTGAGTAAAGATGGCTATTGTCTGTCAAGATGTGACAGTCATCATTATGTATATATATATATATATAAGAAAAATCAAAGTATTCTGAAAAAAGGTGAATGTAATTTTGATGATGAAGTTGACATTTAAACATTTCAGTTTATATTTGGTTGCCCACTAAGCATGTTTTTTTTTGTTTACTAACAGGACCATCTGATCTCTTTTTTATTAATATGTGTCTGAGATTAACATTCCAAATATCGTTTGATTGTTTATGGGTGCGGTTTTGTAAATTTACTGTCTATCAAAATCACCTGTTGTCCTGTTGTGTGTGCGCGGTGTATTTGTTATTAAGTCCCAACACCATGTGTGTGTGTGTGTGTGTGTGTGTGTTATTTGTAGGGTGTGTGTGTTCTGTTTGTGTGCTATGTTAATAATATATATATGTAAAAACAAAGTATTCTGAAAAAAGATGAATGTAATTTTGATGATGAAGTTGACATCTATACATAAACAAAGTATTAAAAAATTTTATTTTTATTTTGATGTCGAATTTTATGCTTAAACGTTTCAGTTTATATTAAACCTTCGTCAGGACAATACAAAAGAATGGAAAAAATTATTGTTTGAACACTGATGGATATTTTTGATGGAGTTAGAAAATGTATTTATAGAAAACATATTTGGATATTTTTGGATATTAATATTATTAATATTATTAATTGATGGATCTAATGGAATATCCGCTTTGGTTTTTGAGGAAAACACTTGTAGTTGTTGTTGTTTTTTGTTGCAGCGCTGGTCGTTGAAGTACATAAGTTAAATCGTGAGACATCAACAAAATGCTAAATTAGTAATTTGTTTTTGCTTCAGAAAAGAAATTATTATACTTACGATCATCCATATAAAAAATAGTACACACATCAAGATGCGATAACTGTGTCAACAAAGATTAAGAATTTACGGGAATTTACTTTAATATTAATTTAATAAGAATGACGACAATTTGTAATTCAAACATTATTTTCAAAATTTTTAAAAATAAAAACCGAAATATGTTATGTCATTATTTTTAGCTAGATATTTTTTATACAATATTTTCTTTGAATACGATTTTGATATCCGCTAAACAAAAGTATTTATTTTACATTTTATAATTTTTTTAAAATCCCAAAAAAACAAAAACAAGTAGACAATAGGAACTTTTTATATAAAATTCTTTAGAAAATAATCTAACAATTTAGAAAAAAAAAAGAAAAAAGATACATATTTTTTCTTATTTACGAGATTTAAGTTTCAATGTTTAAGATGCCCTATTACCAAAACCGAATTAGCTGCGATTTAGTTGGGTTTTTTTTACATGTTCCATCGTTAAATTATCTTTCGAAAAATGTAAAAATTATTTATATCCAAAAAAAAAGATCTTTATACGGGGGATCAATGCGCGAAACAAAAACTAACGAAAAAAATTATTAGCCTTTTCAATTTAGTAAACATTTATTTACAATAAAAGTTCGTCTTTTATTACTTCATATACCGGAAGTTTTATTAAAATGGGATAGTTAGTTTATTTTATACGATTTCTAGAAAAATTTCCTGTGATCACCCTTTTTTTTTTTTAGAGCCAGCGATAAATTGCACATAGCTACAGATATCTTCTTTTTCGTAAGTTTTTAAAAAAAGTCTTTCTACAAAAATATACATATTTATTTCTAAAGAAAATTTTCTTTAAAAGACTTTACTTACTTCTTTCTTTGTTTTTGAGCGATGCAGCATTAGAGAAAAGAAACTTATAACATTTTAAACGAACTAATGTTTTCTGTTTTAAATTTAAAATCAGTTGTACGGAGACAACATTATTTACAATCGATTCATGTTTTTTAAAGAGCGAAAATCAAGGGAGATAATTAAAAGAACTTATTGAGACAGGTCGGAATTTTTTAATTCATCATTATTATTCAACAAAATTAAAAGCGACATTTGTCCAGTAAATATAAGAAATAAGTATACATGTTCAGAGATCACAAAGGGAGATGATGAAAAAATTAAATTTCATTAAAACTTCCAGACAATTACTAAAAATCAGGGAACTGAACAATTTTTAATGAAATTTTCAGCAATTTCTTCATTAATGACTTAAAGTTTGATTAAGTAGAGACAGATACTATAGGTTGATTGTAGAAATAACATTGATCAATGCATTTTATAATAAAATCATATTCAATGCATTTTTGAAATAAAATAATTCCCAATCCATTTCATAATAAAATCAACTTCAATACAATTTGATAATATAACCATTTTCAATGCATTTTTACAATAAAACATTTCTGATTAATTTCTATAATAGAATCATTTCCAATTCATTTTCATCATAAAATCAGTATTAATTTATTTTTACAATAAAATGATTTTGAATGCATTTTTATAATAAAATGATTTCCAATTCATTTTAATAATAAAATTATTTCCATTGCTTTTTTATAGTAAAAAATCATTTATACACTGGATTGTTTGTATGTTATCAATGAAGTGAAGGATAAATTACAAAAAAAAAAAATGAATTCTCGTTGTTATTCATTCCATCAGTAAGAACTGAAAATTAATGAATTTTAATAGAAAATAAAAATAAATCTTTAAAAAATATTTTCCTTATATATCATTTTTTACAAGTAAATATATTTTATAAAATTTAAAAAAAAAAAACCTTTGAAAATAAAATGTATTAGTTGTATTCCAGTTTATGTTGTATGATTCATGGTCAGTTTTCAGTATCTCCTCAAAAAGTTTAAAAGTATTAAATGATTGGAAGGGGTGACTAACATTTTTAAATATTTTCTAAAATACCTTTTTTTATCAATGAATAAATCCTAAAAAAAAATTAACAAGTTGGTTTTTGGAAGACTTTTGAAATCAGAAAATTTTGTGGCCTAAAGATTTTCCCATGCACACTATCAGATGTTGATAAGAAAGATGACATCCAAAGTCATTATTTCGTTGGGCTTGTAGGGACACGGTTTGTTTGGTGAGTGTTTAGTTGAGGAGTTGAAGATTGAAGTTATGGGTCCCCACAATTTATATGTATAAGGCTACGGAAATGAAGTTTCCATAGTGTTATATCAGAGAGAAGATATCTCTTATGATTCACAATTCTTACTCACAAAATACACCTCGCTAGCATAAAACATCAAAACTCAAGTCGGAGGCAACAAGCGGAAATGAACTCAATGGTACCCTCTCACGAAGTGACCAATTCGCGCAGTTCTGCGCATAGGCTCGGATTGAGTTACGCTTGAAGGGAATTCCAAAACAAACAAAAAATAATATTGTAAGGAATCCGGATTTTCAGCCAATGAAAAATCTTCCCGCTAAACACCCCAAAGGCATTCTGGAGCCTACGTCGCTAGCATATAAACCCAGGCATTTTTGAGAATCGGCAGTTGACGGACGGCCTGGACGCCGAGAATATCACCAGGCGGGCAGGATCAGAAGGGCCGCTGTTTTCCCACTACCACATCACGCCCTCGCCCACCCAGACACTCAGCTTTACTTCAACACCTCACCGTAGCCGGGCGACATCCTTACCCCCTTGACCACTACAGTGCTACCCACTACAACTCACTGAGATATTCCTGACTTATTTCCCGCACCAAATGACCGTATCAACTCAACTTCTACTACCTCACGCCTTGCACCAGGCCAAGAGAGAACTGACGTATTATGATACGATACCTACACCTCACCGACCCCACGGCCATTCCTGACTTACGACCCCTCGGCCACTCCAGAGAACTACTACGATTATCTACATCAACAACAACAACAACAATTTTCACACCCGTTATTTCAATAAACGATTTTTATCCAATTCATCTTGTCCATTATTCTTCTTTGCAAACCATACGCTTTTAAGGATACTTAAGATATAACAATAGCAAACAAAAGAAGACAAAATTGATTAAGGAAACAAACTTTATATACAGAAATACAATTAATATAGTTTTGTTCTTTCAGTGGTGTTGCAGACTGTATGTGTCTGTATGTAGTTGTGTGCGTCAAGTATGGCATGTATTGTTTATACTCGTGCGATTGGTTCTGTCAACATTGTAGCAGTTTTGTCTGTGATTGAAACTTGTGATTGCAATTTGTTGTTATTAAGCGAGAGAGAGGGAAACGAGACAAAAATACGAGACCAACCTGATATATCATTTTTATCTTCGGACAGCGACTTCTCCCCATTGTGTCGATGTTGTGGGAGATCTTTCGCTCCTACTGTCGAATCGGGAAGAGCGTAAGCTCCCACTGTCTGTCTGTCTGTTGTTTTTCAGATCTATGGGCCTTTTTATAATTTTCTTTTTTGTCATTGTCTATTGTGATCATTAAGCTAAAATATTCATCAAATATCAGGTGATTTGCAATGATGCAATATCGAATGATTTTGGTACATTCCGATGGCATACATATTTTCCCATGGAATTTAAACCATTGTTTCTATTGTTTCTAAAATATTTCTAAACTAATATTCATTCGATTCTCTTTTGTTTACCTAATTCTAAACTCATGACATACCATTGTAAAACTAATTATTTAAGAAAACTTAATTATTTTAATTTGGTCAATTCCACATGCCGTAAAAATATAGGCTTATAGAATACAATTCTATATTTTATATCAAAATAAGCATAAATACGCGTACACATTTCTTTTCCCAAACTTAAGGAAAAGAAATTAAAACAAACACACGAACACAATCCTTTTCCTAAACTTAAGGGAAAGTGATTAAAACAAATGTTTACATAAAAATCAGAATCGATTGGCTTAGATTAGCATTGCTCACTACTACATCCGTGTGTCTGCACCTCAAAAAATTGATTACTTTGTGATCCATTTTGTAATTATAAAAGACAGAGAAGAAATTAGCAATTATACAGATCTCGTCTCGCTGTCAGACAGTTACCATCTCCACACAGGATAGATCACACTGAATTCATCTCCCCATCAGATAGGACACACGCCCGGACAACAACAAACAAACAAACAGATATCTGTGGGGACGATTCATTAACATCAAGACAAACACGGCACTCTTCTGAATCACAAGCTGACTACTAGAATTTACCATTCACTCATACCACCTCGTTAAACATCAGGAATCAATTTCATCAGGTCGTATATTACAAAGTTTATTTTCATTTCTGTCCATATCTAATCGAACTTTGACGACCACATAAACATTTCATATTACACATTTCTTGATATACTTTTCCAAACTCTACACACAAACTTTTACATTTCTTTTGAACATTCAATTTTGTTGATTATTGCAAATTTATTCTCTGAATAAATTTATTTATTTTATAATTATATGCATTCGTTTTATCATTTCTCCGTATTCTCTGCCTAAACTGTGTCATATTTTTATTCGTCATTTTAATATCATTTGCGAACCTCTACAACAAGGCCTCTACAGGCTAAATCCAACGCAGAAGCTTGAGTATAGGCTGTTTGTTCGAGAAAGCCAGCGATAAAGAGTACAGCCGAGGCCACCGATATATATACTTTCGGTGGCCTTGGTACAGCCAGCGAGAAAAATGACAGCCAGTGAGGAAGACAACAGCCAGAGAGAGAAAGCAAGGAGTGGATGGATTGAAATAAGGTTTGGTTCAAAACCTAACCCTAACCCAGAGCCCAAATTATTTATTTATTTTCCCATTAAACTAACCCTAAACCCTAGTTTTTTTTTTCAAGTGACACCTCTTCGGCCATGGACTTCAATCGTAGCTAGTGTTTTTTTTCAGCAGCCACTGACTAAAGGAACTCCGCAAAGACCACCCAACCAACAAACCAACCATCTTCCTGCAATCTTCCTCCTTGTCTAGCTAACAGCAACAGATTTTTCTCACACTTGAATAAAGTTTCTGATGTATACACATGTATCTTCATGTCTTGTCTATATTGCTTTGTTAATATGTGCATGATACCTTGAATACAAAATGTTGTGGAGTGATAAAATCACTTCTTACTGACAAAATGAATTAGTCTAAAAAGACTATAGTGTACATATTTTGAATAAAAATATTGTTCACTTCTAATATTGTCTCCTGTGTGTATTCATTATTTTTACTGTTGTATTAGTTAAGTCCCTTGGACTAACCCTTAACTGAACCCTAATTGTCCGCCCCTTAATTCTATGTACTTCCGCCCCCGTCAGCCATGAATAAGCACATGTGAAAACGAGCACCTGTTTCCGACTTTTTAATCTGAAGGCATCCTCTGTGGAATAACCCTGAATAACGTAACATTACTGTCAAACTACAATATAACAGATTCATCTCATCCGCATCGCCAATCTGTTATATCACAGTTTGACCGTAAAAATAATGAATACGTGGAGGACAATATTAGAAGTCATCAATATTTTTATTTGAAATATGTACACTTTTTATAGTCTTTTCAGACTAGTTCATTGTGTCAGTGAGGGGTGTTTTTATCACTACACGTCACAAAAACATTAAGAAAATATAATTTGGAAGTCATCAATATTTTTATTTGAAATATGTACATTTTTTATAGTCTTGTTGGGACTATCTTCCCATTGGCCTCGAAGAGTTATCTTCCCGCTGGGTTGTCGCTTGTTCTCACCAGGGGCTATAGTATTTAAGCGGTTGATTCAAATGCTTCTCCCTCTTTTTCTACCTCTTCTCGTAGGTAGCCACATGGGTTAGACAATTGTCATTCCCTTCTTGGGTGGGGCCTTCGACCCCCATCACTAGTAAGTGATTTTGTATGTAACGAACTCTCCAGTCCTTTTATATCTACTCTTTATGTTATGTACATGTATGTTATTATTTTCTGTATCTTGTCATATTACTGTGCTGTTATCAATATAAAATATTTTGTCCCACAAACGTGTCGGAGTTTGTTGTTTCAACAAGTTATAACATAATTATAACCTTGAACCTTACAGTCTTTTCAGACTAGTTCATTCTGTCAGTGAGGGGTGTTTTTATCACTACACGTCACAAAAGCATTAAGAGATATAAGTGATACGTAATAGAAATAAAAATGTGTTGCGTTGAGTAGATGCAAAATTATTTTTATTATTTGTCCTTTCCAACAGAATTGATTTTCAACTAGCAAGACTTGTGGATATCCCACAGTATGATAATTTAATTATTTTGAGATGTTTTAATTTGATTAGTTTGATATGTTTACTTAAGAGCTATAGCAAAATAGGTCAGTATGTAAGAAGTATAATGATCTTGATTTAACCCTCTCTCACTCTTTTTTCTTTCTTTCCTTGTTATTGTCTTTTCAATATAACAGATTCATCTCATCTGTGTTGCCAATCTGTTATATCACAGTTTGACCGTAAAAATAATGAATACATGGAGGACAATATTAAAAGTCATCAATATTTTTATTTGAAATATGTACACTTTTTATAGTCTTTTCAGACTAGTTCATTGTGTCAGTGAGGGGTGTTTTTATCACTACACGTCACAAAAACATTAAGAAAATATAGTGTAGCGCTCCACCTCAGATGCTAAAACAATCTCCTTGGTCTAGCACTATTGAAAAGGAGATAGAATCCGTCACTGACTGGCTGATACCGAATTTAGGCTGCCCCTGTCGACATTCCTTACTTTTTTTTTTTACTTTGTCATTAATTGTTAGAATTTGTCATTGTGTAACCTACCTATGGTGAAATTTACCAAGTGGAATTCTAGTTTGCATTTACAGGCTGGGTTAAACTTCGCAGTTGTCTAATTTCAATAAAATTAGAGTTCCAATTCTGGTAAAAGGTGGTGGTTATTAAATGGTATGTTTTGATAAATTTATTTTACAAACTCCTTGACTATTAATATGATTTTTGGACTTTGTTTTTCTTAAGTCATTTCTGTCAAAGGTGGAACATGAGGGACTTAGAACAATAAACTTGTGCCTGACTAAGTTCAAATAATGATTCTTATTGTCTCACAACTTCAACTTGAGATGCTAATTTGATCTGTAACTGTTTGAGTGATTCTGATTCTTTATATTAACAGATTATCTAATGCCTGATACCTTTGCATTCCTATTGGTCAAAAATAAGCAAAACTATAGAAGGGGGGGGAAATATACGGGCTAAATAGACCTTCGAATCAACAAGCTCCCGCCGAGGGGGAACCAAAAACAAGCGAGTTCTCCGTCTTCTCACAAGCTGTTGGTCAACACATTCTTCGTCTAGCAGCTGGAAAATCCGTCATCATAGTCAAAATAATCTTTAGCAGTTCAAAATCACATTACCTATTTAGTTTTGTTTCTGTTTGACTAAAATCCATTTCTTTACTGAAAAGCGCTTCGTCGTCGACTGCTTCTGCTGCTGCTGACTCCCCAGCACTCGACTCACTTGTTATTTTATGGGCATATTAGCCGAACATCCGGGCACATCAGTCGAACCTCGCGTCCGTCCAGTGCCCATTTGTTTTTGCATGTGGGGAGAAGCGAGTTTGATCCCGGCAGATAAGACAATGTCTCGCTCTTTTTCCTTTCTCATTCTCCGTCACAAAAACACAACAAATATTTGAAGACTGAATTAATAATGCAACAACTTTAGATATTTATTGGCTTTTATTTTGTTAGAATAACAGAAATTTTGTTTATCTCCAATCTGTATTCATATATGCATCTTCAATTTTGAATAAACTGAAAAGGATGACGTTCATAAAAAAAAAATATTTCGCAAGCATATGGTTTCTCTCCGGTATTTTTTCACATGTGCCCCACGAAATAATACTTTATAAAAAAGAAGAGCTGCACACATCAGAAGATTAAGGTTTTTTTCCAGTGTGTGTTCGCATATGCACCACCAAATTTGCCTTCTGTGAAAAAGAAGAACCACACACTTCACAAGAATATGGCTTCTCTCCAGTATGTTTTCGCATATGCACCGTTAACTGTGACTTTTGTGTAAAAGAGGATGTACACACTTCACAAGAATATGGTTTCTCCCTGTGTGTATTCGCATATGTATCACAAATGGTCCCTTTCGAGAAAAAGAAGAGCTACACACTTCACACGAATATGGCTTCTCTCCAGTATGTTTTCTTATATGCACCACCAAATTTGACTTTTGTGAAAAAGAAGAGCCACACTCTTCACAGGTATAG
Organism: Doryteuthis pealeii; assembly: GCA_023376005.1. Taxonomy (NCBI): domain Eukaryota; kingdom Metazoa; phylum Mollusca; class Cephalopoda; order Myopsida; family Loliginidae; genus Doryteuthis; species Doryteuthis pealeii. The sequence goes on from CM042168.1 coordinate 56,255,301, forward strand.
GGTTTCTCTCCAGTATGTGTTTGCATATGTCCCTCCAAATGTGACTTTCGAAAAAAAGAAGTTCCACAGACTTTACAAGCATGTGGCTTCTCTCCAGTATGTGTTTGCATATGCACCACCAAATGTGAATTTTGTGAAAAAGAAGATCCACACACTTCACAAGAATAGGGTTTCTCTCCCGTGTGTTTTTTCATATGCACCACCAAATTTGCTTTTTGTGAAAATGCAGAGTCACACAATTCACAAGAAAAAGGCTTCTCTCCAGTGTGTGTTCGCATATGCACCACAAATGCTCCCTTTTGTGAAAAAGAAGACCCACACACTTCACAAGAATATGGTTTCTCCCCGGTGTGAATTTGCATGTGTTTTGCTAAATCTGAAACAGAAGATCCACATAGTTCACAAGAAATCTTTTCTCTGTGTGTTCGCATGTGAGATAACAAATATGGCTTCAGTGAAAATGATTTTCCACACATATCACAAGAAAATGGTTTCTCTCCAGTATGTGTTCGCATATGTCCTGACAAAGTTGACTTTTCAGAAAACGAAGAGCCGCACACTTCGCAAGAATATGGTCTCTCTCCAGTATGTGTTCGCATATGTCCTAACAAAGTAGACCTTTTTGAAAAAGAAGAGCCACACACTTCACAAGAATGTGGTTTCTCTCCAGTATGTGTACGAATATGATCCACTAAATTTGACTTCCTTGAAAAAGAAAAACCACATACTTCACAAGAATATGGTTTCTCTCCAGTATGTATTCGCATATGTCGGACCAAATCAATTTTGTGTGTAAAGGAAGATTCACATAGTTCACAAGTATAGGGCTTGTCTCTAGTGTGTGTTTGCATATGTCGGACTAAATCATATCTTTGTACAAAGGAGGAGTCACACACTTTACAAGAATATGGCTTATCTTCAGTATGTATTCGCATATGCCTCACCAGATATGACTTTTGTGTAAAGGAAGAGCCACACAATTCACAAGAATATGGCTTCTCTCCTCTGTGTCTGCGCATATGTCGGACTAAATAATATTTCTGTGCAAAGGAAGAGCCACACACTTCACAAGAATATGGTTTCTCTCCACTATGTGTTTGCATATGCCCTAACAAATTTGGCTTTAGTGAAAAAGAAGTGCCACAAATTTCACAAGAATATGGTTTCTCACCAGTATGTGTTCGCATATGCCCTAACAAAGTCGCTTTTAGTGCAAAAGAAGAGCCACACACTTCACAAGAAAATGGTTTCTCTCCAGTATGTCCTCGCATATGCCTCACCAGATGTGTGTCTTGTGTAAAGGAAGAGCCACATACTTCACAAGAATATGGCTTATCTCCAGTATGTGCACGCATATGCCTCACCAGATGTGCATTTTGTGTAAAGGAAGAGCCACACACTTCACAAGAATATGGTTTTTCCCCTGTGTGTGAGCGCATATGACGGACTAGATAATATCTCTGTGAAAAAGAAGATCCACATACTTCACAAGAATGTAGTATCTCTTTAGTATGTGTTGTAAGTTTTTTTTTATTAGTAGAGATCTTTTCCAATTTAGATCCCAAAGTTTCAGAACAATATTCTTTTTCTGAGGTGTTTTCCATTTCTTCTTGTTTTGAATGTTGGAAAAAATTGATGAAACATTCAAATTCACGAAATTATACAAACTGATAAAGTATAGCAAAGGTTAAGTTTTGATTAAATATATTATCAGTTTCAGTATCAAACTTCATGAAAATGCAGATCCACACAATTTCCAAAAGAGATGAATTCTTTTAAGTGTTAGAATTAAGAATTCTTTCAATGTTTTATAATATATATATATTATAATTCTTAATGTTTTTGTGATTAATTTTTCAAATTGTCTTTATTTCTGTTCATCTAGAAACTGGTGGTCCATTCAAGTTCTTCTTATATCTTTTATAAGCTGGGAAAATCTGTATAAAAAAAAGAAAGGAATTGAATTAAATCTAAAATATATATCAAGAAATTAGGTAAAAGAATAAAAACAGAAATGCAGTGCTCAATATAATTTTACGACAGGTACATTACATTATCTTCTATATATTAATACACTTAATATTAATAAATATCTATATTAACATTTTTTATTTTATGTAAAAAGAAAAGTTCAGAGTAAAATTATATAAAAATAAATTTAAAAAAAAAACAACAATTTGTTCGGTGGTCTCTCATTCATTATGATTGTAGCTGCCACTAAAAACTGACCAGTTTAATTATGTTTCATTTTTATATGAATATTTTTGTTTGTATAAATTAACTACCACCAAGAGTATTAAATTTAGGCTAGTTTAAGAGTTAACATCATTTGGTGCAGAGCACTAGTTTCTGTGGTCTAGGAACCCTAACCAAAAAGTGGAAAGGGGACCTTTAGTTAGATTATCGCTGCCAGGTTGGTCGAAATGAAGGAACAAGCTGTGAGTTTCTATCTCTTGATATGTCTATTTGTTGAAGTTTCTGTATTTTGAGATTCTTTTAAATTGTTCTTCTTTGTTGCATTTGCTGTTATTAAATGCTATTTGTTTTCTTACAGTTTCTCGGTGTTAATTGAATAAAATTAATTACATCAGTAAGAATTGTCATGCCTTCACTTTATCCAGACCGGGGTAGCCGTTACACATTACATTATCTTCTATATATTAATACACTTGTTCCTTAATCTTCAGACTGTTATCATCTTGTAACATCCTTTGGTTAAAAATGAGACCATCCAAATAATTCAAGATGATATGCAAAAATGTAAATCCTTATTATCTGGTATTACTTATCTGCTGAATTCTTATTTTTATGAGTGTCTTCACCTCAGTTAAATAATGAGCCATTCCGTTTTTATCATAAAGAAAGAAAGGGGAGGAAAAGGACACAGAAAAATATAATAAGAAAGAGAATAAAGGAAATATAGAAAGAGGGGGTGAGCATGCAGAAGCGGTAATGCTAATCTATTTCAATCAAACATGATAAAAAGACAAAAAGAAGGGAAAAAAGGACAAAAAAGAGTGAGAGAGATTGAAGTAAACATATCAAACATTGTAATAATTAAATTATCAAAGTGTGGTATATCCACAAATCCTGCTAGTACTTTATTACCACATTAAGATTTATATTTAAATTTGATGATTTAAGTTATCTATCAAAGTTTCTGCTGGTGATCATTGCTGAATATTAATTTGTAATTTTTATTGTTGAATAGTAATGTATGGTTCTTAAAATATATGGAAGAGCAAAACCGACATATTTGTTTTACAAAGAGACGAGACGCTTCTGAGTAACAACCGAAGTTTGTTTTTCTTTGTTCAAAAAAGTTAAATAAAATAATTTTTTACGCTATTAGAATAAAAAATAAGTATACATGATTATTTTATCAGTTTTTCTCTTAGAAAAAATATTCAAATTTTCATTTTATTTTCGATTTTAAGAATTAATACTAAAACCGAAGACATTTTTTAACGTCAATTTCACTGCGAAATTTTAAGATTAAATTTTTTCAAGTTTTTATTCATTTTAATAGTAAATTGTAATATTAAAGTTTTTAAAGATTTTATTCATTTTAATAGAAAAATTTTGGCTAAAAAAGTTTGTCCATTACACCCATCCGTACTTAGATGCATAACCGTAAGAGGGTAATAATATGTATTTCTTTCTGTCTAAATTGTGGCATGAAAATTACCCTTTCGCATGTAATATGGATAGGTTTGTTTATTTTTTAAAAATAACGATGTAATTTTTCCCAATCGAATAATTTGATCTTTGAATTAACTATTTTTCTTTGTAACAACCCTGTACGATCTTTTTTTACGAGATTTTTGATAAACAAAGTTCGCAAATATTTATTTCCGTTTTATTCAAGATGGCCTAAACTGATTGGTGGTACCTAGTAATTTTCAGGCAGCAATTTATACAGAAAAGTTACATTTTATTTCCCTTTTACGATTATATCACTATAAGTATAGAAATACAAGATGGACATATTTTTTTCTTCTGCATATTCAATAACCGATCATTTGTTTTCAACGATTTTTAAAATATTCTTTTTTTTTTTTTTATCTTGAAATTTTTTTGTGCATTCGAAAAAAATTTTTTAAATCCTGATGATTAAAAAAAAAAAATTCAGCTTACAAAAAAAAACTTAAAAAACTTTAATATTCAAATTTAGGCTAAAGGTGCAAATCTGTCGGAAAATTAGTGTGACCCAGAAAAAACAGAACCCACAAATTTTGTAATAAAACTTAATTTTAACTAGGGGCTTTAGGGTTGGGGTCTAGGGTTAGAGTAGGGGTTTAGGGTTAGTTTAATGGGAAACTAAATAAATGATTTGGGTTCTGTTTTTTCTGGATCACCCTGTAATATGTTTTAATTTTCCGAACGATTTGCAAGTTTAGCCAAAATTTACTATTAAAATGAATAAAATCGTTAAAAACTTTAATATTAAAATTTACTTTTAAAATGAATAAAAACTTGAAAAAATTTAATATTAAAATGTCACCGTGAAATTGACGATAAAAAAATACCTTCGGTTTCGATATTAATTTTTAAAATCGAAAATGAAATGAAATGAAAATTTGAATATTTTTTCGAAGAGAAAAACTGATAAAATAATCATATATACTTAACTTTTTACACTATTAGAATAAAAAGTATTTTATTTAACTTTTTTGACCAAAGAAAAACAAACTTTGGTTACTCAGAAGCGTCTCTCATCTCTTTGTAAAACAAATATGTCAGTTTTGCTCTTCCGTATATTCTAAGAACCATACATTACTATTCAACAATAAAAATTACAAATTCTTTTAAAAATATTAATCGAGCTCGGATCGGACCAACTTTTAGTTCACCTGAATTCTAAAAATCATATTTTTAAATATCCGTGAAAAATTCGATTTTTTTCCGCAGAAAAAAAAATTTAATTTATTTCACGCAGAAAATGAAAATATTTAATCACACAAAAGATTGAAAATCTCGTAAAAATTAATTTCTTTAAAACAATTTTTTTGACAATTTAATAGAATATAGTACATACCAATTACAAAAGCAAAAAAAAGTTTTCAAATATTAATATTATGACATTTTTTTTGCACTTTTTATTTCCGATTTCATTAATTTTTCCAAAAAAAACTATAGCTCGGTACGTTATACAATTTCATTGATGTAGTTATTTAGCTTCTTATCTTTATAGAAAAAAAAGTACAAAATTTTTTACCGCGTCATTTAAAAAAAAACTCATAAAATAAAATGGGGGGGGGGTGATAGACCTCGTAAAAAATATTTCCCCTAATATATTTTAGAAAAAAGCTATTTCAGATGTATTTACATCCAATGATAAACATTTATGGAAATTTTCGTGAAAATCGGACCATTAATTGATTTTTCATAGAATTTTTAAAAAACCCTCTTATCGTAACTTGTTTTTAGCTACGTTAAATTTCAGTTGATTTTGAAAGTGCATAAATGAAAACATTGTTTTTCAATCATAATTTTCATTATTTCCCTAAGCTGATAAAAAATTTAAAAATCATCAGGAGTTTAATGGTTTTTTTTTCGAATGGGAAAAAATTTTCAAGAAAATATTAATTTTTCTGCAAGTTTCATTGTGTTAAATGTAGGGGGGGGTAAATTTCACAGGGTAAAATTGGTGGTACCTAGTTTTTACATAGACATTTTAATAGGGCATAATACGAGGAGCCAACTCGCGATTCAATTTTTTTTACGCCCCCCTCCCCTCCTACTAGCCAGGCAACGCCGGGTAGCCGCTTCTGGTCTAATATAACTCCAGTAACATTACAACAACCAGAAAAATAACTTTATTTTTCAATTTTTGGCCCCTTGTATAAAAAATTTTTTTTTCATTTTAAGAATGGGTTCTGTTTTATAATCCCACTCCTACTAACACTCACTAATATGTGAGTCTGCAACCTCCCACTTTCTTATTCTTATTGGTTTATAGCAGCAGTGTTAATATTATGTTATTGATATAACAGACAAAATTCATTGTAAATGTAGTAATACCTAACGAATAAAACTCTTTTTTCCTCCTCATATTTATTTTGTACATTCGTGATTAATTAAAAAAGGTAGTCTGTGAATTCAGGAGCGCAATTTTTAATTATTTTTTTTACCATGGTCTCAGCGTTATTTTAAAAGAATTGAGATTATTATAAAGTTTATAATATAAACTTATCAAGTCCTATACTAAAATAATGTATTTACGGCGTATGCCGAAATTTTATTTCACTCACAAACAAATGAAAATTATTTTTTTTTAAATATTAAAATCATTTGAATTTTTCTACTTACCTTTAACACCAAGAAATACAATAAAACAAAACATAACAAGGAAGTAAACGGAAGGATTTCTCATGTCCTTTTTCTTTGTCTATATTTGGTTGTTATTCTCTTCTTTTCTTTCTCCACCTTTTTTCTTCTTGCATATAAGGCGCTTCTTCTTCTTCTTTGTGTATATTGGGTTATTTGTATTCAAGTCCTTTTCAAAATCCTCTAAATTTAGTCAGTTGTTTTTGTTGTTTTTTGTTTTTTTTTACACAACAATATTCAGTTCAATTGAGATATTTTTCCATTTTCTTTCTTTCTTTCAATTCATAAAAAAAAACAACAACAATAATGTTCAACTTTAAAAGAATGATAAAGATATTTTTAAAATTAAGAATTGAAAAAATTTTTTTTTTAAATAGTGAAATTATATTCAAGAAAATATTTCGTTTGACAAGTGAAATGTTAAGATTTCATTAAGCGGTGTTAATAGGGATTTCGTCCGTTTTGTTTAAAAGTCCGTCTAGGTTTGTGCTTGCAATTTTTGGACCATATGACCTTTAGGCACCCCTTTTTGATCTCGATTCAGAAGGACATGTTTTTCATTTACACCGTCAATATACGGTTGTTTTTAACAGACGATTTTTAGAGTTTGTTTTTTTTTTTTAATTATAAAACTAACCCCTAACCCTAACCCAAAAATGAACCTAAATTGCATTTTTGACAAAATGACTTTAGCCCCCCCACCCGGGAAAATAATTTACCAAAATCAGGGAATTATCAGATTTTAATGAAATTTTCAGTGTTTATGTATCAATGAATGATCTTTATAATGCATTGCTTATTTTATTTCAAAACTTTCTCATTTTTTTCAGGTCACTTATTTTTGACCCCCTCCTCCTTATGTTGGGGGCGTAACTTTTTTTTTCAAGTTGGTCTTTCCGTTTTCTAATTACAGTAAATAAAGAGATAAAAGACCGAAGTTATGAATAGAAACAAAAAATCATAATTTTACAGTGGCTTTTCTATGACAACTTTTTATGTTCTTTATTTCTTTTTGCAAGATTTTAAAAAAAGTTCCAAAATATTTATGTTTCTTCTATCAATATGGGCTAAACTGATCACGTGACGTATTTTGGTGGTACCTAGTACCCAAAAACAAGTTATGACTACCTGGTAGTCATTACCATGACCATCTTTTAAAAAATTTCTATGAAAAATCAACAGTCAAATTTTCACGAAATTTTGGTAATTATTCACTTCTTGATGAAATTAAGTTTAAAATAGGTTTTTCCTAACATATATTAAGGGAATTTTTTTTTTTTTTTTACTGATGTCTCCTCCCACTATCTTATGAAATCTGAAAATAATGAACCGATAACAAAATGTTTTTTTAAATTCTTTAAGAGTCTGAAGATCAGAAGATTTTTTATAAATTTCTATACAGGTCTTTTTTTTTTAGTAAAAAGATAAAAAAACAACAAAAAAAAACCAAAAAAAAACCTATGAGTTTGAATTCTGCTAAAAAATGTCAATATTAGGACATTTTTTAGCAGAATTTAGCATCTTAACACAAAAGTTTCAGTGCAAAGGAAATAATCACAAGAATTTTGTTTCTCTCCAGTCTGTATTCATATATACATCTTCAAAAATTAATGAATAAACATAGGATTTAATATTTTATATTTCAGTAAAATCTGTAAAAAAAAAAAAAAAAAAAAAAAAAAAAAAAAAAGGGATTGTCAATGATCAGGATTTAATACAAGAGATACTGACAGGAAGGGACTATTAGAGACATAATTTATTGTTTAAAATTTTTTAATTGATAATGAATACATTATTGGCCAAGTTTGCAACCCCATTGAGGTTTGAATATTTAACAGTTAAAATTGAATTGTCACATTCTTTTTGAGAGTGACTATTATGCTGCCAAATTGTGAAATTCAGCTATGACATCTGTCATTTTAAAAATCTGAATGTATAAAAAAATTTTCAGATGAAATAAAATAAAAATTGATTTAACATAGATATAACACATTGTTGGGTTCATATTTCCCTGTAATTTTTGGCGAAAAAAAAAAAAAAGAAGCTGAATGGTTTCTCCTGTTTTCATAGATTCACCGCAAATAATGAGTTTTGTGAAAAAGAAGGTTTTTCTCCAGTATGTTTTTGCCTATGCCCCAACTAATGTAATTTTCATAAAAAGATAAGGTAATTTATGAGGAAGTGCGTCCGGTCCCCTGCCTCCGAAATTGCTGCCTGGTGAATTTTAAAATAACGACCCCAACTATCGGCGCCACAGTGGCGTTACTTGAAAGAAAACAACCAACTTAGGGCGTTAAATGTATTTGGGGGGGGGTTGTCTTAATTCTTATTTATTTTTTCCATTCGAAGAAAAAAAAACATTAAACCTTTTTTTATCGTAATTCTTATTATCGTAATTTGTCATAATTCTTGTTTATTTATAGAAATTTGTCATATTTCTTGTTTAGATAGTTTAGAACAGACTGAGATAGATAGATATTTTTGACAAGTAAATAGATAGATAAACAAACAAAAATAAAAAATAAACAAAAAAGAATTACGACAAATTACAATAATAAGAAAAGAAAAATAAGAATTACGACAAAAAAAGGTTTAATGTTTTTTTTCTTTCTAATGGAAAAAATAAATAAACAAGAATTAAGACAAAAAAAGGCCCCCCTCCCTCAAATACATTTAATGCCCAAAGTTGGTTGTTTTCTTTCAAGTAACACCGCTGTGGCGTCGATAGTTGGGGTCGTTATTTTAAAATTCACCGGGCAGCAATTTTGGGGGCAGGGGACCAGGACGCACTTCCTCATAAATTACCAAAGATAATAGGCTTTACAAACATGTGATTCCTCCTCTGCTTATACTGTTGGAAATTTATAAACAATTCCACATAAAAAGAGACATACCTTTTTATCCTCATCTTGTCATATTACATGCAGGATACCTTAAACTCAATTAACAATGCAACACATCAGGACTGTTTATCATTACACACGAGGTGTGCATTTTTATTTACAGAGACTGTACAAAAAAATGGATCCAAGGCAGATAACTCTGACCCAATGAATATTACTGTCCATTAGTTTTAACTGACAAAAGTGAATTTCAACATATACTCCACCAAATTTCACTTTTTAGTAAAAGAAGAACCAGACACATTATAAGAATATCGCTTCTCTCCAGTATGTGTTCGCATATGCCTCACCAAATTTGACCTCTGGGAAAAAGCAAAGCCACACACTTCACAAGAATATGGTTTCTCCCCAGTGTGTATTCGCATATGTTTAGCCAAATCTGAAACAGAAGATCCACATACTTCACAAGAATATGGCTTCTCTCCTGTGTGTGTTCGCATATGACCCAACAAATGTGACTTCCGTGAAAAAGAAGAGTCACACACTTCACAAGAATATGGTTTCTCTCCAGTATGTGTTCGCATATGCTCTACTAAATGTGACTTCTCTGAAAAAGCAAAGCTACACACTTCACAAGAATACGGCTTCTCCCCTGTGTGTGTTCGCATATGCCCTACCAAATGTGACTTCCGTGAAAAAGAAGAGCCACACACTTCACAAGAATATGGTTTCTCTCCAGTATGTGTTCGCATATGCCTCACTAACTGTGAGTTCTGTGAAAAAGAAGTCTCACACAGTCCACAAGGATATGGTTTCTCTCCAGTATGTGTTCGTATATGTCGGACCAAATCAGTCTTGCGTATAAAGGTTGATCCGCACACTTCACAGGAACATGTTTTTCTTTTTGTCGGTGTTTTTTGCAGCTGTTTTGTTAAATTTGAACTTTTTCCCAATTCACATCCCAAAGTTTCAAAACAACATTCTTTTTCTGCGTAGTTTTCCATTATTTCCTTTTTTTTAAATTTTGCTCATGCAACAATTGATGAAATATTGAAATCCAACAAATTATGTAAAAGTATATATATATATATATATATATATATATATATATATATATATATATATTAGGGCCGGGTTAGCTCAGTCGGTAGAGCGTTCGGCTAGAAACCACAAGGTTCCTAGTTCGATACCGGTCCTCGCCAACTCTGCGTATGAGTAGCACAGGGATCTGTGCGGTAAAGTAAGGAGCTGATGGTAGGTGTGGCGCTCCACCTCAGATGCCAAAAACAATCTCCTTGGTCTAGCGCTATTGAAAAGGGGATAGACCCCTTCGCTGACTGGCTGATACCGACTTTAGGCCGCCCCGACGACTTTACTTTACTTACTTTATTTCATGAATACTTCAGTTGAATATCATTTCTTTCCAGTGTTGATTTGACTTTTTTTAAAAAAGAGCCACACATTTAAAATAATTTTGTCCCATGTATCTTAAGATGACATTTCTGCAAAAGTCAATCCATGCACTTTACACATGATTTCTTTCTAGTGTGTATTGGAATATTTTCATATGATTAAGAACCTTTTTTTTAAAAAAGGAAGAGATACACACTTCACAAGATTATATTTTCTTTCCAGTATGTTTTGAATATGCAGTATCAAGTTTAACTTAATGAAGGTGAAGATGCACACAGTTCACAAAATTGATGAATTTTCTTAAGTGGTAGATCTTAATTTTTTTAGAATTTAATTATTAGGCAATTTACATTCACAAATGTTTGATTCTTTTTGTGAGAAATTTTTCAAATTTACTTTATTTCCAATCACCAAGACACTGTTGGTCTATTCATGTTCAGCAAATGTTTTTTTTATAAGCTGGGAAAATCTGTGAAAAAGAGAAGAAAAAAATTGAATTTAAAATAAATTTCAATAAATGACTTTGATAATGTTTTTCTTCAAGAAATTTCTTTTTTAAATCAATAACTAAATTTTGTGTTTTTTTAATTATAAACATATTAAGGTGTATGCGAGATTTTAAATCTGAATCACATCTCTTTTCTAAGTTATAAGATGACACGAACATACCACAACATTCCTTATATATATATATATATATATATATATATATATATATATATATATATATAATTTTTTTTCTTTATAAAAATGAACATGCAGGTAATTCCATGTCAAATTATCTAGGCTATGTCACCCACCCCTTTCAATTTTTATGAAATGTTGTCCAGGTGAGGTCTGTTAAAGTTAGACAATCCCCAAAATTTGAGTATTATACTGTTAGTATGAAAGCCCATAAGATTACTTAGAATACATTTAATATGATTTTGTTTATTCAAGGGTTATCCTCATCTTCAATTTTTAAGGTTACCTTGTTCTTCTATTTTGTGGAACATTTATAAGAATTATGTAAATTGTCAATGTAAATGTAAGTACCTTTCAATTTTAAAAAAGAAACAAATTAAATTTAAAATCTATTTCAAGTAATGAATCAAATTTTATTACATTTTTCCATCAAAGGTTTTTCTTCAAGAAATTATTTCTTTTTCAAATCTTCAAATGTTAATGAATTAAAAATTGTTTGATCTCACTTCTATCAAGACATTTCATTCACTTGACAAGAGAAAAAACACTTTTATAGATCCATTTCAGGCAATCCAAGTGAGAATTATGAGTACTACGTTCAATGGCAACCCCTGCATGACTGTAGTCTCATGTTACAGCCTCACAAATGTCAACAACAAAATGCACATCGGAACATTTTACAATGAACTATCCTCCTTATCCAGACACATTCCTAAACACAATGTACTGATCATTGGGAGAGACATGAATGCACAAGTAGACAGAAACAAAAACAATATATTCTGCTTATATATTTTTACCAACTCCTCCGCACAAGCAGGATATGACACAAGGTCAATTTCTTAAGTGGAGTTCAACAGGTTTGAATTCAGAGTTTTCCTTCTCCTAGACCGGTTGCCTAACCAAGGCTATAGAGCCCAGTCTGCCTTGCTATTTACCCATTGCTGGAGGGAGAGTAGGATTCATACCTTTCCCAAGGGTATTAGCACTAAGTGAAAATACAATTACCATGTCCAGGATTTGAACTCGGGGCGACAAGTCCATTTCCCATGACTTTAACCATTATACCACCGCGCTTCCTATTCTGCTTATACAACACTCCAAGTATCTTGAGAACAGGCTTGTATGCTTAAACACCAAATTCCAACAATGAAAGCACAAACTATGGACCTACACCTACACAAGTAACACAAAATCACAACTAGACCACATGTTAATAAAGTGGATAAACTGCTATGAACTGTAAAGCATACTCCTCTTTCAAAGGAGTATCCTCTTATAGAGAAAAATAGAAGAGAAAAAAAAAAACTTTTATGGATCCATTTCAATAAGGGTAATTCTATCTAAATTTATTTCAGTTCTTTAATTAAAAAACTATCTTCCTTCACGCTTTTATTCAGAAAGAAAACTAGAAAATTAGGCTAAATACTAAACTTGTCAAAAGTTAAAGATACCTAAAAATAAATCCTATAGAGATTAGGAAATGCCAAACAAGAAACATCTCAGACCCATTACTACTGAATAGTGAATTTGACCTTACTAGATGCCCCATACTTGCAGCCTTGTGACACATCCTACTTGATGCAAATGTGTTTGGTAAATAGTAGGGATGTTCAAATAGTTAGAGGGAAATAACTTTTTTTTCATCAAGAAAATAGGCTTATTATGGAACAAAATCTACAAAGGCCTACATACTGCAAAGCTAAAAAAGTAAGAAAAAATAACAACACAGCAAAGACACATTAACTAAAACAGTTGTTGCTGTCCCCAGAGTGAAAATACAGGTATTTTGAGGTAAAAAGTGGAATAACACTGTAAATCATGTGTAAACGAAAAAGAACAATTAGTAATAATTTTTAGATATACCAAAATCTTGGAAAATATGTTGCACAAAAAGCACATTTTAATTATGCATTTTTTAGATAGATTAAATAAATCTTGATTCCTGACAAAAATATTGTGTTCAACATGCCACCTTCTGGACGTTTAAAATTCTCTATTAAATTTTTAAGTGAATAAAAGTAGATCAATTTAATAAGAGAAAATACTTTTTTGTGGATCATTTCAAAGAAAAATATTGTTTTTAAAGCTACAAAAAGGGAAAACACATTACAAAAATTATTTTTTTGAGTTTTAAGAAATTAACTTTTAAATTTTCAAGGAACTTTTTTTGGGGTGTTGAAATTCTTTTATTTATTTTTTTATAGATTTGATCTTTCTAGAAATGTAAAAATTAGTGATAGGAATTTTTTTATTCAAATAATCAAAGGTTGTAACTTCTACAAAAAAAACCCTCCCACTTTTTTCAAGTTTTTTTTTAATAGAATAAGCTATTCATTATAAATTAAGTCCTCAAAATTTCATTAAAATTGGACAATTCCCTGATTTTTTGTAATTGTTTGAAAATTAAAAATTTTAAAAAATTCTTTATTACCACTCTTTTTTTATATACTTATACCTTTCTATGAATTTATCTTTTTATAAAATACATTTTATTCATTATTATTCTATATTTACATCAGAAAATCACATTCACTAGATTATAACACCACGGTCGATTTCAACAAACAAGGATATAAACTTTCAAAACTTTCGATACTCTGAAGATGGCCGTTTGCACTGAAAATATTAAGTATTTAACACCAAAGAATTTAATAAATATGTTTTTTCAACATATATTTTGCATTACTTCGCTTTCAAAAAATTTATTATTACGTTTAAGATTAATGCTTATAATGCTATAAGAACAAACAAAAATCTTTAATTTTATTCATGTATGTATATATATATATATATAGTTGTGTTTTTAAATATTTTGCACAGGTTCTTCACAAAAATTTTGGAATATTTAAATTGAAATGCTGTTGCTAATATATCATCCATTATTTAACAAACTGAAGAAATTTTAGGATTTTTTTTAGCAAAGAAATCAATAAAAGTATTTAAAAAATTTTTTCTTATGAAATTCATCCAATATTCCTTAAGAGGAAATTAGAATTGAATTTTTTTCTAAAGTTTATTTTACTCACAACAGCCAATATGGTTGGTTAACAAGCTAGTCTTGCAAATCCAATATTACTGGATGGCAAGTTCAACCCTCGTTGAATGCCTCATACTTGTAAGCTTGTGTCATACATCCAACTCATAGCAAACGAGTTGAGTAAATCGTAAATACCTACAACACTCTGGTTGGTTTGAAAAATAATTTTGTAAACAGAAATGGGTCAGCATCTACTTTATATCCTTTCCTTATCTTTTCAATTTTTGTAAGTAACGCAATTTCAGTTAAAAATAGGTACCACCGATATAAACACTGAATTTCATTTTAAAGAGGAATTAAAATTAATTAAATCGATTATTTAAGGTCAATTTTTTTAAGTCAAAAAGTAGTAACATAATGAGCATCATTAAAAAAAAAGAAAAATAATATTACATATATAATTTATTTCTAATACATTTTAAACATTAAATTAGCCCCTAAATTTTACAGAAAATGACGTTTACTTATGTCCTAACAAAACATGTTATTAAGTTTTTTAAAAAACAGGTTACTCTTAGAAATCAATAAAAAAATTTTAAAAAACAAAAAAACACTATGTACTGAAAAATTATTAACTTGTTGATATTGATTAAAAAGAAATATCCTTTTTTTGTTCCAAATATGCAGAAAAATTATATGGTCTAAAAAATTCATGTGGGTTTTGTTTACAAAAGAATTGACCGGGAATCTACGATGACCCACATTGATAAAGAAAAAATAGCCAAAAATCAGGGAATCATCTAATTTTAATAAAATTTTTAGTTTTGACTAATTAATCAATGAATTCTTTCTTTTAAATTACTGAATTGTTTCAATAAAACTGATTCATTGGAAATAAATCAAAATTCTTTAAAATAAATATTACAGTTCCCAACATCCATATGTAACGAGACCAACAAAATTCATTTAAAATATAAATTGTTTAATTTTGTAGAAAATAATATTACCTAAACAGTTACCTCCTTTTGACAATAGCTGGACAAAGTCCATGGGTCTCTTAGTCATGACCTGATGAGAAACCTCATGTGATTGGCTAGGGGCCTTTGTCAGTGACCAATCAAAGCACACGTTACGAGGCTCAGTTTGGTCGCCAAATTTGAGGGTTGATACCTTCTATCAGCCTCTTTTCGCTGACACCACCGACGAGGAATGACGTGTTGTCTTTCGCTGACACGGATGTCAAGAACAACGGGAATTTGAAACAGCTCACGAAAGGGCCGGTGATGCATATAGTCAAACAAACGAAGCTAGCAAGACATTCCTACCTGGACAGATAAGTCACGCAAGCATTATCTTGCAACCCAACCCAACCATACTTTTGCACCTACATTTTCAATTGTAACACATTGTAAACCTTGCATACACTTTGTATCTCAACTCACATATTGTATATTACATGTTCTTGTTGGTTGATAAACGCATCGTTTTGTTGTAAAGCCTTGAGTTGTGTTCGTTGCCTGTTATCTTTACCTGTCTACATAATTAACAGCATATTTTCCTATATTTTTAAGATTTAAATTTCCTATTTTTAGATTCTAAAAAACAATATCTATTTTATAACAAGCCTACTTTAGTATAGTTTTCTAATAATTTTTGGAGAAACCTCAATTGAAAAGTTAGGCCCCCACCCTTTTAAACAGAAAGAATATTGATGTATAATTTTTCCCTGATAATCTAAAAGTAAATTATATTTCATATACAACCAAGTAAAAAAAGATCTCCCCCCCCCCCAATTTTTTTTACATTTAATCTTCCGATTTTCGGTACTTATTTTCTACCAAAATTGCTCTTACATATTTTTTTTCTATTCACACCTTCAGTCTTTTGTCTTTTTATTTATAATGTAATTAGTTTCACTTATATTTTGCTCCTCAAAAATAGGGGGGGGGGGGTCAAAGTTAAGTGACCTGAAAAACAAAATCAGAAAGTTTTGAAATAAAATAACTGATGCATCATAAAATTCATTCATTGATAAATCAACACTGAAAATTTCATTAAAATCGGATAATTCCCTAATTTTTGGTAATTTTCTTGGGCCATATGACCTTTAGGCACTCCTTTTGCGACCTCGTTTCATAAACACATTGTTTTCATTTACACCGTCAAAATCCGGTTGTGGGTTAGGGGTTAGTTTTATAATAAAAAAAAAAAAACTCCAAAAGTAATCTGTTAACAAACAACCGGATTTTGACGGTGTAAGTGAAAAAATGTCCCTATGAAACGAGATCGCAAAAGGGGTGCCTAAAAGTCATATGGTCCATTTTCTTTTTTCAGTCAGGGGAAATAAATTGATTTTGTAAATTACGTATATGGCAACAAAATTTGTGGTACCTAGTTAAAAATGTTTTAATTATTTAACCAATCATTTTTAAGTAACTTCTTGAGGTGAAATTAAACCTGAATTCTCCCAGCCAAGTTTATGTTACTTACATAGGTAACAATGTTTTTGACGTCAAATTTTGGGCAAATTTAATGTTTAAAATATATTAAAAATAACTTACATATGTTTACCCTTTTTTTTTTTAAACTACTTTTCGACTAAAACAGAAACCTTAAATGGTAATAAAGGACTATTTGCTCGTAAAATCCTACCATAAAATAAACTGAACCCCCATTTTATGTCCGTGTTTTTGCAATAAATGTTTTATTTTTCTTGCACCCGTTATGTTACAATACTAAATATATTTCCTTTATTTATTTTAATATTCACTTCAATGTGTATATATTTATTCTAAAAGCTTTTATTTTGTGAGAATGCTTAGTTTTAGTTTTAAAGTGGGGGTTCGTTTTTACACTTCAACTTTTTACTCGTAAATTCCTACCATAAAATGCCCAAGCCTAATTTTATGGCAGGAATTTACGAGTAAAAAGTTGAATATTACCTTTTGTTGTTATTTCTTTTCGGCTTTGGTATTCTAAAATAAAAACGTCAGATTTTAATCATCGACGAAAAAACAAAATCACGGTCATAAAAGGAGGATCCAATTTATGCCTAAATTGTAAAACGAGCCCCCACTTTAAAACTAAACATTCTCACAAAATAAAAACTTTTAGAATATACACATTGAAGTGAATATCAAAATAAATAAAGAAAATATATTTTGTATTGTAACATAACGGGTGCAAGAAAAATAAAACATTTAATACAAAAACACGGACATAAAATGAGGGTTCAGTTTATTTTATGGTAGGATTTTACGAGCAAATAGTCCTTTATTACTCCTTAAATAATCGATTTAATTAATTTTAATCAGTTTTTAAGTGAAAATCGGCGCTCATTTTGTTGGTGCCTCCTTTACTAATAACAGACAAATGAAAATAAAGCCATATCACTGATATCAGTAAACGAAATATTTAGATGGAAGGAGGAGGTGCTTCTTCCAAAAATCAACCGATATTCTTTAAGATGAAATTAAACTTTAACAACAATCAAATGAAAATAAGAAAAAGGCGGTAAATAATGACTTTTAAAAAAATCAAAATCATTTGAATTTTTCTACTTACCTTTCATAACAAGAAATAACAAACAAAATACAACAATGAAGTAAACTGGATGATTTCTTCTTTTTCTATGTTTATATTGCGTTGTTTGTGTTCAAGAGTTTTTCCTCTGAATTTAGTCAGTTGCTTTCTTTTTTACTTAGTAATAATATTCAATCCAATCGAGACAATTTCCGTTTTGTTTGTTCAATTCATAAAAAAATAAAAATAAAACATAATAATAATGTCCAAGTTGAAAAGAAAAACAAAGAAAATAAAACAAAATTAAGAAATGGAAAAACACGAAAAAATAGTCAAATTATTTTCAAGAAATATTGCTTGAAAGTGTGAAAAAAAGGGGGAGGACTGGTGACTTACCCTGGAGCTGCTGGTTGGGTTGAGGGATGTTCTGGCTCTTGTGATTGAACATGAGACCAGAGAGGATTGCATTATTAGTTTCCTGTCGGAAGTTGGAGGGGTGAGGAGACATTGCAGCGCCTATATAATGGGCTTTCCTCCCCGTTCAATAATCTTCTTCGCTCCCGTGATCAACTACGGTCATAGAAGTGTTTACTACTTGTTACCAGACCCTAGGCAGGAGTGGGTCACAAAAGATTATTCCTTTTGCAACCCCGACTTGTCGGCTCGCTTCACCTGGGTCACCAGTGTTCAACTATTTATTTTTTCTACAAAATTAGATGCAAAAATAAAGAATTCATTAAGCGGTGTTCATAAGGTTTTCGTCCCTTTCGTTTAAAAGGCCGTCTTTACACACGGTAACTTTTTAAAATATTTTATTTTCCTTCTTTGTTTATACGTAGTGATTTTCAAGAATTGCCAAAGGAGATAATAATTTTTTTCTCTAATTTCTGAATTTAAAATTTAAAATAGGACAATTCCTTGATTTTTGGTAATTGTTTTAACAATTACCAAAAATCAAGGAATTGTCACAATTTTAATAAAAAATTTTTATCCGACGACTTAATTTTTTTAACGATTAGCTTATTTTATTAAAGAAACTTGAAAAATTATTTTATCAATTCAGAATGCGGGGGGGGGGGGGTTGACCTTTGACCATTTGAAGAAAAAAAGTCCTGGTCCCCCCTTTAAAAAAATTTTTTTTTACATTTCTTGAAAGATCATATCCAGAAGAATATATAGAAAAATAAAAAATAAAAAAATAAAAAAATATAAATTCAATACACTAAAACAGTGATTTTAGAATTTAAAACTTATTTTCTTAAACTCAAAAAATAAATGTAGCATGTTTTTTTATTTCGTAGTATTAAAAAAAATTTGTTTCTTTAAATTGATGCAAAAAAATATTTTATTTAAGTTAAACTAAGTTTTTTACTACCTTAAAAATGTCAAGGTCAATTTTACATGTCTGACAGCATCCGGGACTAACTTGAAAATTTAACAAAAGATAGCTCTGAATTTTATCTTTGAAAAAATATCTACGTGAAACAATACGCTATGATGTGCTGCATATTTTGCAAGAATTTTAAAGATTTTTTAAAATCGTCAATTTCAAATATGGAGGACAAAACGGGCCAAATTCTCTCCAAGTCTAAATAAATATGTCATTCGCAACAGAGAAAAGTCTTTTTGGCTACACTTCCAAGAATATTTTTTAAAGATATTAGATAGAAAATCCCACGTTTATCTTTTACTTCGAAATACCCGGATGTGAAAACATACGAGATAGCAATTTTGAATTACCATAAAAAAATTCGACGATCCGATCTAAGGGGGATAATCGCATAAACAAAATAGGAGGTATATCCCTTGTTCTTGAACATCTCTATTTATATGCAAACGTAATAACTTGATGAGAATATTCTAATCATATTTTTTGTTCTTTTTTATAATATGAAACTCACAATTTCAGTGAATACAACTTATTGATGAAAATAGAATAAAATTAGCAAATTGATAATGTAAGGCAAATGTAAAAAAAAAATATATAGCCGGTTTCATGTGACCTCTAGGGGGGGGTATGATTGGCCAAAATGGCACGTGGTGGTGTAATGGTTACCGTCGTAGGAAATGGACACGACGAGACAAGTTCAAATCCTAGACGAGGCTGTTTGCATTTTACATAGAGCTAATACTATTGGGAAAGGTATGCATCCAACTATTCTCCTTCCAGCTATGGGTAAATAGTAGGGCGGACTGGACTCTTTAACCTTTCTAAGCAGTCTAGGAGAATGAAACCTCTGAATCCAAATCTATTAAACTAATCGATCTTGTGTCACATCCTGCTCATTCGGGGGTATATATATATATATATATATATATATATATATATATATATATATATATATATATATATATATATGGGAGTAAATATGGAAAATAAATCCGACAATATAAAGAAAATTTGAAAAAACAAGTGTTCCGAAAATGGGATGAATTTTATTATCGATGTTTAAAACATTTCGGTTTCATTGAACCTTCATCAGGATGTCCCTTGGAGTGAAGAAAATGATGGATGTTTTTATATGTGATAGGAGATGAAAATCTTTTTAGTTATGATCCCTGATCGCTGATCAAATACAGTTACATAACTAAAAAGATTTTCATCTCCTGTCACATATAAAAACATCCATCATTTTCTTCACCCCAAGATACATCCTGATGAAGGTTCAATGAAACCGAAATGTTTTAAACATCGATAATAAAATTCATCCCATTTTCGGAACACTTGTTTTTTCAAATTTTATATATATATATATATATATATATATATATATATATATATGTATATATGGTCATTCGCACGTCCGTCCGAAAAAATTCCAATATAATAAGTAGGGATGTACAAAAACGCACACCTGCTCAAAAACTCAAATTGTCTAATTAACAGATTTTAATAACAATTTCGTTAATTGGTGCAATAAAAGAGGAGCTTTCTTTTCTTTTTTTAATTCTTAAAATTCTAAAGACATGTTTTATTAATTATTTTGTTGTTGTAAGGAGACAAGCAGAATTGCCTTCCCTTGGATTGTAGGGTGACTTCCCACGTCACGTGTTCATTGGTCACGTGATAATCCAGCCCCTTCAAACACCCTATTTTAGCTCCTTTTCTTTCTTGAGACAAGACGTGTCTCGTTTCTGTCCTTGCTCTTTGAGCGAATAGGACATTTTCCTCGGTTCTGTTCTCTGAACAGAAAAGAGACAATTAGTCTCCAACTTTATATACCTAATTAATTGATAAAATTCATTTAAAGTATAAATTGGGTAATTTTAAGTTTTAAATTTCAAATTTTTAGATTCTAAAAACAAATGGTTATTTAATAAGAAGCCTACTTTAGTATAGATATCTAATAATTTTTGGAGAAAACTCAATTGAAAGGTTAGCCCTCCTCTCCAGTCTTTTAAACAGAACAAATATCAATGTATGATTTTTTTTTTCACTGAAAATCTAAAAGGAAATAATATTTCATATACACCAGAGTAAAAAAAAAAAAAAAAAAGAAAAAAAAGAATCTCCAAAAATTGAAAAAAATCCTTTTTTTTTTTTCATTTAACTTTTAGATTTTTGGTTCTTATTTTCTACCAAAATCTCTCCTTTAATTTGAATTTGAATTTTTGTGAATCGGGAGATATCTTTATTTGTGTATATAACATCGATAATTTTGGTATGGAAGCTTAAAGCGCTACAATTATACTGCTTGCATTAAGCGGTGGGGGTGGGTGTCAACGAGACAATTGTTTGTCTTTCCATTAAATTTATCTATTTATTTATCTATTTTTTTAAAAACGCATCGAAAGAGATAGGGTCATTATTCACACCTTCAGTCTTTTTGCTTTTTTCCTATAATCCCACCGATATTTTGCGCCCCAAAAACAAGGGGGCTCAAAGTTAAATGACCTGAGAAAAAAAAAATCAGAATTTTAAATAAAATAACTAATGCATTATAAAATTCATTCATTGATCAATCAACACTGAAAATTTAATAAAAATCGGATAATTCCCTGATTTTTTTAAAAATCACGAGTATTGATTTGATTTTGTAAAATACGTCTATAACGTGAAAAATATTGGTACCTAAACTAGGTGATGACTCTTTTTTATTTCAAAATTTTAGTTTTTAAAAATTAAAAATTAAATCAGAGAATGGTAATCTTGGTAACCTTGGTAATTTTGCTAGCATTAAAAATCTTCTTTTCCATTTGTAATTTTACGGGTTATCATTTATTTAAGAATTGAAAGAATTAAAAAAAAAAAAAAAAAGTAGGTAAAAATGATATTTCTTATTGATTGGTATTGCATACGTCACCATTTCTAGTAGTAGTAATAACAATAAAGACTGACTGACGGATATATCGAATCATCCAGGTGTAATGGTTAGCAAGTTACCATTGTTAGTGAGTTTGATTCTCACTGGGTGCCCCATACATCCGGTCTTGTCCCACAACTAAAATATCCTGAGTAAATAACTATTTCTCAGCTTTTAGGGCACCTCACAGTGTGTACTGTACTATAATGGTTAGCAAGTTGGATTAGCAGACCATTGTTAGTGAGTTTGATTCTCACTGGGTGCCCTATACTACTGGTCTTGTGCTACAATTAAGCTAAGCTTAGTAAATAGATAAGAACTAAATCAAGTCATTTCTCGTCACAAATATCATAGCTCTTCTTCACTGACCTTGAGCCAGTGTCAGTGACATGTTGTCGGTGTCTCCCTTGTCAACTTTATCAAACTAGCGCACCTGTCGTCTGCTTTTCAGTCTTGCTTGATCTACAAGACCATTATTAATCAAAGTTAGCATTTGATGTGGGTAGGGGTCTCGAGTTGCGGTGCCACTTGCAACCCCCCCCCCCCCAACAAAAAAACAACAACTTAGGGCGTTTTTCTCGAAAACCCAACCCCAACCCTAACCCTAAACCCTAACCCTAAACCCTCTAGTTAAAATTAACAGTTTTATTACAAATTTTGTGGGTTCTGTTTTTTTCTGGGTCACCCTGTATACAGGGTCATCCTGGGTAGGGGTCTCGAGTTGCGGTGCCACTCAGAAAAAACAGAGCCAAAATTATTCATTTATTTTCCCATTAAACTAACCCTAAACCCCAACCCTAAACCCTAATCCTAACCCTAGTTTCTTTTGCAAGTGACACCGCTTCGGCTACGGACTTCAATCGCAGCTTGTGTTCCCCCCTCAGCAGCCACCGGCTAGCGTTTTTGAGGCAGGAGACCGGGACGGTTCTCCGCGAAGAGTACCATTTTATACATCAGGAAGCGCGGTGGTGTACTTGATAGAGTCGCAGGAAATGGACTCGTCGACCTGAGTTCAATTCCTGGACGAAGCCACTGTTCACCAAGCGCTAATACCCTTGGGAAAGGTATGAATTCAACTATTCTCCCTCCAGCTGTGGGTAAATAGTAGGGCAGACTAGACACTTTATCATTGATTAGGCAACCAGTCTAGGAGAAAAAAAACTCTGAATTCAAACCTGGTCACTACTAGAATAGACTCAAGCCTACTTAGTTATCTATTTCAATTTAAAAATTAAAAAAAAAAATTAAATTTAAAAATACAAAATTCATTCATCGAGTTAATTGTTTTGGTATCATATTTTCTAACGGCGCTCTTCAAGCGGTGAGTATAAAAGCCGACTTCCCACGCCCAGAAGGGGCATAAGTTAAACGTCATAGTCTTCAAAATCGAGCAAGAAATCCTAATCTATCCGATCTATTTCAAAGGCAGAAACCACAAATGTTTACACATTCGATCATCATGTAAGTATCGAAATCGAATTTCATTAATTGATTTCAACAAATAGTCAGTTTATTTACGGAGCATTTCATTTCAGTTCAATCAATACATATCATTCATTCAACTACTTTTTTTTGTTGCTTTATCATTCATATTGATTAATTAAATAAAAAATATATAGTTGTAATTTTTCCTACCTATAAAAAAGATTTAAAACATTGTCTTTGATTATTAATATTGGTCACTTTATGAATTACTACCATCAATAGTGAATGCCCCATCTATGAACTCCTTTAAGGCAAGGTTGGATAATATGTGGAAAGGAAAGATTATAGATATTCTGTAGAATTAAGATGAATGTTTATAAGGAACAGCTGACAGGTTTCAGAACCTATATACTAGCTGAAAAAGATATTATTATTATTATTATGAGTAAAGTTTTGTATATGTGCTGACGACACCTGCTGCTACTCCGTGTCAATTGTATGAAAGAACAAAAGGGTAATTAATTATGTTATATGTTGTATTATTATTTATTGGATACGTTTTGAATTCACTTCGACACACACACCATTTTAAAATGTAAATTAAACTTTTGAAAAAATATGTTCTCAAGTTTTATGTTTTGTTTTTGATACAAAGAATAAACTCAACAAACTATCCCCATTTTAAAAAAAAATCATATATTTGAAATAGTTTTAAACTAGTCTCGTCCACAGAAACTTTAGCAAAAAATCGATATATGGAGAAAAAAATCTACAGAAAACAATAAAAACAAAAACAAAAACAAATCAAAACTATTGAAATTTGTACAGTTTTTCTCTTAGAAAAAATATTCAAATTTCATTTCATTTTCGATTTTAAAAATTAATACCAAAACCGAAAACATCTTTTTTTAACGTCAATTTCACTGTGAAATTTTAATATTAAATTTTTTCAAGTTTTTATTCATTTTAATAGTAAATTTTGGCTAAAAAAATAGTTACGGTCCACCATATGTAGATGTATCATCGTAAGAGGGTAATAAGATGTATTTTTTTCTGTCTAAATTGCGGCCTAAAAATTACCCTTTCGCATGTAATACGGATAGGTTTATTTATTTTTTTAAGATAACGATGTAATTTTCCCCAATCGGATAATTTGATCTTGAATTAACTGTTTTTCTTTGTAACAACCCTGTACGATCTTTAATTGTTTTTTACGAGATTTTTGATAAACAAAGTTCGGAATTATTTATTGCCGTTTTGTACAAGATGGTTAAGCTCAACCACGTGACCGAAATGGAGGTACCTATGTACAGACTTTAATTTTATCATCATAATGTGTTAGATTGTGAATTAAGGATCGTATTTTTTTTACCAATTCTACCGGTCAGATTTAGTGGAATGAATTCCAACGTATATTTTTTTAATTTCTCAACTGGGATTAATATTTTTAATAAAAATGAAACTCCAAGGAAAAATATATTAATTCATAATGTTTGTAATTCTTTATGTATAATGATCACGGATTTTTAAAACTTTGGATACGCCTGAGAAAAAAAATCAAATGTTTATTTTTAGGTACAAAGATTCAGACAATTTTCATAAGATGTATAATCATAAACAAAAAGAAAAGCACTTTTAGGCTACAGTCCCAAGCCGATTATCGTTCAATTGTGTCGGATGTAAAAAGTGGCCGAATAAATTGTCCTTTATTATTAAAATGATATCACCCCAAAATTCCAATTTTTTTTTCGCGCATGTTTATTGTCGCAAGATTTAATAAAATAAGTTTTAAGTGATTAAAATACGTATAGAACGAAAATAGCTCCGAATTCAATTAGCCAATGAGATTACAGATTTTATCTGGAATGTAAACATCAGCTGGTGTTCTGTGTTTATGAAATAAAAAAATGACCCTCAAAACACCCCCCAAAAAATTCCTAATAATATGCTTTAGTAACTCAAGCAAACAATAATAATGCTTTAGTAACTAAAGTAAACAATTTTTTTTTCTTCAGGAAAAATTTCAAAAATAAATTTTCAATTAAAGAACTGGCTTTTTAGAAAATTTTTTTTTTAATGAACCTAAAAAGCGTAAGACTTTAGCCCCCCTACAGAATATAATTTACCAAAAATCAGGGAATTATCGGATTTTAATGAAACTCTCAGTGTTTATTTATCAATGAACGATCTTTATAATGCATTATTTATTTTATTTCAAAAACTTTCTCATTTTTTTCAGGTCACTTAATTTTGACCCCACCTTATGTTTTGGTCATTTTCGATACTAATTACAGTATAAATAAAGAGATAAAAGACCGAACTTATGAATAGAAACAACAAAAATTTACGCGATATGCGAAATACTATTATTTTTTTTATTTTTTCTAAAAAGCAAATTCGCTTATTACTCATTTTATTTACGTGACTTGTTGTCACATGATGCGAAATACTATTTTTTTTTTCTAAAAAGCAAATTCGCTTATTACTTATTTTATTTACGTGACTTGTTGTCACATGATGCGAAATACTATTATTTTTTCTAAAAAGCAAATTCGCTTATTACTCATTTTTTTGCGTGATTTGTTGTCACATGATGAGTCCACGTTTTCTTAGAAAATTTTATGCTTTTTGGAAGGTAAAATGCACATAAAACATTTTTTGTCGCTAACAACTGTTGCTTCTTCTTCGCTGGAGGTGGACATTTTTTACTTATTCGTATTCCGAACACACGATTCTCATTCGCTTATTCCGTTTTCGGAGCTACTCCATTTTCATTCGTATTTTTTTACAAAGTAGTCCGTTTAAATTTTACTTTTCGCATAATATCAAGATATGCCACCGATTGCGAAAACTTTTTATTAGCCTTTTTTGATTTTTAATTAATAATTACGCTAAAATTATTACCGCTAATTGTAGAGCATCGTAACTCGAAAACTAAGCCCTTTTTGACACCTGGGACTGTAGCCTATTTGTAGAAGGATCCGTTAGTGTAAAAAAAAATATTTGTAACCGTTTTTATAGAAACAAATTTAGTTGCTTTTTAAATCTTTGTTTACATTCAAAATTTATGCATGACGTAATTTAATGCAATCACTGACGTGTCGTCATTTAGTTTTAACTGTTTTAATTTAAATTTCTTCAAAATAAAATATTTAAAAGAACACTTTACTCAATTCTTTTTTAATTTTTTTAATGTCAAACTTCACTTTCACAAAGTTTGAAATACTCGCCTGATGTTCATCCAGTTTGATTTTATGGAGGACCGAAACGACCACTAAGTCGAAAATTTTAATTTAAAAAAAAAATATTTTCTTTCTTAGTGGCTAAAAGAAAGAACAAATATTCCGCATTTGCTCAGTAAAAGAAAGGGACAACCATGTTTTTATTTTTATAAATAATACTTCTGGCTTTCTTGATTGCAAAATAATAACACTGATAATTTTTTTTAAATCATTGAATTTGTTTAGAAAAAAGTTGAAAGAATTCATTAAGTCAAAACACAAAAATTTGTTAAAATCAGATAATTCCCTGATTTTTGGTAATTTTTGTTTATCAATCTGGGCACTTAACAGCCATCGTAGTTTTTAACATATTTCGCACTGATTTTTGTAAACAAAAAACACAAGATTTTTTTTAGCACATTTTAATATTTCTGGGTGTTTGGAAAAAAAAAAAGAAGATATTTCATTTAAATAAAATATCAACAAGTTAGTAATTTTTCTGTACAGAGTGTATTTAATGTTTTTTTTTATTGATTTCTAAGAAGAAACTTTTAAAAGTGTTTTAAAATGTTGATACGAAGGTTTGTTTTGGGTGCATCATAGCCACTTTCGGGGTGAATTCAATTGTTTAAAATGTATTAAAAATTAATTAGATATGTAATATTATTTTGCTTTTTTTTTTTACTGATGCTCATTATATTAATACTTTGGACTTAAACAAAATTTGACCTTAAATAATCAATTTGATTAATTTTAATTTGTTTTTAAAGTGAAAATGGCGCCCATTTTGGTGGTACAGTACCTTGTTAATTCACATATATATTGTTGAAACAGACCTGAAATACTGTTTCATGAAATATCTCCTGAGGATAATGTCCTAGGTATGATGTTAAACTGCTTCTAATGGTGAAGTTCCAGTTTGGAGCTTTAGGGAGTGTGAAGTATCCTTTCACCACCATTACTCCCAGCTCCACTCTGACCCGGAGTGGTAGTACCTGTTAGAGTCCCATCTGTGGGTTAAATAGAACAAAAAGAGTTTTAAAAATGGAATACACATCAAGAATGAATTAAATATTTTTCAGCATAAAATGACCCAACAAGGGTTGACATGCCATAAAATTCAACCAACCAACCAACCTGTTAATCAATTACTGTATTTGACGGCATATAAGACACACAGGCATATAAGATGCATGGGCCCCCATTTCAGCTGGTCAGATTCAGGAAAAAAAGTGTATTTAAGCATACATTGTTGAAAACAGTCTAGCTGTGCATTACAGAAGCAGAAACATGCAATAAAATAAGGATGCATGGAGTTTAGGTTAGGTAAAAGTACTAAGCGTAAGCTGGGTTAGTGAGCATCATAGAGAAGATTAGCCTAGGCCTACGGGAGGTCTCAAACTTCACCTAGGATGTATAAGATGCAGGGAAATTTTTTGAGCCAAAATTTTTTTAAAAAAGTGCGTCCTATATGCTGTCAAATACGGTACTCTAATGCTGTCCACTCTTTTAAGTATACTAAGAACCTTATTGATAGAAAACAATAGCTTAATACCTGAAGGTTGAATCTATATATTAATACACATGTTCCTTAATTGTATGACCGTTATCATCTTGCAGCAACCTCTGGTTAAAGATGAGACTGTCCACATCGTCCAAAATGAAATGCAAAAATGGAAATCCTGATTATCAGGATGCTTATCTACCAAATTCTTGTTTATACCCTTCATTATTTCTTTACTTCTTACTTGCTTTTATATCTTGGACATCTATTCTTCTGGCCGGCTTTGGTTCTATCTTCTAACACCTTGGTCTGGTCTAGCGTCTCGGATCTCCTAAGGTCTGGTCTCTTCTAGGTCTGGACTTTCTTGGGGACTTCGGGTCTGGTTTCTGTTAGGGATTTCTCCTTATCAGAAGCCCTGTGTCATTGTTAGTTTTTAGGTAATAAACACAAGACTTCGATTTACTTTGATGTTACTTTATTTGTAAATCCCCAAACCAGACATCTGCGCACATCCTACGAGCTCGGCTTCTAACTTCTAACTGACTTAAACTTACTATCCTTAAACTGGAAGACAGGGTCTTCCATGCCTTCCGGTTCTCACGATTTATCCCCGGAAGGCAAGGTGAGAGTGAGGTCAAGCGCCGTCACTCACACTCAAGGCCATCAGCTGCACTAATAGCCATTATGTTTCTACACTACCTTATGTAAGTATTAGGGATCCAATAATTATGTAACATTCTTATTTCTTATGAGTGTCATTACCTCAGCTAAATAATGGTCCATTCCATCTTTATTAGAAAGAAAGAAAGAAAGAGGAAAGGACATGCTACACAGAAAAAAATATAAGAAAGAAAGAGAATATGGGAAAGATAGAGCATGCTGAAGCGATAAATAATGAAAAGAAAAAATAGTGGTGTTAAATAAAATTATATTATTATTTATATTTAAAGCAATTACAATGCTTATAATGTATAGCTGTATCCACAACATATACATAGATAGAATTTGATAATTATAATTGAAATAATCACGACAAGCAAACTCGACGAATACCACGTGCAACGTGTGGAACACTGTACCGCTGTTTCAACCTTATTAGGTCTCATCAGCAGTGTACACCTACGATCTCCCCAACAGAGATCGAACTGGAGAACGCAGAGTCAGAGACTCTACCCTTAGGCCACCAGCACACCACACACGAAACTCGCCAATTGTGGATACAGCTATAGATTATACGCATTGTAATTGCCTTTAAATATAAATAATATACTTAACAATGCTTCAAAGCAAATTATCAAATACTAAGATTATTATACATTTTACATATTGAAGTATTTAGCAATAGCTCTTAAGTAAACATATCAAATGTTATTTCTCTTAATGTTTGAGATGAGGCTTGATGATTAGTATTATCTGTGTTATTCGGACTATTGTCCCCATCTTTATTGTTATTTGTACAACGTTTCGGCGATATGCCCTCTGCCTTCTTCAGGTATTTCTTGTTGGTTTCTTATTCCCGAGTCCGAGAAGAAATACCTGAAGAAGGCCGGAGGCATATCGGCCAAAACGTTGTACAAATAACAATAAAGATGAGGACAATAGTCCGAATAACGCAGATAATACTAATATAAAATGTTGTAATGTTCTAGTGTTATAATGCTTTAATTTATTGATACTTGGTGGTTGTTGCTGTTGTGACCGCATTCACCCTGGGTCGATTGAGCTGGCTTCATCCAAGGAATTCACTGTATCCAGAATGAATGAGATGGTGAAACCATTGAAAAGAGTAACAAGGGAATAGGAAATTTACAAGTGGTCTCCAAACTCTGCATGCATATCTGAGTCAGGGAAAAAAGATGCCCTTGTTTGGCACAAATTTTCCACAGACTCAGTGTGTGAATTATGATAAAATCAAAATATCTAAATCAATTATCCACCTGATGATCGTAAATACTGACTGTACCTGAAACTTTGAGTCATGCTTAACATTATGGCATTTTTATTTTGAATTATATATATATATATATATATATACACACACACACACACTATATATTTATATTCATATATATATATATATATATATATATATATATATATATGGAATGTATTTAGCTTTTTCTTTTTTGTCGAACGAGATGTCGCAACTGCCCAAAATCCATTTGTGCAATCCAAGTACGGTACTTTCGACCATTTTAGGTAATTTCCGATGACACAAGTGCTCCTGTGTTGTGAAGTGCAGCTTTGATTCCGCGTTCAAGGAATTTTTAGGTGGGCGTGACATTATGAATGAACACGTAAACCGTTAGTGCTGGTTTGACGCGTACACATACCAGCTAAGTCTTTTGATTCCTGACGATTGGATGCCCTTTGGATTTTCACCAGAGCCTCTTATGGGAATAAGTCTTGGTTCATTCGTCTTGTATCCTATCCCCCAATAAAGTATTACTTACTTCATCTGGGATAGTGAGCTGAAATAGATTTTAACGAAGAGGACAGAGACAGGGATGACTTTAAAGTAAGACCTTTATCATCGGGTTCACACTATTTCGTTGAGGGGATATATTTCCTGAACAATTCGATAGGTGTTACCTCTCGAAACTTTCAAAGTCCAAGCGCCCGAAACCTTTTCGATGCCAAGAACTTGGGGTTTTTCCTACGCATGCCCGGGGGCTCTTCCTGTCCTAAGCCCTCTGGGAGATTGTTATTTTTGTGTCTTTTATTATTTATTTATTTTATTTAATTTTGTTTTACTTTTGTTTTATTCATCTTACTTTTATTAATCCCACATCCTTAGCTGGGTTGTGGCCCTAATACAACTGGATGACAGACCAATCCGACTTGAGATGCTCTACTAGGAACTTGAGTTCTGGACAGCACAGCTCTGAAACTGTTACATTGTCACCACCCTGTCACAGTAATGAGGGGTTGGACTTTAAGGTTGGAATTCTTTTGAGAGAAAGATTCTCTGAAATGTGGCATTTGTACCGCTGTTCAACCTTATTAGGTCAACTTAGCGTCAGCGGTAAAGTAAGGAGCTGATGGTAGGTGGGGCGCTCTGTCTCAGATGCAAAAACAATCTCCTTGGTCTAGCGCTAGTGAAAAGGAGATAGACTCCCTCACTAATGGGCTGACTTTAGGCCATCCCGACGACTTTACTTACTTAGCCAAAAAAAAAATAGGATTGTGGATTGTTTTTTAGATTTTAGGAATAAAAAAAATATTGTATTGAGCAAAATTTGATTCAATTGTCTGCATCAGAAGTCGCATGAAAAGGAGGGGGAATTGGCTATGTAGTGTTCAGTGAAGGGCCTGGTATTAAATATAATGCAAGTAAATTTCTTGGACTCAAACCGCTCTAAAAAAGCTGTTCTTTTTTTTTTTTTGAAGGGTTAAATAAAAAATCTTTGCCTCTGGCATTTAATGGATTAACCTGAATCAAACTACTGCATTTCAATTCAATACTAATTGGATAGACAGTCCAGCTGTTAATTTAGTGGGCTGACGAAAACCACCCAAGGACCGGATCTGGCTTGCAAGCCTGGTCTACATTATTTTTTCAAGCTTTGAAAGAATGCAGTTATCTTTTACAGTTTTTCTGTAATGTTCTTTTCTTTTCATCAAAAAAAATATATTTAATGTTTTTCAAAAAAAGAAAATTCTTCAAATAAAAATAATTTAGTAGAAATTTGACTTAAAATATCAGTTTTCTCTACCTGACAAAAGCTAAGCCCATCCTGTCAGTTGGGCTATAGAATAAGCCAACTGCACCTTTGTAAGCCCCTCCACAATGGGTCACCTGTTGGCCATAGGTGGCGACCTGTGATGCATAAGGATAGAGCCCTGGTGGCTGAGCAGTCCATGACAAGCAACATTTTACTTTGGCTCTTACTTAAGCTTGACAGGTGGTCGGAGAGACCACCTCTGATCAATTAGCTCGTCATGTCAAGCCCAAATTGTCCCAAACCTATTTATTGCAAGCCCCCAACACGTTTTATCATATGAGTGGAAACTGGTGGCTGAGGGTCAATGTCTTGTGTGTGACGTTAAACTGCGGCTAGTAATGAAGTTTAAATTCTGGAGCTCTCAGGAGTGTGGAGTACCCTTTCATCCCCATTACCCACAGGCTTACTCTGACCCGGAGTGGTACTATCTATTAAGGTCCTATCTTGAAATACCTATAACTTCTAAACCACTTAGTAATTAAAGTTTGTGGATTGACCTATTGTTGGTAACAGCTGAACAGCAAGGCAATCTATCCCTTTTTTGCTAGTGCTAGACCAGGTGAAGATCAGATTACCCAAGCTGTGCTACTCATACTCTGAGTTGGTATTGACCAGTATTGAACCTTGAACCTTGTGATTCCTAAGTGGATGCTCTACCACTTAGAATGGAGGTAAAATGAAGCAGCTACTGACTTTTGGGGTAGAAAATTTTCAGGGTTATCAAATGACAGCTTGATATATACAGGGTGAGTCAAAATGCATGCAAATATAAGGCTCATGCAGTAAGGCTGCATACCTTGGTGATGAAGAATCTGTGTAACACTGCGTTGAGGAATGCCTGTGAGTTCAGCTACAACTCTTGCACTTGCATGGCCAAGTGGATTAGTTGCCTCTACAACAGCACCCACACGATTTCCTCCAGTGACGGTCTGCCTCTGGATGGTAAATCATGGAGTGTTTTTGTCCTCTCAAATTTTTTTATCAATCGTGTCAGAGTAGATAAAGGAAATGGATTGTTTCGCATGGCTTTTATCTTTTTGTATGCTCTCATTGTTGCAGCTGCATTTTTCTTTATTCTTATAATACAATTTTACTAGCTCCAGTCTAGTTTCCAAATCAAGTGACACGATGTAAATAATGACCTGTAAAGTATAAAAAACATTAATTATACAAACGCCATGCATATATCTATAATATATATAAAAGTAATGTTAACTAATATATGATTGGTGGAATAATTTTGAACAATCTAAATTTGAGTGCATTTTGACTCACCCTGTACTTCACTGTCAAATTTGGCAAAATCACGATTCTGGTCTTATATAAAATTCTATCAAAGTTTAATAAATGACTACATGGTAACCTTGTATTGGTGTAATAGTCAAAAAGTTAACAAACAAATTAATAATTTGGTTTATTTTGCAATTTAACCCTTTATTTACCAGAGCGCACCAAACCACCCAGTGATCAAAATGCCGGACCCCCTGAAAATGCCTGAGATCATCAGCTTTTAGAAAATGGTTTAGAGTTAAAAAAGAGAAATTAATACATTTCTATTTGGTAGTAAAGGATCAGTGATAGGATACTAGCTTTTCAAACATTTCACCATACTATTGCAGATGGCAGTGGTAGATAAGGGCTTAAAATTATGTAAATTAATTCATGGTACATTTACTTTTAAAAAGATTATTCCTGGCCTTTTTTAAATTTAAAAAATAATTTAAAAAATTTTTTTTTTTTATACAATGTAATCTTTGTAAGAATTTTTATTTAAATCTCAAATTTGTATATATTATAGGTTGATGCCATTTTCTGAATTTTTGTAATTTTTTCTAATTATGATATTTTGGAACTGTTGTCTTCATTTTTATTATGTAAAAACACAACGTTCAGGCTCTGTTTAAGGTGTTTTTTATTTATTATTTTAATTACCGTAAAATAAGTAATTTTCAAATGATTACCCATGAATTCAAACACAGATGAGTCCGAAATATCATAATTATTCATATCAAGCCTCAGATCATAAATACACATAAAAATATGTAACTTTTGTTTTTATTTTTTACAGATATCTCAGTTCAAAAATTGAATTGCTGAACTTGAATAGACCATCTTCTTAATGACCTAAAAAAAAGATAGAACATGGAAAACTCCTTAGAAACAAAACCTGAAACTACTGGCTGTGAATCATCTGCTAATTCAATTCTGAAAGGACACAATGGAGAAAAACCATTTACTTGCCGCATGTGTGGATCTGGTTTTCCATTTAAGTCACATTTGGACCAACATATGCGGACCCATACAGGAGAGAAGCCATTTTCTTGTGAAGTGTGTGGCTCTTCTTTTGCACAGAAGTCACATTTGAACCGACATATGCGAACACACACTGGAGAAAAGCCATATTCATGTGAAGTGTGTGGTGCTGCTTTTCCATGGATGTCGAGTTTGAAAATGCATATGCAAACACACACTGGAGAGAAACCTTATAATTGTGAAATGTGTGGTGCTTCTTTTGCATGGAGATCAAGCTTGAAATTGCATATACAATCACACACTGGGGAGAAACCATATTCTTGTGAAGTGTGTGGCTCTTCTTTTTCAGATAAGTCACCTTTGAACCGACATATGCAAACACACACAGGAGGAAAACCATTTTCTTGTGAAGTGTGTGGGTCTTCCTTTTCAGGGAAAACAGATTTGAAACGACATATGCGCACACATACTGGAGAGAAGCCTTATTCTTGTGAAGTGTGTGACTCTTCTTTTTCACAGAAGTCACATATGGTGAGACATAAGCGAACACACACTCGAGAAAAGCCATATTCTTGTGAAGTGTGTGGCTCTTCTTTTGCAGAGAAGTCATATTTAGTAGTGCATGTACAAACTCACACTAAAGACAAGCCATATTCTTGTGAAGTATGTGGTTCTACCTTTTCTATTCATTTGTATTTAAACCGTCATATGCAAACACACACTAGAGAAAAACCATATTCTTGTGAAGTGTGTGGCTCTTCATTTTTATGGGAGTCAGTCCTGGTAAAACATATGCGAACACACTGGAGAGAAACCATATACTTGTGAAGTGTGTAGCTCTTCCTTTTCAGATAATTCAAGTTTGACACGACATGTGCGAATTCATACAGGAGAGAAACCATATAGTTGTGAAATTTGTGGTTTTTCTTTTTCATGGAAGTCAACATTGAAGATGCATATGCAAGTACATGTTGGAGAGTAGACATATTTATTTTATTTATTTATTTATTTTCTTCTAGGTGTTTATGGCTGTTTCTTTTCAGAAACTTCAAAATGTGTGGGGCTCTTCTTTTTCACGGAATTGAAATTTGGTGGGATATATGGATATCTTAGGAGTCTTCATTTCTAAGAATTTCATCTTCAACAATACATATCTTTAAAAAAACATTTTTATCAAACTTTGGTTTCCGGGTTTTCGGAATCCTGTGTCCAGTGGCTTTGGTCAGAGATTAATATGAACATGATCCCAGGGGGTCATCCCTCTAGGCAACACCTGTTTTTCACTGGCCACGCATAAGCTTCAGTTTGTGCGTGATCCCCTACGTTAATGGTCCTTGTGTTCAAGTAGAAACCTTGCTGCAATGCAACGAAAAAAATGAACATGTGCACAATTTGGAATTCTTTTTACTTGTGTTGGTGGTGGAGGGGGGCAGCTACAGTGCTTGCCTACATAGGCAAATATTTTGAATATTTTAGAAAAAGATGTTATACAATTTCTCTATTAAAATAAAGGTTAATGATTATATCTAAAGTTAGAGTTATTATTTTTTACTTCTATCCAATTTCTATTATGTATAAAATACATTTTAGGGTCTTTTATAAACTGAATTCAAATAGGGGTAATACTTTTTTGGTACGATCAACTACCACTCACTCGCTCGAGTTCAGCCTATGACATCAGCTTTAGACACGCCCACAAATCTTGATAACAAATTTCTCTTCACTTACAGAACAGCCTCAATTATTTTACTTTTAAAATGTAATATTTTTAGCTTAGAAGGCTTGGAGGGAGAGTAGTTGGATTCATACCTTTTCCAAGGGTATTAGCGCTATGTGAACTGTAGCTTCATCCAGGATTTGAACTCGGGTCAATGAGTCCATTTTCTATGACTCTAAACATTAGACCATGTACCTCCAACTAAATTATTAGTATTAAATAGGAATACTTGAAACCATATAACTGTGTGGAAATTATTAGTATTAAATAGGAATACTTGAAATCATATAATTGTATGCAAATTGTGTTCAAATCATTTGGTTTGGTTAAAAATTCTTGAAACCATATAACTGTATGCAAATTATTTATTTTAAGAACAGATATTTGAAGCTATGAATTTTTACAAATTATTATTATCATTAGTTACTTGAAACCTTATAATTTATAATAGGTTTACAACACAAGATACAGTGAGTCAGTAATCTTTAACTGACAGGTTGCATTCACAAATCTGTGAAAGTCTCACTTGATTCTCTCATACAAGGCTCACTATTTATAGAAAAATGGACGATTTCATTGTCCTCTTTTTTTGGTACGATCAACTGCCACTCGCTCAAGTTCGGCCTATGACATCAGCTTTCGACACGCCCACAATTTTTTATGAAAACAAAATTCTCTTCGGGTACAGCCAGCGCCCTCTAAGATAACTTAGAGGGCGCTGGTTACAGCCATGAAATAATTATTTTACTTTTAAAACGTAATATTTTTGGCTTAGAAAATTTTAAGTTTTAAATAAAAAAACAACAACTTTGAATCATGTAAATTTCTGGTTCAACACATATTTCTTCTTTAGTTACAAATTTTATTTTATTTACATTTTTATAGTGCGTTTAGAAGTAGAAATTTCTGTAATTTATTTTTTGTTTCATTTTCTTAGTAAAGTTTTCCCTCAAAGATCTTCTTGGGAAGAAACATGAAATGATTGTTTGATTTCTAAAAAAAAAAATGTAAAGATTTGTGCATATTAAAATAATTGTAAATAAAATTTTATATAAAAATATAGGATCGTTTTATTTATAAATAAAAATGTAAATAAAATAAAA
Organism: Doryteuthis pealeii; assembly: GCA_023376005.1. NCBI lineage: Eukaryota > Metazoa > Mollusca > Cephalopoda > Myopsida > Loliginidae > Doryteuthis > Doryteuthis pealeii. The sequence goes on from CM042168.1 coordinate 56,292,325, forward strand.
TTTGTAACTAAAGAAAAAATGTTTGTAGAACCCTAAATTTACATGATTCAAAGTTGTTTTCTTTATTTAAAACTTTCAATTTTTTCAGCTAAAAATATTCCGTTTTAAAAGTTGGTCCTGGCTGTACTGTAAGCGAAGATTATTTTGTTTTCATCAAGATTTGTGGGCGTGTCTAAAGCTGATGTCATAGGCTGAACTTGAGCGAGTGGCAGTTGATCGTACCAAAAAAGTATTACCATTTAAATAGGATTTTTAAAAATTCATTAATGATTTTAGAATAAACTGGAGGCTTTCGTCTTATTGTAACTATATAAGCTGGGAGCAGTTGGGAGGGTACCAGGTTCATCTCTAGGACAGGAGCTAAGTGGAGTGATCTTGGTGTACTCAAATCGAACCTAATTATGATTGATGAGTCTTGGGTAATTCAGACAAGACAAAGAGGCAGAGTCTACATAAAAGAACTCTCCCGTTTTGCCCTGAATGACAGTCTCTAGACAGGCAAGTTCGCTATTTAGACTAGCTCAGGGTTACTGAATTAGATGCTTTTACCAGCTACTGTCTTTACTGCAATCACTGCCTTAAGGATGGAACCTGGTGTCTGGTCACATCAAGCCCTAGTACCTATATGATTGTCCTAAATCTATTGTCCTTAAGGCAAGTCCCAACCGTTGTTATCATATGTGCTAGAAGGCAGTGGCTGAGGATCTTAGTGTCTTGGGTATGACATTAAACCCTTTCTGATGGGTTAAAAAGTAACACTACTGTTCTTCTACAAAGATGGCTTTAGCATTGGATAACCTGCAAAGGTTGATATGCCATTAAAAAAAGAAACCAATCAAATTAAAGCCAAATTCTTTCTTACATGACATTGAAAAGATTTCTACATTTATATAACTACAAAGTGTGCATCTTCTTCATTTAATCATTTTTTAAACTATAGTTGAAATAACAACTTTTTGCTCTCATATACTTCTTAATTATAATATTTAAAAATTATCAAACAATGTTATGAAGTAGTTTTTGTTGTTATTAACAACAAAGACTACTTCATAATATAATTGGACGTTTTTTAAAAAAAATATTCTGTTTCTGTGATGGCATTCATCCTGGATCAGTTGAGCAGGCTCTGACCAATGAATTCACCATGAATTCATGGAAGAATTAACAAGGGAATAGGAAATTCACTAGTGGTCCCCAAACCCCTCATACATATCCCAGTCAACACCTTTGTTTGCTGCAGATTTTACACAGACGTTAGGACATCTACATTAAAAGCCATTGATTCCTGATGATGATAGAGACTCCCGTTGGATTTTTGCCAGAGCACATTTGGCTAGTTTGTGGCCCTAATACCACTTGATACCAGAGCTGTCCGCCTTGGGTGACCCTACCAGGAACAAGTTCCTGACAACATGGCTCTGACAGTACCAAGTTTATGTAGCCCTGTCATGTTGAGGAGGGGTTGGACTTTTGAAACAATGTGCTAGATGGCCATTGAGCAAAGAGCTTCCTCCGCCCTTTTACTGGTCTTGCTTTTTGTCCTGTGGGGTTACCAGTTTAGTTGCCAATAATCTGACTAAGAAACAGGTAGTACTGGGTTACATAGTACAAGTAGCATTTTGAGTTAACTGACACAAAATAAATGTAAATGCAAGATAATTATCTCCCTTGTTTTGTTCGGCCATCCTACTGCGTGGGTACAAAGCACTGTTCAACACTGGTAAAAGTCACATGAGCGTGTGGCACTAGTTTTCAATTCTTTTAGCAGGCAGGAACCGAGGAGACAAGAAGGTTAGTGTCTGCGTGGAACTTTTCCTCCCTTTTTGAAGTAATGACAGTCAACTGGTGAAGACACTTTTATTTGTAAAAATATGAGAGTTGTCACTTATCCTCCTGTTTCGCAACTGGTCTTCAACGTGAAACTACAATAGAATACAAAGGACTATGTAGTTTCTCTAATACATAACTAATAAAATCAAAAAATGAGGAAAAGTTCCACGCAGACACTAACCTTCTTGTCTCCTCAGTTCCTGCCTGCTAAAAGAATTGAAAACTAGCGCCACACGCACATGTGACTTTTACCGGTGTCAAACGGTGCTTGTAGACACGCAGTAGGATGGCCAAACAAAACAAGGAAGATAATTATCTTGCATTTACAATAAATATTAATAAAATAACAACACAAGTAATAATCAACACATAATAATAATAATAATAATAATAATAGTAATAAATATTATTAATAATAATAATAATATAAATAATAGTAATGAATTATATTATTAGTAATTATTAAATGATAATTATTAATGTTTATCTAAAAAATTAATAAATAATTTAGATTTTAGAAATATAATTAAGACTCATTTCTATAATTCAATTTTTGCCCACAGACATTCTTTGATTTGTTAATTTTTTATGGGACATCATTTGAGCCTACCTTGGTAATCCTTTGAAGATTCCTGAGTATTGATAATAATCTGGTAATCCTTGGTAATCCCTTGTTAAAGATTCCTGTTGGCCTTAAGACAGAGCGCTTGTTTAGTGGAATTGGATCCTTGGTAATGTCCTGAGTATTGGTAATCCTGTGTCCCTCCTCAATGAGTGCAATTAGAATTATGGCCAATGTGGGGGGTTTAAGTAGTGTATTGGCCACGCAGTATGGTTGGTGATTGGCTGGAGTAATAAACCACATGACTTAGGCTAGTCTATAAATCCAGGTGGGGAACTGGAGCACACCTTATATACACAAAATATAGGAAGCGCGTGGTGTAATGGTTAAAGTCATAGGAAATGGACTCGTCGCCCCAAGTTCAAATCCTGGACATGGTAATTGCATTTCACTTAGCGCTAATACCCTTGGGAAAGGTATGAATTTTACTCTCCCTCCAGCTATGGGTAAATAGTAGGGCAGACTGGGCTCTTTAACCTTGGTTAGGCAACTGGTCTAGGAGAAGGAAAACTCTGAATTCAAACCTGTTAAACTCCACTTAAGAAATTGACCTTATGTCACGTCCTGCTTGTGCATATGGGTCGGTAAATATATATATATATATATATATATATATATATATATATTCATACTACTTATGGTTTACATAATATATGGTGTGGTTAATTTGCATACATTTAATTTAACAAAACCAGGTTTGATAAATAATTAATTGGTTTTATTGATCTCTAATATTATTGTTTTATTCTCCAACATATTAAAATCAATCATATGAATGATTTTATATAGAAACCATTTAGAATATAATTAAAATAAGTGTAATCTTTTTATCTGCAATCTTATTTAATTTCATTAGTCTTTCTAATTTAATATATTTCTTTACAACAGTTGTTACTGTTCCCAGAGTGAAAATCTGGATATTTTGAAGTAAAAATGAGGATAACTCATGTTTGTACTTATCATGGTAAGTTTTCCATAAACAAACATTCATAACAAATAAAGAACATTCATCAGTAATAATTTTTAAATAATTAAAAATCTTTGAAAATATATTGTGCAAAATTATCCATTTTTAAACACATTTTTTAAGATAAATTAGATAAATCTTGATTTATGGTAAAAATATTGAATACAATATGGCACCATCTAGACATTTAAAATTAATTATTGAATTTTTAAGTGAATGAAAATAGACCAATTGAATCAGAAAAAAATATGTTTTATTCACATCAATTCCTCCCCACCCACCCCCCAAAATGCTACATAAATTATTTCCTGAGTTTTCAGATAATAACTTTTGAATTTTCAAAGCGCTTTTTTCAGGTATTGAATTTTTATTTTTTATTTTTTTATGTTCTTCAGGATTTGGTCTTTTTTACCCCTTACATTCCAAATTGATAAAAAAAAAGTTTGTTTTTGTTTTTTAATAAAATAATCTGGACCGTATGACCTTTAGACACCCCTTTTTGATCTCGATTAAGAAAGGACATGTTTTTTCATTTATACCGTCAATATCCGGTTGTTTTAACAGACGATTTTTAGATTTTTTTTTAAATCATAAAACTAACCCCTAACCCTAACTCCTAACCATAACCCCTAACAAACAACCGGATATTGACAGTGTAAAGGAAAAACATGTCCTTTCTTAATCGAGATCAAAACGGGTGCCTAAATGGTCCAATAATCTATCCATTATAAACTTAAATCATCAACGAATAAAGTTGCGAAAATGCCATCAAAAATTGGACGACTCCTTGATTTTGGGAAATTGTTTTGGAATTAAGAAATTTTCAAAATATTATTATCTCCCTTTGTTACTTTTACTCATCCCTGTGTGTGTGTGTGTGTGTGTTTATTGGAACTTCTTTCTATTTAAACAACCAGAGTAACCTCACCTTGGTAGTTGACTTTGATTTCAGTAAGGAGACACGTGCGCAGTTTAAAGAAAAACATTCATTGTACAACGTCTTCCTAATTACATTATCAAACACAATATATTTCTGTAAAGAAAAAAGAAATCAAATGAGTGAATGTAGGAATCAGTAAGTATGATAATTTAATTGATTATTTCTTTACAAATAAAAATGTCTACATAGCTGTATGTGCCACGCCTTGATTTTCTAAATGATTTAGAAAGTCAAGGCGTGGCACATACAGCCTGAAGTTTCATTCAAATAAAATTCGTCTATGAGATTTTGACTAAATCTCATAGACGAATTTTATTTTAATTAAATAAGTTGGGAGAATTTATTTTGGTTTACATCTTCTTATTATAATGGAGATTGTATGTTTGTCTGTCTGTAACCGAAACTAAATCACTATTCAAGTCACGATTCCCTTAGTTTTTGACGTCACATTTACCATGAATTTATTTTTATTTAAACCTCAATTATTGATAAAATTGTTATACCTTATTAATACTGTTGACCATATCTACGTACTAATAACATGTAATTGTATTTATATATACAACAAAATAGCGATTTACAGTGTGAACGAGAAGGCTAATTTGCATATTGATATTTAAAATTTGATTTTAATAAATCAATGCTTAGTATTATTGATTTCTAATTATTTGGTTTTCTCTTAACGAATCTGAGCAAAGATCTCGGGGATAAACTTAAAAGAAATCCATAAACAAGACGAAAGAACTGTAATTTTATTAAATACTTCATAATCTAACTAAATAGATAAATTAGGAAAAATGAAAGACGGGAGTGAAAGAAAATCATGGAAGAGTTAAATCTAAAGCTGTTCTATTTTTCGATTATACCCCTCAGTTTATCATTTTCTAAATAGTTTATAATTTGATACAATATTTTATAACATCAAAACCTAAATACTTGCACCCGAAGGAAGGTGCATATATTTGCTAGTTCGTATTAATTGAGTGGTTGGTTACCAAATGAATTTCCGACACAGTTCTTTATTAAAGAATTTAATAAAATCCATTACAAAAATCACTAACATTTATTAATTTTTGTTACTTATGATGTTGATGTTCAATAATGTGTCTTACGAAATACAAATGAATATTTTATTTTTATCTATTTTTAAAAAAATTATTGTAAATGAAATTTTTTTTTAATGTGTGTTATGCTATTGTTTGAATTTAAATAAATATTGTTTATGAAACAAAACAGTGTTTACTTTCATAAACAATATTTATTTATTCGTAGTGAATTTATTTATTTATAAAGAATATATTATTTTTAATTTATAGAAATTGCAAGTTCTTTTTTAATATAAAACTTTAAAGACTTAATCATGAAATTGTTAATGTTCTCAAATTTAAACTGTTATTTTATTTTCAAACTTATAGTAGAACGATGACGTAGACGTATGTCATTTGAATATTCTGGAATTAAATGACACTTATTATTTCCCCATTTTATCTTGCCACTGCTGTCCTAGTGACCCAAATGAATTCAGGTGTAACTATAAATACCGCCATTGCATTATACGTAAATTTATAAAATTGAAAAAAAAAAAAGGATAAACAGCTCAATAACTAAGTCACCTTTTAATTTCTTTACAAATAAAAATATTTGTTTGTTGAAAAAGATTTATATTACTTTGTTTAATATCTAAGATTTAATCTCAAAGTGAATGTTCGAAAATTCATTCATGTTTTTTTGTTCTTTTTTTCACTCATGAGTTGTTAAGATATTTTATAAGTTCATATTTCTATTAATAAATATATTTGATGTGACATCAGCAGGAACTCAGACTCCGCCCAAGGTTTGTTCCCGCTTTTTTCAACCGTTGTAAAATTAATTAGTTCGTAATAAATCATTGTTGAATCCACCTCGTGTGTGTCCATCTCCTCAACTTATCTTGTACCTATTGTAAATTATGTATTATGTAACACTCTATTTGGGAGAATATGTGCTTTTTAATTTTAGTCAGACCTAATTTTTGAAAGTTAATTCATTTATTTTTAATTAGGCGGGATTTTAACTACTTAAATGTGAGGCTAAACAAATCGAGAAAAATCAATCTCTGAATATATATTTCGACCTATTAGGTCTCATCAGCAGAGCTATAGATACGAGGATCGCCTAGCGTGTGACTCGAACCCTTTGTGACGAAACGGCACGCCGGCATAACACTCTGTGTTATGCAACACTCTGACGAATATCCAACCTTAACATGAGTCTCAACAATAACCTTTGCATACACAATTTTAAATTATGGAAGCCCAAAAAGTAAACAAGATTAATCAAGTTTTGTTTTCTATTTCTCTCCGAAAAAGATCTAAGTGATATACTTTACTGATGTTTTAAAAATGTAATTTCTTTTGAAAGTTTTAATCAATTAATTTCTTCATTTTTTTATTTATTTATATTTTTTTTAAAATAATTTCTTGAATTTATATTTTGATTTGAAAAAAAAAATCTATTTAGAATTTTTAAAATTAATCAATTAATTTATCTATTTATATTTTTTATTTGTATTAAAAATGTTTAATTACTTGAATTAATTAATTTAATTATTTCTATTTTTATAAAAATCATTTTAGAATTTTTTAATTGATGAATTCATTCACATATTCGTATTTAAAAAAAAATTATATATGAAATATTTAATTACAGGAATTAATCTAATTATTTATTTAAAAAATCATTTTAGACTTTTTTAATAAATCAATTCATCTATTTACTCATATACCGGCCCTTGCCAACTCAGCATATGAGTAGCATAGGGATCGGTGCGGTAAAGTAAGGAACTGATGGTAGGTGTGACGCTTATTAAGAATTCTGGGGTATGGAAGTTATCGTCCTTGTCTACGAGCCTCTGTTTCGAACCAACCAATCACGATCCAGCATACTTTGGCGGCAAAGCCGAATTAGGCAGCTCGTCCTCTCTCTTCTGATCCAGCAACGTAAGGGAACAGACCCTAAAAAGGGTCGCTCCTCTTCAAACACACAGCATCGGAGTCGGACGCAAAACAGATGTCCATCATATCCGTACGGACAGAAGGCCGTAGCAAGGTCTCCGTTAATACCCTATCTCAGGATTCCCAGATAAGTGACAAATTATATTTGCGCAGACGAACTAAAGTTTGCAATTTCTTATGGTTTTATATGCAATACATGTCCTTTATTCAAAACTAGTTGTTTGCTTTATTTCTTTGATTCTTTTACTGTCTTTTTTTCTTTCTCGCTATCTTTTCTTTCTGTCTTTCTTTTTCAGTTTTTTCTTTTTTATCACGGTCATTTTCTTTCTTTCTTTCGTTCTTTCTTTGTCATTTTTTCTTTCTTTCTCTCTTTTTTCTTTCTTTCATCACGGCCGTTTTCTTACTTTTGTTTGTTTGTTTGTTTCGCTCTTTTTATCAAGGTCGTTTCTTTTTTTCTTTCTTTCTTTCTTTGTCAATTGCTGTCTTTGTTCTCCAGTTTGTTTCCTTCTTTTTATCGCAGTCATTTTCTTTCTTTCTTTCTTTCTTTCTTTCTTTGTCAGTTTCTTTCTTTCTTTTTCAGTTTTTCTTTCTTCTATTACGGTCAATTTCTTTCTTTCTTTCCATCACAGTGGCTTTCTTTCTTTCTTTCTCAGTATCTTTTACTTGGAAACTTCGCCACTCCATGTGACTAATTTTTTATATGCTCCACCTCAGATGAAAAAACAACCTCCTTGGTCTGTTGCATACTGGGATTTTCACTAACCCAAATCAATATAACGTTGTATACCCTTCTTACTTCTTACTCTGGTCGTCTTTTCTTCTGGCCGGCTTTGGTTATATCTTCTAACATCTTGGTCGGGTATATCTCCTACGGTCTGGTCTTCTATTGGGATTCCGGGTCTGGTTTCTGTTGGGGATCACTCCTTATCAGAAGCCCTGTGTCATTGTTAGTTTTTAGGTAATAAACACAAGACTTCGATTTACGTTGATGTTACTTTATTTATAAATCCCCAACCAGACATTCTGCGCAGTGAGACTTACATGTTGCTAGCTCGGCTTCTAACTTCTAACTGACTCTTACTTACTTAGTATCCTTAAACCGGAAGAGGGCCTTCTATGGGGGTTGCGGTTCTCACGATCCATCCCCGCAAGGCAAGGTGAGATTGAGGTCAAACGCCGTCACTCACCCTCAAGGCCATCAGTTGCACTAATCGCCATTATGATTTCTACAATACCTTATAAAAGCATTAGGGATCCAATAATTATGTAACAGGTCTTGCACTAGTGAGTTGACTGATACCGACTTTAGGCCACCCCAATGACTTTACTTATATTTTTATTTATATTTTTTGAAATGTTTAATTACTTGAATGACTTAATCTCTGAATGTTTGAGATGAGGCTTGAAGATTAGTATTATTAGTGTTATTCGGACTATTGTCCCAATCTTCATTGTTATTTGTACAACGTTTCGGCCGATATACCCTCCGGCCTTCTTCAGCTATTTCTTGTCGGACTCGGGAACCAGCTATGGTTAGCGGAATGAGAACAGGATACCCCCGTGGAATAAATAAAGGGTTAGGTTCAAAGTTCCGTGATGGCTCCCGAATACGACAAGAAGGTTCCCGAGTTCGAAAAGAAGGTTCCCGAGTCCAAGAAGGTTCCCGAGTCCGACAAGAAATACCTGAAGAAGGCCGGGGGGTATATCGGCCGAAACGTTGTACAAATAACAATGAAGATGGGGACAATAGTCCGAATAACACTAATAATACTACTTGAATGACTTAATCTAATTATTTATACTTTTATTAAAAAATAATTTTGAAATTTTTTAATTAATTCATATTGTTTTTATTTAATATTATTTTTAAGAAATATTTAGTACTCTTAAATTACTTAATGTTTTCTTTAAATATTCCTTATGTTTTAATATTCCTTTTAATTTTTTTTTTTTTGGGGGGGTTGAGTTTTAAAGTGGGGGGTCGATATACAAGGTACGTATTATGATAAACTGGACCCTCATTTTATGACTATATTTATGTTTTTTCTTCGTCCTTTATGAAAATCTGACGCCTGTAATTTTAGAGTATGGGAGCCTAAAAAGAAAAAAAAACTTTGTAACTTTCTCTAATGCGTCATTTGACTGTAAAGTCAGCTCGTGTGTGTCCATCTCCTCAACATTATCTGTACCTATTGTAATATTATGTATTATGTAACACTCTATTTTGGGAGAATATGTGCTTTTTAATTTTAGTCAGACCTAATTTTTGAAAGTTAATTCATTTATTTTTAATTAGGCGGGATTTTAACTACTTTAAATGTGAGGCTAAACAAATCGAGAAAATCAATCTCTGAATATATATTTCGACTATTAGGTCTCATCAGCAGAGCTATAGATACAGGATCGCCTAGCGTGTGACTGCGAACCTTTTGTGACGAAACGGCACGCGGCATAACACTCTGTGTTATGCAACACTCTGACGAATATCCAACCTTAACATGAGTCTCAACAATAACCTTTGCATACACAATTTTAAATTATGGAAGCCAAAAAGTAAACAAGATTAATCAAGTTTTGTTTCTATTTCTCTCCGAAAAAGATCTAAGTGATATACTTTACTGATTGTTTTAAAAATGTAATTTCTTTTGAAAGTTTTAATCAATTATTTCTTCATTTTTTTATTTATTTATATTTTTTTAAATAATTTCTTGAATTTATATTTTGATTTGAAAAAAAAATCTATTTAGAATTTTAAATTAATCAATTAATTTATCTATTTTATATTTTTATTTGTATTAAATGTTTAATTACTTGAATTATTAATTTAATTATTTCTATTTTTTATAAAAATCATTTTAGAATTTTTTAATTGATGAATTCATTCACATATTCAGTAAGAGACACGTTATGCGCAGTTTAAAGAAAAAACATCATTGTACAACGTCTTCCTCAATTACATTATCAAACAACAATACATTTTCTGTTAAAGAAAAAAGAAATCAGATGAGTGAATGTAGGAAACAGTAAGTATGATAATTTAATTGATTAATTTCTTTTACAAATAAAATGTCTACATAGCTGTATGTGCCACGCCTTGATTTTCTAAATGATTTAGAAGTTCAAGGCGTTGGCACATACAGCCTGAAGTTTCATTCAAATAAAATTCGTGTATGAGATTTTGGACTAAATCTCATAGACGAATTTTAATTTTAATTAAATAAGTTGGGAGAATTTTATTTTGGTTTACATTCTTTATTATAATGGGAGATTGTATGTTTGTCTGTCTGTAACGAAACTAGATCACTATCAAGTCACATTCCTTAAGTTATTGACGTCACATTTACCCATGAAATTTATTTTTATTTAAACCTCAATTATTGATTAAAATTGTTATACCATTTAATACTGTTGACCATATCTACGTACCAATAACATGTAATTTTATTTATCAACAAAATAGCGATTTACAGTGTGAACGCAGAAGGCTAATTTGGCATATTGATATTTAAAAATCTGATTTAATAAATCAATGCTTAGTATTATTTGATTTCTAATTGTTTGGGTTTCTTCTTAACGAATCTGAGCAAAGATCTCGGGATAAATCTTAAAAGAAATCCATAAACAAGACGAAAGAACTGTAAATTTATTAAATACTTCATAAATCTAAACTAATAGATAAATTAGGAAAAATGAAAGACGGGAGTGAAAGAAAATCATGGAAGAGTTAAATCTAAAGCTGTTTCTATTTCGATTTACCCCTCAGTTTATCATTTTCTAAAATAGTTTATAATTTGATACAATATTTATAACATCAAAACCTAAATACTTGTACCCGAAGGGTGCATATATTTGCTAGTTCGTATTAATTGAGTGGTTGGTTACCGAAATGAATGTTCCGACATCAGTTCTTTATTAAGGAATTTAATAAAATCGCATTACAAAAAATCACTAACATTTATTAATTTTTGTTTACTATGATAATTTCAATAATGTGTCTTCGAAAACAAATGAATATTTTATTTTTTATCTATTTTTAAAAAATATTATTGTAAATGAAAATTTTGTTTTTTAATGTGTGTTAATTGTATTGTTGATTTAAATAAATATTGTTTAGAATAACAAAAAACAGTGTTTACTTTCATAAACAATATTTATTTTATTCGTAGTGAATTTATTTATTTATAAAGAATATATTATTTTTAATTATAGAAATTGCAAGTTCTTTTTTAATATAAAACTTTAAAGACTTAATTCATGAAATTGTTAATGTTCTCAAATTAAACTGTTATTTATTTTCAAACTTATAGTAGAACGATGACGTAGACGTATGTCATTTGAATATTCTGGAATTAAATGACACTTATTTATTTCCCCATTCTTATCTTGCCACTGCTGTCCTAGTGACCCAAATGAATGCATGTGTAAACTATAAATACCTGCCATTGCATTATACGTAAATTTATAAAATGGAAAAAAAAAAAAAAAAAAGGATAAACAGCTCAATAGAACTAAGTCACCTTTTAATTTCTTTACAATAAAAATATTTATTTGTTGAAAAAGATTTATATTACTTTGTTTAATATTTAAGATTTAATCTCAAAGTGAATGTTCGAAATTCATTCATGTTTTTTTTCTTTTTTCACTCATGAGTTGTTAAGATTTTTTATAAGTTCATATTTCTATTAATAAATATATTTGATGTGACATCAGCAGGAACTCAGACTCCGCCCAAGGTTTGTTCCCGCTTTTTTCAACCGTTGTAAAATTAATTAGTTCGTAATAAATCATTGTTGAATCCACCAAGGTGGATGAGCAATTCATGACATGCAATACTCCACTTTGGCCCTATCTTGGGCTAGACGGGCGGTCGGAGAGGCCCCCTCTGATCAATCGGCTGGTCACATCAAGCCCTAGCACCTATATGATTATCCCAACCCTATTGCCCTTATGGCAAGCCCCAACCCCTTTTTATCATATGGGTGCTAAAAGGTGGTGACTGGGGTCTACATGTCCTGGGAATGACATTAAACTCTATCTGATGGTGAGGTTCCAGTTCTGGAGGTTTGGGGAATGTGGAGCACCCTTTCATCACCATTGCTCCCTGGTCCACTCTGACTCGGAGCGGTAGTACCTGTTAGGGTCCCATCTATGGGTTAAATAGAAAAATGTATTTATAAAAAATTTGTATTATCCATTAAGAATTGATTTATTTCAAAACTTTATCCGCATTAAATGACCCACTGAGGTTGATATGCCGTAAAAAAAAAAAAAACCAAACCAAACTTTACTTATATTTTTTGAAATGTTTAATTACTTGAATGACTTAATCTATTTATACTTTTATTAAAAAATAATTTTGAAATTTTTTAATTAATTCATATTGTTTTTATTTAACATTATTTTTAAAGAAAATATTTAGTACTCTTAAATTACTTAATGTTTTCTTTAAATATTCCTTATGTTTTAATATTCCTTTTAATTTTTTTTTTTTTTTTGTGGGAAAGTGAGTTTTAAAGTGGGGGGTCGATATACAAGGTACGTATTATGATAAACTGGACCCTCATTTTATGACTATATTTATGTTTTTTCGTAGTCACTTATGAAAATCTGACGCCTGTAATTTTAGAGTATGGAAGCCTAAAAAGATAAAAAAAAAACTTTGTAACTTTCTCTAATGTGTCATTTGACTGTAAAGTGGGGTTTCAATTTACATTGTAAGCATCATCATAAACTGGATCCTGATTTTATGTCTGTGTTTCTGAAAGTATCAGCTTTTTATTTCTCGTTCACCATGACTACAATATAACACACGTAATTTTACAATACGGAAGCCCAAAAAGGAAACAAAATTATTTAAGTTGCAGTTTCTATTTGTCTCCGAAAAAATACAACAAGTAAAGTAGGTGGAGTGACCTATTGTCGGCATCAACAAATTTCACTTAAACTACTACTACTACTACTACTACTACTACTACTACTAATAATAATAATAATAATAATAATAATAAATTATTACTACTACTACTACTACCACAACGTCTACATTACAGTCTGCTTTCGTTTTCTCTTCAATACTACTACTACTACTGCTACTACTAATAATAATAATAATAATAATAATAATCAAAAAATAGTAACTTGATGAGCATCAGTTTAAAAAAATAGAGGAAAATGATATTACATATGTATTTAATTTAGCCATAGGCACTTTTATCGTCTGCTAGGAATTTTAAAAGCAAATTAAAAATAATTAAATCTATTATTTAAGGTCAAACTTTGTCTAAATCGATAAGTAGTAACATAATGACCATCATTAAAAAAAGAAAAATATCATTACATATGCAGTTTATTTTTAAAAGATTTAAAAACCATTAGTTTTGGTCAATTTCGACGCAATCCGCCATTCAGCCTCTTTTTCGATGGTTTTAAATGCTTGTTTACAGTTTTAACGTAACATTCGTGATTGCAAAAAAATTACCAAAAATCAGGTAATTATCCGATTTTAATGAAATTTTCAGTATTGATTTAACAATTAATGAATTTCATAATGCATCAGTTATTTTATTTCAAAACTTTAATTTAGTATTTTTGCTATGAAAAATTAATATATAAAATTCATTCAAAATAAAAATATTCTGATGTTCATTTTAAAATGTTATATTTATAGATTCTAGAAATAAATATCTATTTAATGCAAACCTTATTTTAGACACATAAAGTAATAAGTTTTGAAGAAAAACTCTATTAAAAATGTACCCTCTCCCCTTTTTAAGCAGAAAAAATATCAGTGTATAATTTTTCTTTTATAAGCTAATAGCCAATTAAATAATTATCGAAATGAGTAAAAGAAAATCTCCAAAAAATTAATTATCTATTATTTTTTTACATTTTATTTTTCGATTTTCGGTACTTATTTTCTCATAGAATAACCACCGTAAAAATCATGTTTTTGTTTCTATTCATAACTATAATTAGTACAAAATAAGACCAACTTGAAAAAAATATTACGCCCCCAACATAAGGGGGTCAAAAATAAGTAACCTGAAAAAAATGAGAAAGTTTTGAAATAAAATAAATAATGCTTTATAAAGATCGTTTATTGATAAATAAACACTGAAAATTTCATTAAAATCCGATAATTCCCTGAATTTTGGTAAATTATTTTCTGTAGGGGGGGTGGATAAAGTCATTTTGTCAAAAACGCATTTTAGGTTCATTTTGCCAGTAGCTAATTTAATTTTAAATACATATTAAACATTAAATTAGCCTCAAAATTTAAGAAATTCGATGCTAATCTTGTGTAACAACTTATGCACATATCAAACATATAAAAATAAAAATTAAAAAACTCATAAATGTTTCTTCTTAGAAATCAATAACAAATAAACACTAACTACACTGTGCATAGAAAAATTACAGACTTGTTGATATTTTATTCAAATGAAGTATCTTCTTTTTTTTTGTTCAAAACTTGTGGAAAAACTAATGTGATACTACACATTGCACCAACTGCAGAATGCATTTGAAGGCATGCAAGTGTGTGTATATATATATATATATATATATATATATATATATATATATACAGGTTTCGTTGAATTGAACAGACAATTCCTGTCTGACAAGTCTTTCGTTGATCCTTTCTAATCTTCGGGCCATCCTTCTGGTGTCAGGGTGGAACTGGTATACCAGTCCACCGAATGTTTCGTCACTAGCGCTTTCGGCAATACACTTTGCCATCCTCAGGTGGGAAAACGATGGAATATATATATATATAAAATGTTGTTTTGGTTCCAACGGGAGAAAATTTAATATTTCATAAAAAAAGAAGGTCCGCAAAATGTATTATGTTCTCAGAAAAAATGTTTTATTCTTTTTATTTTACATACACGACACATGTTTCTGATCTGTTGTCGTCTTCAGGCATTTAGTTTTTAATTTTGCAGAATATGTCCGATATTTGAAAGGTTGTGTGTTTCTGCAATTTTTCTATTGTAATATATATATATATAGGTGTAAGTAATAATTAGTTATGTGAAAATATAGTATGTAAGATTATGAACACATGAGTGTCTGTGTGTTTGGAGGGGAGATCATGTGTGTATACATGAGTGAATATGACTAAGGAACGAATAATTAAATAAAAAAGGAGTGATAGGAAGATATTTGATATCCAACCAAGACAAATGTTTATTTTCGGTCTAATTATTCATTGTGTTAATTGATTACGGGACATTTGTTTATCTGTTGTGCCAGTATCATTATTGTTCTAGTCTTAGTATTTCAAACCAAAAAAAAAAAAACATCTGGAGATGAGATTGAGTGTCCAGCAAGGTTAGTCATGAAGGAGATGGTGGGAGTGGAAGTATATATATATATATATATATATATATATACAGTCAATCCCAGCTAAAAAAGGGGAGTTGAGATTTTAGTTGGCAGAAGAATGGAGTTTTAGTTTGGAGTCGAGTTTTTAGTTGACAGAGGAGTTGAGTTAGTTGCTGGGAACCGAAGAGTTGAGTTTTGGGAGCAGAGATTACAACATTAGCAGAAGTCCTTAAAAGAACAAGAGGGGGCATTTTGCCCCCTCTCATCTCGACAGTACAGAGAAGAATGTGTGATTAGCAGATAGAAATGAAAGAAGGAAGCAATGCAAGAACTATATACCTCATCTCTGCCATTTGAATGTTCACCTGATTTGACTTTGTTTGTTCCTCTCTTATTCGCTCTTTGATAATTGATTGTAAACCCCCTGGAGGAGCCCTGAGGCAGTATTACGTAAACAAGTGGAAGTCCTAAGTGAGGGTCAAGTAAGCAGACGATCATGAGACGATCATGGCCAGTAAAGTTGGAAAAACTAGAAGTTGCAGGAAATGCAGTAATGTTGGGAAGTACAGGAAGATGCACAGCAAAAGGTGTCTACGGCTGCCCTCGCTCTTGGGAAGGTGTTACACTAACCTCATTAAAAAATTCTTGTTTTTGTTTACAAAAATCATTGGGAAATATGTTAAAAATATGATGACGAATAAGTTACACATTGATAAACAAAAACCAAAAAATCAGGGAATTATCTCATTTGTATAAAATTTGTATTGTTGACTAATTAATCAATGGATTTTATAATGCATCACTTATTTTATTTAAAAAATTGCTGATTTATTTCAAGTTACTTCCACCCCCACCTTTTGGGGATTAATAACAGTTAAGCTATTTTTTAGGGCTATGTCTCTATATTTTACACTTTGAGAATGTGAAGACAAATTTGGCAACTCCAGGTTTGTGTCATTCATTAAGGACTCAAGAAGTTCATTTTCTGAAAGTTCTTCCATAAATTCAACTTTGCAAATGGTTAATCAAGTGTAGTTCCAAAATTGATGGTGGTTATTTGTTGTTTTTTTTGTTTTTTTTTTCAATCTTTTTTTGCCTGGTTTTCCACACCTGAAAGAATATAAAAGTTTATTTATTGAGTTAACTTAGAAATGTAATCCTCCTTACTTTAGTTTTAATGATGAAATTAGAACAATCTTTAAAAGTTAATTTATTGACATAACCAATTTAATCAGTTTTATATGAATAAATGTTTACTTACCTTTAGGCCAAATTTTTTTATAGCCTCTTCCCTCACTTCCAGTTCACCTGACTTCACTATTGAGTACAAAATATTTTCAGGCTGCAGAGTAAAATCATTATTCTAAATATTTTTCAATGTAATGTGTTGGAATTCAAGAGGCTGTTGCTTAATCCTTTTTATCATATTGAAAATATACAGTTGCTGGTTATGGACTATTTTAAAAATTTTTGGACCCTGTATTTCTAACAAGATAAAGCCCATTTTGTTTGAATTCAGAGTTTTCAGAATGTCCGGAAGAAAGGGAAAGAAAAAAAATTTCGGAAGTTTAAATCTTTCGATCGTTTGGGTCAGAGTAGATTCAAAACAGATGATGCAATTATAAGGCCGTACAGAGCGATTGAAATGACCATATCGGAAGTAAAAATCTCAAGTGGGTCAGAAGAACTCCCAGAATCGGCAGCGATCAAGACAGTCCTTTGAAGTGACCAGACTAAGGGCGCAAGACAAGATAACCAAGATGTCGGTTGACCAGGATTATCTTGGACACTTGTAGAAAATATTTTTATAGTTTTTCCTTTTCCACTTAAGAAAAGATAAAACTCTTTGTTGAAAATCTTATAGAAATGAATTAAACCTATATGTATTTAAGACCCCACATTTTGTTGGAAAACACTTGAAAAACGTCGGAAGAACCGAACCTCTGTCGATTTAGTGGAAGTGAATTCTATTGGCTGATTAGAACTAGAGGAGGCAGTACTTTTCCAGAGTAGGAAGTCCAGAGAGAGTTATAAATATCTTTATGCCAACCAGAAATAAAAAAGTTCCGATTGAAATATCATTTAACTGAAACGTTTTTGCTTGAGAATCAGATGAAGTTGTGATTGCTTGGGAATCACGTGAGCTGGCTGGGCCAGTGGAGAAGATGATACTGAGAGCCAAGAGAAACTGACTTCAGCTAAGACCATCAAAAAACTTAGTCAAATTTACAAACTGTTTTGCACAATACTTGCAGAAGACCATAAGTTATTAATTACAGGTCCATCACTCCCACAGTCTTGAGAAATAATTGTGTGTATTCTTTTATATTTTGAATATAAATGTTGTTGAGTTTGAAGAAGAAAAAGAGTTGTTGTTTTTTATGCGACCATTAGGCCGCCGTTAGCCTTGGAAATCAGTTTCTATAGTAGATTTCTAGTCGTTTGAGATCTGAACACAACGTGGGCATTCGGCTAGACTTTCGGCAAATATAGAGACCCTGCAATCCATGATTGATGCAGAAAATCCGATCTTGATGGCCAATTTCGGAAATTCCGTGAGCTCTTTAGCTCAGTAGCGACCAATGGGTTATACTAAGAGTATTAGCGTTATGTGAAATGTTATGGAACTTATCATCCCTGCGTATACTTGATAAGTCTGTGAAATTTGGCAGAAGTTTCTTGTGGGTAAGCACCTCGAGTCCATAGATACATTAGCCTAATGGCCAAAGTTAACCATCTTGCCTGATTTTAGACCTAATTTTCCATCCAAAAAATCTTGGGTCCACCTTTCCTCTAGAAATAGCTACTGTTTATACCAAGAGAAACCTCTAGTAACAATTCAACTCATCTATTTCCTTGAACAAGAAGTAATTAAGAACTTTGATGGAATAAAAATAAAAAGTGTCTCCTCACAGAACTTTAATTAAATCAAAGGGTGTGCCAAAAATATTCTCAACTAAATATTTTAAAATGCTAATTCCCAAAAAATAAAAACAAATTTTTAAGTCTTTTCCAACTACAGCTGAAAATGATAAGTTGTCTTTCTTACATCTAATTCTGTTTGTTTTTCAAGGATTATAAAACATCTGACCAAAGTAAAATTGTTTTGTTGGCTACATATTTAAGTGTGAATAATTTTCTTTCATATTCATTGATAATGGAGTGTCCTTTTCTTTTAAAATAAATATTTGGCCAAAGTAAAACATCTGACTGAAGTAACCGTGTTTTGTTGGCTACACATTTGAGTGTGAATAATCCTTTCATATATTTATCAATAATGGAGTGCCCTTTTCTTTCTAAATAAATCTTTGACCAAAGTAAAACATCTGAGTGAAGTAAACTTGTCTTGTTGGCTACATATTTGAGTGTGAATAATTGTCTCTCATATTTATCAATAATGGAGTGTCCTTTTCTTTCTAAATAAATCTTTGGCCAAAGTAAAACATCTGACTGAAGTAAACTTGTTTGTTGGCTACATATTTTAGTGTGAATAATTTCTCTCATATTTATCAATAATGGAGTGTCCTTTTCTTTTAAATAAATCTTAGTCCTAAGTAAAATTTCTGAAATTGATGATATTTTTTTATGTCTGAATATGAATGACCTGATATAACACTATTTATCCTAGATGTTGTAATTGCATTTCACTTAATGCTAATACCCTTGGGATAGGTATGAATTCTACTCTCCCTCCAGCTATGGGTAAATAGTAGGTCAGACTGGGCTCTTTAACCTTGGTTAGGCGACCGGTCTAGGAGAAGGAAAACTCTGAATCCAAACCTGTTAAACTCCGCTTAAGAAATTGACCTTGTGTCACATCCTGCTTGTGCGGAAGGGTTGGTATATATATAGATATAGCACTATTTATTTTCTCACTTTAAAAAGTCACTTGTTTTCTATAATTAATCATACCTGTTTTTTATTTACAGATATCAAATGCAGTGGAGGACAGAAAGAAAAAATACTGATGAGAAAACCTATTCTTGCCAGGTGTGTGAACCTGAATATTGACATCATCAAATATTGAATCCAAAAAATAAAGTACAGAATCAAACTCACATTTCAAATTTTACATGCAAATTCACATAAAGGAGAAGCCCTATTCTTATCAAGTGAGCATATCAGTAATTTCACATTGTTCTTATATATAACAGTGTGAATCATATGCAAACAGAATCTTAAAAGAAACCAATTTCTTGTGAAGTGTATGGATTTTGACGGACTTGCAATTTGGAAATCCACATGCAAATACATGGAAGAGTGTTTTCTCATAATTCTTAAAAAAGAAATATGGAAATAGATAAGAAAGACAAACCATGTTCTTGTGAAGTTTGTGGATCAGCATTTTCACATAATCAATATTGAAAATACATATGCGAACACACACTGGTGAGAAATTTCTTGTGAAGTTTGTGGATCAGCATTTCCATAAGTCAATATTGAAAGTACATATGCGAACACACACTGGTGAAAAACCTTTTTCTTGTGAAGTTTGTGGATCAACTTTTTCCCAGAATAGCCATTTGAAAAGACACATGCGAACACATACTGGCG
This sequence comes from Doryteuthis pealeii, assembly GCA_023376005.1. Taxonomy (NCBI): domain Eukaryota; kingdom Metazoa; phylum Mollusca; class Cephalopoda; order Myopsida; family Loliginidae; genus Doryteuthis; species Doryteuthis pealeii. The sequence continues at coordinate 56,312,559 of CM042168.1, forward strand.
AGAAACCTTTTTCTTGTGAAGTTTGTGGATCAGCATTTTCCCAGAATGGACATTTGAAAATTCACATGCAAACACACACTGGTGAGAAACCGTTTTCTTGTGAAATATGTGGATCAACATTTTTCATGAAGATACATTTGAGAGATCACATACAAACACACACTGGTGAGAAACCTTTCTCTTGTGAAGTTTGTGGAGCGACATTTTCCCGGAGGAGCTCTTTGAAAACCCACATGCAAGCACACACTGGTGAGAAACCTTTTTCTTGCAATGTTTGTGGATCAGCATTTTCAGTGGGGGACTCTTTGAAAAAACACATGCAAACACACACTGGCGAGAGACCTTTTTCTTGTGAAGTTTGTGGAGCAGCATTTTCCCGGAAGAGCTCTGTGAATGACCACATGCGAACACACACTGGTGAGAAACCTTTTTCTTGTGAAGTTTGTGGATCAGCATTTTCAATGGGGAACGCTTTGAAAATACACATGCGAACACACACTGGTGAGAAACCGTTTTCTTGTGAAGTTTGTGGATCTTCATTTTCAGTGAAGTACTCTTTGAAAATACACATGCGAACGCACACTGTCGAGAAACCATTTTCTTGTAAAGTTTGTGGATCAGCATTTTCACAGAGGTCCAATTTGCAAAAGCACATGCAAACCCACAATAATGAGAAATAGTTATCTTGTGAAGTTTGTGGATCAGTATTTTTTAAGAGGAGCAATTTGAAAGGCCAGATGTACACACACACAGGCGAGAAGCCTTTTCTACAAGCACAAGAAGGCCATCATCAATTGTCTGCATATTTTTATATACATGTACTCTTCTTTATTGTGAAATGTTGTAATACAGTTTTTTGTTAATATATATTTTAAGGTTCTTTTTTGCAGACGTCAGTGCTTTTAGTAGGATTTAGAATGTGAATTTGAAAATTTTTTAAAGAAATATTGATATGCCGTGTATTGGCTATACATATTAAACCGAAGTTATGTCATTGCTATATTCAATATATTTTGTTTTTAGAATATTTCATCATCTTGATACGTTTTTCTGCTTTTAGAAATAAATCAAATTTTTTTTGTCCACTGAACTTTGACTTTCTTTTGGGGATTTCTTTATGGATTGAAATAGACCCAGTGACAAAAAAGGCTCAATTAGTTTCCAATGTGACTTTGGAAAGGATCTTAATTATAAAAATGGAAATATTTTTCTTTTATCCACTCAACTTTGTCTTTATTTTTTGGCATAGGCCTTATCACAAAAAATCAATTCGTCTCCACTATTGACAACAAAAAAATTAGAAATTGGAAGTGATTTTAATTATAAAAATTGAAATTATATGAAAAATTATTTTTTCTATGAAAAAATACCTTGGAAGTGATTATTACTATAAAATTATTGACATTAATTTTTACCATAAAAATGAATTAGAAATTATTTTTTCTATAAAAATAACCTTGGAAGTGATTATTACTATAAAAATTATTGACATTAATTTTTACCATAAAAATGAATTAAAAATTATTTTTTCTATAAAAAAAATACCTTGGAAGTGATTATTACTATAAAAATTATTGTCATTAATTTTTACCATAAAAATGAATTAGAAATTATTTTTTCTATAAAAAATACCTTGGAAGTGATTATTACTATAAAAATTATTGTCATTAATTTTTACCATAAAAATGAATTAGAAATTATTTTTTCTATAAAAATTACCTTGGAAGTGATTATTATTATAAAAATTATTGCCATCAATTTTTACCATAAAATGAATTAGAAATTATTTTTTCTATAAAAATAACGTTGGGAGTGATTATTACTATAAAAATTATTGCCATCAATTTTTACCATAAAAATGAATTAGAAATTATTTTTTCTATAAAAATAACGTTGGGAGTGATTATTACTATAAAAATTATTGCCATCAATTTTTACCATAAAAATGAATTAGAAATTATTTTTTCTATAAAAATAACGTTGGGAGTGATTATTACTATAAAAATTATTGCCATTAATTTTTACCATAAAAATGCATTGAACTTTGCTTGTTCAAGAAGTGTAATATTTCTATCCAGTTATAATCATTTTCAAACATATATTCTACCCCTACATGGACCCCTGATATACTATCCCTCTATTTCAGAGTAATTATAACAAGGGGGTACTCCGCAATCCGCAGAAGTGGGACCTCATATTTCAGTGGTCTTATGGGGATTAAAATAAAATAAAAGCAAAAAAAAAAAAATAAAGCCAATCTCCCATGAGCCCTCAGACAGAAAGAACACTCTGGCCATTCACAAGAAAAAGGATCTACTTCTTACCACCAAGAAAATTCCTTGGCCATTCAAACTCAGGCCTTAAGTGGGATCAGACACACTATTACTGGATAGGAAGAAATGTCCTGTCTATGAGGTAACTAGGACCCACAAATAAATTCTGAAACCTAAATCTGCCTTTTTCCAGTTGCTCTTCCTTTTCCTCCCTTTAATTCCCTTGTTGGGATATATAGTTGGGATATTATTATGGACTCTCTCGTCAATTTTTCAACGCATGAGGGTTCACACACACAATGAACACCCACACAGTGATTTGTTTATAGTGGTGAAGGCTTGTGTTGGACCATCCACTTTTTGGCACAGTCGATAGGAAAGAATTGGTGCATCAAGGGTTGCCACAAACCCAATCAATGACCAACCCCAGGAATTTTGAATTCAGAGTTATCCCTCTCCTAGACTGGTTACCTACCCAAGGCTGAAGGGCCCAGTCTGCCCTACTATTTAACCTATAGCTGGAGGGAGAATATATGGATTCATACCTTTCCCAAGGGTATTAGTGCTATGTGAAATGCCAACAGCTTCGCCTAGGAATTAAAATCGAATCAAAAATATTTGGTATATATATATATATATATATATATATATATATATATATATATTAGTTGGGATATATATATATATATGTGTGTGTGTGTGTGTTTATGTATAGGACAGATATAAAAAGAAGACAGTAAAAAAGGAAAGTAAACTCACTAAAAAATGATTAAATCTGGAAATACTTTATTGTATTTTTTATCATCAGCTGATTGACTGTCTCACATTTGCCCAAAAAGCTATTTCTATTTTCTTAGTGACCAACAGTGAATAGGAGTCGTTCATTAAGGCAAGACACAAAAGTGTCTTTTCCCCATTTCTTACATTGGCATAAACTGCTATGCTGGATGAAGAGGAAGAGTTGATTTGTAAACACTATAGAAAAAGATGTCTTTCAAGATAGTACAAAGGAGTGGGTCATTAAGGTGAGATACAGAAGAAATGGTTCTATAGATATGGTCTCTTTTTTTTTTGAAGGGTTCAGTTGTAAACACCATAGAAAAAGATGTCTTTCAACATAGTTCAAAGGAGCGGCTCATTAAGGTGAAATACAGGAGAGATAACTCTATAAATATGGAGTTATCTTTTTTTGAAAGGTTCAGTTGTAAACACCATAGAAAAAGATGCCTTTCAACATAGTACAAAGGAGCGGCTCATTAAGGTGAGATACAGAAGAGATAGTTGTATAAAAAGGGAGTTTGAATATTCTCTTTTTGTTATGTCTTACTGAACTTTATTGGGGTTTGTTCTGCCTTTGATGGGTGCTAGAAGGCGGTGACTGAGGGTCTACATGTCCTGGGAATGATGTTAAACTCTATCTGATGGTGAGATTCTAGTTTTAGAGGTTTGGGGAATGTGGAGCACCCCTTCATCACCATTGCTCCCTGGTCCACTCTGACCCGGAGTGGTAGTACCTGTTAGGGTCCCATCTATGGGTTAAATAGAAAAATGTATTTATAAAAAAATTGTATTATCCGTTAATAACTGATTTATTTCAAAACTTTATCGGCATTAAATGACCCACTGGGGTTGATATGCCGTAAAACAAAACAAACCAAACCAAACCATTGTTCTGCCTTTGTTATGTTGTTTTTTTCTTTTGGACTCTTTGCTTGTGTATCTATTTGATTCCTGTTTTGGCTTTTAAAATTACCTTTGCCAACAGTCTTTGGACTTTAGGACAGATGTTACCCACTTATTGAATAAAGACAGAGAGGTTTATACTAGCGTTGATGATGATGTTGAACCCATAAACATTTGAAAGAAATGGCACCAGATCAGGCAATGTGTACAAAACAAAGGGATTAGGTTAAAAATTGTCAAATTTATTTGACAATAAAAAAGGAAATAAATAACAGTAATATATGTACATTCTTCTTTGCATTGGAAATGATTTTTTACTATAAAAATGAATTGGAAATTATTTTTTACTATAAAAATGCATTGGAAATGATTTTATTATAAAAATGCATTGGAAATGATTTTTTACTATAAAAATGCATTGGAAATTATTTTTTTTTATTATAAAAATGCATTGGAAATGATTTTTACTATAAAATGCATTGGAAATGATTTTTTTACTATAAAAATGCATTGGAAATGATTTTTACTATAAAAATGCATTGGAAATGATTTTTTACTATAAAAATGCATTCAAAATGCATTTTTTTACTATAAAAATGCATTCAAAATGATTTTTTTTACTATAAAAATGAATTCAAAATGATATTTTACTATAAAAATGCATTAGAAATTATTTTTTTTTACATTTCCAATGCATTTTTATGCATTAGAAATTAAAAGAAAACAAAACTGATTAGGTTTTAAATTTCCAAATTTATTTGACTTTAAGAAAATAAAACAACAGCAATTTATGTACTTATTTCTTTGATTATGCAATGTAATATATCAACAAAATATAATAGAGAAATGGATGAAAGGCTGCATCCTCCCACCCGAAGGCGATCTCCTGAATTACTAAGAACTATAGAGATATAACTCTTACTGCCATAGCTATTTAGGTTTAGAATTCTTTTCTTCTTAATCACATCTCACTTGTAGCAGGAAAAATTTTTGTTTTTCTTCATTCTGTTAAAGTCTTAATTTTCTACTACCTTTCAACTGATTGTCCAATTGGAGAGTGTAGTGAGAGAGGAGACCTACCTCATGCAACACAGTGTGACAGAGGTGGGCGTGAAGACTTGCCATATTCTCGAAGGAAGCGGGCTAGGCTTTGTCTGGCATGCAGGACTGACCTAGAGTCGAACCCGCGTCCTTCAGAATGTGAGCACTGGGGACGAGCAGTGAAATAGGAAATAGCAGAGTGGCCTGGATGTAGGTGGTTGTGCCGTAAGGATTGACGTGTACTTGCAGTGCTGATGAGTGTCGCATGTGCTGCACGAACAATTATGAGTGAGGAGCCTGGATGTGGTGAGATTGAGGTATATTTTAAGGACTTAACCTTGCAGACAAGGGAGAGAACAACTGCAGTAGTATTTTGTTGTCTAGACGAGCAGGACAAAGAAATAATTTTGGATATTGGATTTTGGAGCGTGATACAGTTGGGAGTGTTTAGACTGTCAATTGGAACCTTGCATCAGACTTGACTGTGACCCCCCACACACACACACACACACACTTTATCAGATGTTCTGTTTGCGTTATTGGATCTTTAAACATGAAGAGGGTTGATTGGTTCCAATAAATTGATCAGAGGAAACGCGTTCTCAAGGATTGAATGTAAACTTAACTCACAGTTAATCAGAAAGATTGAGTATAAGCCAGGGACCCCTCCCCACACACATACCAACCCAAGGACAATGGAGTGAACTAGAGAAAAGCTAAACAAACCAGAGAATGGAATTTAGGACGAGACTATTAACTGGGTGGTCCACTTCATATATATATATTTACCCACCCCTCCGCACGAGCAGGATGCGACACAAGGTCAATTTTGTAGCAGAGTTCAACAGGTTTGAATTCAGAGTTTTCCTTCTCCTAGACCGGTTGCCTAACCAAGGTTAAAGAGCCCAGTCTGCCCTACTATTTACCTGTAGCTGGAGGGAGAGTAGGATTCATACCTTTCCCAAGGGTATTAGCGCTAAGTGAAATGCAATTAGCACATCCAGGATTTGAACTCGGGACAACGAGTCCATTTCCCATGACTTTAACCATTACACCACGCGCTTCCTATATGGTCCACTTCATAGAAGCTGACCCCTTAGAAGAATTATGTTGAAATTTGATTGGTCAGTGTCACTTAAATTAAATTTAAAATAATTAAAAGTAAAGACTGTGGAGTGGATTATTGTCACTATCAGCAAAATAATGAGGGAGTCTATCCCATTTTCAAGTGGACCCCCCGGAAGAATTAAGTTGAAATTTGATTGGTCAGTGTCACTTAAATTAAATTTAAAATAATTAAAAGTAAAGACTGTGGAGTGGATTATTGTCACTATCAGCAAAATAATGAGGGAGTCTATCCCATTTTCACTTGCATTTAACAAGGAAGATTATTTTGCTGAGTTTGAGTGCCACGCCTACTGTCAGCTCCCAGATGCTTTACCGTATAGATCAGATGACCCTCACTATGCAAATTGTGCTGATTTTGTGAGGACTAATATCAAACCTGGAACCTTGTGATTCTTAGACAAATGCTCTAATGACCAAGCTACATGGCTTTCGAATATAAAGTAGTATCATTTTTAAAAAAAAAAGGTACTCTTCAGTTTGAAACATTTTCATGACTTTTAATTCTCCAGAGAATTAAGAATTTTTTCTTTACAATTAGTACTAAATTATAAAAGAATAATTTAATTGGAATCTGTGTGATATTTAAAATTTATGTACTTATGGTTTTTGGAAGAACCATTTCTCTACTGACTGAGCTCCAAGATGCTTTTCTGCACAGATTAGATTACCATAAGACTTTACAATTAGTACTGAATTATAAAAGAATAATTTAATTGGAATCTGTGTGATATTTAAACTTTATGTACTTATGGTTTGAGGAAGAACCATTTCTCTACTGACTGAGCTCACAGATGCTTTTCTGCACAGATTAGATTACCATAAGGCTTTACAATTAGTACTGAATTATAAAAGAATAATTTAATTGGAATCTGTGTGATATTTAAACTTTATGTACTTATGGTTTGAGGAAGAACCATTTCTCTACTGACTGAGCTCACAGATGCTTTTCTGCACAGATTAGATTACCATAAGACTTTACAATTAGTACTAAATTATAAAAGAATAATTTAATTGGAATCTGTGTGATATTTAAACTTTATGTACTTATGGTTTGAGGAAGAACCATTTCTCTACTGACTGAGCTCACAGATGCTTTTATGCTCAGATTAGATTACCATAAGACTTTACAATTAGTACTAAATTATAAAAGAATAATTTAATTGGAATCTGTGTGATATTTAAACTTTATGTACTTATGGTTTGAGGAAGAACCATTTCTCTACTGACTGAGCTCCCAGACGCTTTTCTGCACAGATTAGATTACCATAAGACTTTACAATTAGTACTAAATTATAAAAGAATAATTTAATTGGAATCTGTGTGATATTTAAACTTTATGTACTTATGGTTTGAGGAAGAACCATTTTCTCTACTGACTGAGCTCACAGATGCTTTTATGCTCAGATTAGATTACCATAAGACTTTACAATTAGTACTAAATTATAAAAGAATAATTTAATTGGAATCTGTGTGATATTTAAACTTTATGTACTTATGGTTTGAGGAAGAACCATTTCTCTACTGACTGAGCTCACAGATGCTTTTCTGCACAGATTAGATTACCATAAGACTTTACAATTAGTACTAAATTATAAAAGAATAATTTAATTGGAATCTGTGTGATATTTAAACTTTATGTACTTATGGTTTGAGGAAGAACCATTTCTCTACTGACTGAGCTCACAGATGCTTTTCTGCACAGATTAGATTACCATAAGACTTTACAATTAGTACTGAATTATAAAAGAATAATTTAACTGGAATCTGTGTGATATTTAAACTTTATGTACTTATGGTTTGAGGAAGAACCATTTCTCTACTGACTGAGCTCACAGATGCTTTTCTGCACAGATTAGATTACCATAAGACTTTACAATTAGTACTGAATTATAAAAGAATAATTTAATTGGAATCTGTGTGATATTTAAACTTTATGTACTTATGGTTTGCAGAAGAACCATTTCTCTACTGACTGAGCTCCCTGATGCTTTTCTGCACAGATTAGATTACCATAAGACTTTACAATTAGTACTGAATTATAAAAGAATAATTTAACTGGAATCTGTGTGATATTTAAACTTTATGTACTTATGGTTTGAGGAAGAACCATTTCTTTACTGACTGAGCTCCCAGATGCTTTTCTGCACAGATTAGATTACCATAAGACTTTACAATTAGTACTGAATTATAAAAGAATAATTTAACTGGAATCTGTGTGATATTTAAACTTTATGTACTTATGGTTTGAGGAAGAACCATTTCTTTACTGACTGAGCTCCCAGATGCTTTTCTGCACAGATTAGATTACCATAAGACTTTACAATTAGTACTGAATTATAAAAGAATAATTTAATTGGAATCTGTGTGATATTTAAACTTTATGTACTTATGGTTTGAGGAAGAACCATTTCTCTACTGACTGAGCTCACAGATGCTTTTCTGCACAGTTCAAGAATCCGACCGGCAGTTTACACGTGAAATTTCGAGCCCTGAGAAGAATTACACATTTTGATTTAAAGGATGGGCGATCAAGAAGATTACTGAGATTGACTATGATTTAACAACCAGTTCACTGCAGATAGAAAGAAGGAACCACCGATGACAAAAAAAAAAAGAGATTAAATAATTGTTTTGTTTGAAAAGAACTTTTGATGGATCCTAACGGCAGTATAATTATCTTTTTTTTGTGGAAAATAACTTTTTTGACGGACCACAAGGGCACAGTGAGTTGAAAAGGAAATCTATCAAATAGACCCCTTTTGGAGCCTACCCTAGGACTATAAATAAACCAACTTTTCGGATTCCAACCAGAGAGAAATTATTCATCTAACCAAATCCACGTCACTTTAAAGTAAGACAAAGCACATTCACTTATAAGAAGGTATGAACATATATCTATCTTTCTATCTCTCTTTATCAACCTTTTACGAGACCAGCAATATTACTTGCTACTGACTGCCTTGTGACTTTGAACTCTTACCCTTTCTTTCTCACTTTATAACTTATAACATATTTTCTTACATGTTATAATGAACCTTTAAAAAAAATTACATTTTGTACAAAAGAATACTGAAAGAACTTTGCTCGGTATTATGCATTATCTTTTGTAAACCATTTTCTCAATACAAGTTGTTTGTTTTAATATTGAGTCTTGTTATTTATGCCATGTGCCTGTAATAATTGAATGTTTTATGGTGTCTTTAAATGTTTGAATATTTTATTGAATATTAACCTCAAACTGGTGACCTTACTACGAAAGCATCAAACAGCACTTACCTACCACCATATGCTCTTACCCCCTCTCTTCTCTTGTACAAAAGTTGTAATTAAATGTAAATAAACTCTTGTATGTTTATTTAAAGTTTTAGTTGTCTTTTCGTCATTCAGCGTTGTTGCTTTTCAATCGGTCTTCTTCCCCTCCTTTCACAGGAGCAAAAAGAGGTGCCTGAAATTCCCATCCCTCTTGTATTGTATTATTTTTATTTTTACAGCTAGGACCTTTCTCGCATTCTTTTTTATTATTTTTTTAATTATTTCTTGTTGCGTGCACACACTGGTCGATCCTAACGAGTGTGTGTGTGTAACAGAATATATATATATATATATATATATATATATATATATATATATTATGTATGTATGTATGTATGTATATATATAAGGTTAGCTCAGTTGGTAGAGCGTTTGGCTAGAAACCACAAGGTTCCTAGTTCGATGCCAGCCCTCACCAACTCAGCGAATGAGTAGCACAGGGATCTGTACGGTAAAGTGAGGAGCTGATGGTAGGTGTGACGCTCCACCAAAGATGCTAAAATAATCTCCTTGGTCTAGCGCTATTGAAAAGGGGATAGACTCCCTCACTGTCTGACTGATACCGACATTAGGCCGCCCCGATGATGACAATATGTATGTATATATATATATGTATATATATATATATGTATGAATTTAACATTTTTTTGAAAAAACAAATGATGTTAATAGTTTGCTGACAGAATCTGTTTTGACCGTTTTAATAGAGCGGTCTTCATCAAGAGCAACATATGAATGAAAGACGGAATAAATAACTGTTATAATAGGAGGTACAAACAAACGCTAGTGTTCGATGCTGGAATTTAAAAAAATGCGTATTCTGTGTTAAAAATAAAATAAATTTCATTTTTGAAAATCAGAAGCATTATAATCCATAATAAAACTCAAAAGAGTTTGATGTAAAAATATATAAAAAAAGTGTATAATAAGTATCAAAAATGTTCATGATATATTCCAGCTACAAAAAGTAAGTTAAAAGTCCACAGCACAATTGAAGAAAGGTGTAAAGCTTCAAAGAATTTGTATTGTTGACAAATCCGTAGTGTTGTAGATTATATGCGTCCGCGGGTGTGAAAATCCAGATATTTTTTTTTTTTCAATAGACAATATGAAGTAAATGGAAGTTAATCTGACAGTATGAATTTGACATTTTTTTGAAAAAACAAATGATGTTAATAGTTCAGCATCGAACACTAGCGTTCATTTGTACCTCCTATTATAACGGTTATTTATTCCGTCTTTTCTTCATATGTTGCTCTTTATGAAGACCGCTCTATTAAAATGGTCGAAACACATTCTGTCAGCAAACTACCTATCTCTTATTTTCTCCTCATTCACTCTTTAGTGTTCCTATTTTTTGTTAGTCTGGTCATGGACCGGGTACTTTAGCTAGTATATATATGCATACATACATACATTAATATTTCTTTAATAATTTTCAATATATATAAATATATATATATAAAGTAAGTAAAGTCGTCAGGGCGGCCTAATGTCAGTATAAGCCATACAGCTAGGGAGTCTATTCCCTTTTCACTAGCGCTAGACCAAGGAGATTATTTTAGTGTCTGAGGTGGAGCGCCACACCTATGATCAGCTCCTTATTTTACCGCACAGATCCCTATGCTACTCATATGCTGAAATGGCAAGGGCCGGTATCGAACTAAGAACCTTGTGGTTTCTAGCCGAACGCTCTACCGACTGAGCTAACCCGGCTATATATATATATATATATATATATATATATATATATATATATATATATATATATATATATATATATATATATATATATATATATATATATATATATATATATATATATATATATATATATATATATATATATATATATATATATATATATATATTATATATATATATATATATATATATATATATATATATATATATATATATATATATATATATATATATATATATATATATATACCAAATTTGGTTGAAACAGATCTGTCAGCAATTACATAACAAACATCATATGTTTTTTCAAAATGTTAAATTTCATATATATATATATATATATATATATATATATGAAATTTAACATTTTGAAAAAACATATGATGTTTGTTATGTAATTGCTGACAGATCTGTTTCGACCAAATCGATAAGTTGGTCTTCATCAACGAGCGACATAGACGGGAAGAGAGATATCCGTTAAAAGACTGTTTACAAAAACGAACGCTGAATTCAACCGCTGAAAATTTTGAAAAATGCGTGTTCTGTTTTAAAAATAAAATACATTTTTTATTTTTTATTTTTAAAAATCAGAAGCATTATAGTTTATAATTGCGTTCGTTTTTGTAAACAGTCTTTTAACGGATATCTCTCTTCCCGTCTATGTCGCTCTTTGATGAAGACCAACTTATCGATTTGGTCGAAACAGTACTGTCAGCAATTACATAACAAACATCATATGTTTTTTCAAAATGTTAAATTTCATACTGTCGGATTAATTTCCATCTATTTTTCATATATATATATATATATATATATATATATATATATATATTGACAGATAGATCAATAAACCGATAAACAGATAAAAAACACATTAAAGATAGATAGGTAGACAGATATGAACATATTGATTAATGATAAAAAGATAGACACTAACAGCTTTACATATAATAAAATAAATTAAAAAAGTAAATAAATAAAATAAAATGATATTTGTAAAATATAAAAAATAAAAATAAAATAAAAATCTAGGTATAATGATACATAGATAGATTAAAGACAGATAGATAGATAGATAGATAGATAGATAGATAGATAACATATTACAGACAGATAGACAGGTGAACACACAGTTATGAACACATTCAAGATAGATAACAGGCAGATAGACATTTACAGATCAAATGTAGACAAACAGATATTAATAGAGTAAAAATTAGATAGTTGGATATACAGACAGACAGCCATTAACAGATCTATGTATAGATAGATAGATATAAACAGATTTGAGATAGATAGATATTGTCAGATTAAAGATAGATGGATGGACAGATAGATGGATATTAACATATCAAAGATAGAGGAACTGATAGATAGATAGACATTAACAGAACAAATACAGACAGATGGACAGTTAGACAGACAGAGATCAACAGATTAAAATAAGATAGATAGATAGATAGATAGACACCAACAGATTAAAAGTAGATAGATGGACTGACAGATAGACAGATATTAACAGATTAAATACAGATATATGGACAGGTAGATAGATAGATATTAACAGATTATGGACAGACAGATGGATAACAGACTATAGACAGGCAGATAGATACCTATAAACATATTCTAATTAGATATATAGACAGATACACAGAAAGATATATACTAACAGAATATAAACAGACAGATAGATGGATGAACAGACACACAGATAAACAATAGATTGATAGACATGAACATATTCAAGCTAAATAGATAGATAGATAGACAGATGGACAGATATACATATAGATAAATATTAACAGACACAAAAAAAAATAGATAGACAGACAGATAGATATTAACAAATTATCGAAAAACAGACAGAGATGATATTAACAGATTGAAGACAACTAGATAAATCAAAATAGATAAAGACATGGATATATCACAATGTATATAATACATAATAATATTAACAATAATAAAATAGCTACTATTAATAACAATAATACACGACTGGGTTGGGAAGGTGATCCACTGGGAATTATGCAAACAATTTAATTTTGACCATACAAAAAAATAGTATATGCATAAACCAGAAATTGTTCTTGAGAATGAAACGCATAAAATTCACTGGGACCTTGAAATAAAAATGGATCACCTTATCCCAGCAAGAAGACCAGACCTAGTGTTGATAAACAAAAAAGAAAGAACTTGTCAACTGGTGGATTTTGCAGTGCCAGCAGATCACAGGGTGAAGCTGAAGGAAAATGAAAAAATAGACAAATATCTGGACCTTGCCAGAGAACTAAAAAAGTTATGGAATATGAAAGTGAAGGTGATACCAATTGTAGTTGGTGCACTTGGAACAGTCCCAAAAGGATTGGAAAAGGGTCTGGAATGTTTGGAAATCAGAGGAAGGATTGAAACCATTCAGAACACTGCACTGCTACAATCTGCCAGAATACTCAGAAGAGTCCTGGAGACCTGAGGAGACTTGCTGTCACTCAGACTCCAGTGAAAGGTCATCAGCTAATGCTGATGTGAAAACTCAAAAGGAGCAAATAATAATAATATTAACAAATCTCACCCCCCCCTTTACAATATAAAAAAAAAAAAAATAAATAAATCACACACAAACATACCAGCCACATGTTCAAGTTAGATATATAGACAGATACACAGAAAGATAGATACTAACAGAATAAAAATAGATAGATGGACAGTAAGATATGAAATAAATAAATAAATGAATAAAAATAGATGAACATACACACAATAAAGATAGATAAGACAGATGGATTGATAGACATGAACACATTCAAGCAAAATAGATAGAAAGATAGACCGATGGACAGATAGACATACTGTTAAACATTTATAAATAAATAAAATAAAATAAAATAAAAATATTTTAAAAAATAATAATAAATAATAAATAATAAAAGATAATTTTAAAAAAATAAAAAAAGATAGACAGACACAGATACTAATAGATTACCCATAAACAGACACAGATGATACTAACTGAGTAAAAACAACCAGATAAATATTATAATATATATAACACATAACAACAACAATAATAATAATACTGCCACTACTACTACTACTACTACTAATAATAATAATAATAATAATATTGAAACCATTCAGAACACTGCACTGCTGCAATCTGCCAGAATACTCAGAAGAGTCCTGGAGATCTGAGGAGACTTGCTGTCACTCAGACTCCAGTGAAAGGCCATCAGCTAATGCTGATGTGAAAACTCAAAAGGAGTAAACAATAATAATATATAACATTATATATATGCTCACTTACAATTTTAACAAATCTTACCCCTTACAAAAAAAAAAATTAAAAAAATTAAAATAAATAAAATCACACTAACATATCAACCACACATGACTTAACGACAAATCCAGTTCCCCAACACATATAATAAAAAAGCAATTAAACAGACACACACACACACACATACACATATTTAGTTAACCAATCCCCACAATCTGACACCTCTGGTACCACCATCCACCATTCTGACACTCCCCATCTAGAGAGAGGAGGATCCATATATATATATATATATATATATCATTGATAAAGCAGCACTGAAAATTTCATTAAAATCAAATAATTCCCTGATTTTTTGGTAAATTTTTTCAGTGTGTGTGTGTGGGGGGGGGGGTTATTTTGTAAATATGGATTTTATGGCAACTTTGCCAGTGCCTAATATTTTTCATTAAATAAATCTTTATTAATTATAAAAATATTTACAGCAGGCAAGTTTTCAGATGCTAAAAGTCACAATTAAATTTTTCAGTGTATAAGCCAATTGAATCAGAGAAAATACTTTTTTGCATAAAAAATATTGTTTTTAAATGCAGAAAAAAAAATCACTGTAATTATTTTTTGAGTTTTAAGAAAATAACTTAAATTTTCAAATAATCTTTTTCAGGTGATGATGTTTTTATCTTATTTTTTATTCTTATTTTTCCATGTGGTCTTCAGGATTTGATCTTTCTAGAAATGTAAAAATTAAGTACCGGAATTCTTTTTAATTTAAATAACCAATTGATTTAAATCTGAATTTATAAAAAAAACAAACATTTTTTCAATTTCTAAAAAATAAAATAAGCTGTTCATTATAAAATAGTCAATTAAACTAGTGAGAATTTCTTTAAAATCGAACAATTTCTTGATAAAAAAAAAAAGTTTGATTATTAAAATTAATTGTTAATTAATTGTTTGATTAACAATTTTGTAATCGTTTTTGTTAATTAAAAAAAATATTATTATTATTTCCCTTTGCAATCTTTGATTATTATACCTAATTATAATGGATCCTACCTGCCTTACCCATGATTAAAATGGATTCTACCTGCCTTAATTATAATTATAATTATAATAGATGGAGAAAAAGCAAGGAATTATGGGTAACAAAAGAGTCTGTGTCTATAAGAAAAGCGAAGTGTTTTGATAAAGTAGTGTGCCGAGCAACTATATTGATGAATGGAAGAAAGAAAAAAGAAAGAAACAAAGGGATGAACGAAGGAAGGAAGGAATGATTGAGACAGGAAGAAAGACAACCAGAAGTAAGTAAAGAACGAAGGACAGAGATAGAGAGGGGGGAGAAAGACAGAAAGGAAGAAGGAACGATAGAGAGAGAGAGAGAGAGAGAGAGAGAGAGAGAGAGAGAGAGAGAGAGAGAGAGAGAGAGAGAGAGAGAGGTGTGCGAACATGTAAAAAAATTGTTTTGCCCCCCTAAAACTACAGAAATATGACTTCTCTAATTATAATGGAGATTATGTAACTGTCTGTCTGTTACCAAAACTAGGTCACTACTGACGTCACCATTTCCTTAGTTATTTAAATTATATTCTCAACGATTATGTCATTATTTAATCTTAATTAGTATCCTTATTTATTAATTGATTTATAAAATTATTTATACGATTCATTAGAAATCAGTAACAGCAAATGATTATTAATTAAACCCAGATTTGTTAAAATCATTATGCAAATTATTCCCACCACTATAAATCTTTATTTCTTAGACTTAACTCATATTTCAGGGTTTTAAATGCATTCCATTAAATATTGGCAGTTTTGCGACAAATCTAACTTAGCTAGACTTTAATAGACAATAATAAATAATATGCTAAGTAAGATTAAATAATGTAATGACTACTAACTAAATTTCATAATCGTTGAGAATATAACATAAATAACTAAGGAAATCGTGACGTCAGTGGTGACGTAGTTTCCATTAAAGTCAGACAGTTAAATAATCTCCATTATAATAAGATTTTAAATTAATTTTTCACTTATAATTTATCAAATGAATATCTTTCAAATATAAATATTTTTTTTTTTGAGTTTGAGTTCACTGCAGTCTTCCTACATTTGAGACTTATTCCTTCCTTCCTTCCTTCCTTCCTTTGCAGATGATACAGACGCAGTAGCAGCCTCGAGGCGCAAAACTGCTCAGCAGAAAGAAAGTAAACATGTTCCAGATAATATCCGGACAAATTGTCACCACTTTATTTTAAAGATAAAAGAAATTAACACAACCGCAACCTTCTAACGAGAAAACCATCAACCTTAAACAAAAGTGAAAGGGACAGAAAAGAATCCCGTTACAGTGGGTCAGCAAGAGTCGTAGGAGTTGCCTCCCTTTATGCTTCCTTGTCATCTTGGAGCAAATTTGACCGGGTACATAGGGTGCTGTTACAATTTGGCTGATATATCACCAGCCACACAGTGAGTACCAATTTCAATAAACTGCCCAAACTCTTTTCCGTTTTATAGAAGATAAACTTACTTTTATTTGTCTCTATTTTTTTAGATAAGGCTTGATAATGTGATTAATTTTGATTTATCGGACTATTATCCTGTCTTTAATGTGGTAGTTAATATAAATTAATGTTACGGCCGCTGTATCCTCCGGTTTTCCTCAGGTTGTTTCCAGCGTATCCGAGTATAACAAGTTGTATCATCAATATTTTCCCCTGTGAAATGTACCCACCACCCCGCTATATTTAACACAATGAAAGTTGCATAAAGGTTAATATTATCTTCAACTTTTTTTTCCATTAAAAAAAAGAGACATTAAAAAACTCTTGATGATTTAAAAACAAAATTTCAGCTTACGCAAATAAACAATGTTTACATTTTCGCACCGTTAACGAACAATTGAAATTTAACGTTCTCGGATACACTGAGAACACATGAGGAAGGCCGGAGGATACAGCGGCTAAAACGTTGTAAAATAACTACCACAAAAAAAAAAAAAATATTCAAAATTTACTTTTATTGCGATAGTTTTTTTAAAAACTGTTTTCTTTCACTGCATAAAAACTTTAATCAAATTCTATCAAATGCAAATTATTTTAAACTGTCTTCTTTTGGTCATACAACTGTCACAGAACAGATTTAATATTCACGTGTTACCCTTAATATGCAATAAATGGGTAGTCTTTGAATTCAGGAGCGTAAATATTTCCATAGTCTATTGGACAGATATTAATGAAATATGAAATAAAGTCCAATGTATGTATTTTAAGTTATATTTTCCTTAGAGTTTGATTTTTATTAAAAGTATTAATCCCAGTTGAGAAATTAAAAATATGTACATTGAACTTCATTTCATATTCTAACACTAACAGCTATCCAGTAGACTATATTAAAATTTTACGCTCCTGAATTCACAGTCTACCCGTATGTTATATTCGTATGCTGCCCTTTAATATGCAATATAAATGTTTGAATTCTTCTTTATTCATCGTAATTTTTATTCTTGAAACGAATGCAGGGCATTACCCGTAAATGAGTAATGTAAGATTTTATTTCTTGATTAATAAATTTAAGTATAAATGATAAGACAAATAAAATTATGGTTTTGTAAATAAATATTCCGTATTATTTTCCCTATTAATAGCAGTCAGTTGGTTACTGGGCGTTTTTGTTACGTAGAAAATTTGTTGTACATAGTAGACATTAGATTGAATATTGTTATTTATTCTTTAATAATGTCAATGAACATTATTTATTCGACAAAAATCCGTCATTTCTTTTTAAAATGGCAAATAATGGCTATTAATATGAGTCTGTTCTTTCGTAAATGTTTGGACTTACTGTTTGTGTTTTGTTTTTCGTTTGTTTACAAAGTTTGTAAAAAATGTATCAAAAATTAATAATTACATATGTAATTTTCATTTTTTTTTAAATGCTCATTGTGTTATTACTTTTCGACTTAAACAAAAATTTAACCTTAAATAATCAATATGATTAATTTTAATTCGTTTTTAAATTGAAAATGAGACCTTACAAACTCTTTCTAAACCCAAACCAAAAGGACTTTTAAACGAAAGGCACGAAATCCTTTTTAACACCGCTTAATTATCTTTTTACATTTGTTGTCAAACGAAATATTTTTCTGAAAATAATTTGACTATTTTTTGTTGTTGTTGTGTTTCTTGGTTTTACTTTATTTTTTTTATGTTGTTTTTTTTTGATTTTTAAAAAAATTCAACATTGTTTTTTTTTTATGTATTGAACAAAGATAATGGAAATTGTCTCCATCGGACTTGAATATTGCTGAGTAAAAAAACAAAAAACAACAATTGATTAAATTTATAGGAAAAACACTTGAACACAAACAATCCAATATAGACAAAGAAAAAGGAGAAAAAAGAAAAGAAAAAGAAGCACCTAATATACAAGAAGAAGAAAAGGAAGGAAAAATCATCCCATTCACTTCATTCACTTGCATATCAAGTAAGTAGAAAAATTAATTTTCAAAAATTCAAATGATTTTGATTTTTTTAAAAGTCGTTATTTCGCGTTTGGCTTTTTTTTCTTTTCTTTTTCTTTCCTTTTTTTTATTTTTTTTATTTTCGCGATAGGATTGTTTTAAAAATTATTTTTGTTGGTAGGATGGATTGATTTTTCATCGATACCTCGACAGGATGAATTTAGGCTCCGATTTCCAATTCGTTAGGATGTGTTTATGTTTTTAGACCTACACGGCTACGTTTTTCATTGTAGTTGAATTATATTGATCTCGATGAAACAATGACGCTTCATATTTTTGTTTTAGATAGTTTCATGCCATTTGGCTTTGTTTTCTATTTACACACACCCACATAAATGTATATATGTTGTTTTAATGATAAAGATATGTGGTACGAATGCAGAATAGCGCGCAAGAGTAATATCATTAGAATCGCATTTTACGTACAAATAGCATTAGATTACGGAAACTCCCCAAGTAGCCTAACCCTAACGTCTCAAATGTTTCGGGTATTTCCATGAAATGTAATGCATTTATACGTAATCTTGGCTAAACTTGCAAATCGGTCGGGAAATTAAAACATATTACAGTGTGACCCAGAAAAAACAGAACCCAAATTATTTATTTTCTCATTGAACTAACCCTAAACCCCAACCGCTAACCCTAAACCCCCCTAGTTAAAATTAAGTTTTATTACAAAATTTGTGGTTTCTGTTTTTTCTGTGTCACCCGAATTTTCCAACCGATTTGCAAGTTTAGCTGTAATCTTATGATATCTGATAATGATAATATTATCAGATTACGTATAAAAAGCATTACATTTCACGGAAATAGATATTTTTCTTTATTTACAATGCCCCCTCGACACCGGATAGAATACAAATAAGAAATGAGACTGCACAAATAAATTTAAATGTGCAATTTGTTTTTCAGTTGAATTTTTAACCCTAACTCTGCTAACCCTAACAATTTTAAATTAATGGACCATATGAACTTTAGGCACACCTTTTGCGATCTCAATTCATAAGCACATGTTTTTCATCAAAATCCGGTTGTTTATTAACAGACGATTTTTAGAGTTTTTTTTTTTTTTAATTATAAAACTAACCCCTAACTCTACCTCCTAACAAACAACCGGATTTTGACTGTGTAAATGAAAAATATGTGCTTATGAATCGAGATCGCAAAAGGGGTGCCTAAAGGTCATATGGTCCAAATTTATTTATAATTTGACTTTGCTTTTTTGTAAAAATATATTGCAAAAATTCAATTCAATTGAAAAAAAGAAAATGAAAATAAATTTATTTATGTCATCTCATTTTTTATTTGTATTTTAGCCATCGGGAGGTTGGGGGCTATTGTACATAAAAAAAAATTTCTAAATTATTTTTCCGATAAAAAGCATATCAAAAGAGAGCACACGTTAAATTTCTGGCAAAGAAAAAAAGAAAGTGGTATAGCGTTATTATGGGTATGACATTAAACTCTATCTGATGGTGAAGTTCCAATTTTGGAGCTGTGGGGAATGTGGTGTACCCCTTCATCACCATTACTCTCAGGTCCTCTCTGAATTGGAATGGTAGTATGTGTTAGGGTCCTATCTATGGGTTAAATTTTTTAAAAAATGAGTTTTTTTTTTTTAAATTAGGTTTTTGAAAAAAATTGAGGATGACTAAAACAAAAATGTCTTCAGCATAAAATGACCCAAATCCAACCAACCAAACCTACCAACCAACTAACCAACCGGTGTCAATATCTCAGTGCTTGACCTGATCTTTCCTACCATTCTTTGTCTCTCCAGTCTTTAGAGTTTAAATTGGTTTTCCATGCACCAAAATTAGTCATTCTTAAAGAGAAACTGCTCTGGTTTTTATACTTCTCCACTGGCTGAAACATTCTAAGAGGGGTGAATTATTTATACAAAACTTTACTCATAACCTGGAGGTTGTGAATTACATAGCACCAAAATGAAGCACAACATGAAGGAGGTTGTAAATTACATAGCACCAAAATTAGTCATTCTTAAAGAGAAACTGCTCTGGTTTTTATACTTCTCCACTGGCTGAAACATTCTAAGAGGGGTGAATTATTTATACAAAACTTTACTCATAACCTGGAGGTTGTGAATTACATAGCACCAAAATGAAGCACAACATGAAGGAGGTTGTAAATTACATAGCACCAAAATTAGTCATTCTTAAAGAGAAACTGCTCTGGTTTTTATACTTCTCCACTGGCTGAAACATTCTAAGAGGGGTGAATTATTTATACAAAACTTTACTCATAACCTGGAGGTTGTGAATTACATAGCACCAAAATGAAGCACAACATGAAGGAGGTTGTAAATTACATAGCACCAAAATTAGTCATTCTTAAAGCGAAACTGCTCTGGTTGTTATACTTTACTCATAACCTGGAGGTTGTGAATTCAATTCCCATGCTGGGCAGCATATCTCACCTCACCTTCTCTTCAACCACACTTTTATAATTGTGTCTCTTATGTCAAGAAATTATTTTGCTAAATCTTTTTGCTTCATTGATGCAAAAACTTTTTCTTGTTGTGAAAACAACAAGAAAAATAAATCCTAGTTTAAAAAAGTTTTTAATGTTTATGTCTGTAGCAAAGTTATATTGGGTACAATATTTCTGTTTAGGTGGTGTGTGATTTGATATGAGAAGCAGTCCTATTGTTATAAGTCAATTGGAAATCATTTATCAAATTTTAAAAATAGTCCTCATTCTCTTTGTACTCATTGGTATTGATTCTAGATATAAAATGATTTGATATGAGAAGCAGTCCTATTGTTATAAGTCAATTGGAAATCATTTATCAAATTTTAAAAATAGCCCTCATTCTCTTTGTACTCATTGGTATTGATTCTAGATATAAAATGATTTGATAGGAGAAGCAGTCATGTTGTTATCAGTCATTGTGACCTTTTGTCAGATCCTACCTGTAGAGTAAATATTTGTTCTTATGTTATGTACATAACATAAGAAAAACTATTTATTATATTGTTAGTATTATATTGTTAGTATAGATGAAGATAACAAAGGAGCTGGCTCAATAACCTGTTTATTGTTGAGTCACCATTACAGAAAGTGATATCCCTCCCTAACTGGGGAGCTACCCAGATAGGGGACAAAGCAAAGGAAATCTTTTTTTTTTTAATTTTAAAAATAGGAAAAAAAATCTTTTTAAATAGGAAAAAAAAAGGAAAAAATTTTAAAAATAGGAAAAAGTAGGGAAAAAAATAGGAAAAATTTGGAAAAAAATAAAAAATAGGAAAAATGTTAAAAATAGGAAAATAAATAAAAAATAGGAAAAAATGTTAAAAATAGGAAAAAAAAAAGGAAATCTTTTTTTTTTAAATTTTAAAAATAGTCCTTATTCTCTTTAAATTTACTTTTAATTAGAGATTGATATGACTTGTTTGTTTGAGAAACTGGATCTTTAAGAGAAAACTTTTTTTAGCTTTAAAAAGAGATAATTTTCTAGTTTTCTTTCTGAATAAAAACATGAAGAAAGAAAAATTTAGATAGAATCACATTTATCAATATGGATCTATAAAGTAAAAGTAAAGTCGTCGGGGCAGCCTAATGTCGGTATCAGCCATGCAGCGAGGGAGTATATCCCCTTTTCACTAGCACTAGACCAAGGAGATTATTTTTAGTGTCTGAGGCAGAGCGCCACACCTACCATCAGCTCCTTACTTTACCGCACAGATCCCTGTACTACTCATACGCTCAGTTGGCGAGGGCGGGTATCGAACTAGGAAACTTGTGGTTTCTAGCCGAATGCTCTACCAACTGAGCTAACCCGGCCCTATTTTTTTTTCTTGCATTTTTGTCAAGTGAATGAAATGTCATGATAGAAGTGAGATGAAACAATTTCTAATAAATGTTTTACAATATTTAATTCATTAATATTTGAAGATTTAAAAAATAAATGATTTCTTGAAGAAAAACATTATCTAATTCATTTCTTGAAATATGTTTTAAGTTTAATTTCTTTTTCTTTTTTTACAGATGTTCCCAGCTTATAAAATACGTTTGCTAAACTTGAATAGATCACCAGTGTCTTGGAGATTTGAAATAAAGAAAATTTGAAAAATTGCTCACAAAAAACATTGAGACATTTGTAGATGAGAATTGTCTAATAATTAGATTTTTTTAAAAATTCATCTTTTTGTAAATTGTGTGGATCTTCATTTTCCTGAAGTTAAATTTGATTCTGAATATTCAGAAACATACAGGAAAAGATACATCTTTGTGAAGTGTGTGTCTCTTCCTTTTTCAAAACCATTTTTTAATCAATTGAAAACATTCCAATATACACTGAAAAGAAATCAAATGTGTTAATTACATGGATCATCTTTCGCAGAAATATCATTTTAGGAACAAATTTATAAAAATACACAAAACAAAATTATTTTAAATGTGTGACTCTTCTTTTTAAGTCAAATCAAGTTTGAAACAATATATTCAATCAAAACTGAATTTTGGCATAATTTAGTGAATTTGAATGTTTTATCAATTTTTTCCAACATTCAAAACAGGAAAAAATGGAAAACTCCTCAGAAAAAGAATACTGTTTTGAAACTTTGGCATCTGAATTGGAAAAGAACACAACTTGTTTTGAAACTAAAAAGAAACCATTTTCTTGTCAGATATGTGACTGTTCTTTTCGACAGAGGTCACATTTGGCGGCACATATGCGAACACATACTGGCGAGAAACCATTTACTTGTCAAGTGTGTAACTTTTCTTTTACACAGAAGTCACATTTAGTAGGGCATATGCGAACACATACAGGAGAGAAACCACATTCTTGTGACATCTGTAGTTCTTCTTTTTCACGAAGATCACATTTAGTTGGGCATATGCGAACACACACTGGAGAGAAGCCATTTTCTTGTGAAGTATGTAGCTCTTCTTTTTCACGAAAGTCACATTTGTTAGGGCATATGCGAACACACACTGGAGAGAGACCATATTCTTGTGACGTGTGTTCCTCTTCTTTTGCAGAAAAGTCACATTTGTTAGGACATATGCGAACACATACTGGAGAGAAGCCATATTCTTGTGAAGTGTGCGGATCATCATTTTCACAGAAGCCACATTTGGTGGCACATATCCGAACACACACTGGAGAGAGGCCATATTCTTGTGAAGTATGTGGATCTTCTGTTTCAGATTTGGGAAATCATATGCGAATACACACTGGAGAGAAACCATATTCTTGTGAAGTGTGTAGCTCTGCTTTTTCCCAGAAGTCAAATTTAGTCAGGCATATGCGAACACACACTGGAGAGAAGCCATTTTCCTGTGACCTGTGTAGTTCTACTTTTTCACGAAAGTCACATTTGGTAGGACATATTCGAACTCATACTGGAGAGAAGCCATATTCTTGTGAAGTGTGTGGCTCTTCTTTTTCCCAACAGGGGCCGTTTGTTGTGCATATGCGAATACATACTGGAGAGAAACCATATTCTTGTGAAGTTTGTAGCTTTTCTTTTTCACAGAAGTCACAGTTGGTGGTGCATCTGCGAACACATACTGGAGAGAAGCCATATTCTTGTGAAGTGTGTGATTCTTCTTTTTCACAAAGGTCAAATTTAGTGGTGCATATGCGAACACACACTGGAAAGAAACCATAATCTTCTGATGTATGCTGCCCTTTTTTTTTTTACACAAGAAAAATCTAGTGGGGCATATGTGAAAACATTATGAGAGAGAAACCGTATGCTTGTGATGTGTGTGGTTTTTTCTTTTTTTTTTTTTTCATTAAAGTCATTGGTGTGGGTGCATATGCAAACTCACAATGAAGAGAACCCTCTTTTCAGCATTGATGAGGCATATATGAATACAGACTGGAGAGAAAGAAATTTCTTGTATTTATTTCCTTTGCACTGAACTTAAGTTTCAATCTTTCTTTTTCTGAAATTTAACTTTTATAAAAACATGTCAAGATATTAGTTGTATAAGTTAAATATATGCAGCTTCCTTCAATTTTCTCTTCTTTCATTCTCTGTAAATTATATGAATTATATGTAAATTATATAAATATGTAAATTATATTCAGCATTTTGTGATTGAAAAAAAATGTACAATTTTCATTAACAAAATAAAAAGACAAATGAATATCTAAAGTTACTGTGTTATTAATTTAGTCTTCAAATATTTGTTGAGTTTTGTTTGTATTCATTTTTGATTAATGTAAATGCAAATGTGTTATAGGTGACTCACCTATGACACGAACATAAACTTACCCAAAGGGTATATATTAACAGAGCAAAGCTACTCAAACGAGAAGTAGCAGATACATGTTCTTCATGTATGCTGTAACAAAGAAACCTTCCTCAATTGTACGTTAACATATTGCTGAATACATCTATTCCCTACATTTTATCCTCGTGTTGAGTTATTATTAATAATCTTCATACAATGACTGCTATTTACACAGTAGCATTGCAACCAACAAAGCCTTCATCAGATGATGACTCTGGGTTCAGGCATGGTTTCGGGCCCGAAGCATCATTACCACTAACCCAGAGCGCCCCAGCAGTATCTCACGATACCACCAGACTTTGTCGGTTTGATGTCACAATATAGGACTGCCATATCCACGCTGATGCGGTTAGAGCGTTCTCCTGAATCTTTTTAAAGTATTTCCTCTTGTCTGGTAGAGAAAGTCCAAGTTTAGACAAAAATGCCGAGGTTGAGTTGGCAATAAACCCCCGACATCCGACCTCAATGGGAAATACATCCGTTATCCATCCGTTTCTGATGCATTGTTCACGTAGGTCTTCATATTTTTCCAACTTCCGCTGATGGGCCCAATCCAGATTTTCTTCAAATGGAACTGTCAACTCAACGTGTATCTGGCATGAGATAATTAGGGGATAAGAAAAATAGAGAAACACCACTCAAGCAATTCCAGATTGAATTAATATTGGAACTCAAACAAATGAACAGAAACGACTGAGCCCCCCTAGGGGATTGATCCCATTGATGGCCATCACGCAACCCACCAAGGCTAAGGTACGACCAGTGATGGATTATAGAGAGGTGAACAAATATGTGGACACCTTCACCGCAAACGCACGACACACTGAGATGGAAGCGTGGGAGCGTAATTCCAGAACTCCCTGTTCCACGGACGCAACGCTCAGTATTTTCAACATGCGGGAAGCTGGTCGGACATTTTCCTGTTTGCGGGTGGCTCCGTGCAGCCACAGGAACGATAAAGAGACGGGCGAGTATGGTGACACATGGATGGACAGATGCTGTGAAGGATGCCCCTCTCAAGACCATGATGGTTGAAGTACTGACCAGAGTACACCAAGACGAACCCGCCCGAGGGAATTGGTGCATGGCAGGGAATGAGATAAACGTGTGGGGTGATGCAAGCTCCCTGGCGATGGGCGTGGTGCTAGAAAGCCGTGGTACTATTTTAGAAGATGCATGCTGGCTTCGACCGACGGACGATGTTCAGCATATTAACCTGGCAGAATTGGATGCCATGCTGAAAGGTGTTAACCTTGCATTACAGTGGCAAGCCAAGGTGGTGCACCTGTACACAGACATGGACTTGGACATAAACGAGACCAAATATCTTAGTAGTTCTTATACTAAGAATGCGGTTCTAAGATATACCGCCAAAAATTTGCTCTGAGAGAGCCTCAAGGTTTGTGACCTGCTCAAGTGGTCACCTCAAAGGGAAAGAAAGCTTCTTGCCAGGAATCCCTAGACCTAACAATACCAAAATTACTACTCGCAGTCCAAGACCCTAAAAACTTTTATCTTTTATTTAAACCTTTTTCTTTACTGCCTAAGGCAGTGTTCTCTTTTACATAACACAAAGGCAAAATAAGTACTCCAAACAATCTCAAAAATGTATTTACACTTATTTTGGTTTTTTTTTAAACCCAAGAACTATTTCTTATAGGGGAACATTTTTACCAGGGAGAATGACCAGGTCACAGGGTACCTTATTCAGGGTAAGAGGAAAAGTGGAAGGGGGAGGCCTAATGATGATGATCATGACAAGACAAATATATACAATTACTACTAATCTGCCTAACAGAGTGGCAGCCACAACTACTACCATTGATACACCAATTTTATTAAAGTACATGACATTAGAAATTAGAAGATCAAGATCAAAAAATTATATTGAAGAAATGAGAAAGATTAACTCAACCTGCAAACCACAAACTATAATGAATGAACAGAAAATTTGTCGGGTCACACAGCTGGATCTCTCCACTGAAAAAGATGTTCTCCCTGCTGCTAAAGTCCTCTGACAAAGTTCTTGCCACCTGCAATAATTTTTTCCAGTAGTCCTCTACCAAAGCTCCCTCGCCTCTGCTTCGTCATTAGTGTTTTCATCAGCAAAATCAGAACGCAACTGTCTTGGTGTGGGAAGGCAGGCCTTAAATAATCATTAACTGCCCTGACCAAGATCCTACATCTGGATCAATCGTGCTGTGTAGGTATTTGTATACGTGCCAACAAGGTAGTCTGACATTGAGCCATAACTCACGATCAGAAGGATGCAAATTCCATCTCTTTAATCGCCTGCTACACTACCCCTGATCTCATTTTGCACACCAGACATGTTCATGCTCGCTTTGAGCTACCACATATGTAATTTCTCTTACTACACAAACCAAAATAAATTCTCTCATAATTGTCATTATTTTTCTCTTTTTATTGTTGAATGGTTTACATTTATCTTTAACCCTTTATCTACCAGAGCAATAATCCTAACCATGAAACCTAACGGATGATCAAAATTCCAGACAGCCTGAAAAGCTTGCAATATCCCGGATGTAAACAAACAATCATTCTGGAATTCCAACTTCATAGGCATTTGGTCTTAACCATTTTCTAAGAGCTAACGATCTTGGGCATTTTCAGGTGGTCTGTCATTTTGAGCATCGGGTGCTTTGGGGTGCTTTGGTAGTTAAAGGGTTAAGAGGAAATTAATATCTAGATTTACTGTTTCTTACTATAAAAAAAGTTGTCGGGGCGGCTTAAAGTTGGTATCAGCCAGTCAGCGAGGGAGTCTATCCCCTTTTCAATAGCGCTAGACCAAGGAGATTGTTTTGGCGTCTGAGGTGGAGCGCCACACCTACCATCAGCTCCTTACTTTACTGCACAGATCCCTGTGCTACTCATATGCTGAGTTGGCGAGGACCTGTATCGAATTAGGAACCTTGTGGTTTCTAGCCCAACGCTTTACTGACTGAGCTAACCCGGTCCCTTTGTTACTATAGTCTTCATATATTTATTGTTTTTTGTTACTTGTTTTATTTTATTATTTTATTTATTTATTTATTTTGTTCTTGTTCATTTTTGCAAAGTAATTTTAAAAAGTTAATTAAAATCCTCTGATCAATTTCTCATTTTTATAAAAAATATTTTCAGTGAAAAATGATGCTTAAATATTTATTCATACTCTAGTTCTTCAAGCAGGATTAAAGAAAATTTGGTAATCTATGAGGAAGTGTGTCCCGGTCTCCTGCCTCAAAAATTGCTACCCGGTGACTATTAAAATAACGACCCAGCTCAGTCTATTCAAAACTATCCATCTTCATATTTATCTATCTATCTATCTCAAATTTGTTCATATTTATCTATATTACTTTAAATACTAAAATTTTCTTTTATTCGTGTTTGTTTAATGTCTTGTTTTTAGTTTAAATAAACAAGAATTATGACAAAAAAAGAAGCGATCCCCACCCCCAAATACATTTACTTGTTGAAAATATCTATCTCCATTTGTTCATATCTATCTATATTATTTTGTTTGTTTATCTATCTATCTATCTATCTCAGTCTATTCCAAACTATATATCCATCTTCATATCTAAACAAGAATTACGACAAATTACGATAAATAAACAAGAATTACGATGAGCTGGGGTCGTTATTTTGATAGTCACCGGGTAGCAATTTTTGAGGCAGGAGACCGGGACGCACTTCCTCATAAATTACCGAAAATTTTTGTCAAAAATATTCATTACTGATTATAAAAATAACCTGCAGTATTTCAACTGTTATTTTGTATGATGATTTAAGCCAGAAATATGGTGTTAACATGAGTTGTCAGGAAACACATGGAAACAACTTGGAATTTCAAACAATATTTTATTACATCTTATTATAATGGAGATTGTGTGTTTTTCTGTCTGTAACCGAAACTATATTCCTACTCAAGTCACAATTCTCTTAGTTATTGACATCACATTCTCCATGATTTTATTTTTATCTAAACCTCAATTATTAATAAAATTGTCTTACATTATTAATACCGTTAACTATGTCTACATACTGACAACATGCAATTATATTTATATATACAACAAAATAGCGCTTTACAATGTGAACGCGAAGGCTAATTTGCATATTAATATTAAAAAATCGAATTTAATAAATATGTGCTTAGTATTATTGATTTCTAACTGTTTGATTTTATTTTAATGAATATAAGCAAAAATCTCTTCAATGAATCTTAAATGAAATCCATTAACAAGATGAAATAACTGTCATTTTATTCTTTACTTCCTCTTATAACTAAATACTTAAATTAGAAAAAATAACAATGAAAGACGAGAGTGATGGAAG
Organism: Doryteuthis pealeii; assembly: GCA_023376005.1. Taxonomy (NCBI): domain Eukaryota; kingdom Metazoa; phylum Mollusca; class Cephalopoda; order Myopsida; family Loliginidae; genus Doryteuthis; species Doryteuthis pealeii. Next base: position 56,342,116 of record CM042168.1, read on the forward strand.
AGTAAGTTTCAGTTGTTCCATTTTTTATTATACTCCCTCTGTTTCAAATCTTTTATCTGTATTCTTATTTAGTTTCATTAGCCTTTCTAATTTAATGTAATATTTTATTACATCAAAACTTAAATACTTGCACCCGGAGGGTGCATATATTTGCTAGTTCATAAATAAAGAAAATACAGTTGTAATATTTTCAGTTATTGTATTATGTAAATATAAATAAAAAATAAGTTCACTTAACTGAAGTCCTTTGTAAATGGTTATATTAAAGTTCTGTAGTTTAAGATAAAAAATGAAACTCCTCTTACCTTGGGCTTGGAAGAAAATGGTGCCTGAAATTTAATTTTTTTTAAATGTCACGATGTCTACACGTCTAGACATCGAGACAAAGTGCTAATTTTAAAAAGAAATTATGAAGCAACTCTCAATACCATTTGAGCCTCCTTCAACTAATCTCTCTTTATGCAAACGTAAACATCGTGTTTTAGTGTAAATAACTTTTCAGATTTAACCTTTTTTAAAACATAAACATAAATAGTTTTTATTGCAGTTTTTTTTTTTTTATGAATGAAACAAAGTTTTATTGGAAAAAAGTTGATTTTTACAAGTTTGTATACATTACTCAACGAATTTGGTTATTTTAATAATCATTACTAGCAGGACCTGTGGATATACCACAGTATGATAATTTTATTTTCAGACTGGAAATGGGGGCGGTTGGTGGGAGTGGAATGGAGTCATAAATAAGCCAAATTTTTTTGGCACTGGGACGAGTAGTTATTTGGAAGGCAAGTTATCGCAAGCTGATCAGATAATGAAAGGTTTCTCGAGTCTCAGAACGACGTTATTACGAGCGGACTGAATCTCTGAATTCAGTTGATTTCACAAGTTCTCATACTTACAAACAGTTCTTCCGCCCTGTCGGCTGGGGTGTTAGAATATACTGACTGCACCTCTGCAGAGGGGAAAGACTCCCCCAAGGGGGCCACCTGTTGGCTGTGGGTGTCGACAAGTGATACTTAAGGATTGATCCCAGGTAGCTGAGCAGTCTATGACCCTCAACACTCCACTTTGGCTCTTATTTGGGCTAGACGGGGGTGGGGAGGCAGAGAGGACCCCTCCAGTCAATCAGCTGGTCACGTCAAGCCCTAGCACCTATATGATTGTCCCAACCCTATTGCCCTGAAGGCTAGAAAGCCCCAACCCTTTTTATCAGAAGGCTAGAAGGTGGTGTCTGAGGGTCTTCATGTCCTGGGAATAACGTTAAAATCTATCTGACGGTGAGGTTCCAGTTCTGGAGCTCTGGAGAATATGGAGCACCTCTTCATCACCATTGCTCCCAGGTCCACTCTGACCTGGAGTGGTGGTATCTGTTAGGGTCCCATTTATGGGTTAAATAGAAATGTTTATATATAAAAATATTATATTATATTATAAAAATGAGTATCTATTAAGAATGAATTTATTTCAAAACTTTGTTGGCATTAAATGACCCACTGAGGTTGATATGCCATAAAACAAAACAAAACAAACCAAACAGTTCCTCACGTTTTCTCTGCTGTTATTGTAGCAGCAACAAGTTGACGTCCACCTTCATTCTCGTTCTTTGAATGCCTTCCATTTCAGCTCACCAGCCCAGAAGAACTACGAATCAAGCTTTTATATGGGGCTAAAATACCAGCACCAAACGACCATTAAATTAGCCCCATAGGTCATTAATGTGTTTCTGTTTGGATGTTGCTTTCTTTTCTTAAACCCCATTATATACGTGGTTCTTCCTTTGAGTAGCTGTTGTTATACTAACACAATAATTATCACGTCGGGGTCACCAATTATTGTGTTAGTATAACATTCAATTCTAAGACTAACAACAACAAGAAAGGAATTAATATTTCCTTTAATTCAAACAATTTATTTGCTAGGCATAAAACACAAACAACAATATAAAGTCCTTCCTGTATATAAAGTTGAGTTTAAGGGACTTACCGGCGCGTTGGAGAAGAGTTATTAGGGTGGTTTCCTGGAGCCCCTGAATTCGTTGCCTCGTGGCACCGCGGGTGGATTCTGTCTGACTACTTTTTGGATATTGCGCCAAAATTCTGGGCTATCACGTGATTGGTAAATCCAATCACAGAGCCTCTCCCTCATTCACTCTATATACAGGAATAACCATTTTACTGACCCAACACTGTCGAGCTGAAAAGGATATAACGGAAGAAAAAGGAAGAAACAAAGACAAAAGGTAATTTTTGATTTCAGACTTTATTTGTGGTTCATAGCTACCTCATCGAGAGGAAATTTCTTCCTGTCCAGTAGTAGTGTCTGATCCCAATTAAGGCCTGAGTTCAAATGACTGAGGGATTTTCTTGGTGGTAGGAAGTAGGTCCTTTTTCCTGTGCATACTCAAAGAGTTCTTCCTGTCTGAGGTCTCATAGGGGACTGGTATTTTTTGTTTTATATTTCATTTCATTTTAATCCCCACAAATATCAACAAAAACAAACCCGCTACATTTATCGTTGCCCAGTCAACCAAAATTGCAGTTTTCTTTCTCAAATTAACTTATAACTTTATTTACAACTGGAAGTAGCTACCCAACATTACCTGCGTAGAAAGGGAGGGGCAAAAAGTTAGTCTCATAGGTCCATTATTACTGAATCCTGAGTTGGATCCTCACAGGATGCCCCATTAAAATCCCTATGTAAAAATACCTTGCATTGATACTGCTTGGTGGGGTGTCAGAAAAATAAAAGAGCACAGAAACTCTGAAAAGAAAAATTAATTTCTCCTATTTCTCTGAATGTTTGAGATGAGGCTTGATGATTAGTATTATCTGCGTTATTCAGACTATTGTCCCCATCTTTATTGTTATTTGTACAACGTTTCGGCCGATATGCCCTCCTGCCTTCTTCAGGTGTTTCTTGTCGGACTCGGGAACCTTCTCGGACTCGGGAACCTTCTTTTCAAACTTGGGAACTTTCTTGTCGTAATCGGGAGCCATCACGGAACTTTGAACCTAACCCTTTATTTAGTCCACGGGGTATCCTGTTCTCATTCCGCTAACCATAGCTGGGGTAGGAGTTATGGTTAGCGGAATGAGAACAGTCCCCAAAGGAACAAGGGGGTGTCCCCCCCTCTCGGCAAACATGGGAGAAGTTGGAATAGAAAGAGATGTGAATGACTGGACTGAATGAATGCAAGTTATACATATTTACCAACCCCTCCGCACGAGCTGGATATGACACAAGGTCAATTTCTTAAGCGGAGTTCAGCAGGTTTGAATTCAGAGTTTTCCTTCTCCTAGACCGGTTGCCTAACCAAGTTTAAAGAGCCCAGTCTGCCCTACTATTTACCCATAGCTGGAGGGAGAGTAGGATTCATACCTTTCCCAAGGGCATTAGCATTAAGTGAAATGCAACATCCAGGATTTGAACTTGGGGTGATGAGTCCATTTCCCATGACTTTAACCATTACACCACGCGCTTCCTAATGCATGCAAATTATATGCCTCTCTGACCATTTTGATGTTCACCCTGACTGATTTTGTCTTTGTTGTTTGTTCTCTCTTTCTCTTTTGTAATACTTGTTTGTTTGTGCACCCCTTGGCGGGGGGTCCCTGCGGTGTTTTGAGCATAATTACAATGCATGGCGATCCAAAGAAATAGCTAGACGACACGAGAATAATGGCCAGAGAGAAGCAGTGCAGCAATATGCAGAGTGATGTTCAAAATGGCTTCGCAGCCCTCTGGGGGTGTCACAGGTCTTTTACATAATTAATTTATGTTTTAATCATAAATGCAACCAATGACTTTCCCTTTTCTTACCATTCAAATCCTAACTTTTAAAATATCTTCCCAGATATAAATAAAATGTTCATTTTGTGCAAAAAGCTCTGGTAATACTTGTTGGCACATTTCTGTCCACTAAGGACGATGGCATGGTGTCCAAAAAATCAAAAAATAAATAAAAATGAATAAATAAATAAATTATCTGTGTAAGTGACTGCAGGCCAATTCCTGAGTGACATTCTTTGGTGCACCGACTGCATACAAATGGTGATGCTGTGCATTTACTTTGTCGTTAATTGTTGTATTTTTGTATTTTCATACAGACAGACATACATACATAAATACATACGTGCAACTGCCCTTTATATATGAATAGATTTTCTGTTGTATTTTGAGAATTTTTTTATTGAAATTGCAATGACTATTTTTTGTTATTGTAAAGGGCATTAATTCGGTGGAAAGCTACGAGCCTATTTTTTTTGTAAAGGTTCAGTCTTTCTCAGCCACGCCCCTAAGGTTCTTGAATTCTTCGGGTCGGTTGGTGATTGGTCGGATTTTTGGTTTTTTTTGAACGAGGCCGATTTCCTGTTCCCTGAAAGGGAGCGCGAAATTCGGCAGATTGCAGGTTGGTTTGGAGAGGAAAAGGCGAATTCCGCTTTCTCCGTTGACACGAGTCAACGTAAAATTTTATTCCCCAGATTGATTGGGTTTAATTCTCTCAGAGAGAGATTTTGTTTTTCTTCTCCAGAGGAGAAGTTGAAAGATTTAAATTGTTTTTTGCATATTTGGAAGACCCAAATATTGCATTATTCTCTCAGAGAGAGAATTTGTTTTTCTTCTCCAGAGGAGAAGTTGAAAGATTTAAATTGTTTGTTGCATATTTGGGCATATTTTATTGCATTATTCTCTCAGAGAGAGAATTTGTTTTTCTTCTCCAGAGGAGAAGTTGAAAGATTTAAATTGTTTGTTGCATATTTGGAAGACCCAAATATTGCATTATTCTCTCAGAGAGAGAATTTGTTTTTCTTCTCCAGAGGAGAAGTTGAAAGATTTAAATTGTTTGTTGCATATTTGGAAGACCCAAATATTGCATTATTCTCTCAGAGAGAGGTTTGTTTTCTTCTCCAGAGGAGAAGTTGAAAGATTTAAATTGTTTGTTGCATATTTGGAAGACCCAAATATTGCATTATTCTCTCAGAGAGAATTTGTTTTTCTTCTCCAGAAGTTGAAAGATTTAAATTGTTTGTTGCATATTTGGAAGACCCAAATATTGCATTATTCTCTCAGAGAGAGAATTTGTTTTTCTTCTCCCTTGCTCTCCCATAATATTGCATTATTCTCTCAGAGAGAGAATTTGTTTTTCTTCTCCAGAGAGAAGTTGAAAGATTTTTGTTGCATATTTGGAAGACCCAAATATTGCATTATTCTCTCAGAGAGAGAAAGATTTGGAAGAATATTGTTCTCTCAGAGAGAGAATTCTCCAGAGGAGAAGTTGAAAGATTTAAATTGTTGCATATTTGGAAGACCCAAATATTGTTATTTGTTGTTGGAAGACCCAAATATTGCATTATTCTCTCAGAGAGAGAATTTGTTTTCTTCTCCAGAGGAGAAGTTGAAAGATTTAAAATTGAGAGAGAGAACCAATTTTGTTGCATATTTGGAAGACCCAAATATTGCATTATTCTCTCAGAGAGAGAATTTGTTTTTCTTCTCCAGAGGAGAAGTTGAAAGATTTAAATTGTTTGTTGCATATTTGGAAGACCCAAATATTGCATTATTCTCTCAGAGAGAGAATTTGTTTTTCTTCTCCAGAGGAGAAGTTGAAAGATTTAAATTGTTTGTTGCATATTTGGAAGACCCAAATATTGCATTATTCTCTCAGAGAGAGAATTTGTTTTTCTTCTCCAGAGGAGAAGTTGAAAGATTTTTGAACTGTTGGATAGTTATTTGGAAAACCCCAAATAGCATAAATTTGGCTCTCAGAGAGAGCCCTTTTCTTCCCAAAAAGAAAAGTTCTGTTCCGTGTCGCCTTGTAAAGCCGACTTATTTTGAAATAGTAACTATAGTAGCGGAATCCCGAGAGGAGAGCAGATACCTCGTTCAACCCCCAAAAAGAGGAAGCTTTAGACTGACAGACGCCAGTTTTCACTCTGACCCATTGAAAGAGTTCGCCCCTGACCGACCGACAGAGAAAAGAAGAAGCACTTTTTATTTTTATCTTTGTTATTGTGGGTAACTACTAAATTTTTGTATCAGAAAAATTCTTTGTTTTTTCGGCCTCGTGCCTTTTATAATTTGTAATATTTTCCCTATTTTTTTTGGCTCCGAGCCCAATTGTTACGCTTAGCATAAGGGACAAATTATGCAAGTCATTAGTTGCCTTTAATTTTTCTTAAAATAAAAATTTGAATTACAATTATTGTCTCCTTTCCCTTTTATACTTTCTTTTATTTTTTGTCAAAGTTTAGTGTGCAGAGATAGTTTTTATTTTTCTACAGGAGTAAAAGGACGGACATATATCCTTTTAAATTTCCACAGTATTTCCTTTTTTAGGTTGAGGTGAGCAAACACAGGCAATGGAAAATTTAGCAGGTTTGTTTTTATTGAACACACCTGAAAATAATTAATAAGGTTTTGCAATTGAGACTGGCTCACTGCCTACTGCAGTATCAAGTGTAAGTAAAGGTAAGTAAAGTATGCAGATTGGCATATTGTCGGTATCAGCCAAACAGTGAGGAAGTCTATCCCCTTTTCACTAGCGCTAGACCTGGGAGATTATTTTTGCACCTGAGGTGTGACGCCACACCTACCGTCAGCTCCCCACTTTACTACACAGGTAAAAGGTGTGCTATTCATGAGCTGAGTTGATGAGGGCCTATATTGAACCCAGAACCTTGTGGTTCCTAGATGGGACCTGGCGCCTATGAATTGGAATTTTGTTTGGGCAACAAAAAATAACTTAGAGTACTTAAAAATGTTCTACTATTAACAACACCCTGTGTAAAAGGGATAAATTTAAGGAAATTTAAGGCAAAAGTTCAATTGAAAAAAAAACCAACAAAAAGTATCTATATATTAATATGCTTGTTCCTTAATCTTCTGACTTATCATCATGTACCACCTTCTGGTTAAAAATGTGACTGTTCAAATGATGAAATGCAAAAATGTAAATGCTGATTATCTGGTGTCGCTTAATCGCCGAATCCTTATTTCTCATTTTATTTCACCCAATTTTTTAAAATGAAACTTTCCAAATGGTCTTTTGTTGCTTAAATGCTTAACGTAAAATTAAAATGAATTGAAAAAAAAAAAAAAAAAAAAAAAGAAAGAAGTTACATATTTGTTTTATATTTTTAATATTGAAATAGTGATTTACAAAAAATATTTTCCTTAATAATTTTGAACAGAAAAATATAGGGGGGGGGTTACTGTTTTTAGCTGGGCGAACCAGGTGTCCATGGCGGTCTTACCAATGACGCTTGTATCTTTATTCATTAAAACATGTTGTGTACAACATGGCACATTCCAGATGTTTAAAATTAATACTCATGTTCCTTAAAAGTACATCTGTTATCATTTTGCAATGAGATCATCCAAATCGCCCAAGATGAAATGCAAATATGTAAATCTTGATTATCTGGTTTCTCTTATCTGCTGAATTCATATTTCTCATGCGTCACCTCAGCTAAATAATGGACTATTCCATTTTTATTATAAAGAAAGAAAAGGAAAAAAAAAGGACATGCTAAACAGAAAAAATATAAGAAAGAAAGAAAGAGAGTCAGGGAGAAATATAGAGAACAGGTGAGCGCGTGGAAGCGATAATGCTAATTTGTTTCAATCAATGAAAAGATGAAAAGAAGGAAAGAGGGAAAAAAAGAGTGAGAGAGAGTTAAATCATGATTATTATATTTTTTACATATTAAACTATTTTGCAATATCTCTGAAGTAAACATCTCAAACGTTGTCATGATTAAATTATCATACTGTGATATATCTACAGGTCCTGCTAGTTGTATGATAAATAATAAAATTCATTTTTTATTGAACTTAAAGTTAATAGTGGTTTTAAGTAGCGAAAAAGTTTTGTTATATCAAAATTGATGTTTTTTTAGGTATGTCCAAAATCTCAATTTAAAGGGAGACAAGTTATGTTTCAACATCTGAAAAAATAGCATAAAATATAAAAATTATAGAAGCTCATACTTGTAAGGAGAGTTACACTGTGTAGATAAATGAAATGTAAGAAAAATAATAACACAAGGACATGTGCTTTGGAACAGTTGTTGCTGTCCCCAGAGAAAAAAGCTGAGTATTTTGAAGGAAAAAGGGGAATAAGTTATGTTAATCCTTAAAATTATACATCTCCTGGAAACGAAAAAGAACAATCATTAGTGATGATTTTAAAATATATAAATATTTTGGAAAAATATAACGTACAAAATTGCACACTTTTAAACATAAATTTGTAGATAGATTAGATATCTCTTTATTCATTAAAACATATTGTGTACAACATGGCACATTCCAGATGTTCAAAATTCACTATTAAATTTTTAAGTGAATAAAAATAGTTCAATTGTATCAGAAAAAAATGAATAAATAAAACAACTTTTTTCTTCATCAATTCAAAGACAAAGTATTTTTTTTAAACTAAGAAAAGAGAAACATGCTACAAAATTATTTTTTGAGTTTTAAAAATAACTTTCAAATTTTCAACATGCTCATTTCAAACCAGCGCAATATTTTATCTTCTGAATTTTAAGTTGGTTCAAATTCTTTTACTGTCGAAATTTAGTCTGCATATCACATCACCGTGAGTAATTGTTGGAGGCCATAGTGTAATGTTTAGAGTTGTAGGAAATGGACTTTTCAACCCAAGTTCAAATCCTGGATGAACCTATAGTCCACATAGCACTGTAACATAGGTGCAAAGTTATACCTACTTTGGATACAAATAACTCCGACAAAGGTTAATAGACAAACATTTAATACATACAGCACATGGATAACAGTTGATACAACGTTCATAGTAAAGAGTACATATAAAAAGAGGTACACAAATCAAGATAAGACACATTCATGAATGATACAGATATACATATATGAGTACAGACATGAGACTAGGAATAGTCCATGCTGTGAGGACTTACAGTAATGTAAGGGGGGCGGAGCCCCAACGAGAGGGTTTAGATAGAATCTACCCCATGTGGCTCGTAGTTGGTGAAACCGGCAAAGAGAGCGAAAGTGTTTGAAACCGGCGCTTAAATACTATGGTGCCCCTGGTGGGCATCATCAAACTAAAAGGGGCAGACAACTCCACCAGGCGAATACAAACTAACGCTACAGCACTAATACCCTTGGGAAAGGTATGAATCCAACTACTCTCCCTCCAGCTATGGGTAAATAGTAAGGCAGACTGGACTCTTTAACATTGGTTTGGCAGTCTAGGAGAAAAACTTCTCTTGGGTTGGTCACTACTAGAATAGGCTCAGTCCTAATTAGTGAACTTCACTAATTTTTAATTTTAGAATAGCAGTCATAAAAACTGTTATAAATCTATTTCCACTGATATCAATAGTATTGTTTTTCACAAGGAAATGGTACAAAAAATAGTATTAAGTATAAGTGTTATGGTGTAATGGTTAGAGTCATAGGAAATGGACTCGTTGACCCAAGTTCAATTCCTGGACAAAGCTACAGTTTACATAGCACTAATACCCTTGGGAAAGGTATGAATCCAACTACTCTCCCTCCAGCTATGGGTAAATAGTAGGGCAGACTGGACTCTTTAACATTGGTTTGTAAGTCTAGGAGAAAAACTTCTCTTGGGTTGGTCACTACTAGAATAGGCTCAGTCCTAATTAGTGAACTTCACTAATTTTTAATTTTAGAATAGCAGTCATAAAAACTGTTATAAATCTATTTCCACTGATATCAATAGTATTGTTTTTCACAAGGAAATGGTACAAAAAATAGTATTAAGTAGAAGTGTTATGGTGTAATGGTTAGAGTCATAGGAAATGGACTCGTTGACCCAAGTTCAATTCCTGGACAAAGCTACAGTTTACATAGCACTAATACCCTTGGGAAAGGTATGAATCCAACTACTCTCCCTCCAGCTATGGGTAAATAGTAAGGCAGACTGGACTCTTTAACATTGGTTTGTAAGTCTAGGAGAAAAACTTCTCTTGGGTTGGTCACTACTAGAATAGGCTCAGTCCTAATTAGTGAACTTCACTAATTTTTAATTTTAGAATAGCAGTCATAAAAACTGTTATAAATCTATTTCCACTGATATCAATAGTATTGTTTTTCGCAAGGAAATGGTACAAAAAATAGTATTAAGTAGAAGTGTTATGGTGTAATGGTTAGAGTCATAGGAAATGGACTCGTTGACCCAAGTTCAATTCCTGGACAAAGCTACAGTTTACATAGCACTAATACCCTTGGGAAAGGTATGAATCCAACTACTCTCCCTCCAGCTATGGGTAAATAGTAGGGCAGACTGGACTCTTTAACCTTAGTTAGGTAACCAGTCTAGGAGAAGGAAAACGCTGAATTCAAACCTCTTAAATCTCTGCTTGGGGCAGTCACTACTAGAATAGGCTCAGTCTTAATTAGTGATCTATTTCACTAATTTTTTTTTCTTTAGAAAAAATACTTTTTCTGCGCCAATTCAAAGAGAAAGTATCGTTTTTAAAACTAAGAAAAGAGAAACATGCTACAAAATTATTTTTTGAGTTATTTTCAAATAGACTTTTTTTCGGTTGTTGACATGTTAAAAATTTTTTGAAATGCAGTCTTTTTGTTTTGATTTTTCTAGAAATGTAAAAATTAGAAACAGGAATTTTTTATTCGAATGACCAAAGGTTGAAGAGCCCCCACCCCCCCGCCACAAGGTTAATTGATGAAAAAAAAAACAACCTCTTTTTAAATAATAAAATGAATAAGGTGCTGAAAATTCCATTAAAATTGGACAATTTCCTGATTTTTGGTAATTGTTTTAAAATTAAAAAAAAAAAAAAACTAAAATTATATTTATTACGTCCCTTATGGGCCTTTCGAGGCCTGTGTCTATTAATGGAATTAACGGCGTTGATCCCGGGGGCTATCCCCCCAGGCAACACCTGCCCCCTTAATTTAAAGGAGCAGGGCTGGGTTTATTGCCCAGTGTCTGAGGGGGAATGCCGAAAAGATCAACGCATTTTTGTGTCTACTATTCATGAGCTTCGGCTTGTGGGTAGGACCACATAAGAATGTCCTTGTGTCACGCCCTCATAAGTGGGATGAGAGGCAAATACCTTTCAGTTAGACATACCTAATGTTTTGAGAGCCTGAATCAAATAGATTTGTAATTTGGTTTGCTTTGTTTGTTAAATTGCCAAAAATGTTTTTTATTTATTTATCTTAATTTTATGTTTTGAAGAAAGCATTATGCATTTAAACGAAATTTAGGGAAAAATTCGATTTTAAACTTGAAAAGTAAAGAAAATGAATGAATAGGATCCATCGAGACACAAGCGACCATTGTGATTTTAAAACTCGACAAAAAAAATAATTAAAATTTTGCTTTTAATTTTATTTCTGGATTTTGATGGAAATAAAACCACCCAAAATTGTATGTAATAAAATGCAAAACATAATTTCGCTTGATGTTAATAATAAAGAAACGAAAATTATTTCAACACTGGGTAAAGTTTTTGTTAGTGGTCAAATCATCTTCTGCAGATAAGTATAATTTCAAAATGGCTGTTTGGTAATAGGTAAATGGGAATATTAAAATACTATCATAGAAGATATCTAAAAATGATAGAAAGTAGATATTTTCAGAATATATAGATTAGTAAGTCATATTTGAATCGTGAAAATTTCAGATTTCTCTGACCAAGGGAACAATAGTAAATTCAAATAGTTCAAAGCAATTTGTGAAAACGCCAATTTAGTACTACTTTGTTTATTAGGTACCACCAATTAGACCCTGTGCAATTTACCCCCACCCCTACATTTAACACAATGAAAAAATATTCAAATTTTCATTTTATTTTCGATTTTAAGAATTAATACTAAAACCGAAGACATTTTTTAACGTCAATTTCACTGCGAAATTTTAAGATTAAATTTTTAAAGTTTTTATTCATTCTAATAGTAAATTGTAATATTAAAGTTTTTAAAGATTTTATTCATTTTAATAGAAAAAAATTGGCTAAAAAAGTTTGTCCGTTACACCCATCCGTACTTAGATGCATAACCGTAAGAGGGTAATAATATGTATTTTTTTCTGTCTAAATTGTGGCCTGAAAATTACCCTTTCGCATGTAATATGGATAGGTTTGTTTATTTTTTAAGATAACGATGTAATTTTTCCCAATCGGATAATTTGATCTTTGAATTAACTATTTTTCCTTGTAACAACCCTGTATGATCTTTTTTTTTCACGAGATTTTTGATAAACAAAGTTCGGAAATAATTATTTCCATTTTATTCAAGATGGCCTAAACTGATTGGTGGTCCCTATTGTTTAACGTAGGAAACGTACATTTAAATTTAAGTGTTAATAATTTTTGCTCACGCAACAAAACTTGGATTTTGTTTTAGCCAAATTGATTTAGGTAGACTGTGAACTCAGAGGCGTAAAATTTTACTATAGTCTACCGGACAGGTGTTAGTGGAATATGAAAGGAAGTCTAATGTATATATTTTTATTTTCTCAACTGGGATTATTACTTTTAATAAAAATCAAACTCTACTAAGGAAAACACAACTTAATATGTTAATTCATTTATAAGTTTTTTTGGTTTTTTTTAATCATGTGGAGTATTTCTATTATTGTCTATATCATAAAAAGGGATTTTGTATTTTAAAAATCAGGAGCATATCACTCTTGTGTAATTTGGACCAGGAATGAGTCTTCATATATTTTATATTCTCTTATAGATGCTATTTCATCCAATAGATGTTGTGGAGTATTTCTATTATGATCTATATCATAAAAAGGGATTTGTATGTAAAAATCAGGAGCATATCACTCTATTGTGTAATTTGGACCAGGAATGAGTCTTCATATATTTTATATTCTCTTATAGATGCTATTTCATCCAATAGATGTTGTGGAGTATTTCTATTATGATCTATATCATAAAAAGGGATTTTGTATGTAAAAATCAGGAGCATATTAGCCTATTGATAGCAATATTAGATATAATTTAAAATATATTCTTAATTTAATTTAATTTTTTACAGATGTTCCAGCTTATAGAGAATATTTGATGAATTTGAATGGATCATCAGTTTTCTGGTTAAACTGAAAAAATATTTGAAAAATACTCAGAAAAAAATATTGTGACGCTTGTATATGCAAATTATTTAATTGTTCAATATTAAAAGGAAACTTGAAATCTACCACTTGAGAAAAGTCAACTTTTTAAGAACTGTAGACCTTTATTTTCATGAAACAAACTTTGGTGCCTCATATTTGAAAATATCCAAGAAAGAAAATATGTTCTTATAAAGTGTACGTACCATCCTTTTTTATAAGGTCATAATTGGTTGTACATATTGCAACTCATATTGAAGAGAAATGTGTGTAATGCTGGGATCATCTTTTATAGAAATATCAATTTTAGGGCAACATTTATAAAAATGCATTAGACCTATGGTTCTCAACCTCTTTTTACCTGTTGACCCCCTTTTAATCCTATTTTCCTCTGGTGGACCCCCCATAGCAATTCGTTGTTTAAAAATCCCATTGTATTTTTATAGTTAAATACATTTTACTTGCCTGGGTCCCAAAAAATGTTATATGGTCCCTGGAGGTCCATATGGACCCTGGTTGAGAACAATGCAGTATTAGACAAAAAAAATTTGTTAAATGTGAGACATATCATTTTGACGGTTTTCAGGTTTAACGCAATATTTTCAATCAAAACTGGAAAGAAATGATATTCAACTGAAGCATTTATAAAATATTTCATCAGGTTAAATGATTCGGTGTATTTGAATGTTTCATAAATTTTTTCCAAGATTTAAAAAAGAACAGATGGAAAACTACTCTGAAAAAAAAAGAACAGATGGAAAACTACTCTGAAAAAAAAAATTTTTTTAAACTTCAGAAAATAAATTGACTACTAGTGCAACTTTAAAAAAAAAAAGTTTATTAAAAGATATTAGAGAGAAACTGTATTTTTTGGACACGTGGCCTAGTGGATAAAGGAGTTAGGTTAAGATAGTTCTAAGTGACAGTTATCTCTGGACTGCAGGTTCAATCCTGGCCAGGGGCGGCAGTAGCATAGAATAATAATTAACAGGGCTTAATGCCTCTACCCCAGCTATGGTTAGCAGAATGAGAAGAGGATACCCCTGTGGACTGAATAAAGGGTTAGGTTCAAAGTTCCGTGATGGCTCCCAATTATGACAAGAAGGTTCCTGAGTTCAAAAAGAAGGTTCCGAGTCCAGAACGTTCCTGAGTCTGAGAAGGTTCCTGAGTCCAACAAGAAATACCTGAAGAAGGCCAGAGAGTACATCGGCCGAAACGTTGTACAGATAACAATGAAGATAAAGACAATAGTCCGAATAATGCAGATAATACTTAAGAAAAATATTCTTGTAAATCGTGCGGCTTTGTATTTTCAAAAATGTCACATTTGAGCAAGCATATGCAAGCGCCCATTGGAAAGAAACCATAATGTTGATGATGTGGATCTTTATTTTCATAAAACTCAAATTTAAGAAATCATTTGTGAACACACACTAAAGAGAAACAGAATCCTTTGCTGCTGCTCTGTCATTAAAATTGGTATAGTCCATCTTGAGAGCTCAATGCATAATGATTGAGGAATTATATACAAAATAATATATTTAGCAAAGAAAAGGCTTAAATATCTTGTGATATTAACAGTTATTTCCATCAAAATTATTTCACTGTTTTTGAGAATTTAAAAAATGTAAAAATAGTCATCAGGGTGTCCTACAGTCGATATTAGCCTGACATTGAGGGAGTTTATCCCCTTTTCACTTGCGCTAGACCAAGGAGATTGTTTTTAGTATTAAGAAACACATGGCCCAATTGTTCAATGGCAGACAGACCCTACAAAAAAAAAAAAAAAATAACGGAGCATAAGTTTGTTTATTCTGTTTTGTTTTATGACATATCAACCTCAGTAGGTCATTCAATGCCAACAAAATTTTGAAATAGATTCATTCTTGATGGGTACTGTAATTTTCTTATAAACACATTTTTTCTATTTAACCCTTAGTGCAGCTAAAAACCGACCAGTTTAATTATGTTTTATTTTTATATGAATATTTTTGTGTAAATTAACTACCACCATGAGTATTAGATTTAGGGTAGTTTAAGAGTTAACATCATTTGGTGCAGAGCACTAGTTTCTGCGGTCTATGAACCCTAACCAAAAAGTGGGAAGGGGACCTTTTGTTAGATTATTGCTGCCAGGCTGGTCGGAATGAAGGAACAAGCTGTGAGTTTCTATCTCTTGATATGTCAATTTGTTGAAGTTCCTTTATTTTGAGATTCTTTTGAATTGTTCTTCTTTGTTGTATTTGCTGTTATTAAATGCTATTTGTTTTCTTACAGTTTCACGGTGTTAATTGAATAAAATTAATTACATCAGTAAGAATCGTCATGCCTTCACTTTATCCATGCCAGGGCGGCCGTTACACTTAGATGGGACACTAACAGGTACTACCACTCCAGGTCAGAGTGGACTTGGGAGCAATGGGGATGAAGGGGGTACTCCACATTCATCATCTATCATCAGAAAGACTTTAACGTCATACCTAGGACATGAAGATACTCAGCCACCACCTTCTAGCACATATATGCTAAAAAGGGTCGGGGGTTTGCCATAAGGTCAATAGGGTTGGGACAATCATATAAGTGCTAGGGCTGATGTGAGCAGCCGGTTGATCAGAAGGGGCCTATATATATATATATATGTATCTATTATTAGATTGGAAGAAGGAGTTTTTCAGTCCTTTACAACTATCTAGATAAAAAAAAGTCGACGGGGCAGCCTAAAGTCGGTATCAGCCAGTTAGCGAGGGAGTCTATCCCCTTTTCACTTGTGCTAGACCAAGGAGATTGTTTTTAGCATCTGAGGTGGAGTGTCACACCTACCATCAGCTCCTTACTTTACCGCACAGATCCCTGTGCTACTCATACACTGAGTTGGCGAGGACCGGTATCGAACTAGGAACCTTGTGGTTTCTAGCCGAATGCTCTACCGACTGAGCTAACCCGGCCCCTTTGTTACTATAGTCTTCATATATTTATTGTTTTTTGTTACTTGTTTTATTTTATTATTTTATTTATTTATGTTTAGATAAACTTACATAAAACTAACATATTTGGCATGCGTAGATACAGAGTCATATTTAAAATTCAAAATAGATATTCGTCCCGAGTAAATAAAACAAATTTAAGTGGTCACTCATCTATCAACTGTCCAGCTTCTTTGTTGCTTAACTTTAGTGATCTTGTAAGAAACGTTCTTTCAGCGTGATCTATTGTAAGAGTTCTATTTACTTTCAGTGTAAAAAGATTTAATTTCACCACAAGTACATTTCACCTTTGAGAGTACATGTCAGTTTAAAGAATTTGTATCTATTACTTACCGTTCGAAGATAAAAATGTATTTTTTTCTTTTTTTTTTTTTTTTTTTCAGTTGGAACTTTGTATACTACTAAAATGTGGAGGCAGGTGGTTTAACGGATATTTTAAACTCATACGCTGAGTTGACGAGAGCCGGTATCGAACCAGGAAACTTGTGGTTCCTGGTCGGACACTCTACCGACTAAGCTTAAGTAAGGGCCTGAGTGGAGTGTTGCATGCCACCCACAGCCAACAGGTAGCCCCATTGGGGGGATCTTTACCCCTCTGTAGAGGTCAAGGCATGTTAACTTTAGAGAAAGGCATAATATGCAATGGAGATACAGTTGATGCACAAACACTGAAAACTAAAATGACAGAACGATAATAACATTTTAGAATAAATGTATAAAACAATTAACGACAAAGTAAATATATATACACATGTTACATAATTATTAGATTCTTAATATTTATGTACAGTAGTGTAGAAATCAAAATGGCTGTTATAAGTTGAAGCCCACAGCCTTGAAGGATGAGTAACAAGGCTTGACCTCATCTTGATCCTTTCCAGTGGATACCGTGAGAATCGGTGGAGGAGACCCTCTTCCGGTTTCGATTAGAAAGAGATTTTTAGTCAGTCAGCCAAAGCCACGACGGTGGTAAGTCGTGTTATGCATGCTCCGACTCAATCTGCGCAGGTAGTCTGGTGGGGATTTCAGAATAAAATATGATCTAAGTAAATCGAAGTGTTATTATCTAAAAACTACCAATGACACAGGGCTTCTGATAAAGAGAAATCCCCAATGGAAGACCAAACACGAAGTCCCCAAGACGAAAGACATTAAATATCACCAGAGCTTGGTTTTTGTCAAAAAATAATAGAGATTTGATTTATATTCATGAAGATAATTAAAAAATAAAATTTAAATGATAACAGCATGGATTTTTTTTTAATTTAATATTTTAGATAGTAGACATTAACATTTCTTTTCAGAGTAGCTGGATCAATGCAAGGTCTATTTTTTTACATAGGGATTTAAATGGGGCATCCCACAAGGATTGAACTCACGATTCATTAATAATGGATCTGTGGGACTAACTTAAAAAAATCCTCTCTACCCTGGCAATGCTAGTACATATATAAAGGGCAGTTGTGAGAATCTGTATGTCCAGAGGAAACTTTTTTTGTTAAAACAATTATTGACAAAATAAATATATATAACAATTAAATATCACCAGGGCTTGGTTTTTGAGCAAAAATAATGAAGATTTGATTCATATTATTGAATACATTTAAAAATTAAATAACATTATAAAATAACGTTAAAATTCTACTCGGCCATTTTTGGCATTTTATGATTTTTTATGGGTCATCCTGCAAGGATCAAACTCGCTATTCAGTAGTAACAAATCTGCAAACGATTATTAAACCATGTTTTTTTTAATCCTCTACCCAGGCTTTGCCGGGTAGTCGCTTCTAGTTATATATAATGGAAGAATTAGGTCTGAGAAAAATGGAGCTCCATCCGTCGACATCCAGATGTCTTACTCTTGACTCATTAAATATCAAACATTGGACTTGTGATTTTGTTGGCAATGTAGCGTTAGTTTTGTATTTGCCTGGGAGAGTTGTCTGCCCGGTTTAGTTTGCTGGTGCCCGCCCCCCCACCTTACATTACTGTAAGTGAATTATACAGCATGGACTATTCTTAGTCTCATGTCTGTACTTTTTGCATATCTTGTACCATTCATGAATGTGTATATATCGTTCTATATGTAACTTTCTTTTACCCTTGTATTATGTATCTCGTCATATCCATGTGCTGTACCATATTAAATGATTTGTCTGTTAACCTTTGTCGGAGTCATGTATCCAATATATATAACCTTGAACCATTCTTACAGCAATAATAAAAACCTGGCATTTTTAGTTTCTTTATTTGGTGAACCTTCTTTACTTGATATATTACATAGAGCAAAATAGACATTTCACTTTCATAAAAACAATGTTCTCTTTCCATTAAAAGTAATGAAATATATGTACATGGAAAAATTAGATATGTGAAAAATGGGGCTCCACCCCCTTAACTTTTGCACTGATATTGATGATAATAAAGACATGGCATCTGCGCATGCCCGACAAAAGGGACTGACTCCCACCCCAAAAAATAATACCTCGGCCATTCGAACTGAGGCTGTAATTGGGTCTAGTTGGTCCTGTTAGCTAGGGAGAGTTTCCCTCGCTACAGGCCACTATGACCCCGTTTAAAGCCTAAGTCGTAAAACTACCTCTTGCCGTTGTCTTTTTCCTTTCTAGTTCCTTTTCGTTCTGTTTCATTCCTAAGTTCCATTTTTGCTCACCAGCCCAGAAGAACAAAGAACCAAACTTTTATTGGGGTTAAGATACCAGCACCAACGAACCTTAACCTAGCCCCATACATTACAACAGACAAAATAAATCTCAACTCATGCAAATAAAAAATAAATTAAAGCTCCTTTCTATAATAAAATGAATAAAATGACTTTACACAGTTACTATGAATGCCAGTCCCACAGTAATGCTAACAACCAGTTTGGCCTTCCTGAATTAATTTTCAAAGAGGTTGTGCAGCACCGTGCACACAAAGAACGTAATTAAAAACAATTCTTTATTTTTCACATGGCGCATGCCGTGAAAACTTTGTTGGCACGTAGGGACTTGGACACAAACAAGACCAAAGTCTCAGTAACTTTGTACTAAGAATGCGGTCCCAAATATAACCGCCAAAATTTTGCTCACAGGGAGCCCAAGAGTGTTGTGACCTGCTCACATGGTCACCTAAACGAGAAAAGGAATGATTTTTTGCCAGGAATCCCTTAATCTGACTGTTTACCAAAAATTACTACTCACAGTCCAAGACTTTCATTTTTTACTTTTACTTTCACTTTTGCTTTCACTGTACAAAAACAGTGATTCTTATTTACAACCACACAAAGGAAAACAAACGCTTCACCAATCACAAAAAATGCATTTACACATATTTTTAGGGTTTTTAAAACCCAAGAACTATTTCTTTTAAGGGAACCATTTTTACCAGTGGGAATGACCAGGTCACAGGGTACCTTATTCAGGGTAAGGGGGGGAAAGTGGAAGGGGAAGCATAAACCAGACTTGATGACCATGACAAGACAAAAAAAATTACAAATACTACTAATAAACATGCTTACAGCGGCAGTGACAGTTACCGCCCTTAACCATCACCTGATAAGAGACCTTGTGTGATTGGTTAAAGGCCATTGTCGGTGACCAATCAAAACACATATTACTAGGCTTAGTTTAGTTGCCAATTTTTGAAGATTGGTTCCTTCAATCTTCCTCGCTGCTATAAACCATCACTACAAGACGTGCTTTTTGAAGCCAACTACCAAGGACCGATGACATTGTAAAGTCGACTTAACTCAAGCTATGCAAGAGACGCTCACCTCTTCATACAAGTAACAAAACAAGATAAGTTACGCAAGCACATTATTTTGCAACTTACACTCTACAATTTGTACAATTTATAACACATTTGTATACCTCACTCACATTTTGTATATCACACGTTACATACTATATATTGCATGTTGATGTTTGTTGAATGCACCATTTTGTCTAAAAGCCTTGTGTCATGTTTTCCTTACCTGATGCCTTTATCGTTATCTTGTCTACATATTTGCCACAATAAATGACTTCTCTGTCTTCATATGTTGAATTGTCTCTTTCTAAACAAATTCAAATGGTTTCAAAAGCTGCATATTCACTGTAAGTCATATTTCAACTTCAAAACACAAATATTCGGCTGAACTTGCGCAAAGGTGTCAAAATTAGGGTGACCCAGAAAAAACAGAACCCAAATTATTTATTTATTTTCCCATCAAACTAACTTTAAACCCCAACCCCAACCCTAACCCCTAAACCTAACCCCTAACCCTAAACCCCCCTAGTTAAAATTAACAGTTTTATTACAAAATGTGTGGGTTGTTCTTTCTGGACATTTTTTTCAACAATTAAAGAAAAATATTGTTTTTAAATTACGAAAAGAGTGTGGTGAGCCAGAAGTTAATGCTTTGAAAGCAGAAATAAAATGACAGGGTGAGCCAGAAAAAACAGAACCCAAATTATCTAATCATTTTCCCATTGAACTAACCCTAAAACTCCAACCCTAATCCTGAACCCTACACCCTAACCCTAACCACAGACCCCCATAGTTAAAATTAACAGTTTTATTACAAAATTTGTGGGTTCTGTTTTTTCTGGGTCACCCTAATTTTGACACCTTTTTGCAAGTTCAGCCAAATATTCTTCCATCTCAGTTATACTATGACATACAATCTCCATTAATGGATTCAGTGAATAAAAACAGGTGAATTGAATCAGAAAAAAGACATTTTTTTCATCAATTAAAGAAAAATATTGTTTTAAAACCACGAAATGAATGTGGTGAGCTGGAAGTTAATGCTTTGAAAGAAGAAATAAAATGATAAAAATAAGCAGTCTGCACATAGGATCAGCGCAGGTAGAAAGAAAGAAAAAATAGAAATATTAAAAATGATAATTTTCAACCAATCAGAAGCATTTACACCTAAAAAAAGAAGTTTTTCAAAAAGACCGATTTCAAGCTTAGGGAGTTCTATAAAAGCGAAGGTTTTCAAAGAACAGTTTGGAAGACAAACTTATTCCTAGATATACCTTGTCACTCAACTCAGAAATATTTGCCTACTGCTGAAGGTATTACAAGCTATATCTTTCTCTAAAAGTTACTTCACTGCTGATATATAGAGCATTAATCTTTCTTTCTCTATTGGAGGGAACTCAACACTTTCTTCTTCTAAATACATGAATTTTTAAAAAAGCATATTCTGCAGGACTTTGATCAGTATTTTTGACTACTGTAATCTATTTGTTTTAATACACATATTACTTGCAGAATTTATGAGTTATTTGTTTTTCTGTTTTAATATATGTGACTGTATTATGTGTTTGTTGTAATTACCAAAATATATATATCCACTCATTACAACCACCATAACCCGCTACAAAAAAAATTGTTTTAGTTATAAGAAAATAACTTTTATATTTTCAAATAACTTTCCTGCCCTGTTGGCTGGGGGTTAGAATGCACCGACTGCACCTCTGCAGAGCAGTAAGACTCCCCCAATGGGGCCACCTGTTTGCCGTGAGTAGTGACCCCGTGATGCTTAAGGATAGAGCCCAGGTGGATGAGCAGTTCATGACATGCAATACTCCACTTTGGCCCTATCTTGGGCTAGACGGGCGGTTGGATCAATCGGCTGGTCACGTCAAGCCCTAGCACCTATATGATTTTCCCAACCCTGTTGCCCTTATGGCAAGCCCCAACCCCTTTTTATCATATGGGTGCTAGAAGGCGGTGGCTGTGGGTCTACATGTCCTGGGAATGACGTTAAACTCTATCTGATGGTGAGGTTCCAGTTTTGGAGGTTTGGGGAATGTGGAGCACCCCTTCATCACCATTGCTCCCTGGTCCACTCTGACCCGGAGTGGTAGTACCTGTTAGGGTGCCATCTATGGGTTAAATAGAAAAATGTATTTATAAAAAAATTGTATCATCCATTAAGAATTGATTTATTTCAAAACCTTATCGGCATTAAATGACCCACTGAGGTTGATATGCCATAAAACAAAACAAACCAAATCAAATAACTTTCATTGGGTATTGAAATTTTTTAATGAAAAAAAAAGATATCTCATGACAAAAGTTAGGCCCTTCAAGTATATAATTTAAATAATTAATTTAATGTAATTGTTAAGAAACTTAAAAAATATTAATATAAATCTAATTATAAAAAGTAATCTAAGAATAAAAAATATTTCATTTTTTAAAAAATATTTCAATGGAAATAAGCAACAGCATTATTTCTTTTATTTTTTAAATGAAGACGAAGAGCCTATATTTTTATTTTTAATATCGGGGCTACCGACAAAAATAAAAAAATGATTCTAATAATATTTCTCCTACAAAACCTTCTTTTTTAAAAATGTATTTATAAATAAATAAATAGTGAAAATTTCATTACAATTGGACAATTACCTGATTTTTGATAGATTTATTTTTTTGATTATATTCTCGGACGAAAATTCGATTTTCTATATTCTAATGTTAATTATCACGTTCCCTTTTTTGAGCGGTCAAAACATTAAACTTAATTTAAACATTCCTTTAAAACACGATTTCAGGAAATCTATGATGATAAAAAAATAAAATGAAATGAAATGAATAAATTATTGGAGTTTTCTTCAGTTTTATTCCTTTCAAATGATACAAAGACTTTTTACGATAAAATAACTTTTAGAAATCTTTTGTAACTTTTTCCGTCATGTGTACATTTATCGAGCAAAATCAATTGGACGTCCCTATTGTATTTTGTAAAATACGTCTATGACGTCAAAAATGTTGATACCTAAATTAAACAAAAGAGAAATTATGTCGATTGATTGAACCCCTTAAATTTAGAGAAAAAGCAATTGAATACAAAAAAACAAAACTTATTCGTTTTGTCTTTCTTTTTAAATTCATAAAGTTTCTTTTAAATTTCATATTTAAATATCTTGAATAATTAAACTGTGTTCCTGCAATAAAGAATTCTTAGTAGCTTCATTAAGAAAAGGGACGAAATTATTATTAACACCGTTTGATGTTCTTGTTTTATATTTGTTGTCAGGCGAAAATTTTTCTTGGAAATAATTTCACGATTTGCATCGTGTTTTTTCATTTCTTAATTCTCTTTACTTTGTGTCATTATTTCAATTTTGACTTTAAAAAAAATGAAATGAATGAACAAAACAGAAATTGTGTCGATTGACTGAGAAATCCTAAGAAACTGACACCAAATTTAAACAACAAAAAAAAAATTCACACACAAAAAAAAGTACTTGCACACGAACGTGAACTACAAACAGGCATTTGTTTTTCTCATACTGAATTTCTTGGTCTGAAAGGTAAGTTGAAAAAAAATAACACAAAAACAAAACAACAAACACACACACACACACACACTTTTTATTTTGTATTTAAAACAAAGATAATTGGAGGGGGGAGGAGAGAAAAGAAATCGCTTTTCACCGTCTTGTCTTAATTTTTATTTCGCCGTTGTTAGCAACTTTTAAATGAAAAAAAAGGTAATTTCATCTTTTCAGATATTTTATTTAAAGATATTTACTAGAGTTAGTTAATTAAGGGCATAAATTTAAATGACAATAAATAAAACAAACGAGTAAAATAGTCCGTCAAACACAAAATGAATTCAAACAATTTTATTCTTCTTGAGAAAAAATAAATTAAATATGGCTGAAAAGAAATGTATTTTACTTTTGTGGATTGTTGGATTTTAAATTCAATTCGGAGTTTAATAAGAAAGACTTATGATATCAAAGATTATTATCGAGGTGGATTAATATAAAGGAGTGTCTTAAGTATTACCACTAAGTGTACAATTTCCTTTGTAGAAAATTTCTATTGTCTAAACGTAAACGTTGAACAAATTAAAATCCAACAATTTACATGAATCGAATATCATTATTATTATTTTTTCTTCGGTTATAATTAATTTATTTTTTCTCAAGAAGAATAAAATTGTTTGAATTCATTTTGTGTTTGAGGGACTATTTTCCTTGTTTATTTTATTCATTGTCATTATTCACACTTATGCAGCTAGAGGCACTTATCGTCAGGGGAGATAATACAATTTTTAAATTTATTTTAAAAATTTTCAAACAATTACCAAAAATCAGGGAATTGTTCAATTTTAATGAAATTTTCACCTCTTTATTCATTAATGACTTACTTTTATATTGAATGGCTCATTTTATTAAAAAAAATTGAAAGATATATTTTTTATCAATTCAGAATGTAGGCGGGTTATTTGAAGGAAAAAATCCATTCCCTAATTTTTACTAGGTATACCCAAAAAAACGGCTGCTACGAATTTTAAAAACGAATTAAAATGAATTAAATTGATTATTTATGGTCAAATTTTTGTCTAAGTCGAAAAGTAGTAACATAAGGAACATCAATAATAATAATAATAATAATAAAAAAAAAAAAAAGCAAAATAATATTACACATGTAATTTATTTTTTAACGCTGTTGAAAATCCGTTTTTACAAAATAAATGTAATATTCGCGATTGCAAAACAATTTTACCAAAAGTCAGGGAATTATCCGATTTTAATGAAATTTTCTGTATTGATTTATCAATTAATTAATTTTATAATGCATTAGTTATTTTATTTCAAAACTTTTTGATTTTTTTCCCAGGTCATTTAACTTTCACCCCCCCCTTATTTTTAGGGCACAAAATATCGGTTGGTTGTATACTTTCAAAACTAATTCCAGTAAAGATAAAAATACAAAAGACCGAAAAAAATTCAGCAAGCAACTCTGGTAGAAAATAATACCGATAATCAGAAAATTAGATATGAAAAAAAAATTTAAAAAATTTTTTTTTTTTACTATATAAATGCCTATTATATCATTAGTGAAACAATTATACATCGATATTTGTTCTGTTTAAAAGGATGAGGCCTAACTAATAGATTGAGAATTCTCAAAAAAATTATTACATAACAATACTAAATTATGCTTGTTATTAAATAAATACTTGTTTTTAGAATTTAAAAATATGAAATTTGAAACTTAAAATAAGGCATTTCATATTTTAAATGAATTTTATCTATGTATTAGGTATATACATTTTCCTCAGTAGCATCTATGGTTCTCACAAACTGTAATATTTACTTTAAAGAATTTTGATTTATTTCCATTGAATCAGCTTGATTGAAACTATTTAGTAATTTAAGAAAAATGAATTTATTGATTAATAAATCAACACTGAAAATTTTATTAAAATCAGATACTTCCCTGATTTTTGGTAATTTTTTGTTTATCAATCTGGGTTAGTAAATCATCAGTTATAACCTCTGATTGATCCGGGGATCTGCGTTAAAATTGTTTAAAAATGATTTCCCTTCTCAAGATCATGTTTCGCAAGGTAAATGGCTTTTACACGCTGCTTGTTTGGAACGAAGAAAATTATATTACATTTAAATGAATATAAACAACTTAGTAATTTTTCTGTTCATAGTATATTTAAACTTTTTTGTTATTGATTTCTAAGAAATTTTAAATTTAAAAAAAAATTATTATGATAGCATTATGAAAGCATTTGTTTTGAGTGCATCATAAATTTTCACTGAGCCATTTTTTAGCAATTTTAAATAAAATAAATTACATATGAAATATTATTTTGCTTTTTTCACTGATGATTATGTTACTACTTTTTGACTTAGTCATATCTTTTTTTATTAGAGCTTCTCATGCCATGTTTTTTTTTATTAGTGTTTTTGTTAATAGGAACAAGTGGGTACATTATATATGAGAGCCATTCAATAAATAAGGGTGATTTCCTTTTTTTTGTTTTTTTTTATAAAAGGAAAATAATTTGTTTTTCAAAATTTTTTTTCTCCATAAATGTAAACTCTGAATTCTTTGGGGCTGATTTATGGCAAACAAATTATTTTAATCTTGCAAAATATTTGTTTTGGAGCTATTCAAAATGGCGGCACATCATACAGATTGCAGTAATTTTTATTATCATGTAATGGCTAACAGGAAGGGGATATATAAAGTTTATTATTCAAAAGAAGAGTTACAAAAAACATTAGTAAAAAGGGAAGTAACCATCAAGGGTTATTTGTGTTTACATACACATTCTATTTATTTCTGCCCTGTCGGTGGGGCGTTAGAATTCATCGACTGCACCTCTGCAGAGGGGTAAGACTCCCCCAATGGGGCCACCTGTTGGCCGTGGGTGGCGAACCGTGATGCTTAAGGATAGAGCCCAGGTGGATGAGCAGTTCATAACATGCAATACTCCACTTTGGCCCTATCCTTGGGCTAGATGGGCGTCGGAGAGGCCCCCTTCGATCAATCGGCTGGTCACATCAAGCCCTAGCACCTATATGATTTTCCCAACCCTGTTATCCTTATGGCAAGCCCCAACCCCTTTTTATCATATGGGTGCTAGAAGGCAGTGGCTGCGGTCTACATGTCCTGAGAATGACGTTAAACTCTATCTGATGGTGAGGTTCCAGTTTAGGAGGTTTGGGGAATGTGGAGCACCCTTTCATCACCATTGCTCCCTGGTCCACTCTGACCCGGAGTGGTAGTATCTGTTAGGGCCCCATCTATGGGTTGAATAGAAAAATGTATTTATAAAAAAATTGTATTATCCATTAAGAATTGATTTATTTCAAAACTTTATCGGCATTAAATGACCCACTGAGGTTGATATGCCGTAAAACAAACAAACCAATCTATTTATTTATTGAATGATCCTCATATTATTATCAGGTCACAAATGACTAAATTCTCTTGTGTACTTCAATATTGCATGTGAATGATTTTTACATGTTTTAAGATAATTCCATAGAGTAGGCATTTTTTGAATCACTAGCATGGCCTCATCTATAGGAAAATTTAATAAGAAAGACTCATGACATCAAAGATCACTTTTACATGTTTTTAAAGATAATTCCATAGAGTAGGCATTTTTGAATCACTAGCATGGCCT
>CM042168.1:56369240-56446102 GCA_023376005.1 Doryteuthis pealeii
CATTCCCACGTAACTTCTAATTAAAAGTTGCGAAAACAACGGCGAAATAAAAAAAGTAAGGGGACAAGACGTGAAAAAGGCGATTTTTCTTTTCTCTCCTTCCCCCCCTCCAATTTATCTTTGTTTAAATTACAAAATAAAAGGTGTGTGTGTGTGGTTGTTTGTTTTGTTTTGTGTTAATTGTTTTCAAACTTACCTTTTCAGACCAAGAAATTTCAGTATGAGAAAAACAAATGCTGTTTGTTAGTTCCGTTCATGGCAAGGTTATTTAATTTTAATTTTAACTTTTTTTTGTGTGTGAATTTTTTTTTTGTTGTTTAAATTGTGTGTCAGTTTCTTAGGATTTCTCAGTCAATCGACCAATTTCTGTTTTGTTCATTCATTTCATTTTTTTTTAAAGTCAAAAATGTGAATAATTGACACAAAGTGAAAAGAGAATAAGAAATGAAAAACACGATGCAATCGTGAAATTATTTCCAAGAAAAAATTTTCGGCTGACAACAAATTATAAAAACAAGAACATCAAACGGTGGTTATAAATTTCGTCCCTTTTCTTAATGGAAGCTACTAAGAATTCTTTATGCCAGGAACACAGTTTAATTATCAAGATGTATTTAATATGAATTTAAAGAACTTTATTGATTTAAAAAGAAAGACAACGAATAAGTATTTGTTTTGTATTCAATTGCTTTTTCTCTAAATTAAGGGGTTCAACACAATCGACATTAATTTCTTTTTTGTTTAATTTAGGTATCAACAGTTTTGACGGCATAGACGTATTTTACAAAAAAAAAAAAAAAAAAAAAAAAAAAAAATATACATGGGACGTCCAATTGATTTTGCTCGATAAATGTACACAATGACGGAAAAAGTTACAAGAAAAGATTTTCTTAAAAAAGTATTTTTTATCGTAAAAAGTCTTTTGATCATTGAAAGGAATAAATAAGAAAACTTCCAATTAAATTTTATTTATTTCATTCATGTATTTTTTATCATCATAGATTTTTCCGTGAAATCGTGTTTTAAGGAATGTTTAAATTAAGTTTAATGTTTTGACCCGCTCAAAAAAGCGGAACCCCCATGGAGTTAATTTAACATTTAGATAGAAAATCGGAATTTTCGTCCAGAAATATAATCAAAAATGAAATCTATCTAAAAATCAGGCTAATTGTTCCAATTGTAATAAATTTTCACTTTTATTTATTTAGTAAATACATTTTTTAAAAAAAAGTTTTGTAGAGAAATATTATTAGAATCATTTTTTTTAAATTTTTGGCGTAGCCCCGATATTAAAAATAAAAATATAGGCTCTCGTCTTCATTTAAAAAATAAAAAGAAATATGCTGTTTTTCTTGCTTATTTCATTGAAATTATTTTTTAAAAAATGAATTATTTTTATTCTTGATTACTTTTATTAATTAGATTTATATTAATATTTTTTAAGTTTCTTAAACAATTACATTAAGATTTTAATTATTTAAATTATATACTGAAGGGCCTAAACTTTTGTCATGAGATATCCTTTTTTTTTATCATTAAAAATTCAATTACCCAATAGTTATTTGATTTGGATTTTGTTTTGTTTTATTTCATATCAACCCTCAGTGGGTCATTTAATGCGATAAGGTTTGAATAAATTCATCTTAATGGATGATTACAATTTTTTAAAATACATTTTTCTATTTAAACCATAGATTGGCACTCCTAAACAGTACTACCACTCCGGGTCAGATTGGACCAGGGAGCTTGGTTGAATGAAGGGTGCTCCACATTCCCCAAACCTCCAAAACTGGAACCTCACCATCCAGATTAGAGTTTAACGTCATTCCCAGGACATTGTTAGGACCCACAGCCCACGCCTTCTACACCCATATGATAAAAAGGGGTGGGCTTGCCATAGGGCAACAGGTGGGAAAATTCATATAGGTTGCTAGGCTTGACGTGACAGCGATGATCGGAGGGGCCTCTCCAAGCGCCCGTCTAGCCCAAGATAGGCCAAAAGTGGAGTATTGCATTGTCATGAACTGCTCATCCACTGGCTCTATCCTTAAGCTCATTGGGTTCACACTCACGGCAAACAGGTGGCCCCATTGGGGGAGTCTACTGCTCTGCAGAGGTGCAGTCGGTGCATTTTCTAACGCCCCAGCAACAGGGCGGGAAAGTTTATTTGGAAAAATATAAAGTTATTTTCTATAACTTAAAACAATTTTTTTTGTAGCGGTTAGTGGTGTTGTAATGCAGTGGATATATTATTTTTGGTTAATTACAACAAACACATAATACAGTCCAACATATATTAAAACGAAAAACCAAATAACTCATAAATTCTGCAAAGTAATTATGTGTATTAAAACAAATAGATTACAGTAGTCAAAAATACTGATTCAAAGTCCTGCAGGATATGCTTTTTTAAAAAATTCATGTATTAGAAGAAGGGAAAGTGTTGAGTTTCCCTCGCAATAGAGAAGAAAGTAATTTGGCCTCTATATTATCAGCAGTGAAGTAACTTTTAGAGAAAGATATAGCTTGTAATACCTTCAGCAGTAAGGGCAAAATATTCTGAGTGAGTAACAAGGTATATCTAGGAATTAAGTTTGTTCTTCCAAACTGTTTCTTTTGAAAACCTTCGCTTTTATAGAACTCCCTAAGCTTGAAATCGTGTCTTTTTGAAAAACTTCTTTTTTTAGGTGTTTAAATGCCTTCTGAGTGGTTTGAAAATTATCATTTTTTATATTTCTTTATTTTTCTTTTTACTACCTGCGCTTTGATCCTATGCGCAGACTGCTTATTTTTTTATCATTTATTTCTTCTTTCAAAGCATTTAACTTCCAGTCACCCACACTCAATTCGTGAGTTATTAAAACAAATTATTTTTCTTTAATTGATGAAAAAAAATGTCTTTTTTCTGTTCCAATTCACCTGTTTTATTTTCACAAGTCCATTAATGGAGATGTATTGTCATAGTTAACTGAGATGGAAGAATATTTGGCTGAAAACTTGCCAAAAAGGTTGTCAAATTTAGGGTGACCCAGAAAAAACAGAACCACCAAATTTTGTAAAAAAACTTGTAATTTTAACTATGGGTCTGTAGGTTAGGGTTAGGGGTGTAGGGTTCAGGGATTTAGGGTTGGAGTTTTAGGGTTAGTTCAATGGGAAAATGATTAGATAATTGGGTTCTGTTTTTCTGGCTCACCCTGTGCGATTTGTGATGTTCTGCTTTCGAAAGCATTAACTTCTGGCTCACCACACTCTGTCGTAATTTAATAAACATTATTTTTCTTTAATTGTTGAAAAAAATGTCAGGAAAGAACAACCCACACCATTTTGTGAATAAAACTTTAATTTTAACTAGGGGTTTTATGGTTAGGTGTTTAGGTTTTTAGGGGTTAGGGTTGGGGTGGGGTTAAGTAGTTTGATTTGGGAAAATAAATTAAATGAAATTTGGGTTCTGTTTTTGCTGGGTTCACCCTAATTTTTGACACCTTTGCGGCAAGATGCAGCCGAATATTGTGTTTTGAAGTTGAAATATGACTTACAGGTGGAATATGGCACTTGAAACCATTGAATTGGTGTTTAGAAAGAGACAATTCAACATTATGAAGAAGAGAAGTCATTTATGTGGCAAATATGTGATAAGATAACGATAAATGGCTCAGGTGAAGGAAAACATGACACAGGCTTTAAGACAAAAATTGGTGCATTCAACAACATTTCCAACATTGCAATATATAGTTATGTAACGTGTGATATACAAAGTGAGTGAGGATACAAAGTATAATTGTAACAAAGTTGTAGAGTGAAGTTGCAAATATGTGCTTTGGCGTAAACTTATCTTGTTTGTTACATTGTATGAAGAGGTTTGAGCGTCTCTTGCATAGCTTGAGTTTAAGTCGACTTTCAATGTCATCGGTCCCTGGGGTCAGTTGCTTCAAAAAGGCACGTCTTCATACAGTAACAAAACAAATAAGTTACGCAGCCACATTATTTTGCAACTTACACTCTACAATTTGTACAATTTATAACACATTTGTATACCTCACTCACATTTTGTATATCACACGTTACAATACTATATATTGCATGTTGATTGTTTTGTGAATGCACCATTTTGTCTAAAAGCCTTGTGTCATGTTTTCCTTACCTTGATGCCTTATCGTTATCTTATCTAATATTTGCCACAATAAATGACTTCTCTGTCTTCATATGTTGAATTGTCTCTTTCTAAACAAATTTTCAAAATGGTTTCAAAAGCGTGCTATTCACTGTAAGTCATATTTTCAACTTCAAAACACAAATATTCGGCTGAACTTGCGCAAAGTGTCAAAATTAGGGTGACCCAGAAAAAACAGAACCCAAATTATTTATTTATTTTTCCCATCAAACTAACTTTTAAACCCCAACCCCAACCCTAACCCTAAACCTAACCCCTAACCATAAACCCCCCTAGTTAAAATTAACAGTTTTATTACAAAATGTGTGGGTTGTTCTTTCTGGACATTTTTTTCAACAATTAAAGAAAAATATTGTTTTAAAATTACGAAAAGAGTGTGGGTGAGCCAGAGTTAATGCTTTTGAAAGCAGAAATAAAAATGACAGGGTGAGCCAGAAAAAACCAGAACCCAAATTATCTAATCATTTTCCCATTGAACTAACCCTAAAACTCCAACCCTAACCTTGAACCCTACACCCTAACCCTAACCACAGACCCCATAGTTAAATTAACAGTTTTATTACAAATTGTGGGTCTTTTTTTTCTGGGTCACCCTAATTTTGACACCTTTTGCAAGTTCAGCCAAATATTCTTCCATCTCAGTTATTACTATGACATACAATCTCCATTAAGGATTCAGTGAATAAAAAACAGGTGAATTGAATCAGAAAAAGACATTTTTTTCATCAATTAAAGAAAAAAATATTGTTTTTAAAACCACGAAATGAGCTTGTGGTGAGCTGGAAGTTTAATGCTTTGAAAGAGAAATAAATGATAAAAAATAAGCAGTCTGCGCATAGGATCAGCGCAGGTAGAAAAAGAAAGAAAAAATAGAAATATTAAAATGATAATTTTCAACCAATCAGAAGCATTTTACACCTAAAAAAAGAAGAGTTTTTTCAAAAGACCGATTTCAAGCTTAGGGAGTTCTATAAAAGCGAAGGTTTTCAAAAGAACAGTTTGGAAGACAAAACTTATTCTAGATATACCTTGTCACTCAACTCAGAAATATTTGCCTACTGCTGAAGTATTACAAGCTATATCTTTCTCTAAAGTTACTTCACTGCTGATATATAGAGCATAATCTTTCTTTCTCTATTGGAGGGAACTCAACACTTTTCTTCTTCTAAATACATGAATTTTTAAAAAAGCATATTTCTGCAGGACTTTGATCAGTATTTTTGACTACTGTAATCTTATTTGTTTTAATACACATATTACTTGCAGAATTTATGAGTTATTTGTTTTTTCTGTTTTTAATATATGTGACTGTATTATGTGTTTGTTGTAATTACCAAAATATATTATATTATCCACTCATTACAACCACCATAAACCCGCTACAAAAAAAATTGTTTAGTTATTAAGAAAATAACTTTTATATTTTCAAATAACTTTCCCGCCCTGTTGGCTGGGCTAGAATGCACGACTGCACCTCTGCAGAGCGTAAGACTCCCCCAATGGGGCCACCTGTTTGCCGTGAGTGGTGACCCATGATGCTTAAGGATAGAGCCCAGGTGGATGAGCAGTTCATGAACATGCAATACTCCACTTTGCCCTATCTTGGGCTAGACGGGCGGTTGGATCCGAAATCGGCTGGTCACGTCAAGCCCTAGCACCTA
This sequence comes from Doryteuthis pealeii, assembly GCA_023376005.1. Taxonomy (NCBI): domain Eukaryota; kingdom Metazoa; phylum Mollusca; class Cephalopoda; order Myopsida; family Loliginidae; genus Doryteuthis; species Doryteuthis pealeii. The sequence continues at coordinate 56,375,073 of CM042168.1, forward strand.
TATGATTTTCCCAACCCTGTTGCCCTTATGGCAAGCCCCAACCCCTTTTTATCATATGGGTGCTAGAAGGCGGTGGCTGTGGGTCTACATGTCCTGGGAATGACGTTAAACTCTATCTGATGGTGAGGTTCCAGTTTTGGAGGTTTGGGGAATGTGGAGCACCCCTTCATCACCATTGCTCCCTGGTCCACTCTGACCCGGAGTGGTAGTACCTGTTAGGGTCCATCTATGGGTTAAATAGAAAAATGTATTTATAAAAAATTGTATCATCCATTAAGAATTGATTTATTTCAAAAACCTTATCGGCATTAAATGACCCACTGAGGTTGATATGCCATAAACAAAAACAAACCAAATCAAATAACTTTTATTGGGTATTGAAATTTTTTAATGAAAAAAAAAAGATATCTCATGACAAAAGTTAGGCCCTTCAAGTATATAATTTAATAATTAATTTAATGTAATTGTTAAGAAACTTAAAAAATATTAATATAAATCTAATTATAAAAAGTAATCTAAGAATAAAAAATATTTCATTTTTTAAAAAATATTTCAATGGAAATAAGCAACAGCATATTTCTTTTATTTTTTTAAATGAAGACGAAGAGCCTATTTTTTATTTTTAATATCGGGCTACCGACAAAAATTTAAAAAAATGATTTCTAATAATATTTCTCCTACAAAAACCTTTTTTAAAAATGTATTTATAAATAAATAAATAGTGAAAATTTCATTTACAATTGGACAATTACCTGATTTTTAGATAGATTTATTTTTTTTGATTATATTCTGGACGAAAATTCGATTTCTATATTCTAATGTTAATTATCACGTTCCCTTTTTTGAGCGGTCAAAACATTAAACTTAATTTTAAACATTCCTTTAAAACACGATTTCAGGAAATCTATGATGATAAAAAAATAAATGAAATGAAATAAATAAATTATTGGAGTTTCTTTAGTTTTATTCCTTTCAAATGATACAAAGACTTTTTACGATTAAAATAACTTTTAGAAATCTTTTGTAACTTTTTCCGTCATGTGTACATTTATTCGAGCAAATCAATTGGACGTCCCTATTGTATTTTGTAAAATACGTCTATGACGTCAAAAATGTTGATACCTAAATTAAACAAAAGAGAAATATTGTCGATTGATTGAACCCCTTAAATTTAGAGAAAAAAGCAATTGAATACAAAAAAAACAAAACTTATTCGTTTTGTCTTTCTTTTTAAATTCATAAAGTTTCTTTTAAATTTCTATTTAAATATCTTGAATAATTTAAACTGTGTTCCTGCAATAAAGAATTCTTAGTAGCTTCATTAAGAAAAGGGACGAAATTATTATTAACACCGTTTGATGTTTCTTGTTTTATATTTGTTGTCAGGCGAAAATTTTTCTTGGAAATAATTCACGTTTGCATCGTGTTTTTTTCATTTCTTAATTCTCTTTACTTTGTGTCATTATTTCAATTTTGACTTTAAAAAAAATGAAATGAATGAACAAAACAGAAATTGTGTCGATTGACTGAGAATCCTAAGAAACTGACACCAAATTTAAACAACAAAAAAAAAATTCACACACAAAAAGTACTTGCACACGAACGTGAACTACAAACAGGCATTTTTTTTTTTCTCATACTGAATTTCTTGGTCTGAAAGGTAAGTTGAAAAAAATAACACAAAAACAAAACAAACCACACACACACACACACCTTTTTATTTTGTATTTAAACAAAGATAATTGGAGGGGGGAGGAGAGAAAGAAATCGCTTTCACCGTCTTGTCTTAATTTTTATTTCGCCGTTGTTCGCAACTTTTAATGAAAAAAAAAGGTAATTTCATCTTTTCAGATATTTTATTTAAAGATATTTACTAGAGTTAGTTAATTAAGGGCATAAATTTAAATGACAATAAATAAAACAAACGAGTAAAATAGTCCGTCAAACACAAAATGAATTCAAACAATTTTATTCTTCTTGAGAAAAAATAAATTAAATATGGCTGAAAAGAAATGTATTTTACTTTTGTGGATTGTTGGATTTTAAATTCAATTCGGAGTTTAATAAGAAAGACTTATGATATCAAAGATTAATATAAAGGAGTGTCTTAAGTATTACCACTAAGTGTACAATTTCCTTTGTAGAAAATTTCTATTGTCTAAACGTAAACGTTGAACAAATTAAAATCCAACAATTTACATGAATCGAATATCATTATTATTTATTTTTTCTTCAGTTATAATTAATTTATTTTTTCTCAAGAAGAATAAAATTGTTTGAATTCATTTTGTGTTTGAGGGACTATTTTCCTTGTTTATTTTCATTGTCATTATTCACACTTATGCAGCTAGAGGCACTTATCGTCAGGGGAGATAATACAATTTTTTAAATTTATTTTAAAAATTTTCAAACAATTACCAAAATCAGGGAATTGTTCAATTTTTAATGAAATTTTCACCTCTTTATTCATTAATGACTTACTTTTATATTGAATGGCTCATTTTATTAAAAAAAAATTTTAAAGATATATTTTTTATCAATTCAGAATGTAGGCGGGTTTATTTGAAGGAAAAAAAATCCATTCCCTAATTTTTACTAGGTATACCCAAAAAAACGGCTGCTACGAATTTTAAAAAACGAATTAAATTAATTAAATTGATTATTTATGGTTCAAATTTTTGTCTAAGTCGAAAAGTAGTAACATAAGGAACATCAAAATAATAATAATAAAAAAAAAAAAAAAAAGCAAATATATTTACACATGTAATTTATTTTTTAATGCTGTTGAAAATCCGTTTTTACAAAAATAAATGTAATATTCGCGATTGCAAAAACAATTTTACCAAAAGTCAAGGGAATTATCCGATTTTAATGAAATTTTCTGTATTGATTTATCAATTAATTATAATTTTATAATGCATTAGTTATTTTATTTCAAACTTTTTGATTTTTTCCCAGGTCATTTAACTTTCACCCCCCTTATTTTTAGGGCACAAAATATCGGTTTGGTTGTATTTATACTTTTGAAACTAATTCCAGTAAAGATAAAAATACAAAAGACCAAAAAAAATTCAGCAAGCAACTCTGGTAGAAAATAATACCGATAATCAGAAAATTAGATATGAAAAAAAATTTTTTTTTTTTTTTTTTTTTACTATATAAATGCCTATTATATCATTAGTGAAACAATTATACATCGATATTTGTTCTGTTTAAAAGGATGAGGCCTAACTAATAGATTGAGAATTCTCAAAAATTATTACATAACAATACTAAATTATGCTTGTTATTAAATAAATACTTGTTTTTAGAATTTAAAAATATGAAATTTGAAACTTAAAATAAGGCATTTCATATTTTAAATGAATTTTATCTATGTATTAGGTATATAAATTTTCCTCGGTAGCATCTATGGTTCTCACAAACTGTATATTTACTTTAAAGAATTTTGATTTATTTCCATTGAATCAGCTTGATTGAAACTATTTAGTAATTTAAGAAAAATGAATTTATTGATTAATAAATCAACACTGAAATTTTTATTAAAATCAGATACTTCCCTGATTTTTGGTAATTTTTTGTTTATCAATCTGGGTTAGTAAATCATCCGTTATAACCTCTGATTGATCCGGGGATCTCGCGTTAAAATTGTTTAAAAATGATTTCCCTTCTCAAGATCATGTTTCGCAAGGTAAATGGCTTTTACACGCTGCTTGTTTGGAACGAAGAAATCATATTACATTTAAATGAATATAAACAACTTAGTAATTTTTCTGTTCATAGTATATTTAAACTTTTTTGTTATTGATTTCTAAGAAATTTTAAATTTAAAAAAAATTATTAGATGAGCATTATGAAGCATCATAAATTTCACTGAGCCATTTTTTAGCAATTTTAAATAAAATAAATTACATATGAAATTTATTTTGCTTTTTTTCACTGATGATTATGTTACTACTTTTTGACTTAGTCATATCTTTTTTTATTAGAGCTTCTCATGCCCTTTTTTTTTATTAGTCTTTTTGTTAATAGGAACAAGTGGGTACATTATATATGAGAGCCATTCAATAAATAAGGGTGATTTCTTTTTTTTTTTTTTTTTTTTTTTTTTTATAAAAAGGAAAATAATTTGTTTTTCAAAATTTTTTTTCTCCATAAATGTAAACTCTGAATTCTTTGGGGCTGATTTATGGCAAACAAATTATTTTAATCTTGCAAAATATTTGTTTTGGAGCTATTCAAAATGGCGGCACATCATACAGATTGCAGTAATTTTTATTATCATGTAATGGCTAACAGGAAGGGGATATATAAAGTTTATTATTCAAAAGAAGAGTTACAAAAAACATTAGTAAAAAGGGAAGTAACCATCAAGGGTTATTTGTGTTTACATACACATTCTATTTATTTCTGCCCTGTCGGTGGGGCGTTAGAATTCATCGACTGCACCTCTGCAGAGGGGTAAGACTCCCCCAATGGGCCACCTGTTGGCCGTGGGTGGCGAACCGTGATGCTTAAGGATAGAGCCCAGGTGGATGAGCAGTTCATAACATGCAATACTCCACTTTGGCCCTATCTTGGGCTAGATGGGCGGTCGGAGAGGCCCCCTTCGATCAATCGGCTGGTCACATCAAGCCCTAGCACCTATATGATTTTCCCAACCCTGTTATCCTTATGGCAAGCCCCAACCCCTTTTTATCATATGGGTGCTAGAAGGCAGTGGCTGCGGTCTACATGTCCTGAGAATGACGTTAAACTCTATCTGATGGTGAGGTTCCAGTTTAGGAGGTTTGGGGAATGTGGAGCACCCTTTCATCACCATTGCTCCCTGGTCCACTCTGACCCGGAGTGGTAGTATCTGTTAGGGCCCCATCTATGGGTTGAATAGAAAAATGTATTTATAAAAAAATTTGTATTATCCATTAAGAATTGATTTATTTCAAAACTTTATCGGCATTAAATGACCCACTGAGGTTGATATGCCGTAAAACAAAACAAACCAATCTATTTATTTATTGAATGATCCTCATATTATTATCAGGTCACAAATGACTAAATTCTCTTGTGTACTTCCAATATTGCATGTGAATGATTTTTACATGTTTTAAAGATAATTCCATAGAGTAGGCATTTTTGAATCACTAGCATGGCCTCATCTATAGGAAATTTAATAAGAAAGACTCATGACATCAAAGATCACTTTTACATGTTTTAAAGATAATTCCATAGAGTAGGCATTTTTGAATCACTAGCATGGCCTCATCTGTAGGGACCTTAAGAAAAACTCATGACATCAAAGATCATTATTTGGGTGTGTGTTTAAGTATTTCCCTAAAGTATGGAAAGTTCCTTTCATAGGATGAGAATTTGCCTGTCAGTGGAGTGATTATGTCTACCAGGAAATGAATTAATGCATGAAAAGCTGATCCTCAGTAAGTGGAATGTACTTTAGGGAAATTTTTGTTGTTTTTTTCTTGGGAGGCTGTACATTAGGGTAGGTCAATTTTTCACTCTTTTAAAATATCAAATTGTCCATATATGTGAAATTTGTGTGTTAGTATACTGTCAGCCATTGAATTAAATCTATATGAAGCAATATATATATATAACTGTCAGAGTGCAATAGAAATAATTTTAAAAATGTAATATCATCATTTGAAGGGTTCTTGAAATTTCTGTCTACCCTACACTTCTGGGGGATAGGGTTGAATGAACTACAACTGTGTTATCTACAAGGCCTGAAGAAGAAGGCAGAAGTAGACAATATAGTAGTTCCTATCATCCCTAACACTCTGGCATCAATAAACCAGATTAATACCATGAGTAATTTCCAAAAATTACTTTTTTAATTGAAGGGTATGGGTGACAAGGCTTGGATGATTTCACTTGGAATTACCCTTTAATCTTGCAAAATATTTGTTTTGAGACTAATCAAAATGGTGGCACATTTAACAGATTGCAGCCATTTTTATTATCATATAATGGCTGACCAGAAGTGGGTATATAAAGTTTATTATTTAAAAGAAGAGTTACAAAATCCTTAGTAAAAAGGAAAGTAACTAACAAGGGTTATTTGTGTTTACATATACACTCTCTTTATTTATTGAATGATCCTTTTATTATTATCAGGTCACAAATTACCAAATTCTCTTGTGTACTTCCAGTGTTGCATGTGAATGATTTTTACATGATCTCAAGATAATTCCATTGAGCAGTCATATCAAACTTAGTAGCCACCTAGGGCCACATGGATTACATATGTATGTCCTGAGGGCCACATGGATTACATATGTATGTCCTGAGGGCCACATGGATTACATATGTATGTCATGGAGTATGTCCACATGCATACATAATGTCATGTCCTTTACATATGTATGTCAACATATTACAGTATGATTGTATGTACTATCATTAATTTCTTTCTTACCAACTAAATGCCAATGAATACACATCTAAAAAAATAAATCATGTTAGAAAGGAAAAAAGAATATTACTGACCAAGTTCAAATAATAAAATGTACAAGTGTCACTCACTTTCAATTATAGCTGTGTGTTGATTTAAAGCAGGAGAAGGCAAGGAGAAAGACTCACTCCCTTTTATCAATTTAGTTATCCTCCTCCTTCTGCAACTCAAAGGAAAGGGTGAGAGACAATGCATTGATAATAGACTCTGTTTCTTAACAACACATTGCCTTAATGAAAATAAATAACTGTTTCATTGGGGTATTGTAAAAGTTCCATTATGAGAGTGTGTGGGCCACACCTATGCTTGATGAGGGCCACAAGTGGCCCGTGAACTGCATGTTTGACATGACTGTCATAGATAATTATATCAACTGTCCATTGAGAAATTCCATATAATTATTTACTAAGCTTAGCTTAGATGTGGCACAAGGCCAGAAGTGTGGGGCGCCTAATGGGAATCAAACCACAATGGTCTGCAAATCTAGCTTGCTAACCATTACACCATGTGAGGTGCCCCCATATAAATGCAAATATTTTGTTTCTATTATGGAATAACTATTTCAACTACATGAATTTAGTGACATGATTAATTCATAAAAAATATGATTATATCTCTAGCTGTAAATTTATTTAGACCTGACTGTTAATTTGGTATTGTCAATTTTTTTCAGGGGAGATAATAAAATTCTTTTAAATTTTAAAATTTTAAAACAATTATCAAAAATTAGGGAATTTTCCAATTGTTTTTTATTTAAGACTTTATAATGAATATCTTATTTTATTTTAAAAAAACTTGGGAAGTGCGTCCCGGTCTCCTGCCTCAGAAATTGCTACCTGGTGACTATTAAAATAACATCCCCAGTTATGTGTCTCGTCGGTTTACTTGAAAGAAAACAACCAACTTAGGGCGTTAAATGTATTTTAGAGTGGGGGGCTTCTCTTTATAAACAAATGGAGATGGGTGGATAGATATATATAAACAAAGTAAAAAATGAACAAATTGAGATAGATAGATATCCATCTTCATCTCTAAACAAGAATTACGACAAATTTCTATAAATAAACAAGAATTACGACAAATTTCTATGAATAAATTTCTAAACAAATTACAATAAATAAATAAGAATTACGACAAAAAATACATTTAATGCCCTAAGTTGGTTGTTTTCTTTCAAGTAACACCACTGAGATGACATAGCTGGGGACGTTATTTTAATAGTCACCAGGTAGCAATTTCTGAGGCAGGAGACCGGGACGCACTTCCTCATAAATTACCAAAAACTTGGAAAATAAAAGTTTTTTTTTTCATCAATTATGATTATAGAGAAGTTCATTTGAATAAAAAGAAATTGCAGTCCCTAATGAATCCAGAAAAATGAATCAAAAAATTCAACACCCCAAAAAGTTATTTGAAAATATAAATTATTTTTTTTTAAATTCCAAAAATAATTTATGTGGTGTGATTTTTCTTTTGTTTTTGGTTTTAAAAACAATATTTTTCATTGAATTGATGTAAAGAGGTATTTTCTCTGATTCAACTGAGCTATTTTTATTTACTTAATTTAATAGTGATTTTAAACGTCTGGAAGGTGGCATGTTGAACACAAAATTTTGTCAGAAATAAAGATATATTTATTCTAACTGAATATGTAGGTTTAAAAATGCACAGTTTTGGACAACATATTTTCTGAGAAGGTGGTATGTTGAACACAAAATTTTGTCATAAATAAAGATATATTTATTCTAACTGAATATGTAGGTTTAAAAATGCACAGTTTTGGACAACATATTTTCTGAGATTTTTATATATTCAAAAATTATTGCTAACAATACATTTTTCTTTTACCAAAGATTGACAGTGAAAAAATCGAAAATATGATTTATGCCCCATTTTACATCAAAATACCCGGATTTTCCCTCTGAGGAAACCAACAACTATTCCACTGTGCATGTCCTTGTTATGCTGTTATGTTTCTTCCATGTTTTGGCTATCTAGTATATTTTTTTATATGAAATTTTACACTTTTTTTGCACCCATTAATTTTTTCCCATTTTAACTGATGTCTTCAATTTTCAAAACATTTGAAATATCAATTTATCTCCCTCTAACTTGGATAAATGAACTTTCGAATTTTATGCACAATCATTTTTGATACTTTAATATCATCATTTGATGTAATTTAAAAATATTAACTTATTTGTAAAATTTTGTTTCATTTTCAAAGTAAACCTTTATTTTAATCTTAGATATTATTGCCAAAATTTAGATGTGTTTTTAACACCCGATATTGGACAAAAATTCGGAAAAAAATTAATGAAACCTGATGTAATTAAACTGTATTATGAATAGAAAGGATTTTTTTTAAATACATGTAAAAATTATTTGTCTTAATTTATAAAATTCTTCCGTCTTAAAAACTAAGACTCTTACAGTCTTTAAAACGAAACAATTTTATAAATTAAAATCTGTATCTGTCAAAATGGCGCATGGTTTTCCTTTTTATTTATTTATTTACACTTCCATTAATTAAAAGAAATATCCCAAAATTTTGGCACCAAGATGTTTTTCTTCTGGCTTCCAGGTATTCTTCCAAAAGTGGTCAATACTAAAAATACAAATTGTCTAAAAAGGAAGCAAATTATTTGTTTACATTTCTCATTCGCTCAATCTTATGTCAAAACGAGGACTGTTAACAACACCACGTTTGTTGAGTCTGCCATTAAGATCGTCAAAGAGTTTTCGATTTCTTTGAAACCATCTCAAATTCATCAATGTCACCATTGTTTCTTCATAACCATTAAAAATTTAAAGGTAATTTTTCAACAGAGTCTTTTGCAATTTCTACCAACTTTTTCTATAGTGTTCATGTTAATATTACAAGTTTTTAGTCATACATTTATTTTTTTTTTTTTTTATTCGAGAATCCCTGACAAGTTCCAGATACCATATACTGACTTGAAACCTAAAATTAATAGATTCCTTCATACAAAATGGCAGCAACACTGGAATAACTGTATCCACAATAAACTCTTCCTAATCAAACCAACTTTGGGAGGCTGCAGACCAACTTTAAGGAAGTCTAGAAAGGAACAAGTCATTATGTCCCGATTATGCATTGGTCATACAAAACTAACACACTCTTATATACTCAAACAAGAACAACAACCACAATGTGAAACATGTCAAACACCCCTGACAGTCAAACACTTATTGATGGAATGCAGATTTTTTGATCACATCAGAAAACATTATTTTAAAGCAAACAATATAAAGGACCTATTTGAAAATGTTAACATAGAGGATATTTTCTCCTTTTTGAGGGAAATAAAATTATACCATAGAATATAGACATGAAACAAATCAATGTCATAGAGTATGATTCCCAATAATGCTAACACATTGTTAAAACCAATTACTAAATGTATATATATGAATACACAATATGTATAACAACCCAACCGCTAGGCATGATATAACCCTGGACGGGTTGATATGCCGTTAAAATTAATAAACCAACCAACCAACCAACCATATTTTGTTTTTTATTTTATTTTTCATTATTTCTTTTTTAAGATTTTTATTAGAGGCACTCATATGCTTTTTTATTTTTTATGAATACTAGCAAAATAAAAAAAACGCCCTCTGGGCGATGTAAAAATAGATTTTTGAAACATATTGCCTGAGGAGTAGGAGTTAAAAATTCAATGTCAGCGAGTTTGTACCCTAAGTAAGTAAAATCAACAAATTCATTAAAGGATTAAAAAATAAAACAATTTGAAATGTAAACTTTATGTATTAAAATAAAACAAACAACATATAGATATATAATACCAGTGATGTATTTATTAAAACTTGTTTTAAAAAACAATGAGGACTGTCTAATGCTGCATGTTCAAATTTTGAGTGTATTTATTCTGTTATGACGATTCTGGGTAATGCGATGTAAGCAGTGACATAATTTTAGTTACAGACAAAAACTGGAAGCGAATCTCCATTATTAAAAGATTACATGTTTTAGTCATATCATTTTTTTTTTTTCATTTCCTTTTTGAACTTATATGCATTTTTTTTTTTTTTTCATGAATGTTATGGATTTAGTTATATCATATTTTTTCCATTATTTTTTTATTTTTTATTAGAGCTCTCATATACTTTTTAAATTTTTTTCATAACTATTACGTGTTTTAGTCATTTTTTTTTTTATTATTTCTTTTCTTTCTTTTTTTTTTTTTTTAGAACTTATATGCTTTTTCATTTTTTCATGAATGTTACAGATTTATTGTCAGTTTTTTTTTATATAAAGTTCTCCTACACTGTTTTTGTTTGTTTTTTCCTGGAATGTTACGGGTTTATTGTCATATAGGTTTTATCATTTCTTTTTTTATTAGAGGTTCCCATATTTTTTTTCTATTCATAATTTTTATGGGTTTTATTCATATCATTTTAATTATTAATTTTTTTATTAGAGGTTCTCATACACTGTTTTTATTACTGTTTTATTTTACAAAATATTTTTTAGAATATTCTAAAGTCAAAAGACATCAGTGATTATGGGAAAATTTTCGGGAATATATAAGTGTAATTGCCGTGTAGCCACTAGGACACACTTCTGAAAAAGTTGCTGCTATCCCCAATTTTCTGGTTCTTTCTTTTTTTGTCATTTGTAAATTTTTTTTTTTACGTTTTTGCCCTGTTCTTTATTTTTTGTTCAAAATCCTGTGTAATTTGGGCCAAGAATGAGTTTTCATATTTTTTGACTTGTATATGCTATTTCATTAAATGGAGGTTGTTGAGTATTTCTATTATGATCTATATCATAACAGGAGCATATCACTCTATTGTGTAATTTGGACCAGGAATGAGTCTTCATATCTTATAGATGCTATTTCATCCAATGGATGTTGTGGAGTATTTCTATTATGATCTATATCATAAAAAGGGATTTGTATGTAAAAATCAGATGCATATTTGCCTATTGTGTAATTTGAGCCAGAAATCAGTCTTCATAAATTCTTACTTTACCTTATTTAATTTCTTTTTTTTTTTTTTACAGATGTTCCAGCTTATCTAACGAATTTGAGTGGATTATCATTTTCTTGTTGATTGGAAATAAATCATATGAAAAATGAATACTGAAGAGGATCAATATTCTTGGGAAGTGTGTGACTCATCTTTTTCAAGGAAATCAGATTTGGTGCAGCATGTGCTTACCCACACCGTAGACAAGCCATTTTCTTGTGAGTTATGTGGCTCTTCATTTACAATAAAGTCACATTTGGTGAGGCATATGCGAACACACACAGGAGAGAAACCATATTCTTGTAACTTTTGTGCCTCCTCTTTTTCAGCAAAGTCAGATTTAGTGCGGCATGTGCGAACACACACAGGAGAGAAGCCGTATTCATGTGAGGTGTGTAGCTCTTCTTTTTCAGAGAAAGCACATTTGGTACGGCATATACGAATACACACAGGAGAGAAGCCGTATTCTTGTGAGGTGTGTAGCTCTTCTTTTTCTGGGAAGTCAGATTTGGTGACGCATATGCGGATACACACAGGGGAGAAGCCATATTCTTGTGATGTGTGTACCTCTTCTTTTTCGAGGAGGTCATATTTGGTATCACATATGCGAATACACACAGGAGAGAAGCCATATTCTTGTAAAGTTTGTGACTCTTCTTTTGCAGAGAAGTCACATTTGGTGCGGCATGTGCGAACACACACAGGAGAGAAGCCATTTTCTTGTGAGGTGTGTAGCTCTTCTTTTTCAGAGAAAGCACATTTGGTGACTCATATGCGAACACACACAGGAGAGAAGCCTTTTCCTTGTAAAGTTTGTGGTTCTTCTTTTTCAGAGAAGTCAAATTTGGTGACACATATGCGGACACACACAGGAGAAAAGCCATATTCTTGTGGAGTGTGTGGTTCTTCTTTTTCTAGAAAATCAAATTTGCTTGGCCATATGCGAAAACACACTGGAGAGAAGCCATTTTCTTGTGAAATATGTGGATCTTCTTTTTCCTACAAGTCATATTTTAACCAGCATATGCGAATACACACAGGATAGAAGACATGCATGACTCCTATACACACTAGAGAAAAAACGTGTGTACTATGCCTTTTCCAGAAAGTCAGCATTTGAATCATCTTATCATTTCATCAAAAAACATTGGATAGAAACCATATACTTGTGAAATGTGTACTGCATCTTTTTCTTGGAACTATTATTTGCTGAGGTATATGCTTACACACATTGGTGAGAAAACATTCATGTGACTTCTTTGGGCCAGTTATGTACCACAGTGTACCCTCACAAACAGCCCTATCTGTGACAATAATATCTTCAGAAAAAGCTTATCAACAAAGTACAACAAAATTTGGACTAGTGAAAGTAAGATTCTTCTTCAAATATTACACCTTCTTTTTACACAAACAATAGTTTTTCTACTACATTTTTTACCATGTAGCTGAACACACACACACACATATGCCAAATGAAATGACTAAAATAGATTTATTTCTCAAGCTTTGAACAAGATAATTTTAGTCTTGTGCAAAACAGACATTCATATTGCAAAGTTTTTCTGTATACTTTCATGAATAAAATATAACCTTTTCTTTAAAAACTATCTGTAACCATTTATTCTGCTACCTTGCCAACCAGCAAGTTGTATAATTTACCATTGTGTGAAATATCAACCCAACTCAACTCGGGGATTAAGTCTGCTTGTAATAATGTCCTTCCCCCACTGCCAAGAAATTTGGCTTATTTATGACTCCCCTCCACTCCCACCAACCCCCTCATTTCTGGTCTGTACTCTTATAAAAAGAAATTTAAATTTTGGGCGCCATTTTCTTCCAAGCCCAAGGTAAGAGGAGTTTCATTTTTTTATTTTTATATCACACCTTGCTAACCAGCAAGCAATACAATGTTGTCTTTCTCATGTCATTATTTCCTATTTCATTCTTTTTCCTCTTTCCTTGTATTTCTTACATAGCCTATCATTTTTATGAAGAAATGTAGTCATTTAAAATAATGATAAAACAATGGGACTATATGACCTTCAGGCACCCCTTTTGCAATCTCGTTTCATAAGGACATTTTTTTTTCATTTACATCATCAAAATCCAGTTGTTAGGTTAGGGTTTAGTTTTATAATTTTTTAAAAATCTCTAAAAATCATGTTAACAAACAACTGGATGTTGACGGTGCAAATGAAAAAATGTCCTTATGAAACGAGATCGCTACAGTATTAGTGGAGAATTGAAGTTCATAGTACCTATCTATTATTTAAGATTCTCAGACCTTTTCCTGTTACCTAACCATACTATTCTACTCAGGGGGCGTCACCATTTATCCACATTAACAAAAAGATAAATTATAATTATCTTTCAGTTGAATTGTACTTTCTCGGGCGTCACCATTTATCCACATTAACAAAAAGATAAATTATAATTATCTTTCAGGTGAATTGTATTATCTCGGTCGTGTTTATCAACACCTTACATTGTTATTTTGGAACAGTCAGAATTTTTTCTATAGCCATTTTGCAATACATTTATTATTTATTATTCTACCCCCATTGATTCCTGGCACAGAGCTTTGGGTAATCTTGAACTTTAAGTGACTAAATTCCTACCATAAAATTGTACTTGCGCATTATTAAAAATTAACTTAATTGTTACTAAATAGACATTTTATGATATTTTCATGTTAAAACATGCAGTCCTATGAAACTTTAAATCTTATCTATTAATTAGATATTTTCTGTACATAGTGTATTTTTTTTTTTTGTTATTGTTATTGTTATTTCTAAAACTTTTTTCTTTAAAGATTTTTTGATCGAATTTAATTGTTTAAAATTTATTAAAAATTAATTACGTTTGTAATATATTTTGCATATTACATATGTAATTTATTTTTAATACATTTTAAACAATTAAATTCGGCCAAAAACTCTTAAAAGAAAAAAAACCCCAAAAAACCCGAATAAGTCAATGTTTTGTTTGGGAAGAAACAGGAAGTAAATGATCTGCCATTATCGAATTGCCAAAATTTTTTTTCCAAAATGTTCAAATCACTAGGACTGCATGTTTTAACACGAAAATATCATAAAATGTCTATTTAGTAACAATTAAGTTCATTTTAAATAATGCACAAGTACAATTTTATGGTAGGAATTTAGTCACTTAAAGTTCAAGATTACCCAGAGATTTTTATTCTGAGATTTACAAAACTTTTTTGAATAGGCTACCCTGCCGGTCCTGGTCAAATAGACAAACTTGCTTTTTGGCTTATTTTGCCGGTTCTTGTAAAATAAACAAGCTTACTTTTATGCTTCTTTTACTGTTGCTGTGAATATTTTTTATTGTGAACACAAGTAATGTTGAAAATATTTTGTGATGGATAAAGAAGTAAAAATTCTTCTGAATGAAAAATATTGAATTAACTATTTTGCTACTTCTAAATGCTTAGCATCCGGGCATTTCATGTTTAACATCTTTCCTTATAAAAAGTATTGTTGGATTTAGGTTTAGGGTTAGGTTTACAATTTTACTTTTTTTATAATTGATTGTGGAAAATGCCATGATGGTCAAATTTACGCTCATCATGTCCTTTAATTTATTCACATGTTTGATCACAAAGTCATTAAAGGGAATTATATTTTTCATTTAGAAGAAATTTTTGTATCTTTATCCTTTACAAAACATAAATGTAAAATAAAAAGTTGTTTTCATTATCTTTTAAAATTAAAGACGTTAAAGGTGAAATGCCTGGATTCTAGTTTTGAAATTCACAAGGACCGGCATAATAAGACATAAAAGCAGGTTTATTTGACCAGGACCGGCATAATAAGTCATAAAAGCCGGTTTGTTTATTTGACCAGGACCGGCATAATAAGTCATAAAAGCCTAGGACCGGCAGAGTAGCCTCTTCCAAATTTTTTTAAGCAGGAAATTTTCATTGAAGACAAAGTCTAAGCTCTCTTGAGTATGTAGTCATGCTTTCTTTCTAATTAAGTATTAATTTAATAAATATAAAATGAATAAAAGAACAACTAACCTTTGAAATAAATTCTTGAATAAACTTGGGGCAGGTTTAGCTCAATCGGTTGAGCATCCGTCTTGGAATTGCAAGATTCTGAGTTCTGTATTGGTCCTCCGCCAATTCAGTGTATGAGTAGCACGCTGTTAAGTTTCTGACCACCATCTTTGGCCAGTTGAAAAGGACTTAATGTAAGTAAGTCCTGAGCTATAGAATCCTTTGGTAAGTGAATAAGTTATGGAATCCTATGTAGTATCAAAGGTCTAGTGATATAATCCTATGTTCTGTCATCCACGAAGGTTCAAAGCATTGTGCGTAAGTATGACCAGAACAGCCGGTATAAATAACAATATCAGCTGCAGAGCACTGCCAGTGATTGGCCAATATGTTGGTTACATGATTATCGGCGAGTCTATAAGTAGAAGTGGGCATTTGACACACCTTATAATCAAAAAACGCCAACACACGCATTGGGTAATCTGCTTTGTGAAGTAAAGTGGGGAGCTGGGTAGGTATGGCACTCCACTTCAGTAAAAATAATCTCGGAAAATATGTCGCCCAAAATTGCACAATTTTTAACTTACATTTTTAGATAGATTAATCTATTTATGGTTTAAATATTGACTTCAACATAAGACCTTCCAGATGTTTAAAATTCACTATGAAATTTTTGGACCAAGTCCCTAATAAGCACCCTAGCTGAGACCTAGATTCAAAAGGACATGTTTTGCTTTTCACCGTCAAATTCTGGTTGCTGGTTAACAGATGATTTTTAGACACACATTTATTTTAGTTATTTCATGTTGAAGTTGTTACTTCAGTAGCAATTTAAAAAAAATTATAAATCTATAAACGAAAGACACATTTTTTATATTAAAGACAGGTTTTTTGTTTTTTTACTTATGTTATTGTTAGTTCAATAGCAATTTTTTTAAATTATAAAACTTTAAACGAAAGACATGTTTAACACGTGAATGGTTAAAGCTATAAAAAGTATATTATAAGGTTATAATAATAACTGCTAACTCTAACTCTAACCCCTAACCCTAACTCTAGCAAAATCTTTTTTTTAAATAGATATTTTTTAATTTTAAACTAATATTGTTATTGTTGTTTTTGTTTTTTGATTTGTTTTAATTATAAAGCTTTAAACGAAATTCACTATTAAAACAGTTAGATATTTAATCAGAAGAGAAATGCAGATATGTTTATTTAAATAAAAATTGTTTTTACAAAGTATTTTTTAGGTTTATTTAAATAAAAGGATGTTGTTCAGAAATGGTATTACACAATTTATAAAATTTATTTTTCATGTGTCTCTACGTGGATTCTTATCTGAAATAATATTGTTAATGCCAATAACAATATTAGTTAATTGTTGGTTGAAAATTATTTTTTAACATATACTAATGTTGGGTCAGTAAAATGGTTATTCCTGTATATAGAGTGAATGAGGGAGAGGCTCTGTGATTGGATTTACCAATCACGTGATAGCCCAGAGTTTTGGCGCAATATCCAAAAAGTAGTCAGACAGAATCCGCCAGCGGTGCCACGAGGCAACGAATTCAGGGGCTCCAGGAAACCACCCTAACAACTCTTCTCCAACGCGCCGGTAAGTCCCTTAAACTCAACTTTATATACAGGAAGGACTTTATATTGTTGTTTGTGTTTTATGCCTAGCAAATATATTGTTTGAATTAAAGGAAATATTAATTCCATTCTTGTTGTTGTTAGTCTTAGAATTGAATATTATACTAACACTAACAACAACATGAGATAACTCATTTTTTTATTAACTATTCATAGAGACACATGGAAAATAAATAAACACATCTTTCGTTTTTAGTTTATTTTTAGTGCAAAATTAATTTTTTCAACAAAAACATGAAATAACTAATTTTTTTTATTAAAATCAAAAAAATATTTTAGTATAAATACTTTTTATCTGCTGTTGATTTTGTTTACTAACAACCGGTGAAAAGCAAAATTCAGTTCATTTCAAAACTGATCTGGGCTAGGGTGCCTATTAGTGACTTGTTCCAAATTTTTAAATGAATCAAAATAGGCCAATCGAATTAGAGAAAATACTTTCTTTTTTTTTTTTTTTTTTTTTTTTTTTTTTTTATAATTTCAAAGAAAAATGTTGTTTTTAAATCTACGAAGAAAAAAAAACACTACAAAATTTATTTTTTATGTTTTAAGAAAATAACTTACATTTTCAAATGACTTTTTTAGGTGATTATTATTTTTTTTTTTTTTTACTTCTTTTAGTATAGTTTTTTTTTTTTTAATGTGGTTTTCAGAATTTTTTCTTCAAATGACCACCTTTATTAATTAATTAATTAATTAAGAAAAAAGAATCAATTTAAAAAAAAAGCTATTCATTAGAGAATTAAGTCATTAACGAATAATTTGGTAAAAATTTCATTAAAATCTGACAATTTCCTGATTTTTGGTAATAGCTTGAAATTTAAATAAAGTAAAAACTTCGTGATTTTTTATCATTCCTAAATCAGAGAAATTGTGTCGATTAATTATGATTAAAGAGTGTTTATGGCCGAACGCGATTGAAATTGACAAAAAATCGTTTTAAATGTATTAAAAATGAATTAATGTGTAATATTATTTTGCTTTTTTTTTATTGATGGTCATAATGAGTTACTACTTATCTATTTAGACAAAAGTTTGACCTTAAACAATAGATTTAATTCATTTTAATTTGTTTTTTTTTAAACAGTAGCAGACGACTTTAGGGTATACCTAGGAGATACCTACAAATTAAACAAAAGAGAAATTGTGTCGATTGATTAACGAACCCCTCAAATTTAGAGAAAAAGCAATTGAACATAAAAATGAAGAAAAAAAACCTTTATCGTTTTGTCTTTCCTTTTAAATACATAAAGATTTTTTTTTAAATTTAAATATCTTGAATAATTAAACTGCTGCAATCAATAACTCTTAGTAGCTTTTTTAACAGAAAGGACGAAATTATTATTAACACCGCTTGATGTTCTTGTTTTATGTTTGTTGTCAGGCGAAAAATTTTCTTGGAAATAATTTCACGATTTGCATCGTGTTTTTCCATTTCTTAATTCTGTTTCTTTACACTGTGTCATTCATTACAAATTTTATATTTTTGGGGGTTTTATTTAATGAAGTGAATGAACAAAACAGAAATTGCGTCGATTGACTGAGAAATCCTAAGAAACTGACTCCATCACCATATTAAAAAAATACAAACATGAACAAAAAACAACCATTTGTTTTTTACTTTGTTTTTCTCAAACTGAATTTCCTGGTTTGAAAGGTGAGTGAAAAAAACAAAACAAAAAAACAAAAAAAAAAAAAACTACTTTTGATTTTATATTTAATGCAAAAATAATTGAAAAAAAAAATCGTTTTGCACTAATTTTTATTTGGCTAATGTTAGCACCTTTTAAATGAAAACAGTCGTAACTGTCGCTAAATTAACCAGTTATTTATATCTTATTTTTATATAGTTATTTTTTGTTTATGAATTTAAGTACAACCACAATATCCAATTTAGAGTAGTTTAGTCTGTTTTATTAATTTCATTTTGTGCCGACCATTAGTTTCTGCGGTCTATGAGTCCCTAACCGGAAAATGTTCTGGGGAACTTGCATACGAATTCCATTTTAGTTTTAACTGCTGGTCAGGACAAAAGACAGGGTAAGAATTTGCTCCATTTCTTGTTTTTTTTTTTTTAATTTCTTTGTAAAGTATTTGCTGTTATACCCAATTTGTCGAAAAATCCGTGTTTTTACAAAATAAATTTAACCCACCCGTTTGAAAAAAATTATTAAAAATTAAAATCAGGGAATTATCCGATTTTAATGAAATTTTTAGTGTTGATTTAGCAATGAATGAATTTTATGATGCATCAGTTATTTTATTTCAAAACTTCCTGATTTTTTTTCAGGTCACTTAACTTTTAGCCCCCCCACCTCTTATTTTGGGGGCGCAGTGTGGTATATATGTGATTGATCCTTTTCTGCATAAATAAAAAGACAAAAGATCGAAGGTGTGAATTGAAGAAAGAAAAATTTGGTTTTACTTGCAAATCGTCGTCAAAATTAAAACGGAAACTTATTTGGTGGTGATCCATGACTGTTTAACTACAGTGTATGAATAAACTTTTTTTGCGAATTAGGTTACGGTTTAGGGGTTTGGGGATTAAGGTTGTTTTTAATTATGTATTGCTTAAAAAAAACAAGAAAAAACCCCAAATTACTATACATTTAATTAACCATTGAAATTAATTATTGAATCCAATGGTAGACACATTAGTCTCAGTTGTTTGTGTTAGTATTGCAATGTATAATTTCAATTAAACTTAGTTTAAAAATATTATTTTTCATCATTAAATGAAATGGCCCATCAGGAGATTGTGTCTAGGTGATCGGCTCTCGGGCTTGACTAGGGGTGATTTTTGAGCATACCATGCAATTGGCCCTAATACTGCGAATTGAGGCATCTAACCCAGGCCAGTACACAGACATGTTCTTTCATGCCAACCATGCCCTAGTGTGCAGAATGTAGGCAGTGTAGAACTTTTCTCCATTGAGTTCTGGGGATGACAATCCTTCAATCCAACAATACCAGGCCATTGTCAGTGCTGAGATGGTGCCTTACATCCCAATATTCGCCTATTTCAAGCAATCCTTTTCATTATTTCTGTAAGTTGAACATTTTTTTAAAAATCATCAGGATTTTTTTTTTTTTTAATGTTTCTTTTTTTCAAATGGACAAAAATTTTGAAGATAATATTAACCTTTATGCAACTTTCCTTGGTGGGGGGGGGGGTAAATTTCACAGAGAAAATTGGTGGTACCTATGTATCAGTTATTTCGTTTGAAATCTTTTTGATTTTTTTCCGGTCACTTAACTTTACCCCCCTCCCCCCTATTTTTGGGACACAATATTGTTGAGGTTATTTTCTCTTGAAACGAATAGTATAGATAAAAAGACAAAAGATCAAAGGTGAAAATTGAAGAAGAAAAAAAAGTTAAGGCGGCGACTCTGGCAGGAAATAAGTACTGAAAATTGGAAAATTGAATATAAAAAAAAGATAAATAGAAAAAAGATTTTGGAGATTTTTTTCTCTCTGGCTCTAATAATAATATTTATTTTAAAGAATTTCAATTTATTTCCATTAAATCAGTTTGATTGAAACTATTTAGTAATTTAAAAGAAAGGCTTTGTTAATTAATAAGTCAACACTGAAAATTTTATCAAAATCAGATGATTCCCTTATTTTTAGTAAGTTTTTAAAAAAAAATTTATATCAAACTGGATCTCTGAATTTCTAAATATATTTCTTGCTGACTTTTGTAATCAAAAATGCCAGATTTTTTTTTTTTTTTTTTAACTCTTTAGTTCATGTTTTGAACAAAAACAGAAGTTTTCATTTCAATTAATATCAAACATTTTTTCATTTCTCTGTACATAGTGTAGTTAATGTTTTTTGTTATTGATTTCTAAGATGAAACTTTTAAAATTGATTTAAAATGCTGATAATAGGATCTGTTTCAAGCACTGTATAAATCTTCACTTAGCTATTTTTTAGCAAAATTTAATTGTTTAAAATGTATTAAAAATAGATTACATATGTAATATTATTTTGCTTTCTTTACAGATACTCATTATGTCATTACTTTTTAACAAAAAAAAATTTGATGTTAAATAATTGATTTAATTAATTTTAACTCGTTTTTATAATGAAAATGTGTGAACAATTGGCAGTGCCTAGTAAATACATAAAATGAAGATAATTTTTAAATTAAAGAATTGAAATACATTTCAGTGCTTTTAAAATTGTAATTAGGGATGTCCAATGTATTTTGCATAATACATGATGTGAAAAGTTACAAAACGTTTTTAAAAGTTATTTTATTAAAAAAAAATGTTGGTATATTTGAAAGAAATAAGATTAAAGAAAACCCCCAATATTTTTTCTTACAGAATTCCTGTAATCATGTTTTGAATTAATTTTGACATTGAATTGGAACTGCTCAAAAAGAAGGGGACATAGTAATTAACATTAAGAAATAGGAAACAAAATTTTTGCCCAAAAATAAAAGTTTTTATTTAAATCTATATAAAATCAGGTAATAGTCCAAATTTAATGAAATTTTCACTACTTATTTATGAATAAGTTATTTTTTCAAAATAGACTTTGTGGGAGAAATATTAGTTATCTTTTTATTTATTTTTTTCGACAGACCCCCCCCCCCCCATTTAAAAAAAAATCAGAAAATACTGTCTTTTTTAACAAATAATTTCCATTACTGTAAAGATAGCATTCATAACAATTAAAATCAGTTGAGTTATTTTTCAATTTGTATAGAGATTTTTTTTTAAATCGACCTTAAGTCAAAAATTAAAATTGAAACAAAATATATAGACGAAAAATTGAGCTATGTATATTATTAAAATATACTTCTAAATTTAGAAATGTGAAAAAAAAGTTAAAAATGTTAAAAAAATTTTTTTTAGTCTTTTGAGATTTAATCACCACTTAAAAAAAATTTCCTTTTTAAATTATGAAAATGAAAATCAGCACACATATTAGTGGTATGCAATTATATAAACCCAAAAACTGAAATATGTTATTTTCTCTCTAAAAAATATTAGTTTTCACAATTCAAAATATCTTATTTGGAAATAAAATTAATATTTAAAAAAATATAATTTTGAATATTTTTAATTAAAAAAGGTATTAAAAGATTGTTATTTTATAAATATGGAGTTTCATAATAGAAATCATTTGTTTTACCTAATGTAACTTTTTTTGTTATTCATTATTCTTTATCTCAGGAGATATGTTTGCCATATGAAAGACCTGTAATTTATTGTTCATAATAAATTGTGTAAAATATTAATTTACTTTATTATTTGTTCATTTTAAAAAAAATTTAAATACACCTCAAACATCTTTGTCAACATTTAAAAGTAATTATTTTATTTCACATTTTTATTGATTATTTTTTTAGGGAATTTGAAAATTTTAAAAAAATGCATTTTTGTTTATTCTTAGATTATTTCTTATAATTAAATTCAAATTAATTTCATTTTTTTTTACAGATGTTCCAGCTTTTAAAGAATATTTGATAAATTTGAATGAATTATCATTTTCTATCATCTAATAGTTCAATATCAAAAGTAAATTTGAAATCTACCACTTGAGAAAAGTCATCTTTTTGAGATCTGTAGACCTTCATTTTCATGAAAAAAAATTTGATACTGCATATTTGAAAATATATTAGAAAAAAAAAATTCTTTTGAAGTGTATGTACCATACTTTTTTATAAGGTCATAATTGACAGAAGACCTTGCATCTCATATTGGAGAGAAATGACTGGAATGCTGGGATCACCTTTTATAGAAACATCAATTTTAAGGCAATATTTATAAAAATGCATGAGACTAAGAAAAACATTCTTGTTAAATTTGACGCAATATTTGCAATTAAAACTGGAAATAAATGATATTTAACTGAAGGATTTAAAAAAATATTTCATCAATTTAAAGGATTCAGTGAATTTGAATGTTTTATCAACTTTTTCTAAGATTTAAAAATAATAGAAAAGATGGAAAACTACTCAGAAAAAAAAAATTGTTTTGAAACTTTGGAATGTAAATTGACTACTAGTTCAACTTAAAAAAATGCTTATTAAAACATTAGAAAATATATTCATGTGAACTGTGTGGTTCTTCTTTTTCAAAGAAGTCAAATTTAGTGGCACATATGCAAACGTAAACTGGAGAAAAGACAAATTCTTTTGAAGTGTGTGGATCTGCTTTTGTCGACATGTCTACATTTAACTGTCATATGCAAACACACACTGGAGAGAAGCCATATTCTTGTGAAGTATGTGGAACTTCTTTTTCATTGAAATCAGATTTGGTGAGGCATATACGAACACACACTGGAGAAAAGCCATATTCATGTGAAGTGTGTGGTTCTTCTTTTTCACAGAAGCCTCTTTTGGTGAGACATATGTGTTCGCACAATGGAAAGAAGCCATATTCTTGTGAAGTATGTGGAACTTCTTTTTCAATGAAGTCACATTTGGTGGTGCATATGCGAACACACACTGGAGAGAAACCATATTCATGTGATGTGTGTGGTTCTTCTTTTTCACTGAAAGCTAATTTGGTGAGACATACGCGTACACACACAGGAGAGAAACCATATTCTTGTGAAGTGTGTGGTTCTTCTTTTTCACAGAAGCCTCTATTGGTGAGACATATGTTTTCACACACTGGAGAGAAGCCATATTCTTGTAAAGTTTGTGGATCTTCCTTTTTCGCCATGTATACATTTAAAAGTCATATGCAAACACACTCAGGAGAGAAGCCATATTCTTGTGAAGTATGTGGAACTTCTTTTTCACAGAAACCTAATTTGATGAGTCATATGCGTACACATACTGGAGAAAAACCTTATTCTTGTGATGTTTGTGGGTCTTCTTTTTCACTGAAAATTAATTTGGTGAGTCATATGCGTACACATACTGGAGAGAAACCATATCCTTGTGAAGTGTGTGGGTCTTCTTTTTCACTGAAAATTAATTTGGTGAGACATATGCGTACACACACTGGAGAGAAACCATATTCTTGTGATGTGTGTGGGTCTTCTTTTTCAACGAACACATATTTGGTGAGTCATATGCGAACACACACTGGAGAGAAACCATATTCTTGTGAAGAGTGTGGTTCTTCTTTTTCACAGAAGCCTCATTTGGTAAGACATATGCGTAAACACACTGGAGAGAAACCATATTCTTGTGATGAGTGCGGTTCTTCTTTTTCACAGAAGCCTCATTTGGTAAGCCATATGCGCACACACACTGGAGAGAAACCATATTCTTGTGAAGAGTGTGGTTCTTCTTTTTCACAGAAGCCTCCTTTTTTGAGACATATGCATTCACACACTGGAGAGAAAACATATTCTTGTTAAATGTGTGGCTCTTCTTTTTCAGATATTTCATTTCTGCTGATGCATATACAAAGTGGAAAGAAGCCATACTCTTGTGAAGTGTGGTGGTTCTTCTTTTTCGAGAAAGTTAGAAAGTCACTGAAACCTAATTTGGTGGGACAAATGCTAACACACACTGGAGAGAAACTATACAATTTTAAAATGTATAGTGCATCTATTTGATGGAACTAACATTTGCTAAGGTCTATGCTAACACACACTGGAGAGAAACCATATTCATGTGACCTTTTGGGGGGCAATTGTGTACCACAGTGAACCTTACTAACAGCTGTATCCATGACAATAGTACCTCACAAAGATCTCACATAAAACAACAAAGTTTGGACTATGAAAAGTATTGCTGTTCTCCAAATTTTAACCTTCTCTTTCCACAAACAATGAATTTTATACTAAATCTTTGTGACCATGTTCCTGAAAACATACACACAGAGCAAACCATATGTATGGTGTAAAAAAGATTCATTTCTTTGTCTAATCACGAACGTAAGTAATCTCTGGGGGTCACAGTCAAGTCCAACGCAATGTTCTTTCAATTGACAGTCTTCAGTCTAAAGCTCTTCCAACAGTATCATGCTCGTTTCAACAACAAAATGCTAATGCCGTTGTTCTCTTCCACTCGTTTTGACGGCCAAAATGCTACTGCAGTCTTTCTTCCCCAATCTGGGAGGGCAGGTCATTAAATACCCAACTGCTGTGTTTCATCCGGGCTCCCTACTCTCAATTGCCCGTGCTGCACGTTCGACATTCATCAGCACGCGTCAATCCCCATGGCGAGACCCTACATCCGGGTTACTCTGCACTGCTCGTGCGGAATTTCACCAGCATTTCAGCAACGAAGAGGTGACGAGTTCAATTTCCATGGTCACTCGCCACGCTCCTCCACCTAGCACAGGCCAAATTTATCCGGACTTGTTTTGTTTGTGGGGGCTGGGAATCTGCTCGACCACACTTTGAACAAGAAAATTTATGAAACAGACATTTATATTTCAAAATATTTATGTATACTTTCATTTATAAAATAAATTGTTTGTTACCATTTCTTCTACTAACCATTTCTTGCTAACCAGCAAACAGTTTCAATGTTGTTTTTCTTATGTCAACTTTTCCTATTTCATTTTTCCTCTTTTCATGTATTTGTTACATAGCCTATCATTTTTATGAAGAAGTGTAGTCACTTGAAATAACATTAAAATAGTGGAAATTACACTGAAAGCTGACCCCATATAAGGAATTGACACCTGATGGAATAATAAGCAGGATCTCAATAGAAGTGTAGTCATTTAAAATAATGATAAAACAGTGGAAAATTACACTGCCAGTCAGATACTTTGATTGACAGGTGTTGATTCATGTTTTAAACTGGGTCTTTACTATTTCCCTCTATCTTCTAAGCCAATGAGTGGCCTCATTTCAGAAGAAGAATTAAACACCTTTTGATCAAGATATTTGATTCGCAGTGTAATTTGCCATTATTTGAAATGACAGGCTACATAACAAGGAAGAAGAAAATAGCTCTAATAGTAATATCTATTTTAAAGAATTTTCATTGAATCAGTTTGTTTGAAATGATTCAGTAATTTAAAAGAAAGAATTCATTGATGATAAAGTCAACACTGAAAATTTTATTAAAATCAGATCATTCCCTGATTTTTGGTAATTTTATTTCAACCTTGGCCTCTGCATTTTTAAACATATTTCTCGCTGAGTTTTGTAAACAAAAACGCCAGATTTTTTTTTTAACTCTTTAGTTATTTGCGTGTTCTGAACAAAAAAAAGATGTGTTTGTTTAATTAATATAAAAAAAAAGTAAGTAATTTTTCAGTACATAGTGGATTTAATATTTTTTTGTTATTGATTTCTAAGAAGAAACTTTTAATTTTAAAAAAATTATATAAGTGTTTGTTTTGAGTGCATCATGTATTAAGAATAAATTAGAAAGGCAATATTATTTTGCTTTTTTATTTTACTGATGCTCATTATGATACTACTTTTCTACTAAAACAAAAATTTAACATTAAATAATCAATTTAATTCAATTTGATTCATTTTTAAAATTAAAATGAGCCAGGATTTTGGCAGTGCCTAATATACACATGAAGGGAAAAGTTTCTAAAAGTTATTTTTATTGTAAAAAAATCTTAGTATCATTTGAAAAAATTAAGATTAAAGAAAACTTCAATATGTTTTTTCATTTTATTATTTTTTATATCATAGAATTCTTTAAATTGTGTTTTCAAATAATGTTTATGTTGAATTTTGACTGCTCAAAAGAAGTGTATGTAATAATTACTATTAGAAAATAGGAAATTAATTTTTGACTCCAAAATACAGCTTTTTTCTTTTAATCTAGATGGATTAAAGAAAAAAAGCTGTATTTTTGGGTAATTGTCCAATTCTAATGAAATTCTTACTTGTAAATAAATCATTTTTTAAAATAGGTTTTGTGTTAAAAATATTATTAGGATTATCTTCTTTTTTTTTTTTTGATTGATATAAAAATACTTTTTTTTTAACAAATAATTTACATTTCTGTAAAAATAGAACTCATAACAATTTAGATCAGTTGAGTTATTTTTCAATTTGTATATAGATTTTTTCTAAGTTGACCAAAAATTGAAAAAATTAGAATTAAAATTAAAATATTTTTAAAAAATTCTTAATTATTTTTATTCATTTTGGTCTTTAAAGATCTAATCACTACTTTTAAAAAAATCCCTGTTTAAATTATATGAACCCACAAATTGAAATATATTATTTTCTCATTAAAAAATATTAGTTTTCACAATTCAAAATATGCTATTTTAGAAATAAAATTAAACACTATTTTTAAAAATATGATTTTTTGAATATTTTTAATAAAAAAAGGATGAAAAGATTATTACTTTATAAGTATGGAGTTTCATAAGAAGAATAAATTTGTTTTCTATCGCTTCCGTTACCTAACATAACTTGTTTTTAATTGTTATTCTTTTTTTGAGAAGGTATACTTACCGAGTAAAAGACCTGTAATTTACTGCTCAGAATAAATTGTGTAAAATTTTGAGTTATTTTATTATTAATTTAATTTTTAAAACAGAATTTAAATACACCATAAATCACTTTCTCAACATTCGAAAGTAATTATTTCACATTTTTTTATTGATTATTTTTAGGGAATTTTTTTTAATTTATAAAATGCAATTCTTTTTTTATTCTGAGATTATTTTTGATAATTAAATTTATATTTGAATTTTTAGGTTTCTTGCTTCAAGTATATAAGTCAATTAATTGGCTTAATGAAATTGTTTTGAAATACAAAATTGAAATTTATCTAATGGATGTTAATTGTTGTTACTTGAAAAAATTCAATATTTAAAAAATTATTCCTTGTTAATTCAATTTTAGAAAAAAGTTGATATTTATTAATCTTTAGAATGAAAAATGCTTTGAAAAAATTATCTTTTCCCATGATTAATCTTTTTTGCATAAAAATTTGGTAATATTCGCAGAGTTCTGTCCCGGCCTCCTGCCTCAAAAACAGCTAGCTGGTGGCTGCTGAAAAAAAAAACCCAGCTACAATTGAAGTCCGTAGCCGAAGCGGTGTCAGTTGAAAAAAAAAAACCTAGGGCGTTTTCCCCGAAAACCCAACCCCAATCTTCACCCTAACCCTAAACCCCCTAGTTAAAATTAACAGTTTTATTACAAAATTTGTGGGTTCTGTTTTTTTTTGGTCAACCTGTATACAGGGTATAACAATATGCATTGGTGCACATTGCATAGGTGGAGAATGCAAATCTAGTACAAGCAAGTGTGTGTGTGTATATAATTGCATAGCTAGTTATATTGAAAAAGTAGTAAGTCAAACCACATATATGTATAAATATGTGTGTGTGGTGTAGATAGAGTAAGACCCATAGATGGGTATATGTGTGTGTATTCAGTGTGGATCATGTGTATGTGTATGTATATATGTGTATGTGCATACATACATACATATGTGCGTGTGTATACATGTATTATATGTTTAAATAAGGTATGTGAATGGTCGGTCAAAGAAACCATCAAAAAAGAAAAGGATTTAGGTAGATAAAAAAAGGTGATAAAGGCCATTAGCCAGACGAAAAGTCTAGCTTTCGAATAAGATTTGGTGTTAACTGGAGTTCAGACCAACAATTAAATTTGACCCATTTAGAACAAAAGATTTTGAAATCTCGTGTGGAATCTCAGAGAATGAGAGTTGGCATGAGATTTGAAATAATTCTGGGAGATTTAAAAAAAGTCAGTTGGAGTTAGTCAAGACCAGGCAGTGGGACAAGATAGATCAAACTTAGACTTGTCCAGTAGAAGTGAACTTTAGCAGAAGTCCTTAAAAAGAACAAGAGGAGGCATTGTACTATCTCCACTTCTTCCATGTCTGTCGAGATGAGAGGGGACAATCCTCTCATCTCGACAGACATGGAAGAAGTGGAGATAGTAGTAGATGGGACTGACTGAGGAGGAATGAATGCGTACCATGTACCTCTCTGCCATTTTGATGTTCTCTTGACTTTGTCTTGTCTTTGTTGTTTGTTCCTCTCTTTCTATCTTTGTAATATTTGTTTGTTCACCGTATCAGAAATTTGGGTTTTCTGCCCCTATTAGTTCCTGAGTATCAGACGCCAGGGGCTAGAGCCCTAAAAATCGACAGAACAGACCTGACAGGCACAGAGAACAGATCTGGCTGGCACTGGGAGAAGAACCGGTTTTAAGTAGCAGCCAAATAAGGTCAGCAAACACTGTCTTGGCACCTAAAGGGTAAGACCAGATGAACTAAAAGAAAAGACAAGCACACGACAAATTCTACTGGCAGAGACCAGAAGCAGCAAATAACACACAAGATAAGTTTCCTTGTACTTTGTATAACAAATATATATCCCCGCCAAGCGAATGTCTCTGGCAACCATTTACAAACTCTCACATACACCTTGAACACTTTTAACACATTTTGTAAACTATTATTATTTTTTTTAATAATATAATTTTAGGTTTTTTTGACATTTCTGTCTAAAAGTTCTGGGGGTAAAGGTGTGGCTGCTGTTGCAGCAGTAGTAGTAGTATTTTTTGTATATGGTTAACAGGTCTGTCTTTCACCCCTTTCTTTCCCCTACCACGTGAGTACCCAGTGACATTATCACCCTTTATAAGAATTCCCTTAGAGAAAATAGTTTGTGGGTTTAACCCCCCCTAAAAGTATGTGTAAATGCATTTTTGAGAGATGTGGAAGACTTATTTGCCTTGTGTAGCTATGTTAAAGAGAACATTGCGATAGGCAGTAAAAACAAAGTTTCGGTGGAAAATATGAAGGTTTGTAAATTCTTGGATCTGCGTAGTAATTTTGGTAGATAGGTTAAGGGAATTCCAGCAAGAATCTTCCTTTCCCTTTGAGGTGGTTGTACAGTGCAGTCACAATTTTTTGGGCTCTAAAAACTAGAGCATTTTGAACTCTACGGTAGCCAAAAAAGAAGTGACCAAATTAAGATGTTTTTACGCATAGGCTCCAAATTGAACTTCCGTTTGGAAAACAAGAATTCCCAAACAATAAATAAAATAAATTTGTAAATAAAATTCACGTTTTCATCCAATGAAAACGATTCCCGGGTGAAATGAAAATGACTTCAGTTGATCCGATTTTGGGTCGCGACATTCTATTTAAAGTCGGCTTTGAAAAGCTGACAAGTCAGAGAGATCCAGGCATCAGCATCGAACGCTTCAACGAGGGCCGACCTCAGAACGAAACATACATCACACGCGGACGATTTACATCCTCACCTACCTCTACTCAAACCTGACTTCACAGGCAGTCAACAAATGAACAATTCCACATCGTTCAGCAATACCAAATTTACACCAACTATCATACACGATACAACCAGCTATCGACTTCAGAATACCAAAACAAAATTCTGCCTACAACAACAAGACTACGCTGACTGATACATGATACCAACCGCTAATGACTACTAAAAACACAAGACTGCCCACCTAATCAACACCTAACCACTACCACTGGTTTATCTGCCCACTTCTGCACCTACACTACAACTGATTCGGCCACCGGACTTTTCAAGTGTCTATTCAAGACACAACTATCATCAAAATATCCTTTAAATTCATTTCTATCTTTTCCTCGCTTTTCATGTTCCTTTTTCCAATACAATTTTGAAACTCAAAATCTGTATTTGTTTTTCCTCGTCAATATACGCTTGCATACTAACCCTGTTTATTACAGTGTGCATAAAGCCATACAGGCTGCTATTGTGAGAACAAATAAAGAACTTATTAAAAATCACTTTGTAGTCTGTATTGCTTTATGCACACCAATGAATGGATATGCAAACTAGGGAAATCCATTGGTTAACATAATTCAAACAGGGATGGAATTATGGTGATAGGTAGGGCAGTTTGATGTCAATATTTAATAAAAGTGTTCAAACATTTAAAGACCATAAATAAATCAAGCAAAATGGCATAGAAGACAAAACTCTGGA
The DNA here is from genome assembly GCA_023376005.1 of Doryteuthis pealeii. Lineage (NCBI taxonomy): Eukaryota > Metazoa > Mollusca > Cephalopoda > Myopsida > Loliginidae > Doryteuthis > Doryteuthis pealeii. Next base: position 56,406,113 of record CM042168.1, read on the forward strand.
TTAAACAAACAAATTTGTATTAACAGAAGTTTACAAAAGGTAGCATTGAATACTGGGCAAGGTTCAGCCAAAGTTCTTTTTTTAAAGTTCAAATGTAAAATGTAAGCTGGTATTTCACAGTTCAAAAGTGAGAAAGAAAAGGTGAAAGTTTAAAGTCAACTTAAAAGCAGTCAGGCAAAAGTTGAATGAATCTAAGGTTTATCTCCGAAAGCATAGGTTATTCAAAGAGAGAGAGAGTTAGATACCTTCAGCGTATAAGCGAAATGTTCTTAAAAAGGGTGACGTGAATTCCCTTAGGCAAATGAGATCTTTCTGCTTGAAAATGAAAAAGTCTGAGAATTTATAGTAATCATGTAGGCTCCAAATAGCTTCCTTCGATAATTTTTCTTATTAGGCGGGAACGCCTCTGATTGGTTGAATTTTACGACTTTTATTTTGAATTTTATTTTTTTCTTCTAGGTTGCGCAAACTACTTATTTTTGTCATTCGACTTCTGTCTGTTGAAGCGATAACTTCCGGCTCACCACAGAATTATAAGAAGGAACTATAACTGTGTTGGGGATTGGCTTGAACAGGAAGGCAAAAGACCTTGTAGCCAATACGGTTATTGTTTCTTCACCTTAATACAATGGTTACTATGTACCACCAAAATAGGCCACGTGATCAGTTTTGGACATATTGAAGGAAGAAGCGTAAATATTTTTTAACTTTTTCTTTTAAAATCTTGCAAAAAAAAAAAAAAAAAATGAACATAAAGATTTGCTACAAAGAAAAACAGTTAATTCAAAGATCAAATTATCCGATTTAGGAAAAATTACTGATCGTTATCATGAAAAATAAGTAAAACAGTCTGTTTATTTACAACACGATCAGTTTCTTTATTGATATTTTTTTAGCAGAATTCTGTATTCATGGTTCTTTTTCTAAAAAGCTCTCGCATTGAGACTTATAAAAATCTTCTGATATAATTATTCAGACTCTTATCTTTATAGAAAAAAGATGTAAAAATCGTTTTATGTCGGTTCATTTTTCATATTTCATAAAATAATGGGGGGGGGGGTAGACCTCGTAAAAAAAAAATATTTCCCCAAATATATTTTAGATACAAAGTATTTCAGACAGATTTTTTTCAAAAGATAAGTAATTATAGAAATTTTCGTGAAAATCAGACCATTAATTGATTTTTCATAGAATTAAAAAAAAAAAGCCTCTAGTCATAACTTATTTTTGGCTACGTTAAATTTCAGTTGATTTAAGGGTGCAAAAATGTAAACCTTGTTTTTCGTTTATAATTTTCATTATTTCCATGAGCTGAAATTTTTTAAAAAATCATCAGGAGTTTTTATAATGTTTCTTCTTTCGAATGGAGAAAAAATTTTCAAGAAAATCTTAAAATTATGCAAGTTTCATTGTGTTAAATATGGGGGGGGGGTAAATTTCACAGGGAACATTGGTGGTACCTAATGGTTACGGAATAAAAAAAAACGAACAAAAAGAACCTTGTTCGTTTTGTCTTTCTTTTACATTCAGTTTTTTTTTTAATTATATCTAAATATCTTGAATAATTAAACTGTTTGCTGCAATCAGGAATTCTTAGTAGCTGTCTTTACGGGAGGGAATGAAATTATTATTAACACCGTTTGATGTTCTCGTTTTATAATTGTTGTCAGGCGATAAAATTTTCTTGGAAATAATTTCACGATTTGCATCGTGTTTTTCCATTTTTTAATACTGTTTACTTTGTGTCATTATTTCAATTTTGACATATTTTTTAAAAAATGAAACGAATGAACAAAACAGAAATTGCGTCGATTGACTGAGAAATCCTAAGAAACTAACACCAAATTTAGACAAAAAAAAAGACTTCTCGTCCAGGTGGCCTAAAGTCGGTGAACAAAAAACAGTCATTTGTTTTTTCACTTTATTTTTCTCATACTGAATTTCCTGGTCTGAAAGGTAAGTGGAAAAAACAAAAAAATTATTCATTTTGTATTAAAAAAAAAACAAACAAAAAATAATTGAGAGAAAAAACAAAAATCGTTTTTCACTAATTTTCATTTGGCCAATGTTAGCAACTTTTAGATGAAAAAAGGAATTTCATCTTTTCAGATATTTTATTAAAGGATATCGTTTAGCTTTTAGAATGGTAAACACATAAAATGAAGATAATTTTTTAAATTAAAGAATTGAAATACATTTACGTGCTTTTTAAAATTCTAATTTGGGAAGTCTAATGAATTTTGCACGATACATACACATGACGGGGAAAATTACAAAATGTTTTTAAAAGTTATTTTATCTTGGTATCATTTGAAAGAAATAAGATTAGAAAAAAATAAAATATTTTTTTTAATGTTTGTATCTTAGAATTCCTGAAATCGTGTTTTTAATTTGTACGTTGAATTGTAACCATTCAAAAATAAGGGGAGGTAATAATGAAATATTCGCCAACTCAAATCAGACAATTGTCCAATTTTAAAGAATTTTTCAGTACTTGTTCATTTATAAATAAATAAATTTCAGAAATAGGTTTTGTGTGAGAAATATTATTAATTTTTTTTTTTAAATCGACCCCCCCCCCCAAAAAAAAAGAAATATTTAAAAAAAATGTACTGCCTTATTCAAAAAAATAATTTATATTCTTGTAAAGAGTAACTCATAACAATTTAAATCATTTGAGTTAATTTTCACTCTGTATATAGATTTATTTTTAAATTGACCTAAAGTCGAACATAGAAATTTGTTAAAAATATATGAGAAAAATTAATTAAAACAGTTAAGGCTGCTCTGTTGGCTGGGGTGTTAGAATGCACCCACTAAACTTCTGCAGAGGGTTAAGACTCCCCCAATGGGGTCACCTGTTGCTTAAGGATAGAACCCAGGTGGTTGAGCAGTCCATGACTTGCAATACTCCACTTTGGCTCTTTCTTGGGCTAGACAGGCAGTTGGAGGGCCCCCTCCGATCAATTGGCTGGTCACATCAAGCCCTTGCAACTATATGGTTGCCCCAACCCTATTGCCCTTATGGCAAGCCCCAACCCTTTTTATCATATGGGTGCTAGAAGGCCATAGCTGAGGGTCTACCACCAAAATATGTCACGTGATCAGTTTAGACCAAATTGAAGGAAGAAACGTAAATATTTTTGAACTTTTTAAAAAAAAACTTGCAAAAAAAAAAAATTGTCAAGATATTAATATATATATATATATATATATATAATATAATAAAATAAACATATAAAGGTTTTACATATCTATTTATTAGGTGACAAAGGAAAATTCACGACCATATTGGTTTCATGCGAGGCAATCATCAGGTGAAGATGTTTCAAATGCCAATTATATAACAGCTCTATTTTATATTGAGCACTCTACCAATAATACTGCCTTTGGTACGCCATTCCAGCAAAAGCTGAAACAGTGACCATCTCACACTATATATATATATATATATATATATAAACCCGAAAATTGAAGTATATTATTTTCTCAATAAAAAAACACTTGGTTTTCACAATTCAAAAAATGTTATTTAAGAAATAAAATTAAACGCTATTTTTTTAAATATAACTATAATATTATAATTATATTTTTTTTATTTATTTTTTTATTTTTTGAATGCTATTTCAATGCAAAAGTAATTATCCAAGGTCTTATTTATTTTGGAGTATCTTCATCTTCAAATGTTTTCAATATTAATTTTGAATTTTTTTTTTAAGTATAAAAAGCTTGTTACTTTATAAGTAGGGAGTTTCATAAGAGACATAATTTTTCTGTCGCTTCCCTTACCTAACATAACTGTTGTTTTTAATCGTTATTCTTTATTTAATTTTATTGTTAATTTAGTTTCAATTTATTTTTTGCTAGCCTAGCTCGTTAACCATTACACTACCCAGGGCATCCAATTCATAATCTGTTATTCATTCACTTATATTTTTGCTTAGCAGAAGATCAGAAGTATGGTGCGCCTGGTGAGAATCAAGCTCAAAATGGTTTGTTAGCCTAGCTCGTTAATGATTACACTACGCAGTGCACCCAATTCATTATCTGTTATTCGTTCACTTACATTTATACTTAGCACAAGATCAGAAGTATGGGACACCCAGTGAGAATCAAGCTCAAAATGGTTTTCTAGTCTAGCCCGTTAACCATTACACTACCCAGGACATCCAGTTCATCATTTTTTATTTGTTTACAACGTTTTGATTGTTTATTTTCCTGCCTTCTTCTTGTATATTTTCTGTGAAATCGACGGTATGAACCATCCATTGTTAAATTCCATATAAATGCAAATATTTTGTTCCCATTATGGATTAACCATTTCCCTTCCATAAATTTAAGTGACATTATTAATTCATAGAAAACCCGAAATAACAAAAATTTCTCTTGTATCTCTTTTTTATTCTTATTATTACTGTTTATTATGGGTTTTTTTATCAATTTCATTACTTCTTTTTTATTCTCATGCCCCTCTTTTTAATTTTTTTAATTTTTTGTTAATTGGAACAAGTGGGTTCATTATATATTTTATTATTTCATTTTTATAAGAGGAAATGAATTAATGCATAAAAACCTGATCCTCGGTAAGTGCAATGGACTTGAGGGAAATACATTTTTAGGAGGGGAGGCTATACATATGTAAGACATTACTGTTGTGCTGGTTCAACTATCTGTATGTAATATTGTTGAGGAACCATTTTCTTTGACAATATTTGTGATAACTTCATTTTTATTCTTAGTGTAGGTCTCTTCTTCCGGCTTTAATAACTGCCATCACCTATTAGGTTTGCCAATTGGTTTGACTGTATGTAATATTGTTGAAAAAACTTATTCCTTTAACAGTATTTGTGAGAATTTCACTTTTATTCTTTGTTTTGGTCACTTCAGTTTACAGATGAAGATTACTTTCTGTTATGCTTTTACTCATAAAAAGGGATTTCTTTTGTTCTAAGTCCTGTGTAATTTGGGCCAGGAATGAGTCTTCTTATTTTTCTATTTTTTTCTTGTTAATGCTATATAATCTAATGGGAGTTGTGGAGTATTTCCCTTATTGTCTATATCATAAAAAGGGATTTATATTTGCAATCAGATGCATATTAGCCTATTGATGAAAATATTGAATATAATTTGATAAATTTCTTAAGATATTTGTTTCCTTTTTTACAGATGTTCCGGCTTAAAAGATGAAACTTCAAATGTACCAGTTGAGAAAAGTCATCTTTTTGAGAACTATAGACCTTCATTTTCATGGAACAAAATTTGATGCTACATATTTGAAAATATACTAGAAAGAAAATATATACTTTTTTAGGTCATATTTGGTAGAATATCTTGCAACTCATATTGGAGAGAAATAAGTGAAATGCTGAGATCATCTTTTATAGAAATATCAATTTTAGGGCAACATTTATAAAAATTCACTAGACAAAGTAACATATTTTTTGTTAGATGTAAGACATCATTTTTCACTGTTTTCAGGTTTGACGCAATATTCACAATATATGAAAACTTACAGGAGGAAGCCATATTTTTGTCTAGTACGTGGATCTTCTTTCTCACTCAAGATACATTTAGTAAACTATATGTGTACACATACTGAAGAGAATCCATATTCTTGTGAAGTGTGTGGTTCTTCTTTTTTCAAAAATGTCACATTTGGTGAGTCATAAGAAAACACACAATGGAGAGAGACCATATACTTGTGAAGTGTGTGTGGTTCTTCATTTTCTTACAAGTCTGCTATTAACAGACATATGCGAACACACACAGGAGTGAAGCCATATTCTTGTGAAGTGTGTGGTTCTTTTTTTTCACAGAAGCCTTCTTTGGAGAGACATGTGCGAACACATACAGGAGAAAAGCCATATTCCTGTGAAGTGTGTGGTTCTTCTTATTCACATGAGTCTACTTTGATGAGCCATATGCGAACACATACAGGAGAGAAACCATATTCTTGTGAAGTGTGTGCTGCTTCTTTTTCACAGAAGCCTTCTTTGATGAGACATATGCGTTCACACACTGGAGAAAAACCATATCCTTGTGAAGTGTGTGGTTCTTCTTTTTCACATAAGCGTACTTTGATGAATCATCTACAGACACATACAGGAGAGAAACCATATTCTTGTGAAGTATGTGGTTCTTCTTTTTCACGGAAGATTTCTTTGGTGAGACATATGCGAATACATACAGGAGAAAAGCCATATTCTTGTGATGTTTGTAGTTCTTCTTTTTCAAATAAGCATACTTTGGTGAGCCATATGCGAACACATACAGGAGAGAAGCCATATTCTTGTGAAGTGTGTGGCTCTTCATTTATACAGAAAGCTCATTTGGTCCAACATGCACGAACGCATACTGGAGAGAGGCCGTATTCTTGTGAAGTCTGTGGTTCTTCCTTTATACAGAAAGGTTATTTGGTCCAACATGCACGAACACATACTGGAGAGAAGCCATATTCTTGTGAAGTCTGTGGTTCTTCTTTTTCAATGAAGTCACATTTGATGAGTCATATGCAAACACATACTGGAGAAAAGCCTTATTGTTGTGAAGTATGTGGTTCTTTTTTTTCCAGAAAGTCAAATTTGAGTCGGCATCAGCAAACACATGCAACATAGAAGACACCATGATCATTTGAACCATCATAGGCTAAGAGATACTGGAGAGAAACCATATATTTTTTAAATGTATAGTTCATCTATTTGTGGAACTAACATTTGTGACCTTTTTTTTTTGGCTAATCATGTACCAGTGTGAACTCTCACTAACAGCTGCATTTGGGACAGTAGTATGTCCACAAAGATATTTGCCTCTCATCCCACTTATGAGGGCGTGATACAAGGACATTTTATGTGGGCCCACCCACAAGCCAAAGAGATCACAGAAAACAATAAAGGTTGGACTATTAATACTTTGGCTTTTCCACAAACATCAGTTTTTGTACTAAATTTTTGTCACCATTTTGTTGAACACAAACAATGCACCAAATGTATGGACTAAAATAGATTTATTTCTTTGAACAAGAAAATTTGAATCTTTTACGAAACAGACATTTATATTACAAAATTACACTTGAGAGAGACCATATATTCACGTGACCTTTTTTTTGGCTAATTGTGTACCCGTGTGACCCCTCACAGCTGTATCTGAGACAGTAGTGTATCCACAAAGATATCACAGAAAACAACAGGTTGGATTATTAAAACTAAGGTCTTTCTACAAATGTTAAACTTCTTTTTAAACAAACAACATTTTTCAGTACTACATTTTTTGTGACCATGTTGCTGAACACACACACACACACAAACAAAACTAAGTGGGCTAAACTTGCAAATCGGTCGGAAAATTAAAAACATATTAAAGGGGGCCCAGAAAAAAAGAAAACCCAAATTATTTATTTTCCCATTAAACTAATCCTAACCCCCCCAACCCTACCCCCCTAGTTAAAATTAACAGTTTTATTACAAAATTTGTGGGTTCTGTTTTTTTCTGGGTTATCCTAATTTTCCAACCGATTTGTAAGTTTAACCACCAAGTGTATGGACTAAAATAGATTCATTTTTTTTTTAACAAGAACATTTGAATCTTTACAAAACAGACATTTATATTGCAAAATATTTATGTGTACTTCCATTTATAAAATAAACCCTTTGCTCTTAAAATTGTTTTTTACCATTTCATCTATCACCTTGCTAATCAGCAAACAGTACAATGTTGTCTTTCTCATGTCACCCTTTCCTATTTCCCTCTTTTTTCTCATTCCTTGCATTTATTACATAGCCTATCATAAGTATGAAAGGTACTATATGCATTAGAGAATACTGAGAAGAACAGAAAAGAAAGAAATAGAACCTGAAGCTGTGAAGTAAAAGAAATTAGCTAAAAAGGATGTTGGGTCAGTAAAATGGTTATTCCTGTATATAGAGTAGTGAGGGAAAGGCTCTGTGATTGGATATACCCATCACGTGATAGCCAGAGTTTTAGGCGCAATATCCAAAAAGCCAAGGCAGACAGATTCTACCAGCAGCACCAGAGGGCAGCGAATTCAGGGGCTCGAAGAAACCACCCTAAGATATCTTCTCCAACACACCGGTAAGTCCCTTAAACACAACTTTATATACAGGAAGGACTTTATATTGTTGTTTGTTGTATTATGTCTAGCCAATAAATTGTTTGAATTAGAGGAAATATTAATTCCTTTCTTGTTGTTAGTCTTAGAATTGAATGCTATACTAACACAATAAGGATAAACTTGTGAATCATGATCTTAGGACCACTTCTGATAAAGAGTGAATACAGAATCTTGGAATGATGTTGACAGACCCATTTCTGGTGTGGAGAGAGGGGTATGATGATGCGGGGATGAGGGGGAAATGTGTTATACCTTATTTATTCACCAGTTTATCACATTTTAGCTTATCATAAGGAAAGTGAGAATGTTCTCTGGACAACTAATAAAGAATGAATACAGAATCTTGGAATGATGTTGACAGACCCATTTCTGGTGTGGAGAGAGGGGTATGATGATGCGGGGATGGTGGGAAATGTGTTATACCTTATTTATTCACCAGTTTATCACATTTTAGCTTATCATAAGGAAAGTGAGAATGTTCTCTGGACAAACCCTAATAAAGAATGAATACAGAATCTTGGAATGATGTTGACAGGCCTGTATCTGGGGTTGAGGGAGGGGTATGATGATGCGGGGATGGTTGGACATGTGTTATACCTTATTTATTCACCAGTTTATTTTTAACCTTTTTTTATCCTTCACAGTATTATTTTGTCAGTAATTTTCTAACGCATTTAGGGCCTTTCATGTTGTGCCATGGATTTCAGGTTCGAATCTAAGTTAAACTCTTGACATTGGTCTGAGATTCTGTATTCACTCTTTACCAGGAGTTGTCCAGAGAACGTTCCCACTTTCCCATCATAAGCTAAAACTTGCAATTTATGATTTTAGAGAGAAAATAATCACAAATGAGTATTCAAACAGAAACATGATAGTCAAAGATCTAACCCTAACCCCAACCCCAACCTTTCTCACAATGTTGAGTCTATTGCCATGTTATTGATTAGAAGTGAAAAATACCACCAAATCCTGATTTAACAAAGTAAGGTAAGGAAAAAACTATAATGTAGAACTGTGCTTTATCCCAAAGTTTTATAATTAAAAAGAATATGCGTCTAAAAATTGTCCGGATGTTGACGGTGCAAAGCGAAACATGTCCCTCTGAATCCCGGTTGCCCCAAGGGTGCTTAAAGGTCATATGGTCTGAAAATTCTTTGTTAACATTTCTTCTACTACCATGCCAACTAGCAGGCTGTACAATATTTTCTTTCTGATATCAGCCATTCCTATTTCCTTCTTTTTTCTCCTTCCTTATTTGGATATCTACTTTATTTTACCCCAAGTAAAAATGCCTTGGAGAACAGACACTCATCTTGTGTGTCTTCTCTCCAAACACTCAACCCAGACTGATCAACTCATCACTTTCCCTTTCTCTCACTCTCATTCTTGCCTTCTGCTGAAGAAACAGACAGGAAGCTTTTCATACGTCATCCCCAAAATTCTTGTAACTTTCCACTCTTAGATTTTTTTTTAGGTTAAAAAACTAAAGTATAAAGCTATATCCCAGATATATTTATCTCAGAGTTGTGAGTAATTTTTAGCAGTGTCATTTTTTCTCCATATATTATTTGGGAATCTCTTGAGGATATCTTGTCTTGTATCATTCATAGTTTTTAATAAAAATACAAGATGTTTTTGTTTTTTCTCATCAGCTCATTTATTTTATCCCCTGAGAATTTTGATTTGGGGGAACAGACAGGTGATGTGCCTTAGGGGTGGGAGTAAAAATTTCAATGTCAGCGAGTTTGTACCTTAAGTAAGTAAAATCATCAAATTCATTAAAGGATTAAAAAATAAAACAATTTGAAATTTTAACTTTAAATATGTATTAAAATAAAACAAACTATATATAGATATATATAATACCAGTCATGTATTTATTAAAACTTGTTTTAAAAAACAATGAGGACTGTCTAATGTTGCATGTTCAAATTTTCATGTTATGATGATTTTGGGTAATGTGACGTAAGCAGTGACGTAATTTTTGTTACAGACAAAAACCGGAAGTGAATCTCCATTATTAATAGATATGGTTAGATTAGAAACTGAAATCCACGGCATAACTTGAAAGGTCTGAAGTGTGTAATAAAAATACAAGAAAATACTGATAAGAACAGAAGAGAAAGAAATAGAAACTGAATCCATGATGTGAAAGAAAAATACAACCAAATCCTATTCAACAAGACATCCTTGAAACGCAGCTGGGGCGACCAATCTGTCTCTTACCAGAAAAAAGCTCTGTATACACGTCGGGGTCACCAATTATTGTGTTAGTATAGCATTCAATTCTAAGACTAACAACAACAAGAAAGGAATTAATACTTCCTTTAATTCAACCAATTTATTGGCTAGCACATGAAATAACAAACAACAATATAAAGTCCTTCCTGTATATAAAGCTGAGTTTAAGGGACTTACCGGCGCGTTGGAGAAGATATCTTAGGGTGGTTTCTTAGAGCCCTTCAAATCGTTGCCTCGTGGTACCGCTGGTGGAATCTATCTGTCCTGGACTTTTGGATATTGCGCCTAAAACTCTGGGCTATCACGTGATTGGTATATCCAATCACAGAGCCTTTCCCTCACTCACTCTATATACAGGAATAACCATTTTACTGACCCAACAAGGGTATCCTTCAGTATTCGTCCATCATCCATTCGGCAGACATGACCCAGCCATCAGAGACGACACTGTCTCAGTAGAGAACAGAAGCTGGGGAGTTGAGCTCTCTCTAGAACTGCTGTGTTTGTGATCCTGTCTCTCCAGGTGATGTCCAGTATACGTCTAAGGTAGCGATGGTAAAAGCCCTTTAGCCGCTGCTCTTGGTGGGAGTACAGGGTCCATGTTTCACTTCCATACATGGGGGTGCTGATAACACATACTCTATACACTTGTACCTTTGTATGTAGTGAGCTTGCTGTTATCCCACACTCTCGCTGTGAGCTTCCCAAAAGTTGACGCTGCTTTTCCAATCTGGCAACTGAATTCAGTATCAAGTGACAGGTTGTCAGTGATGGTGGACCCAAGGTAGGTGAAGGTGTTTACGGCTTCCAGGATGTAGTTTTTGATGGTGATGGAGGGAGGATTTTTGGTTCCCTGACCCATCGTCTTGATTTTCTTTATACTAATGGTCAGGCTGAAGTCCTGGCAGGCTTGGGTGAACTGGTCCATGAGTGTTTGCAGGTGCAAACACTCATGGACTGTGGATAAATTCATGTCAAATCATCCAGAAAAAAGTAAAATGGTCACCCATCCTTTTCAATTTTTCTTAAATTGTGTCCAGGCATGGACTATATTAAAGTGAGACAATCCCAAAATTTGACTTTCCAATTCCAAAAATTGTCAGAGTTAAGTGGATTTTTAGCTCTCCAAATTTGTGCACAAAAATGGCGATGTTTTGCAATCTATTTTTGTTTATAAAATGAGTTCTAGAGCTTTCCTACTCCTAAAAATTGCTTTATAAACACTTTTTGACTCAAGGAATCCAAAAATGTTACCAGAAAAGTTTTAAAATAACCAATTTTAAGTTATTAATGATTTCTGATTTTTTCATAGTGACCATATTACCTTTAGCCACCTCGATTAAGAAAGGACATGCTTTTCATTTATACTGTCAATATCTGGTTGTTTGTTAGGGGTTAGGGTTAGGGTTAGGAGGATTAGCGGTTAGTTTTATCATTTTAAAAAAGATCTAAAAATCGTCTGTTAAAACAACCGGATATTGACGGTGTAAATGAAAAACGTCCTTTCTTAATCGAGATCAAAAAGGGGTGCCTTAAGGTCATATGGTCCTTTCATAGCAAGATCAATAGGTGGGAAAATCTCAATGTGACACTGCACCAATGACAACATTTTTTTTCTTTTATTATTTTACATATATTGAACATTATTTATACCCAAAAGACAGTTTGGCTTTTGCTTAGAACTGAAGCTACAGCATCAGTTAAAGTTTTGCACTTTTCTGTTTTAAGTGTTTCCATTCAGCCATTGAATAAGGTTTATATGGAGCAAAGTAACTGTGAGAGTACAATAAAAATGATCAGTATTATGTTGGTGATTGGATATGTTTGAAATAATATAGAATCACCACCTTTCATTATGGAATTGAAAATTGGTAATGATAACAACATACAAATAAAACATGTTTATCTACTAAAAGTATTTATAGAAGTTTAAAAGTTTAAGATACAGTATTGATCACATCTTATATTTATACAAACACAATGAGTATTTTAGTAATTCCATGTCAATCATCCAGTATTTTAGTAATTCCATGTCAATCATCCAGCTATGGATAAATAGTAGGGCAGACTGGGCTCTTTAACCTTGATTAGGTAACCGATCTAGGAGAAGGAAAACTCTGAATTCAAACCTGTTGAACTCCGCTTAAGAAATTGACCTTGTGTCACATCCTGCTCGTGTGGAGGGGTTGGTAAATATATATATTTATACAAACACAATGAGTATTTTAGTAATGCGTAATTCCATGTCAATCATCCAGGAAAAAAGAAAAATTGTCACCAATTTCAGCCATTGAATAAGTTCTATATGAAGCAAATTAACTACTAGAATGAAATAGAAACTTTTTTTTAAAAATAATATAATTTTAGGTTTTTTGACATTTCTGTCTACCTAACAGATCTAGGGTTTAGGGGTGAAGAAATTATAACTGTGTTGGGGATTGGGCTTGAACAGGAAGTCAAAAGGCGTTGTAGCCAATACGGTTGTAGTTCCTTCACCTTAATACAATGATTAATATCCAAAAATTACTTTCCTCATTCTCCCTTACCCCTCTCTCACCCCTTCAGCAGCATCTCCCTAAATTCTCAGGTCATATCCATAAGTATCAATCAATGCAACTGTGACAGAGAACCAGAAAGGAAAAAGAGCAAGACATTGTCTTGCCTGTCGGGTTCGAACTCACATCCTCCCGCATGCAAAAACAAATGCGTTTTGGGCACTGGACGTCATATGGTCCAATAATTTTGTCAAAGATTCCAACTGAAATAAAATTGTGACAAGAAATATAATGTTACTTATTAGTATTAATGGGAGACTGCAACAGTAATAATTATGACAAAGCTTACAGGTGTGATAAAATTGTGACAAGAAGTGTAATGTTACTTATTGATATTAATGGGAGACTACAACAGTAATAATTATGACAAAGCTTACAGGTGTGATAAAGTTGTGACAAGAAATATAATGGTACTTATTGAAATTAATGGTAAATGGTAATTTAACATTTGTGCCGAGTTATAAGGATGAGATTGATTTTATATTCTAAGTGTTTTGTGTACATTTTTGAGTGAATGTCTATGTAAGTTTTAACTATAATTTTGTTCAAAATCATTGTTGAGTCATTAAACTTTTATTTATAATTCTATTATATTTATAAATCTTAAGAATATTTACGGGGTTTCGAAGGAGCTCTTATTTCTCCGCAGTTGTAGGCAAATTGTTGGACAAAGAAGGAACAAACATGAAAGTAAATGCAGACACTTGTATTGACAAAAATTACATAGATGTTTGTTGCAAATTTTATTGGTATTTGCTACAAGACTTATCTGAGAGTTGAGCAGAGTTCTTGGAGTAATGGTGATAACAGGGGTATTCTGTTCGTCGGTAGGAAATGTTGATAAGACGCTTCGTCTCGGTAGTTTCTCGTCCTTCAGTAAGTGTGCTATTGTACCTGCCTTTTAACGTATGCTGATACAATGCCTTAGAAGTGAGCTGGTTGTAGAGTTCTGTGATGAGTGGGAACTTTTTGGGGCTTGGTAATGAGAGGTTGGTGTTTTTACATCTCTCCTCCAGTACTGCTATGTGATAAATAAAGTTTTTGGTTTTGGCGCTAACATACAATGTATGGTGGCAGGGGGAGATAATTAGCTATAGAATTTCCAATAATTTATTATATTCAAGTATTTGTTTTTTCTTTGCATTGAAAATACAATATTCAGCAAGCCTGATCTCATTTGAAGATACTTTATAAAGAATACAATGTTAAACCAGAAACTAAATGCATATATATTTGACAAAGAGTAGTTTTTCATAACAATGTTTAATAAGAATGATGTTTTATTTTTGCTTAAAATAAAGTTTTCATATTGTTTTTGGCATGGATTAAATTCAGCTATTTTTCGTTATTAATTGGTTTCTGTATGCAAATAACTAAAAATCTATGGTAGCCCATACAGTAAAATTATTTGTTTTAATTTTAGTTTGAGTCATAAAGGGAGAGAACATTTTTCAGTACATATGGTGATCTGTACATAAAAATAAAATCATTAGTATTGATTTTTTTAAATATATAAAAATCACAGAAAATATGTTGCACAAAATTGTGTTCACTTAAATTTACATTTTTAGATAGATGAAATAAAGCTTTATTTGTGATTAAAATATTGACTTCAGCATGACAACTTCCAGAGGTTTACAATTCACTACTAAATTTTTAAGTGAATGAAAATAGGCATATTGAATTGTATCACGACACTACTAACGGTATTATTCTGTCCAAGATGTAGCAACTGTGTTTGTTATGTGTATTATAAACTCTCCCGAGCAATGAAGAACAAAAACCATTGGTACGAATTACAAGCTTTATTCCAAGGTTACACGGAAGTGTAAAAAATTGAAACATGAAAGAAAAAATTAATAGTGACAACAAAACAAATAAATTTTCTAAGGTGCTAACTGATACAAAAATGATGGGGAATGCTAAGTTGAATGAGAAAAAATAATGTTTTCTTCTCTGGAGAAGAATATTGCTCACTCTTTGAATCGCCAAAGGTCAACACTCTTTAAATTATTAAGTCATTAATTCCCTGATTTTGATAATTGTTTTAAAATTTTAAAAAAAAATCCTTTCATCTGTTCTTCAGGATTTGATCTTTTTCGAAAATGTACAAATTTGGGCCTGGAAATTTTCTTTTTCTTTCTTTGAATCACTAATCATAAGATTAAGTCATTAATTCTCTGATTTTGATAATTGTTTTATAATTAAAAAAAAAAAAAAAAGAGGATTCTTTTTTTCATTATTTCCTTTAAATTAATTGCCCATACCTAACACTAAGTAAAGTAAAGTAAAAAAAGACATTAAGAAGGAAAAATATAACAAAACAGTGAATAGAGAATATCTTAATATTGCATTTAACATTTTTTTTATCAGACTTTTTATCAGAAGGGACGAAATGATTATTAACACCGTTTATTATTTCCTTTGTTTTATATTTTTGTCAGGATAATTTTTGTCAATATTTCGCGCTAGCATCGTGTTTTTCTATTTTTTAATTCTGTGTGTGTCATTCTTTTCAACTTTAATAAAATTGTCGAAAATATTTCGACCCTGAGGGGGTGAGAAAAGAGAAAAAGGGACAAGGGCATTGAGTGGTCTGGTCAGTTATCCGGTTCCTTGCAAAACAATGCCAGTTTCGCGACCCTCTGGAATAATCAAGGGTCAATTAACCATCCATTCGATCGTAACATGGCTTCATTCTGTATAATGTATATCAATCTCAAAAAGACTGGTCAGGTAACAAACGATCAGTACGACGAGAAAACGATGAATAGCGTGAAACGATGGCTCCACTCTGTCATTTGAAGTACATTCATACGAAAGGCAGCCCCGTGCATACCCCGGTAGAAAGGCATAAAACTCCCGTCCGGCGCAGATCTCGCCTTCGGTATTTTGTACGAGACACTGCCACTCCAGCCGACGTCATACGTAAGTAGAGGGCCCACTTCAAATATTTTCCCCCACAAAATCGAATTAAGCAAAAGAGGAATTGTGTCGATTGATTAACAACCCCCTTTAAATTTAGCGTAAAAGCAATTGAACACAAAGGAAGGGGGAAAAACCGTTCATTATATTTCATTTGAAATTCATAAAGATTTTTTTTTAAATTATATTTTAGACTATCTTTAAACTGTTTGTAGCAATCAATTTCTTGGAAATAATTTTACGATTTGCATCGTATTTTTCCATTTCTTAATTCTGTTTAGTGTTTACTTTGTGTTATTTATTTCAACTTAGACATTTTTTTTAAATGAACAAAACAGAAATTGTGTCGATTGACTGAAAATTCATAAGAAACTAGAACTAAATTTAAACAAAAAAAGCACGTGAACTAGGTACCACCAATTTTCCCTATGAAAATTTACCCCCACTCCTCCATCCATATATTTAAAACAATGAAACTTGCATAAAGGTTAATATTATCTTTAAATTTTTTGTCGATTCGAAAGAAGAAACATTATAAAAACACGTTTTCAGGTTACGGAAATAATGAAAATTATGTACGAAAAAAAAAAATGTTTACGTTTTTGCACCGTTAAATCAACTGAAATTTAACATAGCCAAAAATAAGTTATGACTAGGGGCTTTTTTTTTTTTTAATTCTATGAAAAATCAATTAATGGTCCGATTTTCACAAAAATTTCCATAATTACATACCTTTTAATGAAAATATCTTTTAAATAGTTTTTTCCCTGAAATATATTAGGGGAAATATTTTTTACGAGGTCTATTTCATTTTAGGAAATATGAATAAAATGAACCGACAAAAATGATTTTTACTTTTTTTCTATAAAGATAAGAGTCTGAATAATTATATCAGAAGATTTTTATAAGTTTCTATACGGGAGTGTTTTAGTAAAAGAACCATGAATACAGAATTCTGCTAAAAAATATCAATAAAGAAACTGATCCTGTTGTAAAAAAACGGACTGTGATACTTATTTTACAAGATGTCCATGAGTCATTTTCCCCCAATCGGATAATTTGATCTTTGAGTGAATTGTTTTTCTTGTAACAACACTTTGTGTTTGTTTTTGTTTTTTTGCGAGATTTTTTTTTTTAAGTTCAAAAATATTTACATTTTTCCTTCAATATTGTCTAAACTGATCACGTGATGTATTCTGGTGGTACCTATAGAACAGTTAACACATAACATGATGATTTTTAAATTAAAGAATTGAAATGCATTTACATGATTTTTAAAATTGTAGTTTTGTGGATGTATTTTACATCCGATTCATAATTTTCAGTATATTTTTTATTTCTCTCAAGTAGGATAAAATGTCATCCATGTTAGTATTCTTAAACAGATCCCTCATATCATCTATTAATAATGGAGATTCGCTTCCGGTTTTTGTCTGTAACAAATATTACGTCACTGTTTACGTCACATTACCCAAAATTATCATAACATAGAATAAATACACTCAAAATTTGAACATGCAACATTAGACAGTCCTCATTGTTTTTTAAAACAAGTTTTAATAAATACATGACTGGTATTATATATCTATATATAGTTTGTTTTATTTTAATACATATTTAAAGTTTACATTTCAAATTGTTTTATTTTTTAATCCTTTAATGAATTTGATGATTTTACTTACTTAGGGTACAAACTCGCTGACATTGAATTTTTTACTTTTTATATCAGGCAATATGTTTCAAAAATCTATTTTTACATCGCCCGGAGGGTGTTTTTTATTTTGTACAAAAAAGTAATGCCTAATGTCCGTATCATCCATGCAGCAAGGGAGTCTATCCCCTTTTAAATAGCGCTAGAACAAGCAGATTATTTTAGCATCTGGGGTGGGGCGCCACGCCTACCATCAGCTCCTCACATTACTGCAGATGTCCCTGTACTACTCATACGCTAAGTTAACGAGGGCCGCTATCGAACCAGGAAGCTTGTGATTTCTAGGCGGACTGAGTAAGAGTCACATATTAGCTAGGGCTTGAAATAGACAGCCGATTGATTGAATTAGGCCTCTCCAATTGTCTGTCTTGTTGCATGTTAGGGGATCACTTAGAACTCGGGTCACTGACTGCTCAGCGAACACAACCTTTTCACCAGGCATTATGGTCCGCTTCATTGGGATGGGGATCTAACATCTATGCAGAGGTGCAGTCGGCATATTCTACAGCCCTAGGCGACAGGGCGAAAACAAGAACAAAAGAAAACTTAAGAATATTTATGAACGAACAAAGCAGATCAAATAATTCGTTTTCTGAAAAGGTTTCACCTATTGTTATACAAGTGATCCCAGTTTTCTAGTTTAATTTATTGATCAATTTTATTGGCATGTCAACCCGTCTGGGATTGTTTTATGCTAAGACCTTAGGGAATTGTTTCCAAGTTCCAAAACGTTTCTAAAAGTTATTTTATTTAAAAAAAATCTTGGTGTTATTTGAAAGAAATAAGATTAAAGAAAACTCCAATATTTTTTTAAAATATTGGTGCACATCGCATTTGTGCGTCTTGGCCTCCTGCCCTAAAAAATGCTAAGCGGTGCCTGCTCAAAATCTGACACGCGCTTAGTAATGAACTCCTAGTTGTCTGAAGGCATTTTCCCCAAAAAGTTAATGCGATATATTACTCACACCCAAGTCTTTTTTCGACAAGTAAATGTAAATATTTACCCCCCCCCGAATATTTTTTTATTGGTTTGAAGGCGTTTTTATAGACAAATAATTTTTGTTAGTGGTTTAAAAGTGTTAATAAGTCATCCTAGGATTTTTATTGACAAGTAAATATAAATATTTTGTCCCCCCTTTTAAAATGTTTTTTTTTAGTTATTCTCATTTTATCTTAATTCATAAAAGCTGTCACATATTTTTAAAATAAATACGACCAAGTTTCAAAAATAAAAACAATATGTATAGAATATAGATTGTTTTTATTTTCAAAACTCAGAGGAAAAATTTAGATAAACAAAAATTATTGAGAAAAAACAAAAGTAATCGATTTTCAAAGTCTTGTCTAAAGGTCATATGGTTCAATTTTTTGAACTAAACATGCACTGTTTAAAAAGGCCCCCAAAAAGGTTGGGCGTAAATGGACGGAGTTTAAGCATCTCCTGATTTTATTTCAAATAAATCATAAGACAAAACATAACATTATAATAAATCATAAGACAAAATATAACATTATAATAAATCATAAGACAAAACATAACATTATAATAAATCATAAGACAAAACATAACATTATGATAACTAAACATCATAATGTTTGGTTTCTTTTCATCTTCATTATTATGACAGTCAAAGGTAGGTAACTCTTGCTAAGTTTTTTAAACCGTTTTGAGAAATTCTCTCAACTTTACCTTAAAAAAGATATTTCATTTAAAAGTTATTAATTTTTTTGTACATATTTAATGGTTTTTGTTATTAATTTCTAAGAAGAAACTGTTATAAGCCTTAAAATCCTAAATAATGTTGTTTTCTTAGTCCCTGAATACATCACAAAAAGTGTCCATGTTTGCAAAATATTTTAGGAAAATTAATTGTTTAGAATGTATTAAAAATGTATTAAATATGAAATATTATTTTGCTTTTATTGCTGATGCTCATTATGTTACTACTTTTTGACTAAAACAAAAATTTGACCTTAAATAATGGATTTAATTAATTTTAATTCATTTTTAAAACTAAAATAACTTAAGAAATTGGCAGAGCCTAATTTACATATCTTTTAAAATTCTAATTTGGGAAGTCCAATGGATTTTGCCCAATACAAATACATATGACAGGAAAAGTTACAAAACATTTCTAAAACTTATTTTATCGTAAAAATCTTGGTACCATTTGAAAGAAATAAGATTTTTTTAAATCCAATAGAATTCCTGATATCGTGTTTTAGATTTGTAGTAATATTTACATTGAATTGTAACCATTCAAAAAGAAGGAGAGGTAATAATGAAATATTCCTCCAAAATATTACAAAATCTAACTAAAATCAGGTAATTGTCCAATTCTAATGAATTTTTCAGTACTTGTTCATTTATAGATAAATTTCAGAAATAGGTTTTGTGGGAGCAAAATTATTAAATTTTTTAATAGACTTACCACCCCCTCAAAAAAAGGGAATATTTTTAAAAAAATGTACTGCCTTATTCAAAAAAATAATTTATATTCTTGTAAAGAGTGAACTCATAATAATTTAAATCATTTGAGTTAATTTTCACTCTGTATATAGATTTATTTTGAAATCGACCTAAAATCGATGTAGAAATTTTAAAAGAAAAATTAATTGAAACAGTTAAGTTATTTATTTAAATCTAAATTTAGAAATGTGAAAAAGAAAATGTTGAAATATTAAAACATATATACATATAAACCCGAAAATTGGAGTATATTATTTTCTTAATAAAGAAAAAACCCTTGGTTTTCACAATTCAAAAAATGTTATTTAAGAAATAAAATTAAACACTATTTTTAAAAATATAATTTTGAATTCTATTATAATTTATTTACTTTATTTTTAATTTTTTGAATAACAGATGATGAATTAGAAATTCACCATCTGTTATTAATTCACTTACATTTATGCTTAGCACAAGACCAGAAATATGGGGCACCCAGTGAGAATCAAGCTCAAAATGGTTTGTTAGCCTAGCTCGTTAACCATTACACTACACAAGGCATCCAATTCATCACATGTTATTCATTCACTTACATTTATGCTTAGCAGAAGACCAGAAGTATGGGACACCCAGTGAGAATCAAGCTCAAAATGGTTTGTTAGCCTAGCTCGTTAACCATTACACTACCCAGGACATCCAATTCATTATCTGTTTTTCGTTCACAATGTTGCAGTTGTGTATTGTCCTGCCTTCTTCTTGTATGTTTTCTGTGAAATCAGCGGTATCAACTGTCCATTGTGAAATTTCCCAATAAATGCAAATATTTTGTTCCCATTATGGATTAACCATTTCCCTTCCATAAATATAAGTGACATTATTAATTCATAGAAAAACCCAAATAACAATAATATCTCTTGTAGATTTATTCAGATATTACTGATAATTAGGTATGTTCAATTCATCCATAGTTTTTTAGTCATATCTATTTTCATTACTACTTTTTTATTCTCATGCCTTCTTTTTTTTATTACTGTTTTTCTCAGTTGGAACAAGCAAGCTCATTATATTGTTTTATTATTTATTATTTCATTTTTATAAGAGGAAATGAATTAATGCTTGAAAACCAGATCCTCAGTAAGTGGAATGGACTTGAAGGAAATACATTTTTTGTTGGGAGGCTATACATATGTAAGATATTACTGTTGTGCTGGTTCAACTAGCTGTATGTAATATTGTTGAGGAACCTTTTTCTTTGACAGTATTTGTGATAACTTCATTTTTATTCTTAGTGTAGGTCTCTTCTTTTGTTTATAATAACTGCCATCACCTATTAGGTTTGCTAATTGATTTGACTGTATGTAATATTGTTGAAGAAACTTGCTCCTTTTGCAATATTTGTGAGAAATTCATTTATATTCTTATTGTAGGTCTCTTCAGTTTATAATATCTGCCATCACCAATTGGTTTGACTGTATGTAATATTGTTGAGGAACCTTGTTCCTTTGTCAATATTTCTGAGAACTTCCATTTTATTCTTTGTGTAAATCACTTCAGTTTACAGATGAAGATTACTTTCTGTTGTGGTTTTACTTTGTGTTTTTCCTTGAGGGAATTTTTCTGATTTTTCTTTTCGTGTAATTTGGGCTAAGAATTAGTGTTCATATTTTTATACTTTCTCTTGTAGATGCTATTTCATCTAATCTTCAGTTTATAGGAGAAGGTTTCTTCATGTATTGTGATTTAACCTGTTTGATTACTTTCTGTTGTGCTTTTCATAGAGGGAATGTTCCCGATCTTCTTTTTTTTTCATTCTATAACCTTTGTAATTTGGGAATCAGTCTTCATATTTCTTATTGTCTATATCATAAAAAGGGACTTATATTTGCGATCAGATGCATATGAGTCTACTGATGAAAATATTGAATATAATTTAATAAATTTGTAAAGATATTTGTTTCCTTTTTTTGCAGATGTTCCGGCTTATAAATGAAACTTCAAATGTATCAGTTGATAAAAGTCATCTTTTGAGGACTGTTGACCTTCATTTTCATGGCACAAACTTTGGTGATGCATATTTGAAAATATACTAGAAAGAAAATATATTCTTGTGAAGTGTACATACCACACATACTGAAGAGAATCCATATTCTTGTGAAGTGTGCTTCTTCTTTTTCAAAAATGTCACATTTGGTGAGTCATATGAAAACACACAATGGAGAGAGACCATATACTTGTGAAGTGTGTGGTTCATCTTTTTCCTACAAGTCTACTGTTAAGAGACATATGCAAACACACACGGGAGTAAAGCCATATTCTTGTGAAGTATGTGGTTCTTTTTTTTCACAGAAGTCTCATTTGGAGAGCCATATGCGTTCACACACTGGAGAGAAACCATATCCGTGTGAAGTGTGTGGTTCTTCTTTTTCAGATAAGCGTACTTTGATGAAACATATCCGGACACATACAGGAGAGAAACCATATTCTTGTGAAGTGTGTGCTTCTTCTTTTTCACAGAAGTCTCATTTGGTAAGCCATATGCGTACGCACACTGGAGAGAAACCATATCCTTGTGAAGTGTGTGGTTCTTCTTTTTCACATAAGTCTATTTTGATGAACCATATGCAAACACATACAGGAGAGAAGCCATATTCTTGTGAAGTGTGTGATTCTTCTTTTTCACGGAAGCGTTCTTTGGTGAGACATATGCGAATACATACAGGAGAAAAGCCATATTCTTGTGAAGTTTGTAGTTCTTCTTTTTCAGATAAGGATACTTTGGTGAGCCATATGCGAACACATACAGGAGAGAAGCCATATTCTTGTGAAGTATGTGGCACTTCCTTTATGCAGAAATCTCATTTGGTCCAACATGTCCGAACACATACTGGAGAGAAACCATATTCATGTGAAGTCTGTGGCTCTTCCTTTATACAGAAAAGTTATTTGATCCTACATGCACGAATACATACTGGAGAGAAGCCATATTCTTGTGAAGTCTGTGATTCTTCTTTTTCAAGGAAGTCACATTTGGTGAGTCATATGCGAACACATACTGGAGAAAAGCCTTATTGTTGTGATGTATGTGGTTCTTTTTTTTCTAGAAAGTCACATTTGAATCGGCATAAGCAAACACATGCAACATAGAAGTCATCCTGATCACTTGAACCATCATAGGCTAAAAGATACTGGAGAGAAACCATATATTTTTGAAATGTATATTTCATGGAACATTTACTAAGGTATTTGTAAACACACACTTGAGAGAAACGTTTTGGCTAATCATGTACCAGTGTGAACCCTCACTAACAGCTGTATATGGAACAGTAGTATGTCCACAAGGAGATCACAGAAAACAACAAACGTTTGACTATTAAAACTATGGCTTTTCTACAAATGTTAAACTTCTTTTTAAACAACAATTTTTGTACTACATTTTTGTCACCATGTTGCTGAACACAAACAACACACCAAATGTATGGACTAAAATAGATTTATTTCTTTGAGCACAAAAATTTGAGTCTTGTGCAAAACAGACATTTATCCTTTTTATCCTTTGCAGTATTATCTTGTAATTTTCTAATGCATTTGCATTCTCCAAATTTTAAACTTCTTTTTCCACAAACCACAGTTTTTGTACTAAATTTTTGTGACCATGTTGCTGAACACACACACATGCACACACAATAAAATAAATTTATTTCTTTGAACACAAAAAATTGAGTCTTGTGCAAAACAGACGTTTACATTGCAAAATATTTGACTATGCTTACATTTATAAAATAAACCCTTTCTTCTTAAAATTGGTTGTTATCATTTCATCTGCTACCAAACCATACAATATTGTCTTTCATGTTGTCTTTCAATTTTCAGAAATATCACTGTTAACCATCCAATTCAGTATAACTTGTGTTTGGTCCCCCATTAATATTACACTAACCCTAGGGAATCCATGTGGATCCTGGATGGGAAACAATGCACTAGATAGCAGAAAAGATAAAATACAGCATTTCCTTTTCTTTATCTTTTTGTTTGAAAAATTGGACCATATGACCTTTAGGCACCCCTTTTGCTTTGCTGATTCATAAGTAATTTTTTTTTTCATTTACACCGTCAACATCCGGTTGTTTGTTAGGGGTTGGGGTTAGGGTTAGGGGTTAGTTTTATGATTTAAAATAATCTCTAAAATTCGTCTGTTAACAAACAACTGGATGTTGACGGTGTAAATGAAAAAAAATGTACTTATGAATCAGCAAAGCAAAAGGGGTGCCTAAAGGTCATATGGTCCGAAAATTTTTTGTTAACATTTCACGATGCCAACCAGCAGGCTGTACAATATTGTCTTTCTCATATCAGCCATTTCTACTTCCTTCTTTTTTCTCCTTCCTTATTTGGAAATCTCTTGGGGATATCTTATCTTGTGCCATTCATAGTTTTTAATTACAATACAAGACGTCCTTTTGTTTTTGTTTTGAGCTCATATTTTATTTTACCCCTAGTGAAAATGCCTTGGAGAACAGAGACTCATCTTGTGTCTCTTCTCTCCAAACACTCAACCCAAACTGATCAACTCATCACTTTCCCTTTCTCTCACTCTCATTCTTGCCTTCTGCTGAAGAAACAGACAGGAAGCTTTTCATACGTTATCCCCAAAATTTTTGTAACTTTCCACTCTTAGATTTTTTTAGGTTAATATTTATAGAGGTTTAAAAGTTTAAGATACCGTATTGATCACATCTTATATTTTGAGAAATATGGGTTAACTTCCCCTGACTCGGGACCAGAAGTGGGATGAGCAGGGGCCGAAATACTCAGAACAGCATTGCTACTCAGACAGGGCAGACGTCCAGAGAAGAACAGGAACAGTAGTTGGAGAGATAACATGTCTCTCCTGGCAGGACACACCAGCACTGACTACTAGAACAGACACACGACACACAACGAACGAGCCTACAACCGAATTCTTCACCCTAAAAGAACTCAACAAAGATAAGTGCAATACTTGTTACTATATATTGTATGTAACTCAAAGACTGCTAAAAGCTATTAATTTTTAGCAAAACCTTTGCACCAAACATGATAAAATACCCACTTTTATACAAAATATTTGTGTCTCGGCTTGTAAGTACGATTCTGCCCGTATGAGTTATGCCCCTTAGATCCGTTACCATATTTTCGTACTCAGTGTACGCCTTTGCTATAACACCGGTCATTTCCGGTGTTGTGAGTCAGCGGGATTTTTATTCCTTTTCCGAAACTCTACACTGTCCGAGTGGACATGTCTAAGTTCCTCTCCATCTATAAAGATTCTTCTAGGCAACACGCTTTTTACCAATTCCTTCAGAATAAAGACCTTTTAACTATACCCGTGGTTATTTGTATTTTTACTGTTGGAGAGGTTTACCTACACATAACTAGACTGTCTCAATGCACCTTGGATATAGGACAAGACGTCATAATAGGAGGCGTGATAATTTGTCTTGTCTTCATTCCTTTTTAATTACAGAAAATATTTCTGTCAATATTTATACAAACACAATGAGTATTTTAGTAATGGGTAATTCCATGTCAATCATCCAGAAAAAAAGAAAAATTGTCACCCATATCAGCTAGTGAATAAGTTCTATATAAAGCAAAATAACTGTCAGAATGCAATATAAATATTTGAAAAAAAAAAAAATTTTTAGGGATTTTTGACATTTCTGTCTACCTAACAGATCTTGTAGAAAAATAAATTGGTTAACACTGTGGTGACCCAAGTGGAGCAGGCTGACGAGTCGGGGCTGCAAAAAGAATAATCTTCTGTGACCCACTCCTGCCTGGGGTCTGGTAACACCGGTGTAGAAACTTCTGTAACCATTGCTGAATCAACGGGAGCAAAGATAGTTGGTCTTAAAGGACCACTCTCACCTGAGCCATTAACTATTCTAAGGTGAAGCAATCAGCAATTTGCTTGATCAGCAGCAGCACAGAGATAAGTGGTTGCTGAACGGGTAGCAAAAGTAGTAGTTGGGAACCATATGACCTTAAGGCACCCTTTTTAATCTCGAGTAAGAAAGGACATGTTTTTCATTTACACCGTCAATATCCGGTTGTGGGTTAGGGTTAGGGGTAAGTTTTATAAAAAAAAAAAATCTAAAAAAAACAAAACAACCGGACATTGACGGTGTAAATGAAAAACATGTCCTTTCTTAATTGAGATTAAAAAGGGGTGCCTTAAGGTCATATGGTCTGTAGTTGGTCTTGAAGGACCACTCTCACTTGATCAGCAGTAGCACAGAAGTAACTAGCCGAAATGAAAAACATGTCCTTTCTTAATTGAGATTAAAAAGGGGTGCCTTAAGGTCATATGGTCTGTAGTTGGTCTTGAAGGACCACTCTTACTTGATCAGCGGTAGCACAGAAGTAACTAGCCGTAGTAATAGCAGTAAGTAGTAGAAGCCACTGAGTGAGGAGGAAAACCTATTTTATAGGCATTGGTAAACTGCTCACCCCTCCAACTTTCGAAAGGAAACTATATGAATTAATTCATTTCTGGTCTCATGTTTTAGTCACCCTCGACCGAACCAGTAGCTCCAACCAGTACATCACCAGTCCTTCTACCCCATTTTTTTCACAATCTAGGGTTTAGGGGTGAAGAAATTATAACTGTGTTGGAGATTGGGCTTGAATAAGAAGACAAAAGGCCTTGTAGCCAATACAGTTATTGTTTCTTCATCGTCCAAATAATACAAATTAAATATTTTTATCAGAAGGGACGAAAAGATTATTAACACCGATTATTATTTCCATTGTTTTATATTTTTGTCAGGATAATTTTTGTCAATATTTCGCGCTTGCATCTTGTTTTTCTCATTTTGAATTCTGTTTGTGTCATTTTTTAAAAAAACTTTTATAAAATCAAATTAACAAAAAAGAAATTGTGTCAATTGATTAACAATAGTTTACCCCCCCCCCAATAATTTACCCCCCCCCCACCAAATCTGCCGCGAGCAGACGACCTTTGGGCCATCCTAATTAACAAATCCCTCAAATTTAGAGTAAAAGCAATTGAACACAAAAAAGAAAAAAACCTTGTTCGTTTTGTCTTTCTTTTTAATTTCATAAAGATTTTTTTTAAATTTATAATTAAATATCTTGAATAATTAAACTGTTTGCTGCAATAAAGAATTCTTAGTAGCTGTCTTTACGCGAGGGGATTAAATTATTATTAACACCGTTTGATGTTCTTGTTTAATATTTATTGACAGGCAAAAGATTTTCTTTGGAAATAATTTCACGATTTACATCGTATTTTTACATTTTTTTTAATTCCGTTTGCTTTGTGTCATTCATTTAAACTTTGACATTTTTTAAAAATGAAATGAATGAACAAACAGAAATTGCGTCGATTGACTGAGAAATCCTAAGAAAATGACAAATTTAGACCCCCCCCCCCAAAAAAAGGATTTGAACACATGTCGTCGGGGTGGCCTAAAGTCAATGAACATAAAACAGCCTTTGTTTTTTTCACATTTTCATACTGAATTTCCTGGTAAGTGAAAAAGAAAACACTTTTTATTTTGTATTTAAAGCAAAAAATAATTGAGGGAAAAAAAAATCGTTTTTCACTCATTTTTATTTGGCCAATGTTAGCAACTTTTAAATGAAAAAAGTAATTTAATCTTTTCAGATATTTTATTAAAGGATATCGTATTTTAGCTTTTAGAACGGTAAACACATAAAATGAAGATAATTTTTAAATTAAAGAATTTAAAAAAATTGTATCCTAGAAATCGTGTTTTGAATATGAATCAATATTTACGTTGGATTGTAACCGTTCATAAAGAAGGGGAGGTAATAATGAATATTCGCCAACTAAAATCAGGTAATTGTCGCATTTTAATAGGGGGTGGCATTAATTTCGTCTGCTAGGAGTTTTAAAAGCGAATTAGAAATAATTAAATCTATTATTTAAGGTCAAACTTTGTCTAAATCGATAAATAGTAACATAATAACCATCATTAAAAAAAATAAAAATATCATTACATATGCAGTTTATTTTTAATAGATTTAAAAGTATTTGTTTTTGGTCAATCTCGACGATATCAGCCAGTCAGCCTCGTTTTCGATGTTTTTAAGTCCTTGTTTACAATTTTACTTTAATATTCGCGCTTGCAAAAACATTTACCAAAAATCAGGTAATTATCCGATTTTAATGAAATTTTCAGTATTGATTTAACAATTAATGAATTTTATAATGCATCAGTTATTTTATTTCAAAACGTTAATTTAGTATTTTTGCTATGAAAAATTAATATATAAAATTCATTTAAAATATGAAAATGCTGATGTTAAGTTTAAAATGTTATATTTTTAGATTCTAAAAATAAATATCTACTTAATGCAAACCTTATTTTAGGCGCCAAAAGTAATAAGTTTTGAAGAAAAACTCGATTGAAAATGTACCCCCTCCCCTTTTTAAGCAGAAAAAACATTGATGTATGATTTTTTTCTTTTATAAAATAATAGCCAATTAAATAATTATCGAAATGAGTAAAAAAGAAATCTCCAAAAAATTAATTATTTATTATTTTTTACATTTTATTTTTCGATTTTCGGTACTTATTTTCTCATAGAAAAGCCACCGTAAAAAAATATTTTTGTTTCTATTCATAACTTCGGTCTTTTATCTCTTTATTTATACTGTAATTAGTATCGAAAATGACCAATTCGCAAAACATTTTACGCCCCCAACATAAGGGGGTCAAAATTAAGTGACCTGAAAAAAATTAGAAAGTTTTGAAATAAAATAAATAATACATTATAACGATCATTCATTGATAAATAAACACTGAAAATTTCATTAAAATCCGATAATTTCCTGATTTTTGGTAAATTATTTTCTGTAGGGGGGCTAAAGTCATGTTGTCAAAAACGAATTTTAGGCTCCGTTTGCCAGTCCGTATATAAATAAATTAATTTCAGAAATAGGTTTTGTGGGATTGATATTATTAACTGTTTTTAATAGACCCCCCCCCCTAAAATTAAAAAAAAATGTACTGCCTTATTCAAAAAATAATTTATATTCTTGTAAAGAGTGAACTCATAACAATTTAAATTGTTTTAGTTACTTTTCACTCTGTATATTAGGTATACCCAATATCGGGTAACGTGATCAGTTAAGGCCATATTGAATAAACGAAAGTAAATATTTTTTAACTTTTTTTTTTTTAAAATCTTGCAAAAAAAAGTAACGATCATACGGAGTTGTTAGAAAGAAAAACAGTTAATTCAAAGATCAAATTATCCGATTAGGAAAAATTACACTGTTATCTTAAAAAATAAATAAAACTGTCCGTTTTTACATGCAACAGGTTATTTTTTCTGTAGAAATCGGGACTGCAAATTTACATATTATCTCTCTTTGACAATTAGACATTTAAATGTATAGGTGGCTGTATTCGACATAATTGTTTTCTTGTGCATATTCAGTAACCGATTATTGGTTTCCAACGATTTTTAAAAGATTTTTTTTGTGGTAGTTTCAGAATAACTCTGGAATATTTTTTTTAGTTGAACTTATAGTGTAAATGAAGCAAAGAAAAGACTATAAGTATTACAAATATTGTCAGTTTTGCTCTTCTGTGTATTATAAGAAACAAACATTACTATTCAACAATAAAAGTTATAAATTCTTTTAAAAATATTAATATATTGTGGATCGGACAAATTTTTAGTTCACCTGAATTCTAAAATTTCAGTGTTATATTTAAATATTAGTGAAAAATTCGATTTGTACACACAAAAAATGTTTAAACATTTAAAAAAAAAATTATTTAAACACACAAAAGATTTAAAATCTCTTAAAGATTAATTTCTTTAAAAAAAATTTTTTCTTGACAATGTAATAGAATGTAGTACATATCGATTAAAAAAGCAAAAAAATAAGTTTTCAAACAATAATATTATGACATTTGTTAGCACTTTTTATTTCAGAATTCATGATGTTTTTTCTACAAAAACTGCCGCCTTGAATTTTATGCAAATCTATTGATATAGGTATTCAGACTCTTATCTTTATAGAAAAAAAGTACAAATCGTTTGTTTTTGTTTTTTCGGTTTATTTTTTTTCATATCTCACAATTAGGAAAAAACTATTTCAGACATATTTTCATCAAAAGAAAAGCAATTCTGGAAATTTTCGTGAAAATCAGACCATTAATTGATTTTTCATGGAATTTTTTTAAAAATCCTCTTGTCGTAACTTGTTTTTGGTTATGTTAAATTTCATTGTTTTTCAATCATAATTTTCATTATTTCTGTGAGCTGAAATTTTTTTTTAATCATCAGAAGTTTGTTTAAGTTTCTTCTTTCAAATGGAAAAACATTTTTCAAGATAATATTAACCTTTATGCAAGTTTCATTGTGTTAAATATAGGTGGGGGGGCAAAAATTTAACAGGGAAAATTGGTGGTACCTACTGTATATATAGGTATGCTCAATTCGTGGACTTTTCATACTTGTGGAAATTGTTAAAAATATTTTAAAACGTCAATAAAAAATGGAAAATTAACTTTTTAATGTTTTCTTTTACATTTAATATAAAGAACAATTCCAAATTTATATGTTAAAAAAAGAAAAAAGAAATTTCTGTTACATATAACCTAAATTTTTGCATTTTAAATTAAATTGCCGTAAATTCTTAATCATTGTTGACATAGTTATCGCATCTTGATGCGAACAATTAGACCCAAGTAATTTTCTATGGATGATCATACATGTAATAATTTTTTTAAAACGGCATCAACCGTCCATTGTTAAATTCCATATAAATGCAAATATTTTGTCCCCATTACGGATTAACCATATCAGTTACATAAATTTAAGTGACATTGTTAATTCATAGAAAACCCCAAATAACAATAATATCTCTTGTATCTCTTTTTTATTCTTATTATTACTGTTTATTATGGGTTTTTATCTATTTTCATTACTTCTCAAGCCCTCTTTTTTTATTACTGTTTTTTGTTTTGTTAATTGGAACATTAAATGCTATTTCATCCAGTTGAGATTGTGGAGTATCTCTATAGCATAAAAAGGGATTTATAATTAAAATCAGATGCATATTAGCCTATTGATAGAAATACTGAATATAATTTAAGGAATTTCTTAAGATATTCATTTCCTATTTTACAGATGTTCCGGCTCA
Source organism: Doryteuthis pealeii (assembly GCA_023376005.1). Classification (NCBI taxonomy): domain Eukaryota; kingdom Metazoa; phylum Mollusca; class Cephalopoda; order Myopsida; family Loliginidae; genus Doryteuthis; species Doryteuthis pealeii. The sequence goes on from CM042168.1 coordinate 56,437,310, forward strand.
TAAATGAAACTTCAAATGTACCAGTTGATAAGAGTTGTCTTTTTGAGAACTGTTGACCTTCATTTTCATTGAACAAACTTTGATGCTGCATATTTGCAAATTTCCTAGAAAGGAAATATATTCTTGTGAAGTGTACGTACCATACTTTTTTTGGTAGAACATCTTGCAACTAGAGAACATCTTGCAATTAGAGAAATATCAATTTTATGACAACATTTATAAAAATGCAGGAGACTAAGAAAAGCATTCTTGTTAAATGGGGAACATATCATTTTCACAGTTGTCAAGTTCGACACAATATTCACAATATATAAAAACTTGTGAGGTATGTGGATCTTCTTTATCAGAGAAGATACATTTGGTAAACCATATGCATATACACACTGGAGAGAAGCCTTATTCTTGTGAAGTGTGTTTCTTTTTTTTAAATCAACGTTGGTGAATCATATGCAAACACACACTGGAGAGAAACTATATACTTTGGAAGTGTGTGGATCTTTTTTTTTCACAAAAGATACATTTAGTAAACTATATGTGTACACATACTGGTGAGAATCTATTTTCTTGTGAAGTGTGTGGTTCTTCTTTTTCAAAAATGTCACATTTGGTGAGTCATGAGAAAACACACAATGGAGAGAGACCATATACTTGTGAAGTGTGTGGTTCTTCTTTTTCTTACAAGTCTGCTATTAACAGACATATGCGAACACACACAGGTGTGAAGCCATATTCTTGTGAAGTGTGTGGTTGTTTTTTTTCACAGAAGCCTTCTTTGGAGAGACATATGCGAAGACATACAGGGGAGAAGCCATATTCTTGTGAAGTATGTGGTTCTTCTTTTTCACAGAAGTCTCATTTGGTAAGCCATATGCGATCACACACTGGAGAGAAGCCATATCCTTGTAAAGTGTGTGGTTCTTCTTTTTCACAGAAGTCTATTTTAATGAACCATATGCAAACACATACAGGTGAGAAGCCACATTCTTGTGAAGTATGTGGCTCTTCCTTTACACTGAAAACATATTTGGTTCAACATGTCCGAACGCATACTGGAGAGAAGCCATATTCTTGTGAAGTCTGTGGTTCTTCCTTTATACACAAAAGTTATTTGAACCAACATGTGCGAATTCATACTGGGGAGAAGCCATATTCTTGTAAAGTCTGTGGTTCTTCTTTTTCTAGAAGATCATATTTGGTGAGTCATATGCAAACACATACGGGAGAAAAGCCTTATCGTTGTGAAGTATGTGGTTCTTTTTTTTCCAAAAAGTCAAATTTGAATCGGCATATGCAAACACATACATGATAGAAGACACCATGATCATTTGAACCATCAAAAGCTAAGAGATACTGGAGAAAAACTATATATTTTTGAAGTGTATAGGGGTCATTCCATGTCAATTCACCAGGACATTACACCTACCAACACCAAATTACTTGAAATTTGGCACAAATGTTCCCCTTCATGAAAAATGTCATAGTTTATTCCATGATAAACAGGTTGGAGTGATTTCAGTTGATATGTTGGATGCAATGGATATAAAGCTTATTGCCTATAGAACAGAATTGTGATGAGGATAAAATACAGACTGTCTGTTGCCATCACAAGCAGACCTTGTTGTCTAAATATGAATGGCATAAAATTCCATTTAAAAATCATAAAGAGCAAATTAAAGGCAGTTTGAAACCAATTTCATTGGAGATGGCAGACAAGGCAAAGGCTAAGTTGGTACTAATCCCAGACAAGAAACTCTGCCCTAATTGTCAAATATAAATCCACAAACTTCTTTCTGATGATGAAGAACCAAAACATGTATTGGATGAGGAAATGAAAGAGCTTGAAGCAGGTACTTCTGCAGAATCAGAAAAAGGTAGTAATAATGAAGAGCCAAGGCATGTATCAGATGAGCAATGTAAAAGCTTGATACAAGTACTTCTGCAGAAACGGAGAAGAGAAATATTAATGAATGTTTCTCTGCTATTGGAATTTCTCCAATAAAAACAAAAGGACATCATTACTCTGGAAAAGTTCATTTAGGTAAGAGAAAAAATTCTTCTGCATTGCTATGTATAAAGACCAAAGTAGGCAGGTCGTTAATTATTGACTCTGAGCTGTTGAATGATGAGGCTTTGAAATTCAAAAATCAGATTTTAGATGAAGCTAAGTGCTTTGATAAAATGATAAAGCTTTTTGTAGCAAAAATCAAGAGAGTGGAACAAACCAACATAAAAATACAAATCTTGACACTTTCCCCTACCGACTGGTCACACAAAAAAGTCATGTGTGTGTTTGGAGTTTCAGAACACATTGTACGCAAGGCTCACAAATTGTGTTCGTAAGAGAATTAGATTTCTACATACACAAGATAGCAAGTTCATCATTAAAATAAGAGGGTTCAGAACAAACTACAACAACCGATTATATCTATTTTTAAATGAATGCCGGGTATAAAGCCAGAACTATCAAATTAAGTAATTATGTCTATATTCACATATATATGCACACATACATAGATATAAATACACACATATATATTTACATATATATATACACACACACATATATACATTTATATATATATATATACACATATATATACATTTACATATATATATATATACACACACACATATATATATTTACATATATATATACACATTCATATTTACATATATACATTCACATACATATTTACATATATATTTGATAAAATGATAAAGCTTCTTGGCACACTTTCCTAACTCATGAAGGGGAACATCTGTGCAAAATTTCAAGTAATATGGTGTCGATGAGTACAGATTTTCACTTTTTGCTGGTGTCTTGACATGAAATGACCCATAGTGGATCTATTGGATGGAACATTTTCTAAGGTATTTGCAAACACACACTGGAAAGAAGCCATACTCTTGTGAATTGTGGTGGTTCTTCTTTTACAAGTGTTAAGTTTCTGACCCCCATCTTTGGCCAGTTGAAAAGGACTTAATGTAAGTAAGTAAGTCCTGAGCTATAGAATCCTTTGATAAGTGAATAAGTCCTGAGTTATGGAATCCTACGTAGTGTCAAAGGTCCAGTGATATAATCCTATGTTCCATCGTCCACGAAGGTTCAAAGCATTGTGAGTAGCTAAGATCAGAACATCCAATATAAATAACAATATCAGCAGCAGAGTACTGCCAGTGATTGGCCAATAGGTTGGTCACATGGTTATCGGCGAGTCTATAAATAGGAGTGGGCATTTAACACACGCCTTATATGAAAAAATCTCAACAAGAAAGTCAGATTTTGTGAGTCATATACAAACACACACTTTTTCACAGAAGCCTCTTTTGGTGAGACATATACGTACACACACTGGAGAGTAAGCATATTATTCTTAAATGTGTGGCTCTTCTTTTTCAGATAATTCAGTTCTGTTGATGCATATGCAAATGAACATTGGAGAGAAGCCATACTCTTGTGAATTGTGGCTGTTCTTCTTTTTCAATAAAGTCAGATTTTGTGAGTCATATGGAAACACACACTAGAGAAGACACAATCTTGTGAAATATGTAGCTTTAAGTTTTACTTAGGTCACATTTTTTTAGGCATATGCTAGTACCTGCTAAATTGGAAACATATTCTTGTAAAGTGTGTAGTACCTTTTTGCAGAAAGTGATCATTTCAACCATTATAGTCTAAAAGACACTGGAGAGAAACTATACAATTTTGAAATGTATAGTGCATCTATTTGATGGAACTAACATTTTCTAAGGTCTATGCTAACACACACTTGAGAGAAACCATATATTTACGTGACCTTTTTTTTTGGCTAATCGTGTAACAGTGTGACCCCTTACAGCTGTATCTGAGACAGTAGCGTATCCACAAAGATATCACAGAAAACAACAAAGGCTGGATTATTAAAACTATGGCCTTTCTACAAATGTTAAACTTCTTTTTAAACAAACAACATTTTTCAGTACTACATTTTTGTGACCATGTTGCTGAACACACACACACACACAAACAACAAACCAAGTGGGCTAAACTTGCAAATCGGTTGGAAAATTAAAACATATTACAGGGTGCCCCAGAAAAAAAGAAAACCCAAATTATTTATTTTCCCATTAAACTAATCCTAAACTCCAACTCTAACTCTACCCCCCCCCCTAGTTAAAATTAACAGTTTTATTACAAAATTTGTGGGTTCTGTTTTTTCTGGGTCACCCTAATTTTCCGATCGATTTGCAAGTTTAGCCACCAAGTGTATGGACTAAAATAGATTAATTTTTTTGAACAAGAACCTTTGAATCTTTTATGAAACAGACATTTATATTACAAAATATTTATGTATACTTCCATTTATAAAATAAACCCTTTGTTCTTAAAATTGTTTGTTACGATTTCATCTATCACCTTGCTAATCAGCAAACAGTACAATGTTGTCTTTCTCATGTCACCCTTTCCTATTTCCCTCTTTTTTCTCTTTCCTTGCATTTATTACATAGCCTATTATTTCTATGAAGAAGTGTTGTCATTTAAAATAATGATTGTAGCAGTTCCCTGGTAATATTTTCTGGTGATGTATTGATGACACGAAGACGACTGATGTTGAACGTAGAATATTTTATTTACTTCCAAACACCGTGAAATACTGAAATAAAATGGGATATAAAACAATTACTAATTTACAAAAGGAGTCTTTAACAAATGCCAGCAACTTCACGGGAAAATTGGAAAGAAACATACCTGTGCGCCGTACCAGTACCGAGAACTAACTAAAAGATTAAAGTTCTAATTTTAGGACAATATTTTCCACACAACCTTTTTGCTGCATCAGCCAGGTGGAAGTCCCTATTTTGCCCTAGATTATATTCCCACAATGCAATTCAGGCTATGTTGGTCCCTGATTATGAGACCCTAACAGAGTTGTTTCCCTTACACTGTCCAAATTTAAGGGTATATTTTTTGGGTAAAAAATAAATATATCTAACTATTAGGCGCACTCAAAGGCGACAGCTACAATGATAAAACAATGGAGAATTACACTGGAAGTCAAATACTTTGATTGACAGGTGTTAAACTCTGATTCATCTGAAACGATGAAACTTTTTAATGTTCTTGAGTCTAGTGGACTGTTTGGGCAAAATTTATTTTATATAATGGAGAACCATGTTAAGTCTGCAAGAGGAAAATAGTTCTCTCTCAAATGCAGTTTCATATCACATTTCACATTGGTGAAATAAATGTTCCAAGAGAACAAATATTTAGATTTTATGGAGGAGATTTTTGTACATTTTCTCTTAAACAAATATCTCTCAAAGGTAAGAAATATTATTCATCCCAAAGTCAATGCAGATACTTTTATCCATACAAGGGTTTTCCTACCAAGACAATAAGAAATACATCAACCAATAAAATAATTGTGTGTCCTATATGTAATTTGTATGCATAGAGCTGTTGTATTTCTTCTTTGTGGAATTATTAACAGAAAATACAAACTGTTGTTTTAAATGAGGTTTTATTTTTGGCTTGAGAAAAATTATGCTTTTACATCAAGTTGTACTAAGCTTGGTTGTAACCTCCTAAACTGTCGTGTGGATCCAGGAGCTGAAGGTTGAGCTGAGGTTTACCAGTGACTGTCGAGGAAAGCTGGTCTGTCCCTTCTGGGTTCTAGTCGTCAACTGACTTCTCCCACGTGTCCCTTTCAGAGACCCTTACAATTACTACTACATCTACTTCCTACTCCTATTAGTATCTACCTCTTACTGCTACCTCTCATATTCCCATCTAAAAGAAACGGTCCTTATTTTACCGCCCAAATTTAAATTCTTGGTGCCAGTGTGTCTACATTTTTCTATTTTTAGAACACTAGCCAAACACCATTGTTTCAACCATTACAGAGCTATAATCTTGAATCTCATTACAAGATCAATTAGAAAAATGAAGAAGTACCAGCTCATAATTTAATGAAGAAGTTAACTTAAAACAATGAATTGCAAATAATGAAGTGAATATGAGGACATTTCATCCTCAAGTTATTTTCTATAAGTCTAACATGATCAAATGTGGGGATTTTTTATGCCCGGAAAAGCACTTGCTTATACCCTACATTTTGTAAGAGAATAAACCGTACTTCGACACAGTGAGGAGATGGGTGCTGCTTTTGAAGAAAGGAGACAAACAACTTTTTGTAGAACAAAATGTTTATTATACATGTAAAACACAAACAAATATCAAACAGTGGTATACAAAATGCATAGAATGAAACAACCAAACGAGTTTTATGGAATGTTCATAGAGTGTAGCTGTCACTGTTTTAGGCTGATTCCAGCAGTAAACAGATTTTGCCTTGTCATTGGCATCATGTCCGGTTTTAGGCCTCCCCTTCCCACTCCCTCCTCCGACCCCAAATAAAGTACCCCATGACCCTGATCACCCTCCTGGTAAAAATGGTTACCTTATAAAAAATAGTTCTTGGGTTTTTAATAACCCCTATTATATGTGTAAGTGCATTTTCTGAGATTGTTTGGAGTGCTTATTTTGCCTTTGTGTTTTATGATGAGTAACTCTCTGCTGTTTGTGCAGTGAAATAGAAAAGGGTTTTAAATAAAAGATAAAGTCTTGGACTGAGTGGGAATTTTTGGTATTGTCTAGTCTAAAAGAGTGCTGGCAAAAATCTTTCTTTCCGTTGAGATGGTCATTTGAGCAAGTCAAGCTTTTTGAGGCTCCGATTGTGAGCAACTTTTGGCGGTATGTTTTGAAACCGCAATTCTTAGAACCACTAAGATATTGGTCCCTTTTAATGTGCAAGTCCCTAAGTGCCAGCAAAGGTATTTAAGTCCTCCATTCTCTTCTCTGAAACTGCATTTATTTACATGTTGTTATTTTGTTTTAATTTGTAATTTCTCAAAATGAGAAATATCCTTTTCCCCTGTTAAATTATTGTTTGTGCTTTTTGTGGCATTTGAGTTCTAAATACCCCAAACCCCCTTCATATGTGTAATTTGTAATTCATAGTTTTTGCTTTAAATTTTTTTATAGTTGGAATTTTCTGTAATTACTTGACGTAAACCTTTCTTGGTAATTGTGTTTTATCCTTTTGTGTAATATTTGTCTATTTATTGTATTTTATGTATTTTTGTGTGTGATATTGTGACTTATTCGAATTTTCGTTTAATTCACAGTTTTCACGGCATTCACTGTATGAAAAAATAAAGAACTATTTTTGAACTACGGTGTTGTCTGTACGTCCTTGAGCGCACGGTGCGAAGCAACTTCTTAAAGACACGGAAAGCCAAATTTGTTGTCAGCAAAATTGTGGGATTGCCATTAACATAGAGTTCAATGAGTTTGGTTGGTAAAAGTATTTCTAGGAGAATTGAATGTATCAAAAGGGTTAAAGTGTAGGTTGCAGATAAAAATGTCTGCGGAACTTAGCTGTTTATCCTTGATAGTTCTGTTCCTCATAACTGGTTGGGCCCTGAAGAATTGGTTTTTAGGGGTGCGTTTGCCGCTCCTGCTTCCAACATGTCGGGGTTCCAAGTCGTCACCGTCTGGGGGCTTCTGACGATACGGAGCAGTGAAGCTAGCCAACGCTAGAGGCAAAAAGAGGCCGAATTCTTCAGGGATCCCTCTTTTATAGTGGGCATCATGTGACCCTAAGGGTTGCTGCTGGTGACCGGTGAAAGATGATCACCATTCCCTTAATAAATTTTCACATAAAGGAGAACCACTCTTGACTGATAAATTATTTATTTACTTATTAATCTACTAGGAAAAAAAGAAGACAGGGTTTAGGTTAGGGGTTAGGATTAGGGTTTAGGATTAGTTTAATGGGAAAATGAAAAAATAATTAAGTGGTTCTCCTTTGATCATGTTAGACTTATAGGAAATAACCCTCAAGTTTATTCATTGTTGTATTGTTTATTTATATAAAATTATAGTTTAAGTTAAATAGAAGAAATAATTATATATGTGCATATTTCTCAAATCATAAGCATTTTTCTGATTTTTGCATGAAAGAACATGTGACAGAGAACACGAGGTGAGTGGCGAGCGTCAGGGCCTGCCGTATTCTCGAAGGAAGCGGGCTAGGCTTTGCCTGACATGTCGGACTGTAGAATCGAACCCGCTTCCTTCAGAATGCAAACATTGTCACCGAAGTCTAGAAGCTACAATCCCGGATGTAAGCGCCAGGTGCCCGGATGATGGCTATGATGATTCCAGCGGTCGGGTTTGGCTCGAGAATCTCATGCGTGAGGTGCAGACACCCGGATGTTGAAAGAAGATTAGTATAAGTAGAAGTGGGGTGACGACAGCGGTAGTTGCGATTTTCAGCTGCTGGAGATGTTTGAGTTGGTGGTTTTGCGACGGCGACAGATTTTGTTACGACGACATTGTTGACCCCCGCCTTCTCTTCAACAAGTCGAATTTATTTTTCCACTCTATTTTCTTTTTCATACTAGAGAACACACACACACACACACACATATATATATATATATATATATATATATATATATAATTAAGTTTCAAGTATCCAATTGACTGATAAGCTGGGCATTATTATATTTAGGATCATCTATATCCTGAGTATATCCACAATGAATGCCCATGCAGATGCACACCTATAGATTTCGTAAAATTAGGAATGTACAATCGATTTACAGGAAATAAGGAAAAAAAAAGACGATTTTAAAAGTCACGAAAATATATTTAAATTCTTTGATTTAAAATTATCTTCATTTTATGTGTGATACTTTTAAATTCTTTTAAAAATATTAACCTAGCTCGGATCGGACCAATTTTTA
>CM042168.1:56446202-56741202 GCA_023376005.1 Doryteuthis pealeii
AAGGAGAGGGAGGATAAACCCTTTAGAAATGTTCTTAGGATTCTCTGACGCCAGAGTTGAGGTTGGGAGTCCCAGAAATGACCCCAAATTCAGCACATCGAAGCAACGTATTTTACCGGAAGGAATAGGAATAGTTCTGCTTGGTCATGTCTTGTCGGCCGGCCTCTGGGGTGGAGGAAGGCAAAGGGATGAACGGAAATACACCCCCCTCTTTTTTGGGGGGGAAGGGAAGAGATCTCTATCACTAGTTTAGTTTTTGACTCGGGACCCGGTCGGCGAACATAGTAGGATTCCTCACCTTGTTGGGGACGGGAGAAAATCATCCTCATGGAGAAAATTTGACTACTACAGACAGTTGGAATCCAGATATCACCTTCATGCAGGTCAGATAAATTTAGGATATCTTCCAAAGATAATAATCTTAACGAGACTATGCGACAAATTGGAAGAGAAGGAAAGCACCGCTTATTCCATCTTCAAGCTAACCAAAAGAAGGATATATCCCAAGAATAACCAACGGAAGATGAACCAACCCATAAAAGCTAAGTAAAAGTTTCTTCCGTCATGAAAAATTGCTATTTGATATGAAAGAGATTCCACCTAATGACCTTATTAACCCTAGCCTGTCGGCGTCCGTTTCATCCTCTTCCCGGCTTATAAATTCTGAATAAAAATTATGTTATAAAAATATATATTATGTCTTGTTGTTCTGTGCCAATTTTTACATGTGCACCTCTCATTTTCTATGGTCTCTGATGGAACAGCGTTGTAAAACGTTGAAAACGATAGGCGAACGTAACAGTAACCATATTCTTGTTAAATGTGTGGCTCTTCTTTTTCAGATAATTCAGTTCTGTTGATGCATATGCAAATGAACATTGGAGAGAAGCCATACTCTTGTGAATTGTGGCTGTTCTTCTTTTTCAATAAAGTCAGATTTTGTGAGTCATATGGAAACACACACTAGAGAAGACACAATCTTGTGAAATATGTAGCTTTAAGTTTTACTTAGGTCACATTTTTTAGGCATATGCTAGTACCTGCTAAATTGGAAACATATTCTTGTAAAGTGTGTAGTACCTTTTTGCAGAAAGTGATCATTTCAACCATTATAGTCTAAAAGACACTGGAGAGAAACTATACAATTTTGAAATGTATAGTGCATCTATTTGATGGAACTAACATTTTCTAAGGTCTATGCTAACACACACTTGAGAGAAACCATATATTCACGTGACCTTTTTTTTTTTGGCTAATCGTGTACCAGTGTGACCCCTCACAGCTGTATCTGAGACAGTAGTGTATCCACAAAGATATCACAGAAAACAACAAAGGTTGGATTATTAAAACTAAGGTCTTTCTACAAATGTTAAACTTCTTTTTAAACAAACAAACATTTTTCAGTACTACATTTTTGTGACCATGTTGCTGAACACACACACACACACACAAACAACAAACCAAGTGGGCTAAACTTGCAAATCAGTCGGAAAATTAAAACATATTACAGGGTGCCCCAGAAAAAAACAAAACCCAAATTATTTATTTTACCATTAAATTAATCCTAAACCCCAACCCCAATCCTAACCCTACCCCCCTAGTTAAAATTAACAGTTTTATTACAAAATTTGTGGGTTCTGTTTTTTCTGGGTCACCCTAGTTTTCCAACCGATTTGCAAGTTTAGCCACCAAGTGTATGGACTAAAATAGATTAATTTTTTTGAACAAGAACCTTTGAATCTTTTATGAAACAGACATTTATATTACAAAATATTTATGTATACTTCCATTTATAAAATAAACCCTTTGTTCTTAAAATTGTTTGTTACGATTTCATCTATCACCTTGCTAATCAGCAAACAGTACAATGTTGTCTTTCTCATGTCACCCTTTCCTATTTCCTGCTTTTTTCTCTTTCCTTGCATTTATTACATAGCCTATTATTTCTATGAAGAAGTGTTGTCAAAATAATGATAAAACAATGGAGAATTACACTGCAAATCAAATACTTTGATTGACAGGTGTAGAACTCTGATTCATCTGAAACGATGAAACTTTTTAATGTTCTTGAGTCTCGTGGACTGTTTGGGCAAAATTTATTTTATATAATGGAGAACCATGTTAAGTCTGCAAGAGGAAAATAGTTCTCTCTCAAATGCAGTTTCATATCACATTTCACATTGGTGAAATAAATGTTCCAAGAGAACAAATATCTAGATTTTATGGAGGAGATTTTTGTACATTTTCTCTTAAACAAAGATCTCTCAAAGGTAAGAAATATTATTCATCCCAAAGTCAATGCAGATACTTTTATCCATACAAGGGTTTTCCTACCAAGACAATAAGAAATACATCAACCAATAAAATAATTGTGTGTCCTATATGTAATTTGTATGCATAGAGCTGTTGTATTTCTTCTTTGTGGAATTATTAACAGAAAATACAAACTGTTGTTTTAAATGAGGTTTTATTTTTGGCTTGAGAAAAATTCTGCTTTTACATCAAGTTGTACTAAGCTCGGTTGTAACCTCCTAAACTGTCGTGTGGATCCAGGAGCTGAAGGTTGAGCTGAGGTTTACCAGTGACTGTCGAGGAAAGCTGGTCTGTCCCTTCTGGGTTCTAGTCGTCAACTGACTTCTCCCACGTGTCCCTTTCAGAGACCCTTACAATTACTACTACATCTACTTCCTACTCCTATTAGTATCTACCTCTTACTGCTACCTCTCATATTTCCATCTAAAAGAAACGGTCCTTATTTTACCGCCCAAATTTAAATTCTTGGTGCCAGTGTGTCTACATTTTTCTATTTTTAGAACACTAGCCAAACACCATTGTTTCAACCATTACAGAGCTATAATCTTGAATCTCATTACAAGATCAATTAGAAAAATGAAGAAGTACCAGTTCATAATTTAATGAAGAAGTTAACTTAAAACAATGAATTGCAAATAATGAAGTGATTATGAGGACATTTCATCCTCAAGTTATTTTCTATAAGCCTAACATGATCAAATGTGGGGATTTTTTATGCCCGGAAAAGCACTTGCTTATACCCTACGTTTTGTAAGAGAATAGACCGTACTTCGATACAGTGAGGAGATGGGTGCTGCTTTTGAAGAAAGGAGACAAACGACTTTTGTAGAACAAAATGTTTACTCTACATGAAAAACACAAACAAATATCAAACAGGGGTATACATGTAAAACACAAACAAATATCAAACAGGGGTATACATGTAAAACACAAACAAATATCAAACAGGGTATACAAAATGCATAGAAAGAAACAACCAAATGAAAAATACAAACAAATATCAAACAGGGGTATACAAAATGCATAGAAAGAAACAACCAAATGAAAAATACAAACAAATATCAAACAGGGTATAAAAATGCATAGAAAGAAACAACCAAATGAAAAATACAAACAAATACCAAACAGGGGTATACATACAGGGGTATACAAAATGTATAGAAAGAAACAACCAAATGAAAAACACAAACAAATATCAAACAGGGGTATACAAAATGCATAGAAAGAAACAACCAAATGAAAAATACAAACAAATATCAAAGGGGTATACAAAATGCATAGAAAGAACAACCAAATGAAAAATACAAACAAATATCAAAACAGGGGTATACAAAATGTATAGAAAGAAACAACCAAATGAAAAAACAAACAAATATCAAACAGGGGTATACAAAATGCATAGAAAGAAACAACCAAATGAAAAATACAAACAAATATCAAACAGGGGTATACAAAATAGAAAGAAACAACCAAATGAAAAAACAACAAACAAACAAATATCAAACAGGGGTATACAAAATGCATAGAAAGAAACAACCAAATGAAAAATACAAACAAATATCAAACAGGGGTATACAAAATGCATAGAAAGAAACAACCAAATGAAAAACACAAACAAATATCAAACAGGGGTATACAAAATGCATAGAAAGAAACAACCAAATGAAAAACAAACAAATATCAAACAGGGTATACAAAATGCATAGAAGAAACAACCAAATGAAAAATACAAACAAATATCAAACAGGGGTATACAAAATGCATAGAAAGAAACAACCAAATGAAAAACACAAACAAATATCAAACAGGGTATACAAAATGCATAGAAAGAAACAACCAAATGAAAAACACAAACAAATATCAAACAGGGGTATACAAAATGCATAGAAAGAAACAACCAAATGAAAAACACAAACAAATATCAAACAGGGGTATACAAAATGTATAGAAAGAAACAACCAAATGAAAAATACAAACAAATATCAACAGGGGTATACAAAATGCATAGAAAGAAACAACCAAACGAGTTTTATGGAATGTTCATAGCGTTCAATGAGTTTGGTTGGCAAAAGTATTTCTAGGAGAATTGAATGTATCAAAAGGGTTAAAGTGTAGGTTGCAGATAAAAATGTCTGCGGAACTTAGCTGTTTATCCTTGATAGTTCTGTTCCTCGTAACTGGTTGGGCCCTGAAGAATTGGTTTTTAGGGGTGCGTTTGCCGCTCCTGCTTCCAACATGTCGGGGTTCCAAGTCGTCACCGTCTGGGGGCTTCTGACGATACGGAGCAGTGAAGCTAGCCAACGCTAGAGGCAAAAAGAGGCCGAATTCTTCAGGGATCCCTCTTTTATAGTGGGCATCATGTGACCCTAAGGGTTGCTGCTGGTGACCGGTGAAAGATGATCATCATTCCCTTAATAAATTTTCACACAAAGGAGAACCACTCTTGACTGATAAATTATTTATTTACTTATTGATCTACTAGGAAAAAAGAAGACAGGGTTTAGGTTAGGGGTTAGGATTAGGGTTTAGGATTAGTTTAATGGGAAAATGAAAAACTAATTAAGTGATTCCTCTTTGATCATGTTAGACTTATAGGAAATAACCCTCAAGTTTATTCATTGTTGTATTGTTTATTTATATAAAATTATAGTTTAAGTTAAATAGAAGAAATAATTATATATATGCATATTTCTCAAATCATAAGCATTTTTCTTATTTTTGCATGAAAGAACACACACACACATATATATATATATATATATATATATATATAAGATTAATCAAGTTTCAAGTATCCAATTGACTGGTAAGCTGGGCATTATTATATTTCGGATCATCTATATCCTGAGTATATCCACAATGCATGCCCATGCAGATGCACGCCTATAGATTTCGTAAAATTAGGAACGTACAATCGATTTAGAGGAAATAGGGAAAAAAAGATGATTTTAAAAGTCACAAAAATATATTTGAATTCTTTGATTTAAAAATTATCTTCATTTTATGTGTGATACTTTTAGATTCTTTTAAAAATGTTAATCTAGCTCGGAACGGACCAATTTTTAGTTCACCTGAATTCTAAAATACATATATTTAAATATCCGTGAAAAATTCGATTTTTTCACACAGAAAAAAAAAAAAAATTTAATTTATTTCACGCAGAAAATAAAAATATTTAAGCACACAAAAGATTGAAAACCTCTTAAAAATCAATTTCTTAAAAAAAAGATTTCTTTTTTGACAATTTAATAGAATATAGTACATACCAATTACAAAAGCAAAAAAAAGTTTTCAAATATTAATATTATGACATATTTTTGCACTTTTATTTCCGATTTCATTAATTTTTCCTAAAAAAACTACAGCGTTGTACGTTATATGATATCATTGATATAGTTATTCAGACTCTTATTTTTATAGAAAAAAGTGCAAAATTTTTCTGGCGCGTCATTTTTTTATCTCATAAATTAAAATAGACCTCGTAAAAAAATATTTCCCCTAATATATTTTAGAAAAAAAATATTTCAGATATATTTACGTCCAAAGGTAAACATTTATGGAAATTTTCATTAAAATTAGACTATTAATTGATTTATCATAGAATTTTTTTAAAAACCTCTTATCGTAACTTGGTTATTACTTTCGTCAACAAAAATAAGGTTTGCATTAAATAGATATTTATTTTTAGAATCTAAGAATATAACATTTTAAACTTAACATCAGCATTTTCATATTTTAAATGAATTTTATATATTAATTTTTCATAGCAAAAATACTAAATTAAAGTTATGAAATAAAATAACTGATGCATTATAAAATTCATTAATTGTTAAATCAATACTGAAAATTTAATTAAAATCAGATAATTACCTGATTTTTTGTAATTTCTTTTGCAAACGCGAATGTTACAGTAAAATTGTAAACAAGCACTTAAAAACATCGAAGACGAGGCTGAATGGCGGATATCGTTGAAATTGACCAAAACAAATACTTTTAAATCTATTAAAAATAAACTGCATACGTAATGATATTTTTCTTTTTTTTAATTATGGTTATTATGTTACTACTTATCGATTTAGACAAAGTTTGACCTCAAATAATAGATTTAATTATCTTTAATTTGCTTTTAAAATTCCTAGCAGCCGACAATAATGTCAGTCCTTAGAACAATGAGGGTAGGACAATAGTCCGAATAATACAAATAATAAAAACTAAATATTTTTATCTGAAGAGACGAAATTATTATTAACACCATTATTTATCATTTCCTTTGTTTTATATTTTTGTCAGGAGCATTTTTGTCAATATTTCGCGCTTGTATCGCGTTTTTCTATTTTCGAATTCTGTTTGTCACGAAATATTGACTTGTGTCATTCTTTTCTACTTTTCTAGCGAGTAGCAAAAAAAATCGGATACTACGAGTTTTAAAAGCGAATTAAGAATAATTAAATCTATTATTTAAGGTTAAACTTTGTCTAAATCGATAAGTAGTAGCATAATAACCATCATTAAAAAAAGAAAAATATAATTACATAGGCAGTTTATTTTTAAAAGATTTAAAACTATTTGTTTTGGTCAATTTCGACGATATCCGCCATTTTAGCTGTTTTTCAATGTTTTTATGCGCTTGTTTACAATTTTACTGTAACATTTGGGATGGAAAAAAATTTACCAAAAATCAGGTAATTATCCGATTTTAATGAAATTTTCAGTATTGATTTGACAATTAATGAATTTTATAATGCATCAGTTATTTTATTTCAAAACTTTAATTTAGTATTTTTGCTATGAAAAATTAATATATAAAATTCATTTAGAATATGAAAATGCTGGTGTTAAGTTTAAAATATTATATTTTTAGATTTTAAAAATTAATATCTACTTAATGCAAACCTTATTTTAGTCAAACAAAGTATACGTTTTGAAGAAAAACTCGATTGAAAATGTACCCCCTTCCCTTTTTAAGCAGAAAAAAACATCGATGTATAATTTTTTCTTTTATAAAATAATAGCCAATTAAATAATTATCGAAATGAGTAAAAAAGAAATCTCCAAAAAATTAATTATTTATTATTTTTTTACATTTTATTTTTTGATTTTCGGTACTTATTTTCTCATAGAAGCGCAACCGTAAAAAAAATTTTTTGTTTCTATTCATAACTTCGGTCTTTTATCTCATTATTTATACTGTAATTAGTATCAAATATGATCAACTTGCAAAACATTTTACGCCCTCAACATAAGGAGGGTCAAAATTAAGTGACCTGACAAAAATGAGAAAGTTTTGAAATAAAATAAATAATGCATTATAAAGATCATTCATTGATACATAAACACTGAAAATTTCATTAAAATCCGATAATTTCCTGATTTTTGGTAAATTATTTTCTGTAGGGGGGATAAAGTCATTTTGTCAAAAACGAATTTTAGGCTCCGTTTGCCAGTCCCTAATAAAGATCATTCATTGACACATAAACACTGAAAATTTCATTAAAATCCGATAATTTCCTGATATTTGGTAAATTATTTTCTGTAGTGTAGTCATTGTAAAAAAATTATTTTCTGTAGTGTAGTCATTGTAAAAAAAAAAAAAAAACACATATTAGGCTCAGTTTGTCAGTCCCTATATAAATCGAATTAAACAAAAGAGAAATCTAGAAACAATGCAATTGAATAAAAATACCAATAAATAAAAACCCGTTTGTTTTTGGTTTTTCTTTTTAAATTCATAAAGGTTTTTTTTTTTCAATTTATATCTAAATATCTTGAATAATTAAACTGTTTGTTTTAAAATTTTTAGTAGCTTTTTTAAGAGAAAGGACGAAATTATTATTAACACCGTTTGGTGTTCTTGTTTTATATTGTTAGCAGGCGAAAAAAAATTTTTGGAAATAATTTCACGATTTGCATCGTGTTTTTCCATTTCTTAATTCTGTTTACTTTGAGTCATTCGTTTCAACTTGGACATTTTTTTATAATGAAATGGATGAATAAAACAGAAAGTGGGTCGATTGACTGAGAAATCCTAAGAAACTGACACCAAATTTAGACAAAAAAAAATCACTTGAACACGTACATGGACAAAAAACAGCCATTTGTTTTTCACCTTGTTTTTCTCATACTGAATTTCCGAGTCTGAAAGGTAAGTGAAAAAAAAAATTTGATTTTGTATTCAAAACAAAAATAATGGAGAGAAAAAGAAAAAGGGAAAAAAAATCGTTTTTCACTTATTTTTATTTGGCTGATGTTAGTAATTTCATCTTTTCAAATTTATGAAAGGAGGTCGATTTTTTTTTTTGGGGGGGGGGGAGTCTTTTAATCTTTTAGAACAGTAAACACATAAAATGAAGATAATTTTAAAATTAAAGAATTGAAATATATTTACGTGTCTTTTAAAATCGTCTTTTTTCCCCCTATTTCCTGTAAATCGATTGTACGTTCCTAATTTTACAAATGCGTAAAATAAGGAATGTCCAATCGATTTTGTTCGATACATGAACTACACATGATGGGAAAAGTTACAAAACGTTTGTAAAAATTATTTTATCGTAAAAATCTTTGTATCATTTAAAAGAAATAAGATTAAAGAAAATTCCAATATCTAAAAAAATGTTCATATCATAGAATTCCTGAAATCGTAATTTTGAACACTTAAAAAAGGGGACGTAATAACTACCATTAAAATAGAAAAAAAGCAAATATTCGCCAAAAATATAACATTTTTTAAAAAAATTATCTAAAATCAGGTAATTGTCAAATTTTAATGAAATTTTCACTACTTATTTAAATTATTGATAAATTATTTTCCGAAATCGGTTTTGTGTGAGAAATATTATTCGAAATATTTTTAATTCTTTTCGATAGACCCACCACCACCAAATGATCTCTCTTTTTAACAAATAGTTTACATTCATAACAGTGAAAATCAGTTGAGTTATTTTTCACTTTGTATTTTTTTAAATCAACTTTTTTAAATGTAAAAATAGTTAAAATCTTTACAATTTTTTTAAAATTATTCTTATTAATTTTAGTCTTTAAAGATTTAATCACTACTTTAAAAAAAAAAAAATCTCTTTTTGAATTTTATAAACCCGAAAATTGAAATATATTATTTTCTCATTAAAAAATGTTAGTTTTAACAATTAAAAAAAATTATTTTACAAATAAAATAAAAATGTTTTTTATACCTATAAAGCAACAAGCTTTTTATACTTATTTTATTTTTTTTTTAAAAAAATATTCAGAATTATATATTCTGAATAGTTTTTAATTAAATTTTTTTTTATAAAAAGCTTGTTGGTTTATAAGTAGGGATGCTCACAAGAGACATAAGTCTTGTAAAATAAATAGGAGTTATCTCCCTTACATCGAAATTTACCTTTCGCCGCTGAACGAAATATTATGGTGACCTTAAAAGTTCTATTTGTTACTATCTCATATGTTTTCACATAGAAATTTCTATCCAATATCGTTAAAAATATATTTTCTTGGAAGTATAACCAAAAAGACTTTTCTCTGTTGCGATTGACATATTTATTTAAACTGAGAGAGAATTTGACCAGTTTTGTCATCCATAGTTGAAATTGACGATTTTTTTTTTAAATTAACAAATCTTTGAAAATATGTAGCATATCATAGCATATTTTTTTAATTTAGATTTTTTCAAAGATAAAATTCAGGACTATTTTTTGTTAGTTACGGATATTGACAGACATGTAAAGTTGACCTTGACATTTTTAAGGTAGTAAAAAAACTCAATTTAACTTAGATAAAATAATTTTTTTTTTTTTGCATCAATTTAAAGAAAAATACTTTTTTTAAAACTAGGGAAAAAAAACATGCTACATTATTTATTTTTTAAAAATTTTAAAATCACTTTTTTAGGATATTGAATTTATATTTTTTATTTTCTATTTTTCTATATATTCTTCAGGATATGATCTTTTAAGAAATGTAAAAATTAGGGACCAGGAATTTTTTTCCCTTCAAATGGTCAACATCCAACAACATTCTGAATTGATATAAAAATATTTTCTCAAGTTTCTTTAATAAAATAATCTAATCGTTATAAAATTAAGTCGTAAAATAATTTTGTAAATTTTCATTAAAATTGGACAATTCCCTGATTTTTGGTAATTGTTTTAAAATTAAGAAAATCTTTAAAATTATGATCTCCCTTGGCAACCCTTGAACATAGCTATTTATAAGTATGGAGCTTTATAAGAGAAATAATTTGTTTTCTATCACTTCTATTACCTAACATAACTTTTGTGTTTAATCGTTATTCTTTATTTCAGAAGATATATTTGCTTTGTTAATTGCTGTGATAAATTGCATAAAATTTTGATTTATTTTATTGTCAACATTAAAAATTAATTATTTTATTTCACATTTTATATTGTTTATTTTGTAGGGAATTTCAAAACATTTGGAAAAAAAATGCAATTTTTTTCTATTTTAGATTATTTTTCAGAATTAGATTTATATGAAACATTTTTAGGTTTCTTGCTTCAAATTAAGATTTAATTTACGGATGTTCATTGTCATTACTTTAAAAAAAATAGCATTTCAATATTTTTTTAAAAAATTCATTTTTAATTCAATTTTTAAAAAGATTGATTTTTTTTTTAAATAAAGATTAATTTTTAAAAACATTCTTCTTTTGTTGTAATAATTCATCATTTTTTGTATTAAAAAATAAAATCTAAATTTACATTTATAAAAAATCTTTTTAAAAAGTATCAATTTTTATTGATTTTTGCTAGCCTAGCTCGTTAACCATTACACTACCCAGGACATCCAATTCATCATCTGTCACTTATATTTATGTTTAGCACAAGATTCACCCAGCAAGCTCACTAGCAGCTCGTTATTACACTTCCAATTCTTCATCTGTTATTCATTCACTTATATTTATGCTTAACACAAGACCAGAAGTATGGGGCACCTGGTGAGAATCAAGCTCAAACTGGTTTGTTAGCCTAGCTCGTTAATGATTACACTACCCAGTGCACCCAATTCATTATCTGTTATTAATTCACTTATATTTACACTTAGCAACAAGACCAGAAGTATGGGGCACCTGGTGAGAATCAAGCTCAAAATATTTGCTAACCATGCTCATTAACCATTACACTAACCAAGGCATCCAATTCATCATCTTTTATTTGTTCACAATATTTCAGCTCCAACCTTCTTCTGATATATTTTCTGAGAAATCAGCTGCATCAACGGTCTATTGTGAAATTCCATATAAATGCAAATATTTTGTAAAATTAGGATTAACTATTTTCCCTTCCACAAATATCAGTGGCATGATTAATTCATAGAAAACCACAAATAACAATAATGTCTCTTGTAAATTTATTCAGATACTAGAAGTGGCTACCTGGCGTCACCTAGGTAGAGGGGGTGTGTGTAAAAAAGGTAGTCTTACATATCCATTATTGTTGAATCACAAGTTTCATCCTCACAGGATGCTCCATAAAAATCCCATGCAAAAAACACCTGTTAATCTAGCCTGGTGTTATATATATAACAATATAGTAAGAAATTTTAATTCAATAATTAACAATAGTTTTTTAAGATAAGATATAAATGAGGCAATTTGTTAAATTGATATTTCAAATCAAAAAAAAAATTATATGAAAAAAATTAAATAAAGTATCTAAATCTAAAATAATTCATTAATTTATATTTTTTGTGATATGTAAAATTCAGTAAATGATTTTAAAAAATAACATTAATTCAATGTTTAGCCGATCAACTATCAAATTATTATAGTAAAAAAACATTGAAACATACTTAAAAAAGAAAAATAGAATTTTGAATGTGCTTAAAAGTTGAATATCAAATTACATAACAGATTTTTTAACAAATGCAGAATATCGTGCAAGAGATAATATTATTAGAATCACATTTTACATATAAATAACATTAGATTACGGAAACTCCTAATGTACTCTTACTTAAATGTCTAAAAATGTTCTGGGTATTTGTGGTGAGAGAAACCACGAACATAGTGGTTCGAAGCGTGCACAACTGTGTTTGGCATGCAGAATGAGATCAGAGGCAAGTGGGGAGATTGAACTCGCATTCTCCTGATCGTGAGTCGTGGCCCGATGCATGGGAATGGCTAAACTATCCAGAGTGGACAGTATGTGAAGGATTGACGCGTGCTGATTAGTGTCGTACGTGCTTGTCAGAGTAAGGAGCCCGGATGAACACTGTAATTGTGTATTTATTTGACCAGCTCTCACAAACCGGGAAGAAAGCTTGCAGTAGCATTTTGGCTGTGGATTAGAGACAAGACCTTTTGATAGTATTGGTGAGAAGAGTGCAGCATTGCTGGGAGAGTAAAATCGTCGGACTTAACTGTGCCCCCCAGAGAACATTCTTATTACAGTAATCTAATATTATTTTTTGCTCACTATTCTGCATTAGTAACCTGCTTTAATTTTATATTTAATATTAGAATAAACAAATTAACAGGATTATTTTATAAATACTGGCTAACAAGAAAATAAAAATGAATAAAAAAAAAAAAATGATTGCTCAGGTTTATTTACATTTTGCGAATTGCTTGACACCAAAATTTTAATCATAGAATTCATTCAATTAATCATAGTTAAAAGTAAAAAAAACTTTCAATATATATATATTATATATATATATATATATATATATATATATCTTTGAAAGGAAAGAAAAACTCAACACCATTATTCCATAATAAATTTATTTCGACTAAAATTGGGGCCTTTATAAATCTAAGTTGATTTAATAAAGCTCCCCAGAATTCAGTCTCATCAGATGGGAAATCAAAATGATTCAAAATTATTTTGATTTCCCATCTGATGAGACTGAATTCTGGGGAGCTTTATTAAATCAACTTAGATTTATAAAGGCCCCAATTTTGGTCGAAATAAATTTATTATGGAATAACAGTGTTAAGTTTTCCTTCCTTTCAAAGATAAATATTGCTCTGTATATAATCTAAAAAGTTTATTATACATTGAGCTCTCTGTATTGATTTAAAGATTCACTGTATTATACATACTGGATCATACAATAATAATACAGTGTGTCTTAAATTTAGATAATTTTTTTTGATTTTTGGAATTATGTAGAATTTAGTACATGTACTGTACAGAGATGATCGAAAATCAACATAATTGTTTTTTTTTGTGTTTTTTTTTTTTTAAATTAAAAGATGACAGACTTAAACCCTCTTAAAATTAAAATTAATATCTTCTATTTAGAATATTAAATGCCCCCCAAAAATCCAAACTTATTAAAGAGAATTTTTGATCTGTCTAAAAGGTAAATAAAAAAAATGACTTGGCTTATTTTATGTGTGTAGTTAGCGCCTAATTCTAACCTACTTACTACTTACTCGAGTGTCTCAAAGTTTTCATGTATTTCCGTGAAATGTAATAGGTAATCTAATGGTATTAATTTTTTAATAAAAAAAATGCACAGGCATGAAACCTCTGTGAAAAATTAATGTCACCTATTTAAAATATTAAATGCAAAAGAAAAAAAATAAATAAATCTAAAAAACACACATCTTATTAGAAAGAATTTTATATTTGTTTAAAAGTTAAATATCAACTCACCATAATATCAAAAGTGTAACTAAGTGATTAATTCTTAAACTTGAAAATTATATATTAAAAAAATAGATTAAATAAATGATTGTTTATCCTGTACAATGGAATATTTACTATAACTTTGAATCAGTAAAAATTTAGATTTAATATGAAAAAATGAAAAGAAAAAATTGATTGAGCTTCTGGTCATTTGTTTACTTTTTAGCAAGAAACGCCGAAAATGGCCAAGTAGAATTTTAACGTTATTCTATAATGCTATTTAATTTTTTTTATCAAAATCCAAGCCCTGGTTTTTATTTTTTAAATAAATACTTTTTAATATTAACTATCCGTAGATGCACATGGAAAATAAATAAACATGTCTTTTGTTTTAAGTTTGTTTTTTTAAATAACAATATTAGTTTATCTTTAATGCAAGATTAATTTTTTCACATAGGCTAACAGCAACATGAAATAGCTAATTTTTTTATTATTAAAATCAAAAACTATTTTATCAGATGAAGAATTAAAAATTAATATTTTTCCTAATTAAAAAAAAAATTATTGTTTGTGTTGAAAACTATTCATCAACTTCTAATTAATAAGCAAAACTTCTCATTTATTAAAAGTGCCAGAGCGATGATTGGGCGTGATTCAGGATTGTCCCATAAAACTGTTAACTTTCCCATATAAACTTGTTTTTTGTTTAAAGTTTTTGTAAATAAAAAAACTATTTTTATTAAAAAAAAATATTGAAATAAACATATCTGCATGCATTTTCTTCTGATTAAATAAAAATTATTTCAATATAAAACAGGTCTTTCATTTATAATTTCATTAAAAGTATTTATTTAAAAAAGTATTTTGCTGGGGTTAGGGTTAGCAGTTAGTTTTATATAAAAAAAAAACAAAAAAAATCGTCTGTTAACAAACTACTGACAGTGTAAATGAAAAACATGTCCTTCTGAATCGAGATTGCAGATGGGGTGCGGATGGTCCGAAATATTTAATACAATCTAATGAACTCCTAAAAACATATTTTAAATTTAGTTTCTGTTTTTGTTTTTACAGATGTTCCAGCTTATAAAGAATATTCGATGAATTTGAATGGAGCATCATTTTCTTGGTCAACTGAAAAAAATATTTGAAAATTACACAGAAAAGAATATTGTGACATTCAGAATTAGAAAGAAATGATATTCAACTGAAGAACTTGTAAAATGTTTTATCAGTTTAAATGATTTGGTGAATTTGAATGTTTCATCAATTTTTTTTTAATTAAAAAAAAGATGGAAAACAATCCAGAAAAGAGTGACTTTTTTGAACCCTTGGAAAGTAAATTGACTCCTAGTTCATCTAAATATACTAGAAAGAAAGTACATTCATGTGAAGTATGTGGCTCAACTTTTTCACAGAAGACACATTTGGTAAACCATATGCGTAAACACACTGGAGAGAAACCATTTTCTTGTGAAGTGTGTAACTCTTCTTTTTCACGTAAGTCAGGTCTGATGAGTCATTTGCAAACACACACAGGAGAGAAGCCATATTCTTGTGAAGTGTGTGGTTCTTCTTTTCAAAGAAAAGCATATTGGCAAGACCATATGCGAATGCATACTGGAGAAAAACCATATTCTTGTGAAGTATGTTCTAATTCTTTTTCAACAAAGTCCTATTTGAGGAGACATATGCAAACACACACAGCAGAGAAACCATATTCTTGTGAAGTCTGTGGGTCTTCATTTTCAATGAGGGCCTATTTGGTGAGCCATATTCGTACGCACACTGGAGAGAAACCATTTTCTTGTGAAGTTTGTGGCTCTTCTTATTCGCGGAAGGCACATTTGGTGCATCATATGCGATCACACACAGGAGAGAAGTCAAATCCTTGTGAAGTGTGTGGCTCATCTTTTGCAGAGAAGGCACATTTGGTGAGACATATGCGTACACACACTGGAGAGAAACCATATTCTTGTGAAGTGTGCGGTTCTTCTTTTTCATTGAAGTCCTATTTGGTGAGCCATATTCGTACACACACTGGGGAGAAACCATATTCTTGTGAAATATGTGGCTCATCTTTTTCACATAAAACACATATGGTGAGTCATAAGCGTATACACACGGGAGAGAGACCATATTCTTGTGAAGTGTGTGGTTTTTCTTTTACCTACAAGTCAGATTTGGTGTCACATATACGCACACACACAGGAGAGAAGCCATATTCTTGTGAAGTGTGTGGTACTTCTTTTGCACAAAGGGGACATTTGCAGAGGCATATGCGTACACACACAGGAGAGAAGCCATATTCTTGTGAAGTGTGTGGTTCTTCTTTTTCAATGAAGGCAAATTTGGTTAGTCATATGCAAACACACACTGGAGAGAAACCATATATTTGTGAAGTGTGTGACAATTGTTTTTCAAGGATGTCACATTTGGTGTCACATATGCAAACACACACAGGAGAGAAGCCATATTCTTGTGAAATCTGTGGTTCTTTTTTTTCCAACAAGTCAAATTTGAATCGGCATAAGCAAACACATAATCTTAACAATAATAACAATAATAAAAAATAATCTTAACAATAATAACAATAATAAACAGGATAAAACACATAATCTTGTGTAATATGTAGCTCTTCATTGTTGCTGAACTAAAAAAAAACAGTAAAATAGATTTATTTCTCAAACTTTGAACAAAAAACTTTGAGTTTTGTGCAAAACAAACATTCATATCACAAAGTTTTATGTATACTTCCATAAATAAAATATATGATTTTCTTTTAAAAATGTTTTCATTTTTTCTACTGCCAATCAGGAAGTTGTATAATGTCGTCTTTGTCATGTCAGCCTTTTCTATTCCTTCTATTTTCTCCTTCCTTTCATTTCTTACATAGCCTATCATTTTTATCAAGTAGTGTAGTCATTTAAAATAATGGTAAAACAGTGGAAAATTACACTGAAAGTCAAATACGTTGATTGACAGGTGTTAATTTATCTTAAACGAGGCCTCCTATTGGCTTAGAAGATCACATGACAAGATGCAGCTGGGAAAGTAGAGTTAGTTTTTAATGTTGTTGAGTCTAGTGAACTATTTGAGCAAGACATGTTTTTCCATCACTGTTGCCTCCATGCGCATGTAGCTTAACAATGTTTTGGTTTCAAAGGTATTGAGGAGGAATAGAAGTCTATTCACATAAATAATACAAAGAGATGATAGCTGACCCGATATAAGGAACTGACACCTGATGGAATAATATGTGAGAAGACCTGTTCTGCACTCTGCTCTGTTGATGTACTTGTCTAGACCCCAACGTTGTGAATTATGTGCTGGCCGAATTTAAGGCACGAGTCAGAAAAACAGGCTCACAAGGATTAAAAACAAAACAACAACAAGTGTAAACAAGACACATGGAAGAAGAGTGTGTGATGCTTTCACTGTCTATCCAACTGGCTATTACTGCTATCCCTACTGGCGAACTTAACCCTTTGATCCCCGGGTTCTAACTGCCTTAGGGCTCGAGTTTAGTTGCATTTATGTCAAATTCCCCTTCCCCAAACCATCTTCTCCAGACCACACAAATGGCCAGCACTTAAATAAATCGCAGACTTTTAGTCGCCATTAACCCTTAAAATTAAAGTACTTAAATATTTTTTCAGACAATACGTCTTCAATACGTTGATCATTAATTTTTTTCAAAAGAGAATTTCTCCTAAAAATCCTTTTTGCTTTTAATACCTGGGTGCCTAAGATATTATCACCAAGTGGTCCCATTTCATGGTGGGCATACAGGTCTCTTTAAACTTTACGACCTAATCTTTGGATTCGTAAAAGGGTCAGCCACCCACCCCTTTTACTTATGCCTGGGTTTAAGCTACTCTCTTTCTTATTTATTTATTTATTTATTCTGACCATGTTCATCTTCAATCACAGTATCACAATAAGTAGAATCCTGATATTATTCAAAGATATCAAAAGTGGACATGCAACATATATGTCAATGTGAAAATTCATATTAGCATGATACGGTTAGATTTGGATCTTAAAAGGTTCTAAATACAAAAGAGAAATATAAATTTACATGTTAAGGAAAGAAGAAATAAACAACTAGTGGTATTATTGAATATCTTTCTTTTCTTTTTTTTTCAAAAGGGCAAAATGACATTCAAAATGAAAGCCAATCAAAATCTTTAAAAAGTTCATTGACATCAAACACTGCCTTAAAAAAAATTTTTAATCATAGGGTTAAATGTTATAAGAATTTATTATAAAAAGAAAATGACTTTACAGAAATTTTTAAAAAAAAAATGAATTTTTGAATAAAAAAAATATTAAAAGATTAATTTATAAAAGTTCATAGAAATTTTTAAATAAAAAAATTTACTCAAAAAATAAAAAAAAAATTTATAAAAATTTATATGAATTTTTAAATGAAAATATGGAGTATTGATCGGCAGTGCTTGCAACTGTCAACATGGTTGACAAGCTGAAAGTTTCTTTCTTACAAAAAAATAAAATAAATAATAAGATGAATAAATAGAAATAAAATGAATAATGCATTTAAATCTAACTTGATAGGAAGTCAATTTGATAGATAGATAGATAGATAGTAAAGAAGAAACTGTGATAGAGAGTAAGATATATATAAAAAATACTAAGAAGAACAAAAGAGAAAGAAATAGAAATTGAAGCCAATGAAGTAAAAAGTGATAAACTGGTGAATGAATAAGGTATAACACATTTCCCTCCATCCCCACATCATCATTCTCCTCTCTCCACCCCAGAAATGGACCTGTCAACATCATTCCAAGATTCTGTGTTCATTCTTTATTAGGGTTTGTCCAGAGAACATTCTCATTTTCCTTATGATAAGCTAAAATGTTATAAACTGGTGAATGAATAAGGTATAACATTTTCTCCATCCCAGATACGGACCTGTCTAGTGTTCATTCTTTATTAGATTCTGATCTTAGAAATAATCATAATGGAATTACCAAGTGGATTGGTAGTAAGTGGATGTTCAAACAAAAATATATTGCTGATGTAGACATGGAAGAACACTGGGTATTAAAATAAAACGAAAATAAAATTAGAATAAAAAAATACAACAAACTCCCATGGGGCCTTCACCAGAAGAACCCTCCGTGCATGTCCGACAAAAAGGGACTGTCTCCTGACCACCAAAAGAATCTCTTGGCCTTTTTCGTTTTAGGCCTTAACTGGGTCTGGGCGCTCCTACTAGCCAGGGGGATATCCCCTTGCTACAGTTGACTATGACCCGGTCAATAAAGCCTAAATCATAAAACTACCTCTTGCCTTTGTCTCTTCCTTTCATTCCTTAAATTCCTTCTTTTCAGCACAACTACCAAATGAGATGGGTTTAAATAAAAAAAAACAACAAGGAACATGTAACCAAGAATATAAAGATACCTTTAAACCTGTAAAACACCCAAAACCACTTATACTCCATAGAACACAAAGCTTGACTTCAATTTAGTCTTTATAAATATTTGTATCTCAATACATTATTGCTACTATCAAAATAATTTTCAAAATTAATTAATTATCGCTAACTCATCTCATTAGAATTCATATAGGTATACATATTGTACTTATTACAATAATTATAATAATCTGAATTAGACAAAAACAGTTACAATTAATATATATATTACTATTATTATTACATCATTATAATCATTATTATTATATTGGCATTTATAATTACAAGAAGAAATAACTGTAATATTATCTTTTACTTCCTATTTTAACTAAACTAGCAAATATATGCACCCTCTGGGTGCAAGTATTTAAGTTTTAATATAATAAAATATCATATTAAATTAGAAAGGCTAATGAAACTGACTAAGAATGCAGATAAAAAGATCTGCAACAGAGGGGGTATAATCGAAAAATAGAACAACTTTGAAACTAACTATTCCATCATTTTCCATTACTCCCCTGTTTCATTGGTAAATTTTCCTAATTTAACTATTTAGTTAAAATAGGAAGTAAAGGATAATATTACAGTTATTTCTTCTTGTAAATAAATTTCTTTTAAGATTTATCTACGAGATTTTTGTTTATATTTCTTAAGATAAAACCAAACAATTAGAAATCAATAATACCAAGCACATATTTATTAAAAATAACATTTTAAATATCAATATGCAAATTAGCCTTCTCGTTCAAACTGTAAATCGCTATTTTGTTGTATATATAAATACAATTGCATGTTATTAGTACGTAGATATGATCAACAGTATTAATAATGTAAAACAATTTTTATTAATAACTGAAGGTTTAAAAGAATGAAATCATGGAGAATTTGACGTAAATAATTAAAGTAATTGTGACTTGAGTAGTAATATAGTTTCGGCTTCAGACAAAAATGCAGTCTATCTCCATTATATATAGATTACGTACAATATAATAATGTTAATTTGGTGGAGGTGATGATAGTAGTGATAATAGGTATAATGATAGTAAATAATAATAATAATAATAATATGGATTTCTTATTTGTAATAATCTATTTAACTAATTATTAAATTTTATTTCAACTATATTTTGATGATATATGAAACTTTAATGGAATTGCGATTTTCTCCATATTAATTTTTATTCCATTATTTGTTTGGAACCTTATGATATTAATACACCCGTTCCTTAATATTCTGACTGTTATCATCCTGCAACATCCTCTGGTTAAAAATCAGACCGTCCAAATTGTCCAAGATGAAATTAAAAAATGTAGCTTCTGATTATCAGGTGCTGCTTAATCGTCAAATTCTTATTTCTTACAAGTGTCATCACCTCAGCTAATAATGGACCATTCTGTTTTTATTATAAAGAAAGGTAAGAAAAAGGACATGCTACACAGAAAAAATATAATAAGAAACAAACAAAGATAGAGAGGGGGAAGATAGAAAGAGAAGATGAGTGCATGGAGGCGATAAGGCTATTTTATTTCAATCAAACATAATGAAAAGAAGGAAAGAAAAAAAAAAAGTGAGAGAGAGTTAAATCAAGATTATTATAAGTAAGTCGACGGGGCGGCCTAAAGTCGGTATCAGCCAGTCATCGAAGGAGTCTATCCCCTTTTCTCTAGCGCTAGACCAAGGAGATTGTTTTAGCATCTGAGGTGGAGCGCCACACCTACCACCAGCTCCTTACTTTACCGCACAGATCCCTGTGCTTCTCATACGCTGACTTGGCGGGAACCGGTATCGAACTAGGAATGTTATGGTTTCTAGCCGAACGCTCTACCGACTGAGCTAACCCGGCCCCTCAAGATTATTATACTTTTTACATATTGAAGTATTTAGTAATAACTCTTAAGTAAACATATCAAATGTTGTAATAATTAGATTATCATACTGTGGTATATCCACAGGTCCTACTAGTCATAGTTATATTTTTTTCTTTTATTGTTATTATTTGTATTATCTAGAGGAGAGCGTAAATATTTATAATTACAAAACTATGAATAGTGATAATAGTAGTGTAATATATTAATAATTTGTAATTGTTTTTTGTGTAATTCACATTTATTAATCATTATAATTAATTATTGTAATAAGTACAATATTTTTACCTATGTTAATTGTAATGAGATGAGTTAGCGATGATGTTTTATAATTTTGGAAATTATTTTGATAGTAGTATGGTGTTATGTATGGACTGTTTGATGTCAATATTTAATAAAAGTGTTCAAACATTTAAAAGACTATAAAACAATCAAGCACATGGCATAGAAGACAAAACTCTTGATTAAACAAACAAAATTGTATTAACAGAATGTATACAAAAAGGCAGCATTGAATACTGGGCGAGGTTCAGCCAAAAGTTCTTTTTTTAAAGTTCAATTTAAAATGTAAGCTGATATTTCACAATTCACAAAGTGAGAAAGAAAATGTAAAGTTTTTAAGTCACAACAATCAGCAGTCAGGCAATAGTTGAACTGATATTTAGTTTGTCTCTGAAAGCGATAATTATTTAGAGAGAGAGTGAGAGATAAATAGATAGTTCGTACCTTCTGCATTAAAAGTTGATAATTTTTCTTTTTAGGCGGGAACGCCTCTGATTGGTTGAATTTTACGAATTTTATTCTCTTTTTTCTAACATGCGCAATCCCATGCGCAAAACAATCATTTTTGTCATTCGATCTCTTTCTGTTGAAGTATGAACTTCCGGTCGCCACAGTAGCAATAATGTAGATTGAGATCTAAATATTTATGAAGACAAAATAGAAATTTATATGGAATTTTTAAAGAATTTTTTTTGATTGATAATTTTGGGTTGTTGCTGTTTTCACTATTTTTTGAATGGGTTTGATATGAAGAATTTTGGGGTAATTTCTATTTTCTATGTCACATAAATGCATTTATTTTTCTTACACAATATAATTACACATGGTAAGCTTAAAATGATGAAAAACAAAAAAAAAAAAAATACACCAAAAAAAAATGTAAAATAGCAAAATTTAATCTGAACCGATGTTAGATTTTATAAGTCCATATTTCTATTATTAATAAATATATTTGATGTGACATCAGCAGGAGCTCAGATTCCACCCACTTCCGCCCAAGGTTTGTTCCCGCTCTTTTAACCCTTGTAAGAAATTAAATCAGTTCGTAATAAATCATTGTTGAATTTACCTCGTGTGTTAACCTCTGCTGACTTATCCTTATTCTACCCTGTGTGACCAGCTCCTCACTTTATACTTTTACCTATTGTAAATTCTATTATTATTTCATGCATTATTTTCACTATGCACTCCTCTGCTACTTACCAAACCTCAACAGTAAATTCTGTTATTTCACGCATTATTTCCATTATGCAACACTCTGCTGAATATCCAACCTCAACAACCGAGAACAATCATTTCAATCAAAACATATTTCTTTTCTCAACTTTATAACAACTGTAAGATTTGACAAAATTATTACTGAGGTAGTATTCGTGGGGATTAAAATAAAACAAAAATAAAAACAAAATTAAAAAACAAAAAACAAACTCCCATGAGGGCTTTCACCAGAAAAAACTCTTTGTGCATATGTCTGACAAAAAGGACTGACTCCCTACCCCCAAAAGCATATTTCGACCATTTTAAAATTTAAGCCGCAACTGAGTGTAGTCGCTCCTACTAGCCAGGGGGGATACCCCCTTGCTACAGGCAACTATGAGCCGCTCAATAAAGCCTAAGTCATAAAGCCACTTTCTGCCTTTGTCTCTTTCCTTTCTCGTTCTTTGAATGCCTTCTTTTCAGCACGCCCACCAAAAAGAGATGGGGTTAAAAGAAAACCGGAGGAACACGCACCAAGAATATTCAGAGACCTACATTTAACCTTAAAGCACCCAAAACCACTTAAACCCCATAATTTATTTAAACCCCATATATACACATGTGTGCTAATATATCCTAATGATTAATTAGCAGATAAGTGAATACAGCCACAGTAATAGTTTTGTATTACATAATTATTACATTGATTATTATAATCAATTATTGTAATATTTGTATTATTATTATTTATTATCATTATACCTATTATCACTATCATTACTACTATCATCACCTCCACCAAATTAACCTTATTATATTGTACGTAATAATTATTAATGCCAATATAATAATAATATTAATAATGATTATAAAGTAAAGTTGTCGGGGCGGCCTAAAGTCGATATCAGCGAGGGAGTCTATCCCCTTTTCAATAGCGCTAGACCAAGGAGATTGTTTTTAGCATCTGAGGTGGAGCGCCACACCTAATATCAGCTCCTTACTTTACCGCACAGATCCCTGTGCTACTCATATGCTGAGTTGGCGAGGACCGGTATCGAACTAGGAACCTTGTGGTTTCTAGCCGAACGCTCTACCGACTGAGCTAACCTGGCCCTTATGTAATAATAATAGTAATATATATATAAATAATTTGTAACTGTTTTTGTCTAATTCAGATTATTATAATTATTGTAATAAGTACAATATGTTTTACCCATGTTAATTGTAATGAGATGAGTTAGCAATGATGTTTTATAATTTTGGAAATTATTTTAATACTAGCAATAGTGTAGATTAAGATATAAATATTCATATATAACTATGGAATATGTGAAATATCACAAGCAAGTGTATTGTAGCAAAAGAAAAACGAATGAGAAAAATAAGATTAATTTCATTTATTTAAAAAATAAACAAAAGCTAGAAATGTTGAGAAGATAAGTCTTTCTTCACTCAGTGAAGTCTATTTCTTCGTCGGCTGATTCGGGTGTGGGGTTGAAAGTCTGTTCTTGGCCGATGACTTGGTTCTGTGTGACACAGGGATGCGGTGTGGATCAGTAGGTTAAAAAGTCCTTTGATCTTACCCAAAAGAGTGATGCTGTATACCAATGCCATATTTTTGTAAATAAAAGTGTGTCTTCACCAGTCGACACTGTCATACTCATTCATTTGCCTGGGTGTTGCCGTTACAGTAAGGAACTCTGATGAAGAAAAAGACAATGGTCAAACAAATTTTGATCTCTTTTTTTTTTTCTTTAACAATTTTTTAGAGACCAAAGAGCTCCTTCCTGGGGCTAACACTGGTTTCATTATGTATAGTATTCACATCTCAGGGATCATTTTAGGACGGAGGATGTTATTTCCTCCTCAAATATATTTTCTTCTCTTTGCCTCACTTCTCAAATCTTGCGAAATAAAAAGAATAATAATTTTCTTCTCTGAAATGAGATGTCTTTTACCACTTTGTGTAAAAGATAGAGTAAGACGGAGACGATGTATAACACGACTTACTTTATTCAAGCTTAGTACAAAAGAGAGGGCTGCATGTAGCTGATCATGTGGGTTGGCACGAGATCATAACGAGGCTAGAACAAGGACGATGAAAGGGGGACAACTCATCACATCCTCAATGGACCACTTAGCAATGTTTCTCTTTCTAGTGGTCCTTAATTGGTCTTGCAGGATTCCAGGACCAGTATTAGGCTTGTCTGGGGGAGTGTCCAGCTTAGTGTTGTTACTTGTGGTAGCAGCACTCCACAAAAATTATAAAACAGGAATTTTTTTAAAGTCTTCATTCAATTTCTTAGAGACCAAGGGACCCCTTCCTGGGGCTAACACTTGATTTCTTTACGCATAGCATTTATATCACAGGGCTTATTTTAGGTTGGAGGACATTATTTGCTCCCCAAATACAATTTTCTTCCCTCTGCCCCACTTCTCAAATCTTTGGTAAGTGAAACAAAAGAGAATAATTTTCTCCTCCTTTATCCAATGTGTGTTCGCATATGTTTCTTCAAATGGGAATTGTGTGCAAATACTGAACTACACACTTCACAAGAAAATGGCTTCTTTCTTATATGTACTTCCATGTGTTTAGTTAAACTAGAGTTCAAAGCAAATGAAGATCTACAAACCTCACAAGAATATGGTTTCTCCCAGTATGTGTCCGCATATGGCTTTTTAACAGTGAATGCACCGAAAATGTAAATCCACACACTTCACAAGAATATGGTTTAATTCCAGTGTGTTTTTGCATATGACTTTTCAGTTGAGAACTCTGTGCAAATGCTAATTCACATACTTCACAAGGATATGGTTTCTCTCCAGTGTGTGTTCGCATGTGGCTTTTCAAGTGATACTTTCTTGAAAACGCAGTTCCACACACTTCACAAGGAAATGGCTTCTCCCCGGTATGTGTTCGCATATGAAATTTCAAATGGGAACTAATTGAAAATCTTGATCCACAGACATCACAAGCATATGGTTTTTCTCCAGTGTGTGTTCGCATGTGTTTCTTTATAGAAGAAGAATCTGCAAACACTGATCCACAGACCTTACAAGAATATGGCTTCTCTCCAGTGTGTGTTTGCATGTGCCGTTTTAAATGGGCTTTCGTTGAAAATGCTGATCCACATGATTTACATGAAAAAGGTTTTGGTTCTCTATGTGTTCTCATGTGTCTTCTCAATTCTACTTTATATGCAAATCCTGTACTACAAATTTCACAAATATATGGTTTTTCTCCAGTGTGTATTCGCATGTGTTTTTTTAAAAGATTATTCTCTAAAAATGCTGATCCACAGACTTTGCAAGCATATGGTTTCTCTCCAGTGTGTGTGCGCATATGTCTTCTTAAATTGGCCATCAGTGAAAATGCTGATCCACACACTTCACAAGAAAAAGGTTTTGCTCCTGTGTGTGTTCGCATGTGGTTTTTCAAATGTGAATTCTCTGAAAATGAAGATCCACATATTTCACAAGAATGTGGTTTCTCCCCAGTGTGTGTTCGCATGTGGCGGTTCAAATGTGAGTTCAGAGAAAATGCTGATCCACACACTTTGCAAGAATATGGTTTTTCTCCAGTGTGTGTTCGCATGTGCCTTTTTAAACCAGAACTATGTGTAGTTGTGAAACCACACACTTCACAAAAATATGGCTTTTTTCCAGTATGTTTTTGCATGTGTACTGTTAAATTTGAAGTCTGTTTAAATTTTGATCCACATACTTTACACTTATATATTTTGGGTTTCTCTCCCTTTTTTGTCTTCATATTTCCTTCTAGTTTTAAAATCTGTAAAAGATTTATTCATAAATATTTTATTAGAATAGTTCCCTGCCCCCCACTGTGTGTCTGTTTTTTTTTTGGAAATTAAAATTTAGTAAAAATGCTCTTCTACAGATTTTGCAAGAATAACAGTTGTCTTCATTGCATGTTTAAATGTAAACATTTAAATATGAACTTTGTCAAAATGCAGATTAGCATATTTTATAAGAATGCATTTTCTCTTTGGCATGTGCTTGTAAGAGTCTCTTCAAGTTTGCATATTGTTGTTCTCTCTGACAATTGATATCTGGAAATAAAAAAGAAATAATATAAAAAAACAAAAAACAAGAGCCCCATGCATTATTTGTTATCAAAATTATAATAAGTCAATTTATGTCTCAATGAACTGCAGCACAAAATTCATGTTCAGTCATGAGAAAAATTGTAGATTTTAAAAAAATTAAATAAAATAAATCATAATCTAAACACAGGAAGTTTTACTTTGGCCAATAATTTACAGATCAGAAATAAAATGAAAAAGTCATAATTGATAAAAAATACAAGAAAACTGTTTGTAATAAAATAAAACAAGACTTAGAACAGAAGTAAAAATACTAAGCTTTATTTAGCTAAATGACACTCAGCTACCAAATGAGGGGGGGGGGTTAAATCACAATTAACATAGCCTTCATTTGATATAGCTTGTACAATGTGAAAACCAAATATACATTTACCAACCCTTCCGCACGAGCAGGATGTGACACAAGGTCAATTTCTTAAGCGGAGTTTAACAGGTTTGAATTCAGAGTTTTCCTTCTCCTAGACTGGTTGCCTAACCAAGGTTAAAGAGCCCAATCTGCCCTACTATTTACCCATAGCTGGATGGAGAGTAGAATTTATACCTTTCCCAAGGATATTAGCGCTAAGTGAAATACAATTACCACATCCAGGATTCTAACTCTGGGCGACAATTCCATTTCCTATGACTTTAACCATTACACCACGCGCTTCCTACATGAAAACCAAATATAAGGCATTTATTCTCAACATTGGGGTAGTTGCAATTTTGCTGTGGGGTGTCGCTTTGATGCGGCATTGTTCAAAGAAAGTATGATGTATTGATGTATTTGCCTCTCACCCCACTTATGAGGGCCCACCCACAAGCCGAAGCTCATGGGTGGTAGGCACAAAAAAATGCGTTGTAGCAACGTCGCTTTTTGATCCTTCGATGTCGGCTCTTCCTATCATTGCGAAGCAGAATTCGCCAAGCATTGGATTGTTCACCCACTGACAGGGAACGTGAGCTGGGTTTAAACCGTCATGAGACAGGTTAGTTTTATCCTACCGATCGGCATGTGTGTTATGTCGGCTGCGGCCATGGCTATCCTGTCCAGTATGAGAGGAACCGTGGGATCGGAGCAATGGTTCGCGTGCTCGCTCGAACGAGCGGCGGTGCCAAGCTGACTCCGCGTGATAACGGCTGAAAGCCTCTAAGCCGGAACCGTGACCAGTGTCGCCATGGTATTACGAAAGGTGTCTCTTTTCATTCCGCTGGAGCCTGCCATAGCGGTCGTATAAACCCTGATCTGCCCCTTTAAGTCAAGGTGGCAGGTATTGACTGTGGGGATAGCCCCTGGGATTGACGCTATTAATTCAAACACACCGGACCCCCACCCCGAAGGACGGCCTGGTGGTGGAATAAAAGTATGATTGTTACAAAAGAGACACCAATGTGAAAGAACAACCTGGAATCATAGAAGACATACGAATCTATTTCCTATATTTTATGTAAACAAGTTAGAAATTAGGAATCTATTTCCTATATTTTATGTAAACAAGTTAGAAATTAGGAATCTATTTCCTATATTTTATGTAAACAAGTTGGAAATCAGGAATCTATTTCCTATATTTTATGTAAACAAGTTAGAAAAATAACTTGTACTATTTTTTGTGACGGAGAACGAGTACCGTACTCATTTGGAAAAAGGGCAAGACATTGTCTTGCCTGCCGGAGTCGAACTCGCGCCCTCCGGAATGCAAAGAAATGCGATTCAGGTGCTGGATGGACGCGAGGTGTAATTCAGGTGCCTGGATGTTGGGTGGCTGTGTCCATAAATAACAAGTGAGTGAAGTGCTGATGAGAAGCAGTTGGCCGACGTGAGATGGCAGTCAGCGATGAAGCGCTTTGTGAACGACCCAACAAAGAAATTGATTTTAATCCAACAAAGAAACAAAACTAAATGGGAGTTGCGATTTTTCAGCTGCTAAAATATTTGACGACGACGGCTTTTCAGCTGCTGGTCGAAGACGAAGACTATTTGGCCGGTGAGAAGACGATGGACTCGCTTCTTTTTGGTCCCCCCTCAGCAGGAACTTGTTGACTCAAATATCTATTTTACCCCCTCTATTTTTTTTCCTTCTATATTTTTCTTTCTATGTGAAATAATATTTTAATAATATTTTGAAATTTCTTTTGGTTAGATTTGTTCTTTCAACTTAAATTTGATACTTCATGTATTAGTGGAAAAGAGAGAGAGTGTATGTTGAAAAGGCCAGAGGGCCAAAACAGGACCCAAAGGTAGTTTCCAACTTGGACCTGTGGATAAAACTGTCATTCTGAAACTTAAAAGTAGTGTAGTTGAAGGAGAAAGACAAAAACAAGTTGATTCTTCTCCTATTGCCTCTACATCTTATGATCAGGATGTTATTATTTCCCACTTATTAAATAGTGAAGAAATAAATAAAGATTATGAACCTGAAAAATATTCTAACAGTATTTATAACCTTTTAAAAATTAATTGGTATGCAACTAAGTTGATCAGGAGTGATGTTTCATTGAACTTAGGAGCAAGCCTTGAAAATGCCTTTTACATTTACAGGCTATGGGTGTGAATGTCATATATATATATAGTGTGTTATATAGTGTGCGAGGAGTGACAAGAGATGGACAGGTCGTCGTTGGGCGGGCGTTGCGACAGTGGCAGTAGAGAGAGAGAGAGAGAGAGAAAAAAAGGGAACGGCGAGACGTAGACAGCGGTCTCACACCCGTTCTCCTTTCTCTCGGCACACCCAGTAAAGAGACCTGCAGTGGAGTTGCGGGTACCACAAGGTTCCTAGTTCGATACCAACCCTCACCAACTCAGCGTGTGAGTAGCACAGGGATCTGCACAGTAAAGAGCTGATGGTAGGTGTGGTGCTCCACCTCAAACGCAAAAACAATCTTCTTCATCTAGCGCAAGTGAAAAGGGGATAGACTCCCTCACTGATTGGCTGATACTGACTTTAGGCCACCCCGACAACTTTATATAAAATAGAAACTTAAAAGATCCACAATTAGTAACCAGTAGAGGGGGTGAAAGGAAAGCAGCAAGAAGAGGTGAAAGAAGATAAATACAGCACTGTATGACAATAATGAACTATTTCTCTGAATGTTGGAGATGAGGCTTGATGATTAGTATTATCTGCGTTATGCGGACTATTGTCCTCATCTTCATTGTTATCTGTACAATGTTTTGGCCAATATGCCCTCCAGCCTTCTTCAGGTATTTCTTCTCAGACTCAGGAACCTTCTTGTCGTAATCGGGAGCCATCATGGCTCTTCGAACCTAACCCTTTATTCAGTCCTCGGGGGTATCCTGTTCTCATTCTGCTAACCATAGCTGGGGTAGGAGCTATGTTAATTATTTTTCTATGTAACTGCCGCCTGTCAGGATTGAACCTGGAATCCAGAGATAACTGTCACTTAGAACTGTCTTAACCTAACTACCTTATCCACTAGGCCATGTGAACTATTTTTATATTTAAAAAAAAAAAAATTGTTGACCAGCATAGACCAAGTTTTCTTGCTGAAGCAGAAGACAGCACCCAAGAACAAAGATCTTGGAAACCACATATAGGTAGGTTTCCCAACGCGAAAAAGATGACTTTTAATTTGCAAAAAAAAAGGGTGGAAAAAAAAAGTGGCAAATGAATGCCTATAGACTCTTGAATATCATACTTTTTTTTCCCAAGCGTAAATGTTGCCTATATTGAAGTTTTCCGTGGGTACCACCAATTTTCCCCATGAAATTTACCCCCCACTATATTTAACATAATAAAACTTGCATAAAGGTTAATATTATCTTGAAATTTTTTTGTTCACTCGAAAGAAGAAGCATTAAACAAACTCCTAATGATTTAAAAAAAATTTTCTGCTTACAAAAATAATGAAAATTATAAACGAAAAACAATGTTTACATTTTTGCACTGTTAAATCAATTGAAATTTAACGTAGCCAAAAAACAAGTTAAAACTAAAGGTTTTTTTTTTTTAATTCTATGAAAAATAAATAAATGGTCCAATTTTCACAAAAATTTCCATAATTACATAACTTTAGAATAAAAGGTGTTTGAAATAGTCTTTTTCTAAAATATATTAGGGGAAATATTTTTTTACGAGGTCTACTCCCCCTATTTTATGAAAAAATGAACCGGCAAAAAACGATTTTTACTTTTTTTTCTA
Organism: Doryteuthis pealeii; assembly: GCA_023376005.1. Taxonomy (NCBI): domain Eukaryota; kingdom Metazoa; phylum Mollusca; class Cephalopoda; order Myopsida; family Loliginidae; genus Doryteuthis; species Doryteuthis pealeii. The sequence goes on from CM042168.1 coordinate 56,477,155, forward strand.
TAAATAATCTGAATAATTATATCAAGATTTTAAGTCTCAATACCAAAGCTTTTTAGTAAAAGAACCATGAATACAGACTTCTGCTAAAAAATATATCAATAAAGAAACTGACCGTGTTGGTAAACAAATGGACTGTTTTATTTATTTTTCACGATAATGATGAGTAATTTTTCCCCAACCGGATAATTTGATCTTTGAATTAACAGTTTTTCTTTGGAACAACTCTTTAGATTCGTTATTTCTTTTTGCGAGATTGAAAAAAAAAAGTTCAAATATATTTACGTTTCTTCCTTCAATATGGCGTAAAGTGATCATGATCTATTTTGGAGGTACCTAACAATCATTCAAATAAAACATAAGGACTTGCCCTAGTAGCACCGAAACCACTAAACATACAAACATGTAGTTTAGCACATTTTACTCCCAATTAAATTCTGCATAATTTAATATACATTGGACTTTATACCATAGTCTGCTTCAAAGTTGGGAATATTTGTTACCTAAAAAATCGGCTGCTAATGTCTGCTATTGTTTTTTTAAAAAACAAATTAAAATTAATCAAATCGATTAATTAAGGTCAAACTTTTGTCTAAAACGACAAGTAGTAACATAATGGCCATCAGCATCAAAGCAAAATAATATTACACATTCAATTAATTTTTAATAAATTTAAAAGGTTTTTTTTTGTCAATTTAGATCGTAAAAGAGGCTGATATTTTGGGGTTTCCATGTCACTAGACCAAAAAGGGACTCCCGACTCGGAAGAGTTCCTCAAACCTGGTGACAAGGGATACTACTCCATTTACATTCATATCTCTCTTTTTTTTCATAAAAGTTGGTGTTATACCAATTTAAAACATCAACAAGATAATACATAATCAAAAAACAGATTTTCTGTTCAACAACCAAAAGTGTTTTCAACACATTTTTATTAAAATGAAATATGAAACTTTTACAAAATAATTGACTTACAACTATATTTATAAGAAATTGTCCTTAAAAAGTATTTTTTCGAAAATATGGTCATTTATGAATATATCCATAAATTATTATAAAAAAACTAATGATTAGTTTATGTGTGTGAAGTTTCATTATATTTGTGTATTTTTTAACCTACTCATGCAGAATAGCATGCAAGAGATAATATTATTAGAATCGCAGTTTATGGATAAATTGATAAATAGCATTAAATTACTGAAATTCCCAAAAGTACCCTAACCCTAGCATAAACACTAGGGTCAGCCAAAATGTTGACTCATTTTCATTTTAAAAACAAATTAAAATAATGTAATCGATTATTTAAGGTTAAATTGTTGTCTAAATCAAAAAGTAGTAACATAATGACTATCAGTAAAATAAGCAAAATATATTACAGATGTGATTTATTTGAATACATTTTAAACCATTATTTTCACTCAATTTTGCAAACATGGATGCTTTTTTATGTATTTAGGGACTAAAAAAAACACAAATTTAGGATTTTAAGGCTTATAACAGCTTATTCTTAGAAATCAATAAAAAAAATCATGAAATACACTCAGTAAAGAAGAATCAATAACTTTTAAATGAAATATCTTTTCTTTTTGGTCTAAACACACAGAAAAAGACGCTCTAAAAGATTCTTGTGATTTTTGTTAACAAAAATAAAAATGACCGGTAGAAAATGTCACATGACCTCTTTTCATATGGAAGGCCATCGCTGATGAAAAACAATTATCAAAAATCATGGAATTATCTGATTGGAATAAATTTTCTGTATTGACTTATTAATCAACAAATTCTTCTTTTTTTTTATCTAAATTACTGAATCATTTCAATCAAACTGATTCAATGGAAATAAATCAAAAATCTTTAAAATAGATATTACCATTTCTGCCAACCATATAATGCTTTAAGGAAACAATTTATATACCTAATTAATAGATAAAATTCATTTAAAATATGAAATGCTTAATTTTGAATTTATATTTCATATTTTTAGATTCTAAAAACAAATATTTATTTACTAACTAATTTATTTTATTTTGTTATCTAATAATTTTTGGAGAAAACTCAATTGAAAATTTAGTCCTCAACTCTTTTAAACAGAACAAATATTGATGTATAATATTTTCCAATTTTTGGTACTTATTTTCTATCAGAATCGCTCCCTAAAAAATTGTTTTCTTCTTCTGTTCCCACCATCAGTCTTTTTATTCATACTGCAACTAGTTTCACTTTTATATAGCCCCACTGATGTTTTGTGCCCCCAAAATAGGGGGGGGGGTCAAAGTTAAGTGACCTGAAAAAAATCAGAAAGTTTTGAAATAAAATAACTGATGCATTATAAAATCCATTCATTGATAAATCAACACTGAAAATTTCATTAAAATCGGATAATTCCTTGATTTTTGGTATTTTTTTTTTTCAATCGAGGGGTTAAATTTATTTTGTAAAATACGGCTGTGACACCACGTTTGGCAGTCAATGATTAACTCTAACACATACCCCAATCCTAGCGTCTCAAAGGTTTCGGGTATTTCCGTGATATATAATGCTTTTTATACGTAATCTAATATTATCTCTTGCACGCTATTCTGCAGTCATACCTTTTTAAGAAACTGCGCTTAAAAAACGTTTTGCAAAAAATACGTTAATTTATGAATACGCCATGAAATTTTAATTAAAAACTGACAATTAGTTTGTGAGGTTTCATTAAATTTGTTTATTTTCTAACCAACGAATTTTCTATCATTATTTTTTTTTTTTTTTTTTGCGAGATTTTTAAAATAAAGTTAAAAAAATATTTACGTTTCTTACTTCAATATAGCCTAAACAGAACACGTGGCGTATTTTGGTGGTACCTACAATACACCACTTTATAACTATTTAAAAATCTACAGTGTTAAGATTTTAAAAATATAATTCATAATTCATCACTCTTTTCTTTAACTAAATGAACAAAGATTTTGACGATAAAATAAACATTTTTTGTTCGTGTTTCGTTTTTCCAACAAAAATACATTATGAAAATGAAATAAATATTTTTCTTTTTAATTCTTCTCCGTGCGTAAGTAAAATAAAATAAAATAAAAAGATATTTTCTACAAATAACTTGTATTTTTAAAGAATAAAGAGAAATTGATACTTACTTCTTTTTGTCTTTCTTTCTTCTTCTTCTTCTTTTTTATAATTTCTTTTCATAAATGCAACAAAATTTTAGAATAAACAAATGTTTTCTGGTTGAATTAAAGTTTAAACTCACTGTCATTTCCATTTCATTTAAAATGTCTTCTAAAGAGCGAAACTCAAGGGAGATAATTATGACGGTGCTGACTGGGTCCGCCTTCCAGGTTTCCCAGTTGCAATTTTAAATTAAATTCAATGTTTTAACTTTTTAAATAAATTATAAAAACAGAAATGTAACCTTTGCTATTCAAATGTTTATCAACGAATTTGTTTTCTTTATATTGTTGTTAATAACTAACAATTAACATGTTTGTGCGGGGGCTCTTGAATGGGACTTTCACCGTGACCATTAGGAATGTCCAAACTGATGTGTCAAACTTAACCCCCCTATATTCAATACAATGAAACTTGAATAAAGGTTAATTATTAACCTTTATTCAAGTTACTGTAATTTTTGGTGATTTTTTTCAGGTTGTTTCTCTGCACTTAAGTGTGAATTTGTTAGGTGTGTTCTTTTTTATGATGACTTCTTTTTAAGTCTTTAATACTCACTGCTATTTGATTTTAATATTATCTTCAAATTTTTTGAACCATTCAAAAGAAAAAATATTTTAAAAAACAAAAAAAAAAAACCCACTGATGATTTTTTTAAAATTAAATTACGGAAATAATGAAAATTATGAACGATAAACAATGTTTACATTTTAAACCATTAAATCAATTGAAATTTAACGTAGCCAAAAACAAGTTACGACTTGAGGCTTTTTTTTAATTCTATGAAAAATCAATTATTTCACGAAAATTTCTATATTTAATCACTTTTTGATAAAATTTTGGTTAAAATAGATTTTGGCGGACCTGAGCATCTGGAACCCCCATCTAAAATTTTGTTTTTTAATTTTTTTTCTTTCTTTCAATGGATTATTATCGATTGCACACCAATCTATTCAGATTCTAAAAAAAAAAGATTCTAGAAGTTCTTTATTTTTCGAGTTTTCAGGGGTGCTCAGTTCCCCGTATAAGTTTATCGTAAATCGATCCCCATATCGGAACCGCTTAAAAAAATTTTTCTTTGTAATTTTTTTTCTTTTTTCTTCAATGGATTATTATCGATTACAACCAATCTATCAGATTGTAAAAAAAAAATTCCAAAAGTTATTTAATTTTTGAGTTTTCAGGGGTGCTCATTTCCCTGTATATAAGTTTATAGTAAATTGATCCCCCATATCGAACCGCTCTACCTTAACAGTTGGGCTGAATTTGCACAAAGGTGTCAAAAATTAAGGTGACACAGAAAAAACAGAAACCACAAATTTTGTAATAAAACTGTTAATTTTAACTAGGGGGGTTTAGGGTTAGGGTTTGGGGGTTGGGTTGGGTTGGTGTTGGGGGTTTAAGGTTAGTTTAATCGGAAAAATAAATAAATAATTTGGGTTTGTTTGTTCTGGGTACCCTAACTTTTGCGCAAATTCAGTTCGAGCGGTTCCGATATGGGGATCAATTACTATAAACTTATACAGGGAAATGAGCACCCCTGAAAATTCAAAAAAAAGAACTTTTTAGAATTTAAAAAAAAAATCTGATGGATTGGTGTGTAATCGATAATAATCCATTGAAGGAAAAAAAAAAAAAAAATTTTTTTTAGTGGTTCCGATATGGGGGATCGATTTACGATAAACTTATACGGGGGAACTGAGCACCCCTGAAAACTCGAAAAATGAATTACTTTTTTGAATTTATTTTTTTACAATCTGATAGGTTGGTGTACCAATCGATAATAATCCATTGAAAGAAGAAAAAAAAATTTAAAAACAAAAATTTTAGATGCTCCAGGTCCACCTAGGTTTTTCCTAAAATATTTTTTCGAAGGTACCCCCCTTATTTTGATTCTATAATCAGAAAAAATGAAGGAATAAAACGATTTTCTGAATTTCTTCTATAGAGATAAGAGTGTGAATAATCATATAAGAAATTTCTTTAAAAAAAAAAAAAAATTTTTCTTGGCAATTCCAAGCAGTAAATTTTGAAAAAGAAAATATTATGACATTTTTTAGCAGAATTCAAAATTCATGTTTCTAAATCTTATGATATAATTATTCACTCTTATCTTTAAATAGAAAATTAAAAAAGAAAATTTAAATTTTTTTTAAAAATATCTAAATTTTCAAAAAATATCTATAATCTATAATCTATCTATCTATCATCATCTATATAATATATAATATAATATAGTTTTTGAAGCGAAATAATGAAATTTATGTTTTAAAAACATATTTAATTTAATTTTTTTTTCTTTTATTTTTTTTTTTTTTAAAGGGAACAAAAAAAATTTAAAAAAAATTAAATAAATATGTTTTTAATCATAAAATTTGCATTATTTCGCTTCAAAAAAATATATTATTACTTTTATTAATGCTTCTAACTCACTATAAATGATTTTAAAAAAAAATCTTTAATATAATATATATATATATATATACATAGTATATATATATAATATACTATATATATATATTATGTAAAGAAGCTTTAGCTATTTCAGCCGACAGAAAAAAAAAAGAAATATATATATATATATATATATATATATATAATATGAACTAGAAAGTGATAAGACAGGATTTTTTATGTTGATTATTTTCTCACTAGTTTCGACCTTAGGTCATCAATCAGGATAAAATTTTCGTTGTTGGAGAGAAATTGTTTAGAGAGTTGTTTTTTCAAAGATTTTAAAGAATTTTTTTAAAGTGTTTGAACCGAGGCCATTATAATCCGGAGAAGAGAGAGAGAGAGAGAGATGAGAGAAGAGAAGAGAGAGAGAAGAGAGAGAGAAGAGAGAGCATGAAATTTTTTAAGGAATGAAGTCAGCACAACGTCAAATGGGCATTTTTTTTATTGGCCAAGAGACATAAAGGTGGTGAAAGTGTGGAAGAAGTGAGAAGTAAAGAATATTGGTAGTTTGGACAATGTGTTGACTGGTGAGATGTGTCTCTCACTCAGGGCATTTTGACTTGGGGGGGAAATAAAATATCTCATAGAAAAAAATAAGTTGCCTTGTGTTATTACTAAAAACTCTAATTGGCACAGGCAGATATCCTTTGCATCCCAAAAGTTGGTTCCAGACTCAAAACATCAAAAATAGATGCCAACATCAAACTATAGGAAAGATACTAATTACCAAGACAGGATGAATTGAATTAACAGTTTTCTTTTGGAACAACTCTTTAGATTCGTTATTTCTTTTTTGCGAGATTGAAAAAAAAAAGTTCAAATAATATTTACGTTCTTCCTTCAATATGGCGTAAAGTGATCATGATCTATTTTGGAGGTACCTAACAATCATTAAATAAAACATAAGGACTTGCCCTAGTAGCACCGAAACCACTAAACATACAAACATGTAGTTTAGCACATTTTACTCCAATTAAATTCTGCATAATTTAGTATATATACATTGGACTTTATACCCATAGTCTGCTTCAAAGTTGGATATTTGTTACCTAAAAAATCGGCTGCTAATGTCTGCAATTGTTTTTTTTAAAAACAAATTAAAATTAATCAAATCGATATTTAAGGTCAAACTTTTGTCTAAATCGATAAGTAGTAACATAATGACATCAACATAAAAGCAAAATAATATTACACATTCAATTAATTTTTAATAATTTAAAAGGTTTTCTTTTTTGCAATTTAGATCGTAAAAGAGCTGATATTTTGGGTTTCCATGTCACTAGACCAAAAAAAGGGACTCCTGACTCGGAAGAGTTCCTCAAACCTGGTGACAAGAGAGATATGAATGTAAATGGAGTAGTATCTCCATTTACATATCATATCTCTCTTTTTTTTTTCATAGAAGTTGGTGTTATACCAATTTAAAACATCATCAAAAAACAGATTTTCTGTTCAACAACCAAAAAGTGTTTTCAACACATTTTTATTAAAATGAAATATGAAACTTTACAAAATAATTGACTTACAACTATATTTATAAGAAATTGTCCTTAAAAAAGTTATTTTTCGAAAATATGGTCATTTATGAATATATCCATAAATTATTATAAAAAAAACTAATGATTAGTTTATGTGTGGTGAAGTTTCATTATATTTGTGTATTTTTTAACCTACTCATGCAGAATAGCATGCAAGAGATAATATTTTAGAATCGCAGTTTATGGATAAATTGATAAATAGCATTAAATTACTGAAATTCCCAAAGTACCCTAACCCTAGCATAAACACTAGGGTCAGCCAAAATGTTGACTCATTTTCATTTAAAAACAAATTAAAAGTAATGTAATCGATTATTTAAGGTTAAATTGTTGTCTAAATCAAAAAGTAGTAACATAATGACTATCAGTAAAATAAGCAAAATAATATTACAGATGTATTATTGAATACATTTAAACCATTATTTTCACTCAATTTGCAAACATGGATGCTTTTTTATGTATTTAGGGACTAAAAAAAACACACATAATTTAGGATTTAAGGCTTATAACAGCTTATTCTTAAAATCAATAAAAAAAATCATTAAATACACTCAGTAAAGAAGAATCAATAACTTTTAAAGAAATATCTTTTCTTTTTGGTCTAAACACACAGAAAAGACGCTCTAAAGATTCTTTGTGATTTTTGTTAACAAAAATAAAAATGACCGGTAGAAAATGTCACATGACCTCTTTTCATATGGAAGGCCATCGCTGATGAAAAACAATTATCAAAAATCATGGAATTATCTGATTGGAATAAATTTTCTGTATTGACTTATTAATCAACAAATTCTTCTTTTTTTTTTATCTAAATTACTGAATCATTTCAATCAAACTGATTCAATGGAAATAAATCAAAAATCTTTAAAATAGATATTACATTTCTGCCAACCATATAATGCTTTAAGGAAACAATTTATATACCTAATTAATAGATAAAATTCATTTAAAAATATGAAATGCTTAATTTTGAATTTATATTTCATATTTTTAGATTCTAAAAACAAATATTATACTAACTAATTTATTTTATTCTTGTTATCTAATAATTTTGGAGAAAACTCAATTGAAATTTAGTCTCAACTCTTTTAAACAGAACAAATATTGATGTATAATATTTTCCAATTTTTGTACTTATTTTCTATCAGAATCGCTCCCTAAAAAATTGTTTTCTTCTTCTGTTCCCCACATCAGTCTTTTTATTCATACTGCAACTAGTTTCACTTTTATATAGCCCCACTGATGTTTTGTGCCCCAAAATAGGGGGGGGTCAAAGTTAAATGACCTGAAAAAAATCAGAAAGTTTTGAAATAAAATAACTGATGCATTATAAAATCCATTCTATTGATAATCAACACTGAAATTTCATTAAATCGGATAATTCCTGATTTGGTATTTTTTTTTCAATCGAGGGGTTAAATTTATTTTTGTAAAATACGGCTGTGACACCACGTTTGCAGTCAATGATTAACTCTACACATACCCCAATCCTAGCGTCTCAAAGGTCGGTGATTTCCGTTGATATTATAATGCTTTTTATACGTAATCTAATATTATCTCTGCACGCTATTCGGCAGTCATACCTTTTTAAGAAACTGCGCTTAAAAACATTTTTGCAAAAAAATACGTTAATTTATGAATACGCCATGAAATTTTAATTAAAAACTGAAATTAGTTTGTGAGGTTTCATTAAATTTTTTATTTTCTAACAACGAATTTTCTATCATTATTTTTTTTTTTTTTTTTTCTGCGAGATTTTAATAAAGTTAAAAAATATTTACGTTTCTTACTTCAATATAGCCTAAACAGAACACGTGCGTATTTTGTGGTACCTACAATACACCACTTTATAACTATTTAAATCTACAGTTTTAAGATTTTAAAAATATAATTCATATAATCATCACTCTTTTCTTTAACTAAATGAACAAAGATTTTGACGATAAAATAAACATTTTTTTGTTCGTGTTCGTTTTTCCAACAAAAATACATTATGAAAATGAAATAAATATTTTTCTTTTTAATTCTTCTCCGTGCGTAAGTAAAATAAAATAAAATAAAAGATATTTTCTACAAATAACTTGTATTTTTAAAGAAATAAAGAGAAATTGATACTTACTTCTTTTTTCTTTCTTTCTTCTCTCTTTCTTCTTTTTATAATTTCTTTTCATAATGCAACAAAATGGAAATTTTACAATAAAACAAATGTTCTGGTTGAATTAAATTTTAAACTCACTGTCATTTCCAAATGTCTTCTAAAGAGCGAAAATCAAGGGAGAAATTATTGCGGTGCTGACTGGGTCGCCTTCTGTTGCAACACTCAGGTTTCCCAGTTGCAATTTTAAATTAAATTCAATGTTTTTAACTTTTTAAATAAATTATAAAAACAGAATGTAACCTCTTGCTATTCAAATGTTTATCAACGAATTTGTTTCTTTATATTATTGTTAATAACTAACAATTAAGCTAAAATATGTTTGTGCGGGGCTCTTGAATGGGACGTTCACCGTGACCATTTGGAATGTCCAAACTGACGTGTCAAACTTAACCCCCTATATTCAATACAATGAAACTTGAATAAAGGTTAATTATTAACCTATTCAAGTTACTGTAATTTTTTGGTGATTTTTTTCAGGTTGTTTCTCTGCACTTAAGTGTGAATTTGTTAGGTGTGTTTCTTTTTTATGATGACTTCTTTTTTAAGTCTTTAATACTCACTGCTATTTGATTTTAATATTATCTTCAAATTTTTTGAACATTCAAAGAAAAAAATATTTAAAAAACAAAAAAAAACAAAAAAACCCACTGATGATTTTTTTAAAATTAAATTACGGAAATAATGAAAAATTATGAACGATAACAATGTTTACATTTCGATGGCAGCAGCGATGAAGCGCTTGTGAACGACCACAAAGAAATTGATTTTAATCCAACAAAAAACAAAACTAATGGAGTTGCGATTTTTCAGCTGCTAAAATATTTGACGACGACGGCTTTTCAGCTGCTGGTCGAAGACGAAGACTATTTGGCCGGTGAGAAGACGATGGACTCGCTTCTTTTTGGTCCCCCTCAGCAGGAACTTGTTGACTCAAATATCTATTTTACCCCCTCTATTTTTTCCTTCTATTATTTTTTTTTTCTATGTGAAAAAATTTTAATAATATTTTGAAATTTCTTTTGGTTAGATTTGTTCTTTCAACTTAATTTGATACTTCATGTATTAGTGGAAAAGAGAGAGAGTGTATGTTGAAAAGGCCAGAGGGCCAAAACAGGACCCAAAGGTAGTTTCCAACTTGGACCTGTGGATAAAACTGTCATTCTGAACTTAAAAGTAGTGTAGTTGAAGGAGAAAGACAAAACAAGTTGATTCTTCTCCTATTGCCTCTACATCTTATGATCAGGATGTTATTATTTCCCACTTATTAAATAGTGAAGAATAAATAAAGATTATGAACCTGAAAAATATTCTAACAGTATTTATAACCTTTTAAAAATTAATTGGTATGCAACTAAGTTGATCAGGAGTGATGTTTCATTGAACTTAGGAGCAAGCCTTGAAAATGCCTTTTACATTTACAGGCTATGGGTGTGAATGTCATATATATATATAGTGTGTATATAGTGTGCGAGGAGTGACAAGAGATGGACAGGTCGTCGTTGGGCGGGCGTTGCGACAGTGGCAGTAGAGAGAGAGAGAGAGAGAAAAAAGGGAACGGCGAGACGTAGACAGCGGTCTCACACCCGTTCTCCTTTCTCGGCACACCCAGTAAAGAGACCTGCAGTGGAGTTGCGGTACCACAAGGTTCCTAGTTCGATACCGACCCTCACCAACTCAGCGTGTGAGTAGCACAGGGATCTGCACAGTAAAGAGCTGATGGTAGGTGTGGTGCTCCACCTCAAACGCAAAAACAATCTTCTTCATCTAGCGCAAGTGAAAAGGGGATAGACTCCCTCACTGATTGGCTGATACTGACTTTAGGCACACCCCACAACTTTATATAAAATAGAAACTTAAAAGATCCACAATTAGTAACCAGTAGAGGGGGTGAAAGGAAAGCAGCAAGAAGAGGTGAAAGAAGATAAATACAGCACTGTATGACAATATGAACTATTTCTCTGAATGTTGGAGATGAGGCTTGATGATTAGTATTATCTGCGTTATGCGGACTATTGTCCTCATCTTCATTGTTATCTGTACAATGTTTTGGCCAATATGCCCTCCAGCCTTCTTCAGGTATTTCTTCTCAGACTCAGGAACCTTCTTCGTAATCGGGAGCCATCATGGCTCTTCGAACCTAACCCTTTATTCAGTCCTCGGGGGTATCCTGTTCTCATTCTGCTAACCATAGCTGGGGTAGGAGCTATGTTAATTATTTCTATGTAACTGCCGCCTGTCAGGATTGAACCTGGAATCCAGAGATAAACTGTCACTTAGAACTGTCTTAACCTAACTACCTTATCCACTAGGCCATGTGAACTATTTTTATATTAAAAAAAAAAAAAAATTGTTGACAGCATAGACCAAGTTTTCTTGCTGAAGCAGAAGACAGCACCCAAGAACAAAGATCTTGGAAACCACATATAGGTAGGTTTCCCAACGCGAAAAAGATGACTTTTAATTTGCAAAAAAAAAGGGTGGAAAAAAAAGTGGTCAAATGAATGCCTATAGACTCTTGAATATCATACTTTTTTTTCCAAGCGTAAATGTTGCCTATATTGAAGTTTTCCGTGGGTACCACCAATTTTCCCATGAAATTTACCCCCCACTATATTTAACATAATAAAAACTTGCATAAAGGTTAATATTATCTTGAAATTTTTTTTCACTCGAAAGAAGAAGCATTAAACAAACTCCTAATGATTTAAAAAAATTTTCTGCTTACAAAAATAATGAAAATTATAAACGAAAAACAATGTTTACATTTTTGCACTGTTAAATCAATTGAAATTTAACGTAGCCAAAAAACAAGTTAAAACTAAAGGTTTTTTTTTTTTAATTCTATGAAAAATAAATAAATGGTCCAATTTTCACAAAAATTTCCATAATTACATAACTTTAGAATAAAAGGTGTTTGAAATAGTCTTTTTCTAAAATATTAGGGGAAATATTTTTTACGAGGTCTACTCCCCCCTATTTTATGAAAAAATACCGGCAAAAAACGATTTTTACTTTTTTTTTCTATAAATAATCTGAATAATTATATCAAGATTTTAAGTCTCAATACCAAAGCTTTTTAGTAAAAGAACCATGAATACAGACTTCTGCTAAAAAATATATCAATAAAGAAACTGACCGTGTTGGTAAACAAATGGACTGTTTTATTTATTTTTCACGATAATGATGAGTAATTTTTCCCCAACCGGATAATTTGATCTTTGAATTAACAGTTTTTCTTTGGAACAACTCTTTAGATTCGTTATTTCTTTTTTGCGAGATTGAAAAAAAAAAGTTCAAATATATTTACGTTTCTTCCTTCAATATGGCGTAAAGTGATCATGATCTATTTTGGAGGTACCTAACAATCATTCAAATAAAACATAAGGACTTGCCCTAGTAGCACCGAAACCACTAAACATACAAACATGTAGTTTAGCACATTTTACTCCCAATTAAATTCTGCATAATTTAGTATATATACATTGGACTTTATACCCATAGTCTGCTTCAAAGTTGGGAATATTTGTTACCTAAAAAATCGGCTGCTAATGTCTGCAATTGTTTTTTTAAAAAACAAATTAAAATTAATCAAATCGATTAATTAAGGTCAAACTTTTGTCTAAATCGATAAGTAGTAACATAATGACCATCAACATAAAAGCAAAATAATATTACACATTCAATTAATTTTTAATAAATTTAAAAGGTTTTCTTTTTTGTCAATTTAGATCGTAAAAGAGGCTGATATTTTGGGGTTTCCATGTCACTAGACCAAAAAGGGACTCCTGACTCGGAAGAGTTCCTCAAACCTGGTGACAAGAGAGATATGAATGTAAATGGAGTAGTATCTCCATTTACATTCATATCTCTCTTTTTTTTTTTCATAGAAGTTGGTGTTATACCAATTTAAAACATCATCAAAAAACAGATTTTCTGTTCAACAACCAAAAAGTGTTTTCAACACATTTTTATTAAAATGAAATATGAAACTTTACAAAATAATTGACTTACAACTATATTTATAAGAAATTGTCCTTAAAAAAGTATTTTTTCGAAAATATGGTCATTTATGAATATATCCATAAATTATTATAAAAAAAACTAATGATTAGTTTATGTGTGTGAAGTTTCATTATATTTGTGTATTTTTTAACCTACTCATGCAGAATAGCATGCAAGAGATAATATTATTAGAATCGCAGTTTATGGATAAATTGATAAATAGCATTAAATTACTGAAATTCCCAAAGTACCCTAACCCTAGCATAAACACTAGGGTCAGCCAAAATGTTGACTCATTTTCATTTTAAAAACAAATTAAAAGTAATGTAATCGATTATTTAAGGTTAAATTGTTGTCTAAATCAAAAAGTAGTAACATAATGACTATCAGTAAAATAAGCAAAATAATATTACAGATGTGATTTATTTTGAATACATTTTAAACCATTATTTTCACTCAATTTTGCAAACATGGATGCTTTTTTATGTATTTAGGGACTAAAAAAAACACACATAATTTAGGATTTTAAGGCTTATAACAGCTTATTCTTAGAAATCAATAAAAAAAATCATTAAATACACTCAGTAAAGAAGAATCAATAACTTTTAAATGAAATATCTTTTCTTTTTGGTCTAAACACACAGAAAAAGACGCTCTAAAAGATTCTTGTGATTTTTGTTAACAAAAATAAAAATGACCGGTAGAAAATGTCACATGACCTCTTTTCATATGGAAGGCCATCGCTGATGAAAAACAATTATCAAAAATCATGGAATTATCTGATTGGAATAAAATTTTCTGTATTGACTTATTAATCAACAAATTCTTCTTTTTTTTTATCTAAATTACTGAATCATTTCAATCAAACTGATTCAATGGAAATAAATCAAAAATCTTTAAAATAGATATTACCATTTCTGCCAACCATATAATGCTTTAAGGAAACAATTTATATACCTAATTAATAGATAAAATTCATTTAAATATGAAATGCTTAATTTTGAATTTATATTTCATATTTTTAGATTCTAAAAACAAATATTTATTTACTAACTAATTTATTTTATTCTTGTTATCTAATAATTTTTGGAGAAAACTCAATTGAAAATTTAGTCCTCAACTCTTTTAAACAGAACAAATATTGATGTATAATATTTTCCAATTTTTGGTACTTATTTTCTATCAGAATCGCTCCCTAAAAAATTGTTTTCTTCTTCTGTTCCCACCATCAGTCTTTTTATTCATACTGCAACTAGTTTCACTTTTATATAGCCCCACTGATGTTTTGTGCCCCCAAAATAGGGGGGGGTCAAAGTTAAGTGACCTGAAAAAAATCAGAAAGTTTTGAAATAAAATAACTGATGCATTATAAAATCCATTCATTGATAAATCAACACTGAAAATTTCATTAAAATCGGATAATTCCTTGATTTTTGGTATTTTTTTTCAATCGAGGGTTAAATTTATTTTGTAAAATACGGCTGTGACACCACGTTTGGCAGTCAATGATTAACTCTAACACATACCCCAATCCTAGCGTCTCAAAGGTTTCGGGTATTTCCGTGATATATAATGCTTTTTATACGTAATCTAATATTATCTCTTGCACGCTATTCTGCAGTCATACCTTTTAAGAAACTGCGCTTAAAAAACATTTTGCAAAAAATACGTTAATTTATGAATACGCCATGAAATTTTAATTAAAAACTGACAATTAGTTTGTGAGGTTTCATTAAATTTGTTTATTTTCTAACCAACGAATTTTCTATCATTATTTTTTTTTTTTTTTTCTTTGCGAGATTTTTAAAATAAAGTTAAAAAATATTTACGTTTCTTACTTCAATATAGCCTAAACAGAACACGTGGCGTATTTTGGTGGTACCTACAATACACCACTTTATAACTATTTAAAATCTACAGTGTTAAGATTTTAAAAATATAATTCATAATTCATCACTCTTTTCTTTAACTAAATGAACAAAGATTTTGACGATAAAATAAACATTTTTTGTTCGTGTTCGTTTTTCCAACAAAAATACATTATGAAAATGAAATAAATATTTTTCTTTTTAATTCTTCTCCGTGCGTAAGTAAAATAAAATAAAATAAAAGATATTTTCTACAAATAACTTGTATTTTTAAAGAAATAAAGAGAAATTGATACTTACTTCTTTTTGTCTTTCTTTCTTCTTCTCTTCTTTTTTATAATTTCTTTTCATAAATGCAACAAAATGGAAATTTTACAATAAACAAATGTTTTCTGGTTGAATTAAATTTTAAACTCACTGTCATTTCCAAATGTCTTCTAAAGAGCGAAAATCAAGGGAGATAATTATGACGGTGCTGACTGGGTCCGCCTTCCTGGTTTGCAACACTCAGGTTTCCCAGTTGCAATTTTAAATTAAATTCAATGTTTTAACTTTTTAAATAAATTATAAAAACAGAAATGTAACCTTTGCTATTCAAATGTTTATCAACGAATTTGTTTTCTTTATATTATTGTTAATAACTAACAATTAAGCTAAAATATGTTTGTGCGGGGGCTCTTGAATGGGACGTTCACCGTGACCATTAGGAATGTCCAAACTGACGTGTCAAACTTAACCCCCCTATATTCAATACAATGAAACTTGAATAAAGGTTAATTATTAACCTTTATTCAAGTTACTGTAATTTTTGGTGATTTTTTTCAGGGTTGTTTCTCTGCACTTAAGTGTGAATTTGTTAGGTGTGTTCTTTTTTATGATGACTTCTTTTTTAAGTCTTTAATACTCACTGCTATTTGATTTTAATATTATCTTCAAATTTTTTGAACCATTCAAAAGAAAAAATATTTAAAAAACAAAAAAACAAAAAAAACCCACTGATGATTTTTTTAAAATTAAATTTACGGAAATAATGAAAATTATGAACGATAACAATGTTTACATTTTCAAACCATTAAATCAATTGAAATTTAACGTAGCCAAAAACAAGTTACGACTTGAGGCTTTTTTTTAATTCTATGAAAAATCAATTATTTTCACGAAAATTTCTATATTTAATCACTTTTTGATAAAATTTTGGTTAAAATAGATTTTGGCGGACCTGAGCATCTGGAACCCCCCATCTAAAATTTTGTTTTTAATTTTTTTTTCTTCTTTCAATGGATTATTATCGATTGCACACCAATCTATCAGATTGTAAAAAAAAAGATTCTAAGAAGTTCTTTATTTTTCGAGTTTTCAGGGGTGCTCAGTTCCCCGTATAAGTTTATCGTAAATCGATCCCTCATATCGGAACCGCTTAAAAAAAATTTTTCTTTGTAATTTTTTTTCTTTTTCTTCAATGGATTATTATCGATTACAAACCAATCTATCAGATTGTAAAAAGAAAATTCCAACAAGTTATTTAATTTTTGAGTTTTCAGGGGTGCTCATTTCCCTGTATAAGTTTATAGTAAATTGATCCCCCATATCAGAACCGCTCTATCTTAACAGTTGGGCTGAATTTGCACAAAGGTGTCAAAATTAAGGTGACACAGAAAAAACAGAACCCACAAATTTTGTAATAAAACTGTTAATTTTAACTAGGGGGGTTTAGGGTTAGGGTTTGGGGTTAGGGTTGGGTTGGTGTTGGGGTTTAAGGTTAGTTTAATCGGAAAATAAATAAATAATTTGGGTTTTGTTTGTTCTGGGCTACCCTAACTTTTGCGCAAATTCAGTTCGAGCGGTTCCGATATGGGGGATCAATTTACTATAAACTTATACAGGGAAATGAGCACCCCTGAAAATTCAAAAAATAAAGAACTTTTTAGAATTTAAAAAAAAAATCTGATGGATTGGTGTGTAATCGATAATAATCCATTGAAGGAAAAAAAAAAAAAAAAATTTTTTTTAGTGGTTCCGATATGGGGGATCGATTTACGATAAACTTATACGGGGAACTGAGCACCCCTGAAAACTCGAAAAATGAATTACTTTTTGAATTTATTTTTTTACAATCTGATAGGTTGGTGTACAATCGATAATAATCCATTGAAAGAAGAAAAAAAAATTAAAAACAAAAATTTTAGATGCTCAGGTCCACCTAGGTTTTTCCTAAAATATTTTTTACGAGGTACCCCCCTTATTTTATTCTATAAAATCAGAAAAAATGAAGGAATAAAAAACGATTTCTGAATTTCTTCTATAGAGATAAGAGTGTGAATAATCATATCAGAAGATTTCTTTAAAAAAAAAAAAATTTTTTCTTGGCAATTCAAGCAAGTAAAATTTTGAAAAAGAATAATATTATGACATTTTTTAGCAGAATTCAAAATTCATGTTCTAAATCTTATGATATAATTATTCACTCTTATCTTTATAGAAAAAATTTAAAGAAAATTAAATTTTTTTTAAATATCTAAATTTTCAAAAATATCTATATCTATATCTATCTATCTATCAATCTATCTATATATATATATAATAATATATTTTTGAAGGCGAAATAATGCAAATTTATGTTTAAAACATATTTATTTAATTTTTTTCTTTTCTTTTTTTTTTTTTTTAGGGAACAAAAAAAAAATTTAAAAAAATTAAATAAATATGTTTTTAAACATAAATTTGCATTATTTCGCCTTCAAAAATATATTATTACATTTTAATTAATGCTTCTAACTCACTATAAAAATTTTTAAAAAATCTTTATATATATATATATATATATTATATTATAATATATATATATATATATATATATATATGTAAAGAACTTTAGCTATTTTCAGCCGACAGAAAAAAAAAAAATATATATATATATATATATATATATAATAATATGAACAGAAAGTGATAAGACAGGAATATTTCTTTTATGTTGATTATTTTTCTCAACTAGTTTCGACCTTAGGTCATCATCAGGATAAATTTTCTTGTTGAAGAAATTGTTTTTAGAGAGTTTTTCAAAGATTTTAAAGAATTTTTTTAAGTGTTTGACAGGCCATTATAATCCGGAGAGAGAGAGAGAGAGAGAGAGAGAGAGAGAGAGAGAGAGAGAGAGAGAGAGAGAGAGAGCATGAAATTTTTTAAGGATGAGTCAGCACAACGTCACATGGCATTTTTTTATTGGCCAAGAGACATAAGGTGGTGAAGTGTGGAAGAGTGAGAAGTAAGAATATTAGGTCAGTTTGGGACAATGTGTTGACTGGGTGAGATGTGTCTCTCACTCAGGGCATTTTGACTTGGGGGGGAAATAAAAATATCTCATGAGAAAAAAATAAGTTGCCTTGTGTTATTACTAAAAACTCTAATTGGCACAAGGCAAGATATCCTTTAGCATCCCAAGTTGGTTCCAGACTC
The DNA here is from genome assembly GCA_023376005.1 of Doryteuthis pealeii. NCBI lineage: Eukaryota > Metazoa > Mollusca > Cephalopoda > Myopsida > Loliginidae > Doryteuthis > Doryteuthis pealeii. Next base: position 56,495,796 of record CM042168.1, read on the forward strand.
AAAACATCAAAGAATGCCAACATCAACTATAGGAAAAGAATACTAATTACCAAGACAGGATGAAGGTAAAGATAACAGGCTACAAACACAAGGCTTATAAAACGAAATGTATTTATCAGACAAGAACATGTAACATACAATACAATATGTAACTTGTGATACAAATGTGTGTTTACAAATGTGTTACAATTGAATGGTGTAGTGTGTAATGGTATGGTTTGTGTTGTAAGATAATGCTTGCGTGACTTATCTGTCTCAGGTAGGAATGTCTTGCTAGCTTTGTTTGTTTGTTTGACGTTACACATCAACGGCCCTTCCATGAGCTGGTTTCAAAGGCCCGTCGTTCTTCGACGTCTATTGCTGTGGAAAAGGAGCACGTCGTTCTTCGACTGCCATGGCAGCAAAAGAGAAGGATTGAAGGTATCAACCCTCGAAATTTGGCGGCCAAACTGAGCCTAGTAACGTGTACTCTGATTAGTCGCTGACAACGGCCCTTAGCCAATCACACGAGGTTTCTCATCAGGTGATGGCTAAAGGACCCTGGTCCCTGTGTTTGGCAATGGTCGAAAGGAGGTAACTGTGTAATGGTAATATTATTTTCTATACAACTCAATATCAAATCCAACAGCCATATTCCAGCTTCTCCACGTAGCACAGGAAATGAGAAGAATACAACGATTATTTTTATATTCTGAAATGAGAGCTGTAGCATTGCCCTACCATGCTAATCTATATATTAATACTCATGTTCCTTAATTGTACAACCGTTATTATCTTACAACACCCTCTGGTTAAAAATAAGACCATCCAAATCATCCAAGAGCAAATGCAAAAATGTAAATCCTTATTATCTAGTATTGCTTATTTGCCAAATTCTTATTTCTTAAAAATAATGGACCATTCCGTTTTCATTTTAACAAAAGAAAGGGAAGAAAAAGGACCCGCTACACAGAAAAATATATTAAGAAAGAAAGATAGTAGGGGAAAGATAGAGAGAGAGTGGGTGGGTCGCACAAGTGATGATACTAATTTGTTTCAATCAAACATAATAAAAGATGAAAAGAAAGAAAAAAAGAGAGAGAGAGATTTAAATTAAGATTATTATACATTTTACATATTGAACTATTTAGCAATAGCTCTTAACTAAACATATCAAATGTTATAATAATTAAATTATCATACTGTGGTATATCCACAGGTCCTGCTAGTATTTAACTAATGTGTGAGTGAATTTATATATTTAGCTACGGCTAAAATCAAAGACCATGAAGATTCTATTAATGGGGTTTGGGGATTTATATGGTAAAAGTCTATGTCTATTCAGGGTTGATGCTTTTTGAATTGCATCAGGCCATTTTTCTTTTCTGTATTCTATATATTTGGGAATAAAAGGCCTTAAATACCATGGGTATCGTGGTTATGGACCATTTCCACTCGCGAGTATGCTCACGAGCTTCTTCAGACCACCGATATATTTTATTTAGACAGGCACATGGCCAAACTCATTTTATATTCATACATTTCACCTCCCTTATTCAGGGGTGGTCATATTGCATTTTTTTCTTTTCAAGTGTCTTTTTATTGGTGGAAAAATTTTTTTTTTTTTTTTTTCATCCTTTGCCTGGTTGGCGGTGTTTTTTTATGTGTCTGCCTAGTCTCTTTGGTAAATTCCTAAGTTTAGTTTGACTGACCAACAGGATTTTAATTTATGGTCTAGATGCCGTTTCGCTCTAATTGGGTCAAGTGAGAAGCAGGGAAGGTATGTCTTTTTTCTCAGCGGGTGGGGGTATCTGAGTTTACTTTATTATGGCTACCAGCCTTTTATCTTTCTTGGAGTATCAAGTGTGTATTATTTATTAAAGCATGTTTTTCCATACTTTGCTAGTTGTATTCTTACACTTATATCTATGAGCTTCTTTAATTATATTTTGTATTTTATGTTTATATATGAGCCTCTTTATATTCCATTACTTCGATATCCCTCTCTGCATCTTTTTATTTATTTTAACTTATTTTATTGTTTAATTTTATCCTTTAGTACTATCCTTATCTACGATGCTTCTTTAAAGTGTCTATTTTTGTTTATTTATTTATTCATATATTTCTTTATCTATTTAGAGGGGCTTAATTTAAGTAAAAGTATAGTCATAGATTTTTCTTACTTTTTTCTTTTTCTATTCTATCGAGAAGGGTTCTAGCATCTTTATCTTATTAATCCTATATTTTAAATTTGTTATAGTGTTTGCATTACGTTACTCCATCTTTTTATTAATTTTAATTTATTTTAATATTTTCTTTGTATCCTTATGTAATATCCTTATCTTTTTGTTTATTATATTCCTTTACAATCTTATTTGTGAAATGTATTTCTTCATTTCAGCTTTTACATTTTGTTGACAACTTGTAGTGGTGTGGGTTAGTTGCCTCATAGTGTTAGTAGAATGAGAACATAAGATGTATTTTAATGGAGGTACAATATATACGTGTTTACACGTTGCTTTACTTCACGGAACAGAATGGTACAAGGAAAAAAGACAACGGGAAAACGAAATACGCACTAATTTTCATGGCGCCAGTGGTCGTCGCGTACTAATGTTATCATGTAGTTCTGGTAACAAGACATAGGCATTAGCCTTACAAACTGAAGGAAATATTTTAGTTCGTAAAATCTAACACACTTTCCTACAGTGAATAAACCAAACTATATTACTTTTAAGCACCCTTTTTTGATCTTGATTAAGAAAGGACATGTTTTTCATTTACACCGTCAATATCCAGTTGTTTGTTACGAGTTAGGGTTAGGGGTTAGTTTTATAATTTTTTTTTAATCTAAAAATGGTCTGTTAAAACAACTGGATATTGACGGTGTAAATGAAAAACATGTCCTTTCTTAATTGAGATCAAAAAGGGGTGCCTTAAGGTCATATGGTCCCTGTATTGTTTCCTTTACAATCTTATTTGTGAAATGTATTTCTTAATTTCAGCTTTTAAACTTTCCTACAGTGAATAAACCTGTGGATAATAACAATTGTCTTCGGAGTCTTTAGTGGGGAAGAGTTTAACTAAGTGCCATAAAGACGATGCCAAAGTTTTGAGGAAGATAGGATTGTCTATCCAGGAACATTACACAATATATAATGGTATTCATAAACTTATTGGAGTTTTGGGATTTATATTGTAAAAGTCTATGTCTGTTCAGGGTTGATGCTTTTCGAATTGATTCTTTTTTTAATCATTTTCATGGGATAGTTACTGTATATAATTCATTGAGTGAACAAAATCATATTATAATGATATTCAAGAAGGTTAGAGCAAATACGTTTAAATATGTAGGCAAGAGCTGTATATTATGGACTTTTTAATATTAATTAGTTACAAATTTCCAAAAACAAAAAGTACAGGATGTTGTGAGCTCATAAATAAAGCTGACTCATCTCACATACATACACTGACAGGCGCCTAATTTTAAAAATAAAATTCAGTTGTTATCCTATTATCAGAGAAAGAACTCCCAGTTACCCTTTCATAAAGCTGGTCTATATAAAAGCTTAACCATAGAAATATGAAACATCCTAAACACACAATTACTTTCAATTCCATGACAACCTTTATCCACAAATCAGAAGAACTGCTATGGGGTCTAAAATGGCTCCCAGTTATGCTAATATAAATCTTGCACAGCCAAAAAAAAGGAACTACACAATTACACTCTAAAACCAATACATTACTGCAGATATATAGATGACATTTTCTTTATATGGAAACATGGACTAAACCATTTTTTTAGATTTCTACAAATACATAAACAACTACTTCAACTCCCTCAAATTTATAGTAGAACAGTCTAATAGTTCCATTCCATTCCTTGATGTACATTAGCACTGAAAATAATATAATATCCATATCCTTACTGACACCAAATAATTGTTTATTAAACCCAGTTTTGTTAAAACCAGTGTGAGTTTTAGCTGTGTCAGTAGTAGCTGTATAAACTGCATATGTGTTCCTTTACCTTAATATTTATGAGATATTTTGCCATTTAAATTTTGTAAAGAGACAAGTTATTCATTAACATCTAATGCCATCTTGTCGTGCTCCACACTGGCAGTATTCATAAGGTTAATTGAGAGTTTAGCAGATCTTCAGGGGGAAAATTGTTACTGCTTTTTCACAGTAGAAAAATCTGGTTTATATTGCAATGTAGTTAATTCTGATTGGCCAATCATCATTAATACAACAGATATGCAAATTAGCTAACCATTATCAATACAACAGATATGCAAATTAGCTAACCATTATCAACACAACACCTATGCAAATTAAAATTAGTTTTCACAGCTACCTTTCCTTGACAAAACTCCAAATAGGTTTAAAAAGAGGCAATTTACCATCAACATTTACAGACATATATATTAACATAGCGTGGTGTAGTGGTAGAGTTATAGGAAATGGACTTGTCAACCAGAGTTCAAATCATAGATGAGGCTGTTTCCATTTCACATAGTGCTAATACTCTTCAGAAAGGTATGCATCCAACTATTCTCCTTCCAGTTACGGGTAGACAGGGCAGACTGGGATCTTTAACCTTGACTAGATAACCAGTCTAGGAGATGGAAAACCTGTTAAACTCTTCCTAAGAAATTGACCTTGTGTCACATCCTACTTATTTCAATATTTCAAGCACATATTTCAATAGTTGTCAACCATTGAAAGCAGAGAAAGCAGAAAAACTTCAATGGAAGGTTTTTCTTTTAAATCATGCTGCTTATATAACATAACATTGACCAAATTAGAGGACTCCGGTAAGGACTTCAGGCAAGAAGATTAGAGTTACTTCCCTTTGAACTGAAACTGACAATCCAGAAGTGGAGAAGCAAATGCAAGTATTAATAAGGAATTCAAATGAGGAAAGAGCAAATCTGATGTTTTGAAACTTATTTATTGTCTTATATAACCAAGTCCAAAGACTGACCTTAGGTGCATTTTCAATCTCTCTTGTAGAATGTATATATACAGAAGCCAATGAATCCACACTAGCAATAATAAATAAAAGAGCTGAACACTGTACACCACTAAGGCCTAAGATTGACCTTAGGTACCTTTCCAACCTTTCCATTAGAAAGTCTATATACAGGAGTCAATGAAACATAATACATAAAAGAGTTGAACACTGTATATCATCAAAGCCTAAGACTGACAACCTGTTGGACAGTCTATATAAAGAAGCCAAAGAACCCTCTACTAGCAATGATACATAAAAGAGTATGCCACCTTGCCTCATGTGGCACAATACCCTGTTGAAGGTTAATTTATAAGAATTAGAATTGACAATGGTCTGAAGACTTATATAACATAACATTGACCAAATCTTGTGATCATTTAGACCAGTGGTCCCCAACCTTTTTTGCGCCACAGACCAGTTTCATCTAAGACAATATTTTCACAGACCGGCCTTCATATGCTCCGTCCTACATTTCCTCGATAATCGTTAATGACGTAATCTAATAATAAATCATCCACAGTGGTCTTATGTCAAATGCAAACATCAACAGACAATAAACAACCTTTTGTTCATAAATTAATAATCAACAACATCTCTGTAAATGAAATATCTATTTTAGAACGAAAATCCTTTCTAATAAGAAATAATTATAATTAAAAAAATCAATTCAAGTGACAATACTGATCATTTCTATATAAAAGAGTGAATAAGTGAATCAAATAATAATAATGAGGAACAGAATTTTCCCTTCTTCTCTATTAAAAAAAAAATGAAGGAAGGAGTGAAAATAAAAAGAGGGAATAAGTGAATCAAATAATAATAATGAGGAACAGAATTTTCCCTTCTTCTCTATTAAAAAAAAAAATGAAGGAAGGAGTGAAAAATAAAAAGAGGAATAAGTGAATCAAATAATAATAATGAGGAACAGAATTTTCCCTTCTTCTCTATTAAAAAAAAAAATGAAGGAAGGAGTGAAAAGTAAAAAGAGGGAATAAATGTTTATAATATTAATTTCAGCAAATCCAGAAATTTTCTGGAAAAGTTGGGTTTTTTTTTCTTCTAAAAGTGAACTTTTTCGGTTAAGTACAAATTGTTTGTCGTTATCACATCTGTCTATTATCCCAATTAATTAGTTTACTTTATTTTTCATACATATTTAAAGTTTACATTTCAAATTGTTTTATTTTTTAATCCTTTAATGAATTTGATGATTTTACTTACTTAGGATACAAACTCGCTGACATTGAATTTTTTACTCCCACCCCTCAAGCAATATGTTTCAAAAATCTATTTTTATATCGCACGGAGGGCATTTTTTATTCAGTACTAGTCTCTGTAACATTATTTTTCTTTCTTTTTCTCTTTCCTTTGGAATTCAAAATCCTAAACATGAATTACTAGAAAGAAATAAGAGGCAAAAAGAGATTGTTAAGTTGCACATGAAATGGCATTACCAGGTTTTAGTAAGGATCTCAAATGAGGAAAGAGGTGATTTCACAATACAAATATCAGAAAAGTTTGGAAACTTATTTATTGTCCATTATGATTTAAGTAAAAAAAAAAAAATGGAAATGTTAAATTGAGTAGAGTTACTTCCCCCTTGAACTCAAAGTGACAATCCAAAAGTAGAAAGGCAGATAAAGGTATTAGTAAGGGTATTTGCCTCATACCCTACTTGTATGGGCTGGGCACAAGGGCTCGTTTTAATGTGGGCCCACCCACAAGCCGAAGTTCATGGGTGGGAAAGAACAAAAAAAAAAGGTATTAGTAAGGACTCCAGACAAGAAGATTAGAGTTACTTCCCTTTGAACTGAAACTGACAATCTAGAAGTGGAGAAGCAAATGCAAGTATTAATAAGAAATTCAAATGAGGAAAGAGCCAATCTGATGTTTTGAAACTTATTTATTGTCCCTTATGATTTAATTTTAATCAACTCTAATGTATAAGCATGTGTCTTTCCAAATTGCATATCATTACAAATCCTGATACACTGGGCAAATAATTTTTTTTTATCTTTTTACAATTTTCTTTTTACAATTTTTCTCTTCAGTGTGTGTTCGCATATGGCTCTTCAAATGTGAACTCTGTGAAAATGCTGAGGCACATACTTTACAAGAATACGGTTTCTTTTTATTATGTGTTAACATGTGGCCTGTCAAATGTGAATTCCGTGCAAATGCTGAACCACACACTTCACAAGAAAATGGCTTTTCTCCAGTGTGTGTTCGCATATGTAATTTTAAGCTGGACCTCTGTCCAAATGCAAATCCACAGATTTCACAAGAAAATGGCTTATCGCCTGTGTGTACTTGCATGTGTTTAGTTAAACTATTTATCCATGAAAATGAAGATCCACAAACTTTACAAGAATATGGTTTCTCTCCAGTATGTGTGCGCATATGTTTTTTTAATGCTGAACTCACTGAAAATGCAAATCCACACACTTCACATGAATATGGTTTCTCTCCAGTGTGTTTATACATGTGACTTTTTAACTGAGAACTCTGTGCAAATGCTAATTCACATACTTTACAAGGATATGGTTTCTCTCCAGTGTGTGTTCGCATGTGGCTATTCAAATGACCCTTTCTTGAAAATGCAGTTCCACACACTTCACAAGAAAATGGTCTCTCTCCAGTATGTGTTTGCATGTGCTTTTTCAAGCTGGAACTCAAAGAAAATTTTGAACCACAGGTCTCACAAGCATGTGGCTTTTCTCCGGTGTGTACTCGCATATGTTTCTTTAAAGTAGCATTTTCTGCAAAGGCTGATCCACAGATTTTACAAGAATATGGTCTCTCTCCAGTGTGTTTCCGCATGTGGATTTTTAACTGGGAAGGTGCTGAAAATGTTGATCCACATGATTTACAAGGATAACCTTTTGGTTCTCTATGTGTTTGCATGTGTCTTCTCAAATCTATTTTATGTGCAAATCCTGTACTACAAATTTCACAAGAAAATGCTTTCTCCCCAGTGTGTATTCGCATGTGTTTTTTTAAAAGATTATTCGCTAAAAATGCTAAGCTACACACTTTGCAAGAATATGGTTTCTCTCCAGTGTGTGTATGCATGTGTCTTTTTAAATTGCCCATCAGTGAAAATGCTGACCCGCACACTTTACAAGAAAAAGGTTTTTCTCTGGTGTGTGTTCGCATGTGGCTTTTCAAATTTGAATTCTCTGAAAATGAAGATCCACATATTTCACAAGAATGTGGTTTCTCCCCAGTGTGTGTGAGCATGTGGCGTTTCAAATGCGAATTTAGTGAAAATGCTGATCCACACACTTCACAAGAATATGGTTTGTCGCCAGTGTGTGTTCGCATGTGCCTTTGCAAACCAGAACTAGTTGAAATTGATAAACCACACACTTCACAAGAATATGGCTTCTCTCCAGTATGTGTTCGCATGTGGCGTTTCAAATTTGAATTCAGTGAAAATGCTGACCCACATACTACACAAGAATATGGTTTCTTTCCAGTGTGCATTCGCATGTGGGTTTTCAAACCACAATTATTTAAAGATGAGAAATTACACAGTTCACAGTAATATAGTTTCTTTTCAGTATGTGTTCGCATATGTTCTTTTAAATTTGAATGTTTAAATTTTGATCCACATACTTTACATTTATATAATTTTGTTTTTTCTCCTTTTTTTGTCTTCATATTTCTTTTAAGGTTTGAATTCTGTGAAAAAACTGATATAAATACTTTATTAGAATAGGTTTTTTCCCAACTGTGTTTTTGAAAATTTAAATTCAGTAAAAATTCTTTATTAGGGGTTTTTTTCTACTGTGTGTCTGTATTGGAAATGGAAATTTAGTAAAAATGCTCTTCTACAGACTTTGCAAGAATAACAATTGTCTTCTTTGTGTGTTTGAACGTAAACATTTAAATATGAACTTTGTCAAAATGCATATTTGCATATTTTTATAAGAATGCATCTTCTCCTTGGTATGTGCTTGTGTCTTTTCAAATTTGGATATTATTTTTCTCCCCTACAATTGATATCTGGAAATAAAAAAAGAAATATTATTAACAAAAAAAAAAAAAAAACAAGAGCCCCATGCATAATTCGGTTACTTTAAGAAAAAAAAAGGAGAGGAATAACTTGTTTCTTTAGTCTTCTGTAAAGAAAAAAACAATCATTAATTAAATCAATTTTCATGCCTAACAAAAATTGTAAAATATCTAAATTGATTTCTATGGTATTCACCACAGGGTCACTACGCTTCAACTTAGACCACACACAGCTGTTTTTTCTTTTTTTTTAGAAAAAATAAATAAAATGAGAATACGGTTTTTGTGCATTTTTGAAAATACATTTTTTTAAAATCAATCTTTATTCCTGATAATTCTTAGTAATTGTTTTAAAATTAGGAAATTTTTAAAAAAAAATTTATGATTTCCCTTGGCAATCCTTGAACATCACTACTTACATAACTTTAACTAACCGTAGATTAATGTACATTACAGGATTTATACTGTCTGTATTTTATGATTCTATCTCGTGAATCATTTCTGTCTTTAAAAACAATTTTTTACTGAAATGTGTAGGTGGGGGTCGTAAAATATCTACACCTGAAACAACCGGGTACCGTTCAAATCCTATTGTAGCGTTAGTTTGTATTTGCCTGGTGGAGTTGTCTGCCTCTTTTAGTTTACTGGTGCCCGCTAAGGCACCATAGTATTTAAGCGCCGGGTTCAAACCCTTTCGATCTCTTTTCCTGTTTCAGCAACTACGAGCCACATGGGGTAGATTTTATCTAACCCCTCTCGTTGGGGCTCCGCCCCCCTTACATTACTGTAAGTCTTTACAGCATGGACTATCTCTAGTCTCATGTCTGTCCTTTTATATGTTAGAATGTACCATTCATGAATGTGTCTTCATCTTTATTTGTGTACCTCTTTATATATGTAACTCTTTTACCATGTACGTTGTATCCATGGTTATCCATGTGCTGTATATATTAAATGTTTTGTCTATTAACCTTCGTTGGAGTTATTCGTATTCCAAGTATATATAACTTTGCACCCACGTTACACTATAAAATACAAATACAAATAAGAATAACAAAAATTAGGAAACTAATCAGGACACATTAATTCATTTATAAGTTTTTAAGAAAATTAAAGGACAGCATTAATTGATGTTGTATAGATTTTGAGTGTATAAAAAAATGTATAAGTAACTGTATCACTATGCAACAACTTTAAATTTATACAACATCAATAAATACTGTCCTTTAATCTAAAAAAAAACTTATTTAAAAAAACAACAACTTCTAAATGAATTAACATATTGAATATGTTAATTCATTATAACACATCACTCAATAAGTCCTGGGCCTAACTAATAAAACAACAACTTTTAGGCAAAATTTCAACTTTATTCATCAACATAGTCTCCTTCTAGGGTGATACACTGATTCCAACACTTCTCTAACAATTCGGTGCCTTTTTTGTAGAACGATTTGTCTTTGGCCTCAAAATACACCTGTTTCCAATATCACTTCTTCATTGGAGCATTCTTATCACTGGGGGCCAGATCTGGAGAATAGGGTTGGTGCGGAAGCAATTCAAAGTGCAATTCATGTAGTTTTGCCATCGTTGTGATCGACTTGTGAAATGTGAAATGGACAATTACTTGGACCTTGCCAGAGAACTGAAAAAGTTATGGAATATGAAAGTGAAAGTGAAATCAATTGTAGTTTGTGCACTTGGAACGGTCCCAAAAGGATTGGAAAAGGGTCTGGAAAGTCTGGAAATCAGAGGAAGGATTGATACCATCCAGAACACTGCACTGCTGCAATCTGCCAGAATACTCAGAAGAGTCCTGGAGACCTGAGGAGACTTGCTGTCACTCAGACTCCAGTGAAAGACCATCAGCTAAACGCTGATGTGAAAACTCAAAAGGAGTAAATAATAATAATGAGTCCTGGAGACCTGAGGGGACTTGTTGTCACTTAGACTCCAGTGAAATACCATCAGCTAACGGCAGCGCTGATGTGAAAAACGCAAAAGGAGTTATAATAATAATATTTCGGTAAAAAAGAACAGTTTTCTCGTTTATTCCTACCATAAAATAAACTGAACACTCATTTTATGTCCGTGTTTTTGCAATAAATGTTTAATTTTTCTTGCACTTCTTTCTGCAAAATTTTGTCAACAAAAATATAAAGACAAAAATTAAAACAGTTTTCAAGTTGGCAAAAGAGGGTTTTTTTATTTTTTATTTTTTTATTATTAATTTCGTGTTTTTATAATCATCTTTCAAATAAAAAGTTGAAGGAATAAAAACTTTAAAGACAAAGTAGTTAGTAATAGTAGACATTTAAATTTTGAAAGACGTGTGTAAAAAGAATCTTACTAAAAAAAAAAAGGAAAGAAAAAAAAAACAATTTTATTGAAAGTTTTCGACAAAATTTCGAGTAGAAATTTTTAATAATAAATAAAGAAAAGATAAATACTTACTTTATTTATTTTCCTTTAATGATTTTTTTTTCTGTTTCGTTACGACAACAATGCAACGAGATAGAAAAAAACTGTAAATATTTTAAATTAGTAAAGTTAAACTTATAGTACAAGGCCAAAATATATGAGCACTCACTAGTAATAGTCTACTCGTCTAGCTCTTTTAACCATTACACCACGAAAGGTTCTCAAGAAAACTTTCTTTTTAAACTAATTTTTTTGGTTCAATCAATTTAAAAACAGACGCTGGTTACAACGAAAAATCTTTTCTCAAAAGGGAAAATCAGGGGAGATAACTATTTTATCAGAAAAAATATTCATTTTATCTAAATTTTATATATTTGTTCATTTTTTTTAAATTAATTATTTATTCAATAAATAAATAATTTATTATAAAATAAATAAATAAATAAATTTAGAAAAAATTAAATTTTTTTTATTTTAGTTATCTCCGTTGATTTATTGAGAAAATATTTATTTATAATAATAATATATATAATAATTTATTTATAATAATAAAGATTATTATTATTATTATCATTATTGTTGTTGTTGTTGTTACTGCTGTTGTTCATCATCTTCTTCTTCTTCTTCTTCTTCTTCTTCTTTCGAACATGTGAACATGTCAGGGCTTATTTCATGCATAGGGAATTGCATTCATTGTTCATTAGGTACGTCCAGTTTTTGTCAAGGGAAGTAATAATTTTTTATTTAAGTTTAAAAACAATTATCAAAAATCAGGGAATTGTCCAATTTTAATGAAATTTTCAGCACTTTATTCATTAAGGACTTAATTTTATAATGAATAACTGTTGAGCTTAAAGGTCTCTGACAACTTGCAGTGGTGTGGGTTAGTTTATTCATAGTGTTAGTAGAATGAGAACACAAGACGTATTTTAACAGGAAGTACATTACAACACATTGTTTTACTAAAGGGAACAGAACGATACAAGGAAACAAAGACAAAGGGAAAACGAAATACGCGCCAACTCTTATGGTGCCGGTGTTCGTCGTGTAGTAATGTTACCATGTAGTTCTGGTAATGCATTATAGGCAGTAGCCTGTGGTGTGGTGTATAGTATGGCAGTTCCTTTATCTCGGCCTGGTGTGTCGGCTCTGGCTGTCCACGATTAACTGATTTTTTTAACTGTATATATAACAGTTAAGAGGCTCGAGAAGGCCTTTGAAGGGTTTTGAGGGGAAGATTTTTTATTGGTTGAAAAACATTAAATAGAAAATATTTTTAATTGTTTATAAATTTTGTTTTTCGACCGGAAGTTTTGCTGGAGCCTATGCGTAGAACATTTGTTTTTTGTTCATTTAATTTTCGCTGTCACGGGGTTAACATCTGTTGATGTCAGTAACTTATGTTCTTTCCGAAGTGTTTGTTTTGTTTTGTTTTCTTTTTAAATTTGTTTTGTTGGTGAGTGGATGCATTGTGTTAGTCAAAATTGTGAATCAAGAGAGATATCTATTTCTGTTATAACAGTTTGAACTCCAGTTGTACGCTACCACCTTCTAGTTCATATATGAGAAAAAAATGGTTGGATCTTACCATAAGGGTAATAGGGTTGGGACAATCATATAGATGCCATCTGATCAGTGGGGGGCCCTCTCTGACCACCCATCTGCAGAATAATCATACTAAGTCCAATTACCGTCGAATTGGCAAGACAAGACAGCAAGCAGTCGTAACTGAAATATGATTCTGGTTTGCTGCAAAGCTACTGCAAAATGGCAGGATTTATGAAACCTCAGAGGATCATACAAACCAAGCAGCCAATCAGGACCCAGGGAATGGAATCACCCAAATGTATGAGTGGACTATTCTGAATTCCCATAAGTACCAGTTGTCTTGACACTGGTTCAGTTGTGCTTGGCCAGTCACATTGTTCAAACCAATAGTAGACTGACTGACTGACTTCCTTCAATAATAGAGTTGATTTGGGAGTAATGGTAATGAAGGGGTATTCCAGAACTGGAGCCCCACTATTAAATTCTGTTAAGTGTGAGGAACGTTCACCCCCCGCCCTCCTTTTTTTTGAGGGGTTGTTGTAACCTAACCAAGCCACCGGACCCTCTAGTGAAAACCAGAGTTAGACATGTTGGATACATATTCCTGTCTAATGCAAATAATTTTAAAACACATTTATTTGACTCATAGATGTAGAATAATCATACTAAGTCCAATTACCATCGAATTGGCAAGACAAGACAGCAAGCAGTTGTAACTGAAATACGAATGGAATCACCCAAATGCATGAGTGGACTGTTCTGAATTCCCATAAGTACCAGTTGTCTTGACACTGGTTCAGTTGTGCTTGGCCAGTCACATTGTTCAAACCAATAGTAGACTGACTGACTGACTTCAATACCATCAAGTAAGGGCCATCGATTTGTAAAAGAGTTCAAGAAAAAATCTTGAGGCAACACAATTGTTTGCAGATTTCTCAAAGGCATTCAACTCCAAACATAAAGGAAAGATGTAGCAAATACTACTAGCATATTTACTTACTTATATATATCCTTATAGGAATGGGGCTCTGGACTTAGAAAATTCACAACAGGATGTTAAGAGTTAATAAATTGCAGAGTTTTTATCTATGAACAACTAAAGCCGTCTAACTCCTACCTTGTACCCCATACAGTGTAATTCATTTCCAAGAAAATATTGAAATGTATTTACAGTTAGCTGGAAATGGGGAGGGAAGGAAAAAAAAACACTGGGACACATGGATACGATTTTTATGCGTCCTTTTAGATTTTTATGCATCAGTGATGCGTACCTACCAGCATCTCTGGTGACACAAATAAACTTTTGCACAGCCTGGTTAGACTGGAAACTTGAATAAAAATATAGAACAACTTGATGATTAGTGCAATATATTTTGGTACAAAAATGTTGTCCAGTGATTTTTTTTTCTATGCTTACAAAAAGTGTTATATTGTTGTTATAGTTGTGTACAATGAAGAAAATAACCAATTAATTGTATATATTATTTAATTTTCAGATGTGACATATATTTAAAAGGATGTACTAAATCACACTAGCATATAGTCTCCCCAAATAAACTGTTACTACTATAATGATACTCTACAAAAACACAAATGCAATAGTTCATTCACCTGATGGTGACACAGATTACTTTGACATTTTTGCTGGAGTCCTGCAAGGAGATGCATTAGCACCATATATATTTATAATTTGCCTAGACTATGTACTACAAACACCATTTTTGCTGGAGTCCTGCAAGGAAATGCATTAGTACCATATATATTTATAATTTGCCTAGACTATATACTACAAACACCATTTTTGCTGGAGTCCTGCAAGGAGATGCATTAGCACCATAGGGGCCGGGTTAGCTCAGTCGGTAGAGCGTTCGGCTAGAAACCACAAGGTTCCTAGTTCGATACCGGTCCCCGCCAACTCAGCGTATGAGTAGCACAAGGATCTGTGCGGTAAAGTAAGGAGCTGATGGAAGGTGTGGCGCTCCACCTCAGATGCTAAAAAAACAATCTCCTTGGTCTAGCGCTATTGAAAAGGGGATAGACTCCCTCGCTGATTGGCTGATACCGACTTTAGGCCGCCCCGTAGACTTTACTTTTTTACTTATATACTACAAACACCATTTTTGCTGGAGTCCTGCAAGGAGATGCATTAGCACCATATATCTTATTATAATGGAGATTGTGTGTTTTTCTGTTTGTAACCGAAACTATATTCCTACTCAAGTCACAATTCTCTTAGTTATTGACATCACATTCTCCATGATTTTATTTTTATCTAAACCTCAATCATTAATAAAATTGTCTTACATTATTAATACTGTTAACTATGTCTACATACTCACAACATGCAATTATACTTATATATACAACAAAATAGCGGTTTACAGTGTGAACGGGAAGGCTAATTTGCATATTAATATTAAAAAATCGAATTTAATAAATATGTGCTTAGTATTATTGATTTCTAACTGTTTGGTTTTATTTTAATGAATATAAGCAAAAATCTATTCAATGAATCTTAAATGAAATCCATTATCAAGATAAAATAACTGTCATTTTATTCTTTACTTCCTCTTATAACTAAATACTTAAATTAGAAAAAATAACAATGAAAGACAAGAGTGATGGAAGAGTAAGTTTCAGTTGTTCTATTTATCGATTATACCTGCCCTCCGTTTCAAATCTTTTTATCTACATTCTTATTTAGTTTCATTAGCCTTTCTAATTTAATACAATATTTTATTACATTAAAACTTAAATATTTGCACCCGGAGGGTGCATATATTTGCTAGTATTTATAATTTGCCTAGACTATGTACTACAAACACCATTAGATCTCATAAAAGAAAAAGGCTTCACGCTAAAAAAGAAGCCAGCAATATCCTGTAGAAACTATTTCAGATGTGAACTATGCAGATGATCACAAATAAACACAAATACATCTGCAAAAGCTGAATCACTGATGCATAACCTATAGGAGACAGCAACAGACATTGGCCTCCATGTGAACTTAGATAAAACAGAGCCATCTCCACTCTGAATGGCAAGCCTCTCAAATTAGTAGATATGTTCACATACCTAGGTAGTAATATCTCATCGACCGAAAACAATGTCAATATACACATAGGAAAGGCATGGACTGCTATAGACAAATCATATGGAATATTTTTTGTTTTGTTTTTTTTGTTTGGCTTTGCGTAAGAACTTTTACCACCCGTGGCAATGTGGATGAGCCTGCAGATTTTGAAAAGGGCAAAAATGGCGAAGTTTTGCAATTAATGCAACAAAAAGAAAAAAGAAAAAAGAAAAAAAAAGTTTTCCACTACCAGTAAACTTATTTTCATTCTTGAGTCAGCTCTAAGAAAAAACAGCGTTTGCAAAAATCATTTTCTATTTTAACTATGGCTGGTTAGTTGCCCAACTAAGATATTTTTTTAACCATGAATACTGGATATATTAAAATACCTTCAGGGTATAGCGTTTCCTCACACCTGTTATAAACATATCACGAAGCGCGATGCAGGATTTAAATTCTGGTGTTTTAGTATGAATTAGTTAATGTTGTTAACACTATTCCTATTCCAAGCAAAAGTATGTGAATGGCTACACCATTTGGATTCTAATGAAACATCTGGAGAAAAAGATAGACGTGAACAGGACTTAATTTTTTAATTCGTCCAAACAGGGTTTTTTTTTCCAAAAAGTTGACATAACTTTCTTTTAGTTAGTCTTGTTCGGTGTTTTACTCATTGTTTTCGTTGTGGGTATTTATCCCACCACTGCCACCATGATAAGTTATCTGAATTAAAATGATAACACTCGAACGACATGTATAGGGTAAGAAGCCATCTTTTATTCTCTCTGTCTCCCCGCCCAGTTCAGGGGCAGTAACTCTTAAAGGTTCAGATACAATAATACAACAGCTACATGATGTTTTGAACAAATCCTGGAAGTAGCACCCCCCAAAAAAGCAACAGTACAACCACTTACCTCCTACCACATAAACCATCAAAGTAAGATGAACAAGACATGTTGTAACAGAAATAAAGTCAACAAATAGTTACGATACAATATGTCTGTTGTGAAGGAAAGGTACAAGGCAAATATAAGGTTTATATTTGGGTTAACAGTTTATTCTGGGTTAGTAGCAATGTGTTAGACTGTATACATTTCTTTTGTAAATGTCTTTAAGAGTAGTGTAATTGTCTTTCAGAGTTGCCAGAGGATTTTCTCCTGGCGGGGATATATTTATAGGTAATACAAGGAGTTTTAAATACACTTATCTTAATTATATTAATCTTTTCAATGTCTGTACGTTGTCCGGTAAAGTCGCTGTGTTTCAGTTGTTCTGCTAGTTTCAGCTAGTACTCCACCCTTTGCCTGTCGGGCCTGTTCTATGTGCTTGTATCAGCTAGTTCTGCTCCCTTTGCCTGTCGGGCCTGTTCTGTCGAGTCAGGGTTCTTACCCCTGTCCCCTATTGTCCGGGCTTCTGGTGCGGGCAGATAACCCAATTTCCAATATTTGGACACTGCTGGAAAAGTAAGGATGAACTCATAATCAGAGAGAAGAGCTTGACCAAACAACAGAATAACAGTCAATTATTTACAACAGACCAAATTCTGAAGGATAAGCTTGACCAAACAACAGAATAACAGTCAATTATTTACAACAGACCAAATTCTGAAGGATAAGCTTGACCAAACAACAGAATAACAGTCAATTATTTACAACAGACCAAATTCTGAAGGATAAGCTTGACCAAACAACAGAATAACAGTCAATTATTTACAACAGACCAAATTCTGAAGGATAAGCTTGACCAAACAACAGAATAACAGTCAATTATTTACAAACAGACCAAATTCTGAAGGATAAGCTTGACCAAACACAGAATAACAGTCAATTATTTACAACAGACCAAATTCTGAAGGATAAGCTTGACCAAACAACAGAATAACAGTCAATTATTTACAACAGACCAAATTCTGAAGGATAAGCTTGACCAAACAACAGAATAACAGTCAATTATTTACAACAGACCAAATTCTGAAGGATAAATTTACAAATTAAAGATTATTTGGTGGTGTATCTCTACCATATGAGGGGGATCCTAAATTAACAACAATTTACAAAAGCAGGAAATTGTAGGCATAACCAATTTTTCATCCGCTTTACATTTTAAAAACAAATTAAAATTAATTAAATCGATTATTCACGATCAAATTTTTGTCCAAGTTGAAAAGTAGTAACATAATGAGCACCAGTAAAAAAAAAAAAAATCAAAATAATATTGCACATGTAATTTATTTTTAATACATTTAAAACTATTTTTTGATCAATTTTGCTCAAATATGACCATAAACGCTGTCTAAAGATGGCGTAAAATCCGGATTTTACAAAATAAATTTTGTCCCCTTTTCCAGCAGATCACAGGGTGAAGATGAAGGAAAACGAAAAGATGGACAAATACCTGGACCTTGCCAGAGAACTGAAAAAGCTATGGAATATGAAATTCAAAGGGATACCAATTGTAGTTGGTGCACTTGGAATGGTCCCAAAAAGCTTGGGAAAAAAGACTGGAAAATCTGGAAATCAGAGGGAGAATTGGGACCATCCAGAATACTGCTGCAATCTGCCAGATTACCCAGAAGAGTCTTGGAGACCTGAGGAGACTTGTTGTCACTCAGACTCCAGGGAAATACCATCAGCTAATGCTGTTGTGAAAATAATAATAATAATAATAATAATAATAATAATAATTGTTCAGTTGATGTTTTTAACATGTGTGTTGGTAGCTACTGTTAGGAAAAGGGGACAGAAAAAAAGAGAGAGGGAGACAGAAAAAAAGAGAGAGGGAGACAGAAAAAAGAGAGAGGTCGAGAGAAGTGCTTACTCTGGTAGGGTGTCGGTGGCAACTTTTCTTATTGGTCGAAAAGGGTCATGTGACATTTCCCCTACCTGAGCCTTCAGGACAACCAGGCTAACCAGTGTTTAATAGGTACATGTCCCATCCAGCCTTTTAAAAATAAAGTATGAAACAAAAGGGTTTATAGTGAGCATTTATTTATTGATTTATTTATTGATTTTGTTTTGAATAATTTTGATATTTTGGACTGTTGTCCTCATCTTTATTGTGTATAAACACAATGTTCTGGTTTACTCAGGAATTAGTATTATCTGCGTTATTCGGACTATTTTCCCCATCTTCATTGTTATTTGTACAACGTTTCGGCCTTCTTCAGGTATTTCTTGTCGGACTCGGGAACTTTCTTTTCAAACTCAGGAACTTTCTTGTCATATTCGGGAGCCATCACGGAACTTTGAACCTAACCCTTTATTTATTCCACAGGGGTATCCTGTTCTCATTCCGCTAACCATAGCTGGGGTAGGAGTTGTGTTAATTAATTATTTTTCTAACTGCTTTCACTCAGGATTGAACTCGGGTTCCAGAGATAACTGTCACTTAGAACTGTCTTAACCTAACTGGCTTATCCACTCGGCCATGTGTCCAATTGGACAATTGAGTGTGAATTTTGGGAACTTATAAACCTAATATCTTGATTTGGCTAGAATATCTACTTATTTTACTTATGTATGATTTTTTACCTAGACTCATATTGTTTTTTCATATGATTTCCCAAGAATTTGAATGTAGTTTCAGAGCTTAAATCGTTACCACTTACTCAAGGGTGCCCTGACCAGCATAAATGGCACCAGACTTATTGAACAGAAATGTGATTAGATATAGAGAAATAAAATGGAAGAAGCTACTTATTAATGTTGTTAAGTATCTGGCCGCCATCCTTGGCCAATTGGAAAGAACTCAAAGTAAATAAGTAAGTAAGTCCTGTTATAGAGAATCCTTTGGTAAGTGAATAAGTCCCGTGATAGAGAATCCTTTGGTAAGTGAATAAGTCCTGTGGTATAGGTCCGACGTTCAAGAAGATCCAAGTAGCAGTGAGTTAAGATAAGAATCAGCCAGTATAAATACAACAACAGCAGCAGAGCACTGCCAGTGATTGGATAAGAGGTTGCCTTCCCAGATCACGTGCTTATTGGCGAGTCATTAAGTAGAAGCGGCCATCCGGTACACACCTTATATTAGAAAATCCCAACAAATGTGATTAGATATAGAGAAATAAAATGGAAGAAGTTACTTATTCAAAACAAAATTTCATATCAAAATTTGTACATTATATTTTCTTTATCTGATAGACAAGTATTCTTACTGTTGCTTTTGGATAAATGACAACAACTCATCTTTCTCTTTATATCAAAGTTTATTATTTTATACTTTCTTTTTTATAGGATCAATGATTTCTTAACAAATGAAAACTAAAAATATTACAAGACCTGCTAAATTAAATATACACCAATAAAAACAAGTTGGCTCAATATAAACTTTTTATTACTCTAAAATTGTTTAAAAAGATTGCCAATGTGTGTGTGTGATGATTTAAATGTCGCGTGGTGTATGGCTATGTATAACAATGTATCTCTAAGTAACAAAGTTGTACAATATCTTTAATCTATACTGTTACGCATTTTTACAATTATTATTATTTGTTTCTCGTAGTATAATTATTTACACTCTTATCGTTCGTCTGTGGGTTTGTTTCAACAGATTATTGGTAATTTTAAGAACTCCAAACTTTTAGGTGGCCTGCTACATTAGTTACACACGCACACACAAACAAAACCTGGTGAACTTTTTGCAACTAGTTTAATAATAGTATTATTGGATAACATACCTGCCAAAACTTACAACTAGTAATCAGACTTAGTATATGATATGGCATACAAGTGTTTTGTTTTTTTTTTGTTTTCAAATAACAAAATGTTTTTTAAAAATGTTTAATCTGTAACGTACCCACACCCCATGCACATTTTTTTAATAAAATTTAGAATTGTTCAAACCGTAATCTTGGATCTTTTTGGTGGTTTTAATTTTTTTTTCTTCTTTTTAATTCTAATTAAATGTGTAATGTCTTCACCTCCTTCCCACCCCACTTGAAGAAAGATTTTTAAAAAACAAAAACAAAAAACTAAAAAGTAAAGCTAAAAACATAAATCCTACAACAACTACCACTATAATAATAATAATAATAATACACTTGTTCCTTAATCTTCTGACTGTTAACATCTTACAACATCCTCTGGTTAAAAATGAGACTGTCCAAATTATCCAAGATGAAATGCAAAAATATAAATCCTGATAATCTGGTGTTATCTATCTGCCAAATTCTTATTTCTAATTAATGTCATCATCTCAGCTAAATTATGGACCATTCCGTTTTTATTATAAAAGGGAAGAAAAAGGACATGCTACACAGAAAAAGATAATAAGAAAGAAAAAGAGTAGGGGAAAGATAGAGAGAGGGGGTAAATGTATGTAAGCAATAATGCTAATCAGTTTCAATCAAACATAATGAATTGCAACTACTACTACTATAATAATAACAATAATAATAACAATAATAACAACAACAATATAATAATAATAATAATAACAATAATAATAATAAGTGGTAGTTTATTATTTACATGGCTATAACAAAAAATTATATACCTATTAAAAAAAGATTTGCTACATGCAAAAAAAAAAAGAAAAAAGAAAAAGAATAATGGGTTGAAAAAAAACACATTAGAAATAGTGTAGATAATAAAGATGAGGACAATAGTCCGAAAAATCCAGATAATTCTAATTATCAAGCCTCATCTAAAAAATTCAGAGAAATAGTGTAGATAACAATAAAGATGAGGACAATAATCCGAATAATCCAAATAATTCTAATTATCAAGCCTCATCTAAAAAAATCAGAGAAATAGTGTAGATAACAATAAAGATGAGGACAATAGTACGAATAATCCAAATATTACTAATTTTCAAACCTCATTTCAAAAAATTCAGAGAAATGTTTGATTAAGTTTGTTTGTTTTTTACATTTGTTTTTCTTTTTTGTTCTTCTTTTTCAAAACAAGTGGTAGATTTACTGAACAACCTTTACACATTATTTTATATACACTATTTATCTGTTATAGTTCATTTTCCAGGAATTAACTTGTCCACTTGGTATCAAAAAGAAATCTATTTATCAACAGGGTATCACTTTCTTCTCACCCTTCTTTAATGAAATCAGTGAATTAGTCTTTAAAATGAAGGGAAGTAACTAATGTAATGAATTAAAAGTTGCCTCCCTTAGAGTAATTTTTTTAAATAAGGTTGTATGATAATGTACAAAGATGTTTTAATACTTTTATTTATTGATATTGGATGGTCCTACATTTTGATCATCGGGCGGATTGGGGCGCTCTGGTAGATAAAGGGTTAAAGGAAGTAAATGATAAAGAAAGATGTTGAATAGAGTTATTCCCCTTGTACTCAAAGTGATAATTCAAAAGTAAAGAAGTAATACTGAGGACCTCAGACAAGAAAAAGGTAATTTTATGCTACAAATATCAGAAAGAAATAAAAGACAAGTTTGGAAACATATTTACTATCCATAAGGGACAGTATTTAAGTAAAAGAAAGATAGAAATTGTTAAGTTGAGTAGAGTTACTTCCCCTTGAACTCAAAGTGATATACTACAATATCTATGACCAGATTAATTGGTGTTAGGATGATTTTAATGTGGGCCATTTTTAGCAATGGAATTTTAAAGTTGGTCTGGTCCAATTTGAAAACTCAATGTTCAATAATTTTGTATGGAGCAATATTTTTGATAAACAAAAAGGCTTAAAAATCGATCATATTAGCAGTTATAGATCTATTTCTAGCCATTTTTTTTCAATGACCAAGTATTTTTTAGGTCAATTTTGAGGTCTCGGATTTTTTAATTTTTTCAGATTCGGCTCTATTGAAGGCATAATCATTTATTTTATGATTTATCCAGTGTGTGTTCGCATATGTCTCTTCAAATTTGAACTATGAGAAAATGCTGAGGCACATACTTTACAAGAATATGGTTTCTTTTTATTATGTATTAGCATGTGGCCTGTCAAATGTGAATTCCGTGCAAATGCTGAACCGCAAACTTTACAAGAAAATGGCTTCTCTCCAGTGTGTGTTCGCATATGTAATTTTAAGCTGGACCTCTGTCCAAATGCAAATCCACAAATTTCACAAGAAAATGGCTTATTGCCTGTGTGTACTTGCATGTGTTTAGTTAAACTACCTGTCACTGAAAATGAAGATCCACAAACTTTACAAGAATATGGTTTCTCTCCAGTATGTGTGCGCATATGTTCTTTTAATCCTGAACTCACTGAAAATGCAAATCCACAAACTTCACACGAATATGGTTTCACTCCATTGTGTTTATACATGTGACTTTTTAACTGAGAACTCTGTGCAAATGCTAATTCACATACTTCACAACGATATGGTTTCTCTCCAGTGTGTGTTCGCATGTGGCTATTCAAGTGACCCTTTCTTGAAAATGCAGATCCACACACTTCACAAGAAAATGGCTTCTCTCCAGTATGTGTTCTCTTGTGCACTTTCAAATGGGAACTAATTAAAAATCTTGATCCACAGATCTCACAAGCATATGGTTTTTCTCCAGTGTGTACTTGCATGTGTTTCCTTAAAGTAGAAGGATCTGCAAATGCTGATCCACAGATTGTACAAGAATATGGTCTCTCTCCAGTGTGTATTAGCATGTGTCTTTTTAAATAGCAAGGTGATGAAAATGTTGATGCACATGATTTACAAGGAAATGTTTTTGTTTTTTTATGTGTTCGCATGTGTTTTCTCAATTCTAGTTTATATGCAAATCCTGTACTACAAATTTCACAAGTATATGGTTTCTCTCCAGTGTGTATACGCATGTGTTTTTTTAAAAGATTATTCTCTAAAAATGCTGATCCACAGACTTTACAAGAAAATGGCTTCTCTCCCGTGTGTGTGCGCATGTGTCTTTTTAAATTGGCCATCTCTGAAAATGCATACCCACACACTTTACAAGAAAAAGGTTTTGCTCCTGTGTGTGTTCGCATGTGGCTTTTCAAATGTGAATTCTCTGAAAATGAAGATCCACATATTTCACAAGAATGTGGTTTCTCCCCAGTGTGTGTTCGCATGTGACGTTTCAAATGTGAGTTTTGAAAAAATGCTGATCCACACACTTCGCAAGAATATGGTTTTTCTCCAGTGTGTGTTCGCATGTGCCCTTTTAAACCAGAACTATGTGCAGTTGAGAAACCACACACTTCACAAGAATATGGCTTTTCTCCAGTATGTGTTCGCATGTGTACTGTTAAATTTGAAGTCTGTTTAAATTTTGATCCACATATTTTACACTTATGTAATTTTGGTTTCTCTCCTTTTTTTGTCTTCATATTTCCTCTTTCTAGTTTTAAAATCTGATATGAATATTTTATTAGAATAGGTTTTTTCCCCACTGTGTGTCTGTTTGTTGAAAATGGGAATTTAGTAAAAATGCTCTTCTACAGACTTTGCAAGAATAACAATTGTCTTCTTTGTGTGTTTGAATATAAACATTTAAATATGAACTTTTTCAAAATGCAGATTTGTATATTCTATTAGAATGCATTTTCTCTTTGTCATGTGCTTGCAAGAGTCTTTTCAAGTTTGGATATTGTTGTTCTCTCTGACAATTGATATCTGGTAATAAAAAAAGAAATATTATTAAAAAAAGTGAATTATTTGTAATCAAAATTATGTTTTAATAAACTGCAACACAAAATAGTCATAAGAAAAATTGTAGTGTTCAACAAATATAAAAAAATAAAGGGAAGAAAAAAGCATGCTACGCAGAAAAAATATAATAATAAAGAAAGCAAGAAGGAGAAAGATAGAGAGAAGGGGTGAGTGGGCAGAAGCGATAATGCTAATCTGTTTCAATCAAACATAATGAAAAAATGCACAGAAGGAAAGAAAGAAAAAATGTATGAAATAGTTAAATCAAGATTATTATACATTTTACAGATTAAACTCTTTGCAATAGCTCTTAAGTAAACATATCAAACTTTGTAATAATTAAATCATCATACTGTAGAATATCCACAGGTCCTGCTAGTCAAAATTATAATAATTTATATTTCAATGAACTGCATCACTAAATTCATGTTCAGTCATATTGTAAAGGTTGAAAGTGGGTTCAAAGCAAAAAATACCAAAAATCAGGGTATAAGGAAAGGTGCAAAGTTATTAGATACTTTGAATACAAATAACTCCGACGAAGGTTAATAGACAAAACATTTAATATATACAGCACATAGATAACAGTAGATACAACGTACATAGTAAAAGAGTACATATAAAAAGGGGTACACAAATAAAGATAAAGAAACATTCATGAATGATACAGATATACATATATGAGTACAGACATGAGACTAGCGATAGTCCATGCTGTGAATAACTTACAGTAATGTAAGGGGGGCGGAGCCCCAACGAGAGGGTTTAGATAAAATCTACCCCATGTGGCTCGTAGTTGCTGAAACAGGAAAAAGAGAGCGAAAGGGTTTGAAACCGGCGCTTAAATACTAAACTAAAAGGGGCAGACAACTCCACCAGGCGAATACAAACTAACGCTACAAGGGAATTAACTGAATTTAATGAAATTTTCAGTGTTGATGTATTAATGAATAAAAGATATAATGCACCAGTTATATTATCTAAAAACTTTTCATTTTTTCAGGTCAGTTAACTTTGAACCATGTATCTTTGAGAATCTGTGTGATTCTTAGAATATAAGGAAGAGCAAAACTGACATATTTGTTTTGTTTTTATACAAAGAGACGAGACGCTTCTCGGTAACTAAAGTGTGTTTTTCTGAGCGTAAAAAATTATTTTATTTAACTTTTACGACCAATTAGAATAAAAATAATATATTGAATGACTGTTTTATCAGTTTTTCTCTTAGAAAAAATATTCAAATTTTCATTTTATTTTCGATTTTAAAAATTAATACTAAAACCGAAGACATTTTTTAACGTCAATTTCACTGCGAAATTTTAAGATAACATTTTTTCAAGTTTTTATTCATAGTAAATTGTAATATTAAAGTTTTTAAAGATTTTAAAAGATAGAAAAAATTTGGCTAATAAAGTTTGTCCGTTACACCCATCCGTACTTAGATGCATGGCCGTAAGAGGTTTGTTTATTTTTTAAGATAACGATGTAATTTTTCCCAATCGGATAATTTGATCTTTGAATTAACTATTTTTCTTTGTAACAACCCTGTACGATCTTTTTTTTTTACGAGATTTTTGATAAACCAAGTTTAGAAATATCTATTTCCGTTTTATTCAAGATGGCCTAAACGATTTGGTGGTACCTAAAGATCGTACAGGGTTGTTAAAAAAAAAAACAACATCAAATGATCCGATTGCGAAAAATTACATCGTTATCTTAAAAAATAAATAAACCTATCCATATTACATGCAAAAGGGTAATTTTCAGGCCGCAATTTAGACAGAAAAGTTACATTTTATTTTCCTTTTACGATTATACCACTAAAAGTATGGCTAGCTCTAATGGACATATTTTTTTAATTTTGTAATAAAACTGTTAATTTTAACTAGGGGGTTTAGGGTTAGGGTTGGAGTTTAGGGTTAGGGGTTGGAGTTTAGGGTTAAGGTTTAGGGTTAGTTTAATGGGAAAATAAATAAATAATTTGGGTTCTGTTTTTTCTGGGTCGCCCTGTAATATGTTTTAATTTTCCGAACGATTTGCGAGTTGAGCAAAAATTTACTATTAAAACGAATAAAATCTTTAAAAACTTTAAAACTAAAATTTAATATTAAAATTTCACTGTGAAATTGACTTTAAAAAAAAATGTCTTCGGTTTTGGTATTAATTTTTAAAATCGAAAATTAAATGAAAAGTTGAATATTTTTTCTAAGAGAAAAACTGATAAAATAATCAATATATAGTTACTTTTTATTTTAATTGGTCAAAAAAGTTAAATAAAATAATTTTTTACGCTAAGAAAAACAAACTTTGGTTACTGAGAAGCGTCTCGTCTCTTTGTATAAAAACAAAACAAGTATGTCAGTTTTGCTCTTCTATATATTCTAAGAATCACACATTACTATTCAACAATAAAAATTACAAATTCTTTTAAAAATATTAATCGAGCACGGATCGGACCAACTTTTAGTTCACCTGAATTCTAAAATTCATATTTTTAAATATCCGTGGAAAATTCGATTTTTTTCCGCAGAAAAAAAAAAATAATTTCACGCAGAAAATAAAAACACAAAAGATTGAAAATCTCTTAAAGATTAAATTTCTTAAAAAAATTTTTTCTCTTTTTTGATAATTTAATAGAATATAGCACATACCAATTACATGCAAAAAAAAGTTTTCAAATATTAATATTATGACATTTTTTTGCACTTTTTATTTCCGATTTCATTAATTTTTCCTAAAAAAACTATAGTTCAGTACGTTATACAATTTCATTGATATAGTTATTCAGACTCTTATCTTTATAGAAAAAACTACCAAATTTTTTTTCCACGTCATTTTTTTTATCTCATAAAATAAAATAGACCTCGTAAAAAAATATTTCCCCAATATATTTTAGAAAAAAACTATTTTCGATGTATTTACATCCAATGATAAACATTTATGGAAATTTTCGTGAAAATCGGACCATTAATTGATTTTTCATAGAATTTTTAAAAAATCCTCTTATCGTAACTTGTTTTTAGCTACGTTAAATTTCAGCTGATTTAACAGTGCAAAAATGAAAACATTGTTTTTCAATCATAATTTT
Source organism: Doryteuthis pealeii (assembly GCA_023376005.1). Lineage (NCBI taxonomy): Eukaryota > Metazoa > Mollusca > Cephalopoda > Myopsida > Loliginidae > Doryteuthis > Doryteuthis pealeii. The sequence continues at coordinate 56,523,532 of CM042168.1, forward strand.
CATTATTTTGTAAGCTGATAAAAAATTTAAAAAATCATTAGGAGTTTGTTTAATGTTTTTTCTTTCGAATGGAAAAAAATTTTCAAGAAAATATTAATTTTTCTGCAAGTTTCATTGTCTTAAATGTAGGGGGGGGGTAAATTGCACAGGGTCAAATTGGTGGTACCTAACCATCTTTAATTGTTTTTTACGAGATTTTTGATAAACAACGTTCGGAAATATTTATTTCCGTTTTATTCAAGATGGCCTAAACTGATAACGTGACCGAATTAGTTGTCCCTATTTTTCAATCATAATTTTCCTTATTTCCGTAAGCTGATTTTTTTTTAAATCATCAGGTGTTTGTTTAATGTTTCTTCTTTCGAATGGAAAAAGAATTTTCAAGATAATATTAATTTTTCTGCAAGTTTCATTGTATTAAATATAGGGGGGGGGGGTAAATTTCATAGGGTAAATTGGTGGTACCTATTCATTCAAAATTTGTGGTACCAATTCATTCAAAATTTGCCAAATTCCCCCGAGTATAGTAGGTACCACCAGACAGTTTAGGTCATCTTGAATAAAACGGAAATAGATATTTCCGAACTTTGTTTATCAAAAATCTCGTTAAAAAAGATCGTACAGGGTTGTTACAAAGAAAAATAGTTAATTCAAAGATCAAATTATCCGATTGGGAAAAATTACATCGTTATCTTAAAAAATAAACAAACCTATCCATTATACGCGCGAAAGGGTAATTTTCAGGCCGCGATTTAAGAGAAAGAAATACATATTATTACCCTCTTACAGTTATGCATCTAAGTACGGATGGTGTAACGGACAAACTTTTTTAGCCAAATTTTTTCTATTAAAATGAATAAAAATCTTTAAAAACTTTAATATTACAATTTAAAATGAATAAAATCTTTAAAAACTTTAATATTACAATTTACTATGAATAAAAACTTGAAAAACTTTAATCTTAAAATTTCGCAGTGAAATTACGTAAAAAAATGTCTTCGGTTTTAGTATTAATTCTTAAAATCGAAAATAAAATGAAAATTTGAATATTTTTCTAAGAGAAAACTGATAAAACATCATTCAATATATATTTTATTCTAATTGGTCGTAAAAGTTAAATAAAATATTTTTTTACGCTCAGAAAAACAAACTTTAGTTACCGAGAAGCGTCTCGTCATATGTCAGTTTTGCTCTTCCGTACATTCTAAGAATCACACATTACTATTCAACAATAAAAATTACAAATTCTTTTAAAAATATTAATCGAGCACAGATCGGAACAACTTTTAGTTCACCTGAATTCTAAAATTCATGTTTTTAAATATCCGTGAAAATTTTGATTTTTTTCCACAGAAAAAAAAAAAAAATTTAATTTATTTCACGCAGAAAATAAAAATATTTAATCACACAAAAGATTGAAAATCTCGTAAAATTAATTTCTTAAAAAAATTTTTTTTTTTTGTCAATTTAATAGAATATAGTACATACCAATTACATAAGAAAAAAAAAGTTTTCAAATATTAATATTATGACATTTTTTTGCACTTTTTATTTCCGATTTCATTATTTTTTCCTAAAAAAACAATAATTCGGTACGTTATACAATTTCATTGATATAGTTATTCAGACTCTTATCTTTATAGAAAAAAAGAAAAATTTTTTTTTTCCACATCATTTTTTTTTTCTCATAAAATAAAATAGGGGGTGATAGACATCGTAAAAAAATATTTTCCCCAATATATTTTATAAAAAAAACTATTTCAGATGTATTTACATCCAATGGTAAACATTTATGGAAATTTTTCGTGAAAATCGGACCATTAATTGATTTTTTCATAGAATTTTTAAAAAATCCTCTTATCGTAACTTGTTTTTAGCTACGTTAAATTTTCAGCTGATTTAACAGTGCAAAAATGAAAACATTGTTTTTCAATCATAATTTTCATATTTTCGTATGCTGATAAAAAATTAAAAAAATCATCAGGAGTTTATTTTATGTTCTTTCTTTCGAATGGAAAAAAAATTTTCAAGAAAATATTAATTTTTCTGCAAGTTTCATTGTAAATGTAGGGGGGGTAAATTGCACAGGGTCAAATTGGTGTACCTAACCATCTTTAATTGTTTTTTACGAGATTTTTGATAAACAACGTTCGGAAATATTTATTTCCGTTTTATTCAAGATGGCCTAAACTGATCACGTGACCGAATTAGTTGTCCCTATTTTTCAATCATAATTTTCCTTATTTCCGTAAGCTGATTTTTTTTTAAATCATCAGGTGTTTGTTTAATGTTTCTTCTTTCGAATGGAAAAAGAATTTTCAAGATAATATTAATTTTTCTGCAAGTTTCATTGTATTAAATATAGGGGGGGGGTAAATTTCATAGGGTAAATTGGTGGTACCTATTCATTCAAAATTTGTGGTACCAATTCATTCAAAATTTGCCAAATTCCCCTGAGTATGAGTATAGAAAGTGTTTTCGAATACAAAACAAGTTAAATTATTAATGAAAAATAAGGTAGGAGGTAACGAACGGGGTAATACGAGATCACACGTGCGTTTAAAAAAAAAAATATGGAAAAAATAAAATAAAATGTTTTTGATAGTTTTATTTTTTTTTTGAATAGCTAAAAATTATAAACTTTTAAAGCTAATTCTATAAACACAAAACAACAAACAAGACTTAACTTTAACTTGTAAAATAGATTGGATTTTAAATTCTATCGCGTGAGTCATTTCTATCTTTAAAAAACGATTTACTGCAACGTGTAGGTGGGTGTGGAAATATATGCGACCGAAACAACCGGATATCGTTCAAATCAAAACATTTTATTATAATCGAGATTCGGGTCTGTCTGTAACGTATTAAAATCAATCCTATGAATGATTTTATATAGAAACCAATTAAAATATAATTAGAATAAGTGAATCTTTTTTATATGCGTTCTTATTTAATTTCGTTAGTTTTTCTAATTCAATATATTTCATTACATTAAAAACTTGAATACTTACGCCCCGAGGATGCATATTCTTGCTAGTAAAAATGAGAAAAATACAAAAATTACGAAACTAATCAAATAAATAACCAAATATTTCATCTTAATTCTTTGCGAGTAAAAAGAATCTTACTGAAAAAAAAAAGAAGAAAAAAAAAAAGAAAGAAAAGAAACAACATATTTTTGTTTAAAGTATTTGACAACATTTGGTGAAGAAACTTTTAATAATAAATAAATAAATAAATACTTCATTTTATTTTCCTCTAATGAATTCTTTTCTGTTTCGTTAGGACAACAAAGCAACAGGATAGAAAAAACTGTAGAAATTTTAAATTCGTAAAGGGAGATAATAAAAATTGACGATTGAGTAATTTATTATTCAGAAAAAAATTGATATTTAATATTTACTTATCTATTATTTCATCAGTATTATTATTATCAAGGAGTTTTTCCCGATAGCGTTAGCTGATGGTATTTCACTTGAATGTATGACAACAAGTCTCCTCAGGTCTCCAGGACTCTTCTGAGTATTCTAGTAGATTGCAGCAATGCAGTATTCTGGATGGTCTCAATTCTTCCTCTGATTTTCAGATTATCCAGTCTTTATCCCAAGCTTTGTGCAACCACTATTATTGTAGCTGTCGCCTTAGAGTGCGCCTAATAGCTAGATATATTTATTCTCTACTCTTTAGATATACCCTTAAATATGGACAGTGTAAGGGAAACAACTCTGTAGGGTCTGATAATCAAGTGGACCCACAGGTAAGTTTCTTTTCCAATTTTCCCGTGAAGTTGCTGGCATTTGTTAAAGACCCTTTTTGTAAATGAGTAATTGTTTTACACCCCATTTTATTTCAGTATTTCACGGTGTTTGGAAGTAAATAAAATCTTGTACATTCAACATCAATCGATCTTCGTGTCATCATTTACATCACCAGAAAATACAACCAGGGAACTGCTACAATTATTATTATTATATTATTATTATTATTATTATTATTATTATCCATTACCATCATCATCATTATTTATATCAATATCATCATCATCATCATTAATAATAATCTTCTTTCTTTTTTACGGCATATGAATTTGTCAAGGCTTATTTCAAGCCTAGGTTCATTGTACATTTATAAGTTTTATGTAGTTATTATTTCACTGAACTTTTGAGATGAGGCTTGATAATTTGTATTATTTGTTTTATTTGGACTATTGTCCTCATCTTTATTGTTGTAGATGCCAGTGTTGCATGTTCTGACTTCACAAATATTTTAAAACAACAATAAAATAACAAGACACAGTTTAGGCAGAAAATACGGAGAAACAACAAAGACAAGGCATTTATTTAATAATAACAAATAAATTTATTCTGAGAATAAATTTGCATAAATCAAAAGAAATGTGTAATGTTTACAACATTATGTAAAATTTGTAGGTAAATAGCAAAAGTTCGATTGGAATTTGTTCAATAGAAAAGTGGACAAATAGAAATAAAGTTTTTGGTGTTTTTATGACCTGAGAAATTAATTCCTGATGTTGATTGCAGATTCAATTCCACTTTGAGACAGTGCTAAACAACGTCCGCAACCGATGACAACAACTTTAGCGACCACCAGCTTTTTAATTAAAGAAACAGATGTTCGAGCAAACAATTTGACTTGCTGATTATAAAAACAAAACTTCAACTTTCTGAGTCAATGTTTACTACTATGTAATATCTACCATCATCAGATATCCAGAGTTGAAGTTTTCAGCAAGTCAAATTGTTTGCTCGAACATCTGTAATTAAAAAGCTGTGGTCGCTAGAAAGTGGAATTGAATCTGAATGTTTTGTTCTTAAATATCTAACAATTGATTCTGTATTCTATTGGCGGTAAAGTGGACGTATGTGTAAGCACCAATTTGTCCAATCGAATTCTGACCGAATGTTTTTCCTTATTTGGATTTAAAATATAGGATTTTATTCTATATTGTTATCTGCATAATGTTTTAGCCGATGTGCCCTCCAGCCTTCTTCAGGTATTTCTTTTCAGACTCTGGAACTTGGGAACCTTCTCTTCAAACTTGGGTCCAGAGATAAACAGCAGAACTGAACTCAGTACAAAGTTCATAATACAATAGACCCACAATAGATCACGACCAATGCACACACACACACAGATGCAACATACAGTCACACATGCAGTGGAGAATTCATAATGCAAGAAACCTACAACGAGAAGACAAATGTATAACACTTCCGTACCCATAGACCAGCACACACACACACACATTCACAAGCTAATGCACACTTGTCTTTCTATCTATCTGTCTATGGTTTGTTCATACCCACCTATTCATCTACATATATTAGGTAAACCTTTACTTCTTAGCTGTATATAAAAAGCACTAATAACACTGTTTGGAGACCAATCTAGCTCAGATTTTATAGAGACTTCCTTAATAAATAAGATTCACTCTGAATATTAATAAATTAAATACTCTTTGATAAAATCCTGACTTAATTTAATCTCCATTAGAACAAGATAATTTCAATTAAGTAATTAATATTACATAAAATATATGGATTTGTCTTGCTATTTTCTTAATAATTAATTCCTGTAATAGAGCTATGGATATATATATATATAAAAGTAAGTAAGTCGTCGGCAGCCTAATGTCGGTATGAGCCATACAGTGAGGGAGTCTATCCCCTTTTCACTAGCGCTAGACCAAGGAGATTATTTTAGCGTCTGAAGTGGAGTGCCACACCTTATATATTTTTCACATTGAACTTTTTTATCGATAAGATGACCGCCATGTGCCGAACACCTTTTTAGTGTCGTGAATTTGGAGGCACGTTGACAAGACCGCTATACAACATATATTGCTATTAGAATGTTACTTTACCGCACAGATCCATGTGCTAATCATATGCTGAGTTGGCAAGGGCCAGTATTGAACTAGGAACCTTGTGGTTTCTAGCCAAACGCTCTATCCAATGAATATTAAAAAATCATAGAAGTTACAGTATTAACTCGACCTTTATCTTAACCTCTTACAGACCAAGTTGACAACAACTATAATTGTAATTTTTGATTAAAATTAGTTTCATTCTAATCTTTATTTTTCAATCCAACACACACACACACACACACATGCAAAAGGGCACGGCACACACATATACCATAAACACGCATACACATAGCAAACAAATAAAGGCAATATATATATATATATATATATATATATATATATATATATATATATATATATATATTAACTTTTTCCGGGTAATGCAAACAAAGAGGAAGGGTATAACAATAAATTCGGAAATAGATTTTTCCGCTGATAAGTATAACAAAAGAAAATGCGTAGGCGGCTTATATACATAAAAGAAAGTCAGAGATCCCAGTAGTTAGTCAGACAGAACCCTCGGCACAGAGAACAAGTGAGTGACAATGCTCACAGCCCATCACGGCCGAGAGGCTGTTAGACCCACCTAGCCACACCTTTACCTCACCAACACTACCCAACCCAATTCAGCAGTCATTGTCAACCCTCGGGCATTTCCATTGTCAACACTCGCAACCACAGCGGAGTAAGAAGAAATAAAGTCAGAAGTTTCTACCATACACATGTATTGTGATTTCATTAAGCAACTACTACATATATCACTTTTGGTACTGTGACCATACCCACTACATTACATACACGATTTAGTGCCGTGAAAAAGGTACAACGCAACACCAGGACCAGTATTGTGCTTGTCTGGTGGAGTATCCAGCTTAGTGTTGTTACTTGTGGTAGCATAACTAAGGGAATGTGCACCATTAGTTTCCTCGTTTAGCCCAGTGCATAATAAGGGGACCTTTTTATCACGGGTGACATCCTGCCAATATTTTTTTGTATTTAATTTTTATTTTTATGGAATATTTGGTCAGGGTTTACTTCCTAGGGAATTATCCTCATATCAGATACTGATGTTATATCCCCCATTGCTGGGTATATAATTGAGAGAGTGGACTCTGTCTAGATATCTGAATTAAATCGAGAACACTCGAATGACGTGTGAAGGGTTAAAGTAGCCATTTTTTTTGTGTATATACTTATCTGCCTAGTCAAAGGGCAGTAACTCTTAATGGTTCAAATACAATAACACCACAGACTCGTGTAACATAGAGAGAGAGAGAGAGAGAGAGAGAGAGAGACAGAGATACAGCGTTGTGACTTACTTGTCTGTTACTTCATTCTTTTACTGCTTCGTCTAGTGGCTGTTTCCTTTCTTTCTTTCTTTTGGCTGGTCGTCATCTTGTCTCTCCTTTTTCTAAGTTCTTGTCTGACTGTTTCTAACAAAGGGCTTCTTTAAGGGCTAGTTTTTGTCATGCAAATAATTACTACAAGACATTTTTCCTTGATCAAAGATTTATTTCTGCATTGCCCATCTCTTATGCTCGGAGAGTCAAACTCGCAGTCGCACGTCTGCTCTGCGTCTCATTTAGGTTGAAACTGACTTCCTAACAAACTAAAACACGTGACGTGCGAGATTCCTGCCTTTGGGGTCAAGGTTCCAAAACGGTCTGGTATTTTTCCACTTGGGCCCTTAGCATCCTCGCTACAGGGTATTGTCAAAAAACCCATGCCACCACACAATTATGCAACACTGACAAACCTCTGAAGAAAAAGTATGAAGATATTTGGTCATGTCTAGTAGGCTTTGTTTCATCAAATATGATTTCTCTAAGAAGATCTTAAAGGTGTTATATACTCATTCAACATCAGGTATATAAATGGGGAGAGAGTCATCATGGGTATATAATAGAGAGAGAGACAGATAGATTAAATAGGGTAGATGATAATGATGGTCTTGCTTGTTACACTTCCTACTGTTTCTGTAGTGAGAGAGGAGACCTACCTCGTGCAACACGGTGTGACAGAGAGAGTGGCGGGCATGAAGACTTGCTATATTCTTGAAGGAAGCGGGCTAGGCTTTGCCTGGCATGTAGGACTGACCTAGAGTCGAACCCACTTCCTTCAGAATGTGAGAGCCATGGACGATCAGTGAAATAAGAAATAGCATAGTGGCCCGGATGTAGGTGGTCGCGCCGTGCTGACAAGTGTTGCACGGACAATTATGAGTGAGGAGCCTGGATGTGGTGAAATTAAGGTGTATTTAAAGGACTTATTCTCACAGACCAGCAGGAACGACTGCAGTAGTATTTTGTTGTCAAGACGAGCGGGACAAAGAAATAATTTTGGATATTGGATTTTGGAGCGTGATACAGTTGGGAGTGTTTAAACTGTCGGTTGGAACCTTGCGTCAGACTTGACTGTGACCCCCCCCTCTACACACACACACACACACACTGATTAGAAAACCTCAATTATTAATAATTTTTTTTTACATTATTAATACTGTTGGCCTTATCTATATACTAATAACATGCAATTGTATTTATATATACAACAAAATAGCAGTTTACAGTATTAATGGGAAGGCTAACTTACATATTGATCTTAAAAATTTGATTTTAATAAATATGTGCTTGGTATTATTGATTTGTAATTGTTTGGTTTTATTTTGATGAATAAAAGCAAAAATCTCAGAGATAAATCTTAAAACAAATCCATTAACAAGAAGAAATAACTGTAATTTTATTCTTTACTTCCTAATTTAACAATAAAAGACAGGAGTGATGTAAAATGATGGAAGAGTTAGTTTCAAAGTTGTTCTAATTTTTGATTGTACCCTCTGTCTCAAATAATTTTATCTGTATTCTTATTTAGTGTCCTTAGTCTAATTCAATATATTTCATTACATTAAAACTTCAATACTTGCACCCTCCAGGTGCATATTCTTGCTAGCTAATCTAAGGGTGAAGTTTCAATTTTGGAGTTCTGGGAAGGATGGAGTACCCCTTTATCACCATTTCTTTCAGGTCCACCCTGAACTTGAGCAGTAGTACCTGTTAGGTTTTATGATTGATTGATTTTAACAGCATGTCAACCCATCCAGGGTTATTTTATGCCAAGTGATTGGTTGTGAGGAATGGTCAAATACCTGTTAAGATCCAATCTATGGGTTAAATAGATTTTTAAAAATGAGTATTAAAATGTGTGTTTAATACAAATAATTTTTAAACAAACCTATTTGGCCCATAGATGGTACGCTAACAGGTACTATCGCTAGCAGATGATAAAGTCAGTGTATTCTAAGCTCCGCTGATCGAAGAAAAAGTTGGAAAATTGAAAGAAAGAAAAACGGAAAGTACAAAAAGAAAGACTAGAAAAGGAAAGAAAGATGACAAAAAACTAAGTATATATTTATGCAACCCCTTTGCAATGGGGAGGATGTGACACACGATCAAATTTGAAGCAGAGTAAAGCTGTTTTGAATTCAGTTTTCTTTCTCCTAGACTGGTTGCCTAACCAAGCCTAAAGAATCCAGTTTGCTCTATTACTTCCCCATTTATCTAAATATCATCTATGTACCTTTGATGGTATATATTTTCCTGTGATTTAGTAAATCTGCGGCCTCCTTTGTATTTTATTAGTATAGGATTTAACACCGTAATTATTATTATTATCTATGTATTAATAATCGTGTTCCTTAATTGTAAGACTGATATTATCTTGCAACACCCTCAAGTTATAAATCGTCCAAGATGAAATGCAAAAAATGTAAATCTTGAAAATTGGGTTTGAAAAACAAAATGAATACTCATCAAGAATGAATAAAACAAAATGTTTTGGCATAAAATAATCCAACAAAAGTTGACATGCCATAAAATACATTCAACCAACCAGCCAGCATACACATTAATACAGTTTTTCTCAATTGTGTGTTCACCTGTAAACCTCTAAATATGCCATCATGAAAAGACATACATACAGAGATGCTCATAGGTACGCGTCCTGCATCCCTGATGCACAAAAATCTAAAAGGATGCAGTAAAATCTTATCCATGCATCCCAGTGTTTTTCTTTTTTTCTTCCCTCACCATTTCAAGCTAACTGTAAATACATTTCAATAGTTTCTTAGAAATGAATTACACAGGATAGGTTACAAGGTAGGAGTTAGACAGTTTTATTTGGGACCCATAAAAATTCCCGGAAACTCATTCAAAGCAAATATTTGTGTCCCAGGATGCACTAAACCAAAAAGCTATCAGCATCACTGTACATATTTCAAACTAATATGATTTTTCTCCATTTTTGTGTGTTTGCGTATGCTGTAATAAATGTGACTTTTGTGAAAATGACAATTCACAGTTTTCACAAATATATGGTTTCTCTCCCATGTGTGATCGCATATGACACACCAAATGATATTTGCGTGCAAAGGAAGATCTACAAACTTTACAAGGATATGGTTTCTCTCCAGTGTGCGTCCTCATGTGATGCACAAAACTTGTCTTATATGCAAAGGTAGACCCGCACGTTTCACAGGAATACGGTTTCTCTCCACTGTGTGTCCTTATATGCTGTACCAAATTTGACTTATCTGCAAAGGAAGCTCCACACATTTCACAAGAATATGGTTTCTCTCCAGTGTGTGTCCGCATATGTAGCACCAAACTAGATTTCTGTGTAAAAGAAGATCCACACGTTTCACAAGAATATGGCTTCTCTCCAGTGTGTGTTCGCATATGGCGCATTAAATCTGAATTTTTCACAAATGCAAATCCACAATCTTCACAGCAGTATGGTCTTTCTCCACTGTGTTTTCGCATATGTTGCACTAAATGAGACTTTTGTGAAAAAGAAGATTCACAGATCTTACAATTATATGGTTTCTCTCCAGTATGCGTTCGCATGTGCACCACTAAACTTGATTTGTGGGCACATGAAAATCCACATGTCTCACAAGAATATGGCTTTTCTCCAGTGTGTGTCCGTATATGTATCACTAAAGTTGACTTGTGTGCACAGGAAAATCCACACGTTTCACAAGAATATGGTTTTTCTCCTGTGTGTCTTTGCATAGGACACATTTCATGTGTTATGAATCTTGTTGCCATTTTAGGCGTTTAGTTCTCCTACTGGTAAATCCAATGGTGGAAAAAGGGTGTTGTCTCCGTAGTATTAACAATGTGGGTCAGAGTAGACCTGGGAGTAATTTTGATGAAGGAATACTCCAAATTTGCCAGATCTCCAGAATTTAATGTCATACCCAGGACATTGACCCAAACATTATACTTATTTTAATTATATTTTAATTGTTTTCTATATAAAATCATTCAAAGGATTGATTTTAATACGTTGGAGAATGAAATGATAATACAATAGATTAGCGTTTATTAAACCCGGTTTTGTAAAAACCAGTATGCAAATTAACCACACCATATATTAGATAAACATTCATTTCTTGGTGATATATAAGAAATATTGCAAGATGTTTAAAGTACAAATAACTTGGGCAGCTTTGAAGCAAATGATACTCGGATTTTCATAGAGACCTGTTAATAAATAAAATTTATTCTATGCATTAATGATTTTTGACTATACATTGAGCGATCATTGATAAACTTACGCACCTCCTGGGGGTATTGTTGTGTAAGCAGTGGCATAGTTTCAGTTGCAGACAAACACTGAATCTCCATTATAATAAGATATACAAATCCAGTTCATATCATGTTATATTCCTTGCAATCCTAGGTAGAACAATAGTTTGAAATCCATAACAATAGTGCACTTGTGGCAGAGAATCCAGTCATAGTTCATCTTTATAGAAGGGGGGAAAATAGAGGGGGAAAATAGATATTTGCTTCAACAAGTTCCTGCTGGGGGGAGGGGGACCAAAAAGAAGAGAGTTCACTGTCTTCTCGCAGGCCAAACTTTCTTTTGGTCAACACAGTCTTCGACCCGCAGCTGAAAATCCGTCGCCGTCGTCAAAATAATATTTTCTGACTGCCGTCTCACATAAGCCGAAAGCTTCTCTGCTTGTTACCCTGCTCGCTTTGGTTATTTATCGGCATATTACTCAAACATCCGGGCACATCAGTTGAACCTCGCGTCCGTCCAGTTCCTAAATCGCATTTGTTTTCGCATGCGGGAGGATGCGGGTTCGATCCCGGCAGGCAAGACAATGTCTTGCTCTTTTTCCTTTCTCGTTCACCGTCATAGTTAGCAAATTCCTGGACAATTTACTAATGATCTTAAATGCATTTTATATCTTTTTTGCTTTTCCTTCTATTTTCAATTCTAGACATTTCTTTCATCCTTTTCTCTTTCATTTTTATTTTTTCATTCATTTTTTTCCTTTCCTTCATTGTTAGATATTTTTTTCATTTCTTTCATTTTTCTCATTTCTTTTATTGTTTTTCCTTTCCTTCTTTCTTCATTTCTAGACATTTTTATCATCATTCTTTCATTTTTATTATTTCGTTCATTGTTTTTTCCTTTCCTTCATTTGTAGACATTTCTTTCATTCTTTCTTTCTTTGATTGTTTTTCCTTTTCTTCATTCATTCTTTTTTTCTTTTTTATGTTTCTTTATTTCTTTTACATACATTGTCAGTGTTTGCTGCTGATGTTGGTAAAGTCCATAAATATAAGTGGTGACTTTTCAATCACCAACTCTAGTGTGTTTACTAATATTTAAGACCAAATTTATTTTGTGCAAAGTTTTTCAGTTCCTTTCTCTCAGATTTTATTCAAACAATACAAATCACATCAACACTCACTTCATAGCAAAGTCGCAACTGTGCCAATGTCCAAAATAAAACACCTTATATCTGGTTTCAGACATGATTTGCTGCATAGGCACTGTCATAATCACACAACAAATCAGATAAGATGAGACTAAACCCCATAAATCTGCCTGTCAATGACTCCAGTGCTCTTTTTCAGAAAACTGACAGGTCAGGCAGATGGGCTTTATGGGTGATAAGTCACATATTTACATGAATTATCTCTTGCCAGTCCAAATTTTCACATGTTGTTTATTTTTTAACTGTGATGCTTAGGAAAATGTAGTTTCATGCCTTTTATAATAGGAATATTTTAGAATATATTTCCCTGTTCTTGATGGAAGTTGACAATTCTTGTTTTTTTATTCATATAACTTCAAAATGATAATGAAATGTTGTAAATCATACAATTTCCACAGCCAGAAAATCTGTGAATGAAAAATAATAAAAGACATATCACTAAAGATATTGAATGTTTTGAACTCAGTTTAAATTTGAAACAGATAACATGTAGAGCAGGGGTTCGACAAGGAGTGCTCATGCCCCCTGGGGGTGCAAGCATCGTTCCAACGGTGTGAGAAGCGTCCATTCAAATCTAGATTAAATTTTTTCTAAACTTTAGAAGAAACTCTGACAGCCATTGTAAATTTTTGATTACATATTATATTAGATTTAGAGGGTGAAATATATATGATTTTTTGATAAAACTGTAGTATGGATTCACATTCTATATTTTTGTACAAAACATAAATTGTAGGGGTGCGAGACAGAGCAAAACTCTTTTAAGAGTGCGGGAATAGAAAAAGATTGGGAACCACTGATGTAGATACATACTAAGGCTACTTTAGTCTGACACAAGGCCATGATAATGCAGTGCTCTGTAAGGATCAAACTCTTTAGCTAACAGTCTTTGAGAGTAGCTTGTTTAACCATCAACCCATGACAAATATATAACTCATCTTTTCTACACAAATAAATACAAATTTTTAAATTAAATTAAATTAGTGAAATAGATCACTAATTAAGACTGAGCTTATTCTAGTAGTGATCACCCCAAGCAGAGTTTAAGAGGATTGAATTCAGAGTTTTCCTAACTGGTTGCCTAACCAAGGTTAAAGAGCCCAGACTGCCCTACTATTTACCCATAGCTGGAGGGAGAGTATTTGGATTCATATCTTTCCTAAGAGTATCAGCGTTATGTGAACAGTAGCTTCGTCCAGAATTTGAACTCGGGTTGACGAGTCCATTTCCTACGACTCTAACCATTACACCATGTGCCTCCAAAGGATTAATGTAATCATCATATTTTATATAGAATTCATCATTCACTTCCTTCAATATCAATACAATTGCAAATATGGTTGGTTGGATTTTATGGCATGTCAACCCTTGTTGGGTTATTTTATGCCTAATACGTTTGTTTTATTCATTCTTGATGGGTAATATTTTTTTTTCAACTCAATTTTTTTAAACACATTCTTTAGACTCTTTTGTTTCTATTTAACCAATAGATGGAACCCTAACAGGTACTACCACACCAGGTCAAAGTGGAACTGGGAGTAATGGTGATCAAGGGGTACTCCACATTCCCAAGACCTCCAGAATTGGAAAATCACCATTAGATGCAGTTTAACATTATAATCAAAAGACTAAGACCCCCAGCCACCACCACATAGCACATATATGATTAAAAGATTGGGTTTTGCCTTAAATGCAATAAGGTTGGGACAATCATATAGGTGCTAGGGCTTGACATGACTGGGTGATTGTTCATCCTTAAGTATCACAGGTTACCACCTGTGACCAATAGGTGGCCCCAATGGGAGGGGCCTTACCCCTCTGCAGAGGTGCAATCAGTGTATTCTACATCCCCAGCTAACAGGGCCGGCTAACAGCAGGAATTAGGACATACCTAATGTGATTGAAATAATAACATTAATATATTTTGAATGTACAGAAAATCAGACCAAAATTAAATCTAAAATATAATCATCTCCTTTAGCTTTGATTTTAAGAAAATAAAACAAGGAAACAATTTAAAATATGAAGTAATTTTTCCAGGATTTCTCTCTTAGGAAATATCTGTGGTAATTTTTAAAAAATATACAGAAACATTATTTGTCTGAATTTCCGAGATTTATATAACAATAAATATGAGGACAAAATGTTACATAATTATTAGATACCTAATATTTATGTGCAATAGTGTAGAAGTAAAAATGGCTGTTATAAGTTACAGCCCATGGCCTTGAAGGATGAGTGACAAGGCTTGACCTCAGTCCTAACCTCCCGGTGGATACCGTGAGAATCGGTTTAGATTAGAAATAGATTTTAGTCAGTCAGTGAGAAACCACGACGGTGGTGAGTCGTGTTATACACGCTCCGACTCACTCTGTGCAGGTAGTCTGGTGGGGGATCTCGAGAATAAAATATGATCAAAGTAAATCGAAGTCTTGTGTTATTATCTAAAAACTACCAATGACACAGGGCTTCTGATAAAGAGAAATCCCCAATGAAAGACCGGACACGGTCCCCAAGAGAAGTCCAGACGTTAGAAGAGACCTAGAAGATCTTAAGATGTCAGAAGAACAGAAGAAGAATAGAAGTAAGAAGTAAGTAACGAGAAGGGTATGCAACAATAATTCTGAAAAATTTAAACAATACAAATTATTAAATTTGTATTGTTTAAATTTTTCAGACTTTTGTCCTCATATTTATTGTTATATACACATTTCAGCTGTTTTTGTTAAACTTGGGAACCTTCATATCATAATCAGGAGCCTTCACAGAACTTCAAACCTTTTAATTAATCCATTGAGGTAGACTGCTCTCTTTCCATTAACCATAACTGGGTACAAGTGTTAAGCTATATTAAGTATTCTATATCATTTTCACCTGTAGTCAGGATTGAACCTGCAACCTTCAGATTTAAATGATACACATACAGAAATGTAATAGTTATATTCACCATCCAGATTAGACAAAGTTTCAGTCATAATCTTCAATTAAAAGATTTTTTTACAAAACATTCATATTTAAAAAAACGTATTTTCTGACCACTTTTTTTTCAGTCTTTCCCTATACCAATCATTAAGAAGATGGAGACTTACGGTTAATTGCTGATATATATATATATTCTTCAAATGCTGCTCACACGTTTTTGCTGTAGTAGCATTAGTAAAAGTAAGCAGAGTGGCCTATTGTCAGTATCAGCCAAACAGCAAGGGAGTCTACCCCTTTTCGCTAGTGCTAGACTAGGGAGATTGTTTTTGTTGAGGTGGAGCGCCACACCTACTTTCAGCACAGATTAGACTACTCAATCTGTGCTAGTGGGGACCGGTGTCGAACCTGGAACCTTGCAATTCCTACCGGTCTGAGTTAAAGTACTCAATATATTTTGAAATATATACAACATTTATAGTTGTAGAAAAAAGTTTTTCTCTCTACCATGGTTTCATTCAGTTATACACACTTTTTGGGCTTCAGCATTGTTATCTTAAGGGAATTGAGATTATAAACTTATCAAGTCCTGAAATGAACTGAAAATTCATATTCGCTGGTAATTTTGCCAAGTCTTTAATGATATTTCTATTCAGAGTAACAATATAAAAAATAATATAAAACCAGCTTAAAACAGTCCACTTTTGCAGTTCTGAGGTAAAAAAAAAAAAAAAAAAAGAACAAGTGTATAACTGAATCACTACACAACAACTTTAAATCTATGCAACATCAATTAATGGTGTCTTTTATGTTTATTTATTTATTTTTTTAACTTATAAATGAATTAATGGGACCAAGTCACTAATAGGCACCCTAGCCCAGATCAGTTTTGAAAGGAACTGAATTTTGCTTTTCACAATTTGGTAGTAAACAAAATCAACAGCTGATAAAAACCAGACACGTTTTTATACTAAAATAGTTTTTGATTTTAATTAAAAAAAAAATAGTTATTTCATGTTGTTGTTGTTAGCATATGTGAAAAAATTAATTTTACACTAAAGATAAACTACTATTGTTATTTTGTTAAAATAAAACTTAAAACAAAGATATGTTTATTTATTTTCCATGTGCCTCTACGCTATGGATAGTTAATAAAAAAAGATTTCGCTATCAAATTTTAATTCTAAAATATTCTAAAATTCTGAAATAAGGTTAGGGTTAGCAGTTATTATAATAACCTTATAATATACTTTTAATGGTAGGCCACATACTATAAGGAAGACATGATTTCGTAGGCCACATTCAAAAGGTAGGCCACATACTATAATGGTACAAAAAAATGTGTCTTTAATATAAAAACATGTCTTTCATTTATAGTTTTATGATTTTTTAAAAAAATGCTACCGAAGTAACAACTTCAACATGAAATAACAAAAAAAAGTGAGTCTAAAAATAGTCTGTTAACATTAACAAACAACCGGAATTTGACGGTGGAAAGCAAAACATGTCCTTTTGAATCTAGGTCTCAGCTAGGGTGCTTATTAGTTACTTGGTCCAATTAATGTATAAAGTTATAGTTTTATTTTCATTAAAAATATTAATACCAGTTGAGAAATTAAAAATATATACATAGGACTTCATTTCATATTCCACTAATATTTATGGTAAAATTTATGACCCTCAATTCACAGTCTACCCATGCATGAATTATATTTCCCTTGTTCTCGAAAAGAAGAAGCATGAAAGTCCCTAATAGGAGGAGTGGGAGAAAACTATTAGGACCCAACATAAGGATCCTGATATTTGTAAAACGTAGGTATCACCAAAACGGTCACGTGATCAGTTTAGGCCATCTTGAATAAAACGGAAATAAATATTTCCGAACTTTGTTTATAAAAAATCTCGTAAAAAACAATTAACAAACATCCATGTTTGTTACAAAGAAAAACAGTTAATTCAAAGATCAAATTATCTGATTGCGAAAAATTACATTGTTATCTTAAAAAATAAATAAACCTATCTGTATTACATGTGAAAGGGTAATTTTCAGGCCAAAATCTAGACAGAAAAATAGCATTATTTTACGATTATACATCTACATGTATGGCTGGCTGTAATGGACATACTTTTTTTTAGCCAAAATTTACTATTAAAATTAATAAAATCTTTAAAACTTTAATATTGAAATTTACTATTAAATGAATAAAAACTTGAAAAAATTTAATATTAAAATTTCACAGTGAAATTGACTTTAAAAAATGTCTTCGGTTTTAGTATTATTTTTTTTAATCGAAAAGGAAATGAAAATTTGAATATTTTTTCTATGAGAAAAACTAATAAAGTAATCAATATATATACTTACTTTTTTCAACTTTTTCGATTAAAAAATTCTAATAGGTCGAAAAAGTTGAAAAATAATTTTTTTACACAAACAATAGTTACTGAGAAGTGTCTCATCTCTTTGAATAAAAACAAAACAAATATGTCAGTTTTGCTCCTCCTTATATTCTAAGAATCACACATTACTATTCAACAATAAAAATTACAAATTCTTTTAAAAATATTAATATAGCGTGGATCGGACCAACTTTTAGTTCACCTGAATTCGAAAATTCATATATTTAAATATCCGTGAAAAATTCGATTTTTTCACGCAGAAAAAAAAAAATTTAATTTATTTAACGCAGAAAATAAAAATATTTAAGCCCACAAAAGATTGAAAATCTCTTAAAAATTAATTTCTTAAAAAAAAAAAATTTTTTTGACAATTTAATAGAATATAGTACATACCAATTAAAAAGAAAAAAAAGGTTTTCAAATAATAATATTATGACATTTTTTTGCACTTTTTATTTCTGATTTCATTAATTTTTCCTATCAAAAACTACTGCGTTGTATGTTATACAATTTCATTGATATAGTTATTCAGACTCTTATCTTTAGAGAAAAAAAGTAAAAAATTTTCTGACGGGTCATTTTTTTTTTTATCTCTTAAAATAAAATAGGAGGGAGGGATAGACCTCGTAAAAAAAAATATTTCCCCTAATATATTTTAGGAAAAAACTATTTCAGATATATTTATATACAAAGGTAAACATTTATGGAAATTTTCGTGAAAATCAGACAATTAATTGATTTTTCATAGAATTTTAAAAAAAAACACCTCTTATCGTAACTTGATTTTCAGTTGATTTAACAGTACAGAATATAAATATTAATTTTTCTGCAAGTTTCATTGTGTTAAATATAGGGGTGGGAGGGTAAATTTCACAGGGTAAAATTGGTGGTACCTAGTAAAATGTAAATAAAACCAAAGGAAAGATAATTATCATTGATGTGTATCGGAAAGTCAGAGATTGTTTCAACATAATATTTATATTGTAAAACAAGATTCCCCACTTCTGAAATAATATAAAATTAATTTTTCTAAAATAAAAATAATTTTTTTTTAAAATCGACAAATTGTCTAAATAAGAGTTGGTCTACTCTACTGTATTTGCAAAAACCTTTTTTTCTGACGGACTAAAGGTAATTCACATGCGCCCAAAACGAAACCAAAAACCATTTGTATTTTTCCACTTACCTTTCAGACCAGGAAATGCAAGGAGAAAATCTTTTAAAAATTGAACAAATAGTATGATTTCTTTTTGTGTTCAAATGTTTTTTCATTAAATTTGTTGCGTTTTGTTAGGATTGAGCGCCATTCTGCACAATTTCTGTTTTCTTCACGGAAAAACAATTATGTTGAAGTTGAAAAGAACGACACGAAGAAAATACGATTTTTAAAAAATGGAAAAACCCGATGCATATCTGAAATTTGTTTGAAAAAAAAAAATGTTTCACCAGAAATCAACTTAGTACGAAAAAAATCTTTGAACGGTGTAAGACTTAATTTGGTCTCTTCTATTTATTAAAGTCATTATTTTTTACTTGTTAGCCTAAATTTTGGGGAATCTGTGGTTACAACCATGAATTATTTCCCCTTTCTGTAAAAACCTAATTAAAAAAGAAACAAAACGAAACCAAGTAGGTATTTAGCCAACCTGTTCGTCACGGGTATTATGTGACCCAATGTTGCAAGTATGGGGTCATCCAGCAATGATTGAATTCGCTATTCAGTATTAACTAATCTGTTAGACTAGTTTGTCAACAATTACACTCACGGTGTGAGGATGACACCAACAAAATGATAACGAAGTAAACAAAAACGGGAAATAATTGACATGAGGATGAAAATAAGAAAATGAAACGAAAAATAAATTAGATGGAAACTGGCAAGAAAATAAAATAATTTCTTTATTTAAAAATTGAAATAAAGGTAATTTATGAGGAAGTGCGTCCCGGTCTCCCGCCTCAAAAACCGCTACCCGGTGACTAACAAAGTAACAACCCCAGCTCGTCGTAATTCGTCGTAATTCTTGTTTAGATATGAAGATGGATATATAGTTTGGAATAGACTGAGATAGATAGATAGATAGATAAATAAACAAAATAATATAGATAGATACAAAAAAAAATAGAGATAGATAGATATTTTCGACAAGTAAATGTATTAGGGGGGGGGGTCGCTCCTTTTTTTGTCGTAATTCTTGTTTATTTAAACTAAAAACAAGACATTAAACAAACATGAATAAAAAAAAACTTAGTATTTAAAGTATAGGTACCACCAGACCGTTTAGGTCATCTTGAATAAAACGGAAATAGATATTTCCGAACTTTGTTTATAAAAAATCTCGTAAAAAAAGATCGTACAGGATTGTTACAAAGAAAAATAGTTAATTCAAAGATCAAATTATCCGATTGGGAAAAATTACATCGTTATCTTAAAAAATAAACAAACCTATCCATATTACGTGCGAAAGGGTAATTTTCAGGCCGCGATTTAGAGAGAAAGAAATACATATTATTACCCTCTTACAGTTATGCATCTAAGTACGGATGGGTGTAACGGACAAACTTTTTTAGCCAAATTTTTTTCTATTAAAATGAATAAAATCTTTAAAACTTTAATATTACAATTTAAAATGAATAAAATCTTTAAAAACTTTAATATTACAATTTACTATGAATAAAAACTTGAAAAACTTTAATCTTAAAATTTCGCAGTGAAATTGACGTTAAAAAATGTCTTCGGTTTTAGTATTAATTCTTAAAATCGAAAATAAAATGAAAAGTTGAATATTTTTCTAAGAGAAAAACTGATAAAACAATCATTCAATATATTATTTTTATTCTAATTGGTCGTAAAAGTTAAATAAAATATTTTTTTACGCTCAGAAAAACAAACTTTAGTTACCGAGAAGCGTCTCGTCATATGTCAGTTTTGCTCTTCCGTACATTCTAAGAATCACACATTACTATTCAACAATAAAAATTACAAATTCTTTTAAAAATATTAATCGAGCACGGATCGGACCAACTTTTAGTTCACCTGAATTCTAAAATTCATGTTTTTAAATATCCGTGAAAATTTTGATTTTTTTCCACAGGAAAAAAAAAAAAAATTAATTTATTTCACGCAGAAAATAAAAATATTTAATCACACAAAAGATTGAAAATCTCGTAAAAATTAATTTCTTAAAAAAATTTTTTTTTTTTTTGACAATTTAATAGAATATAGTACATACCAATTACATAAGAAAAAAAATTTTCAAATATTAATATTATGACAATTTTTTTGAACTTTTTTATTCCGATTTCATTATTTTTTCCTAAAAAACTATAATTCGGTACGTTATACAATTTCATTGATATAGTTATTCAGACTCTTATCTTTATAGAAAAAAAGTACCAAATTTTTTTTCCACATCATTTTTTTTTTATCTCATAAAATAAAATAGGGGGGTGATAGACATCGTAAAAAATATTTCCCCTAATATATTTTAGAAAAAAACTATTTCAGATGTATTTACATCCAATGGTAAACATTTATGGAAATTTTCGTGAAAATCGGACCATTAATTGATTTTTCATAGAATTTTTTAAAAATCCTCTTATCGTAACTTGTTTTTAGCTACGTTAAATTTCAGTTGATTTAACAGTGCAAAAATGAAAACATTGTTTTTCAATCATAATTTTCATTATTTTCCTATGCTGATAAAAAATGTAAAAAATCATCAGGAGTTTATTTAATGTTTTTTCTTTCGAATGGAAAAAAATTTTCAAGAAAATATTAATTTTTCTGCAAGTTTCATTGTGTTAAATGTAGGGGGGGGGGTAAATTGCACAGGGTCAAATTGGTGGTACCTATTAAAGTAATATAGATATATCATATATATGAACAAATTCAGATAGATAGATAGATAAATGGATAGTTTTGAATAGACTGAGCTAGGTCATTATTGTAATAGTCACCGGGCAGCAACTCCTCATAAATTACCAAAATAAATAGTTAAAACTTATATTTTGGCGATATTAACATACACACAAGGAAGAAAAATAGTTTCCTTCTTTAAAGATTTGGTAACATAACGAATTCGATCCTCACTGGATACCTCGTAAAAAAAATAGAAATTTTAATTTAAAAATTCATACGTTAAAAAGACTTTGTGTTAAAAAGCTAATTCTTTTATTTTTATTTGTTAAATTTAAAAAAAAAATTTCATATTGGAAGGAAACAGTTCTTGGTTTCCTAATTATATATATATATTTCTTCCTTTTCCACAGACTTTCTACATTTTTGGATTATTTACATTATTCGAACTAGCGTCCTCATCTTTTTTGTTATCTACACAATGTTTCGGCTGATGTGTCCTCTAGCCTTCTTCAGGTATTCCTTGATGGAATCAGGAACATTCTCTTCAAACTCGGGAGCCTTCATGTCATATTTAAGTTCGACAAGAAGATTAAAAAGAAGGTTCCCAAGTCTGACAAGAAATACCTTAAGAAAGCAGGAGGGCACATCAGCCAAAAAAATTGTGTAGATAACAATAAAGATGAGGACAACAGTCTGAATAATCCAAATTATCAAACCGCATCTCAAAAATTCAGAGAAATAGTTTCTACATTTTGTGTGTGGACTTTACTGTCAGCAGAGATGGCTAAATTTTCCTGGAGCTGGAAATATCACCAGCAATTCAAGTGTTAAAGTCAAATTTGATAATACTAGTCATCCCACCATCACCCTGAAAAAAATGACCAAAAATCAGGGAATTTTAATAGATTTAATAGATTTTAATAGAATTTTAATAGATTTTAATAGAATTTTAATAGATTTTAATGAAATTTTTAGTGTTGATATATTAATTATTGAAAGTTATAATGCACCATTTATTTTATTAAAAACTTTCACATTCGTTTTTGGTCAATTAACTTTGACCCCCCCCACACACACACACACAACATATTGGGTATGTAAGGCTGACTCATACTTTTGTATAAATAAAAAGAGAAAAGACAGAAGATATGAAACGAATGAAAAATAATTTGGGGGGGGGGGATGTAAGTGAATAAAAAAAAATACTAAAATCCAAAAATTAAACTTAAAATTGGTTGGCTGGTTGGTTGTTTGATTTAATGGCACATCAACCCTTGTGGGCTATTCAATGCCAAATCTTGTTTTTTTATATCTATTAATAATGGAGATTCCCTTCCGGTTTTTGTCTGTAACAAAAATTACGTCACTGCTTATGTCACAATTACCAGAGTCGTCAATACATAGAATAAAGAACAATTATTACTAATAACATTGATATAAGCTATTCTTTATAATTCAGCGTTTGAATCCTTTCAATTATAATAAATAAACTATATATTATTTAAATAAATAAAATATATAAACTATGAAATTGATTAGAAAATTGTATTACTTTAAATGGAAAAAATCATTTGCCAAATTTGTAATCCATTTAAAAAATTATTTTTTAATCTCGCCCCTTTTTCAGTCACAAAAAGTCATCTAAAAGTTTACAAATAAATAAATAGCTACGATTTTGTGTAAAATTTATGTGCAAAATATTCAAAATAATTATTTAATTAATAATTAATAGATGCACGCAACATATTATTTGAGGGGAACAGGACGAAGTTTCCATTTCAAATTACTAATTTTTTTTACTCCTTCAATAAATTTAATGATTTTGCTTACTTACGATAAAAACCCTCAGACATCAAATCTTTTAAAAGTTAATTTTTACACCACCCGGAGGGTGTTTTTTTGTTGCTAGTATATATAATTGTTTAAGAAATAATTTTCATAAACTGACCACTCATCTAGCCTAAGTAAGAGCTGAAAGGCAATGTTGCATGTCTTGGGACCACTTAGTATCTGGTTCACAGACTGCTCAGCTACCACACTCCTGTTCTCTGGCATTAAATACCTGATTTATGGAATAAAACTGATTTGCAATTTCCCAACAGCAAAAGTCTGCCAACAAGTTCCAAAGCATCACACCTGTGAAGAATTGGAATGGTCTCTCCCCACCTTTGTTGCATACCGCGTTAATAAATCAGGTGGTCACACTCTATCCGGGTGCCTCAATTCATAGCTTCTAACATCCTGGCCCTTCATGCCATGACTCAAACCAATCATCACCCACACAAAAGCTTAATACTTAGCATGTATTGGGGACACCTTGCAACAGGTGGCTTCCTTAGGGAAGGGGGTCTTACCACTCTGCAGGGGTGTAGTTAGTGTATTCTACAGCACCAGCTGACTGGATAGCCAAGTGTAAAAGCAAAACTTTCTTTGAATTTCTAGAATATGGAACACCATGTCACTAAGTCAAATATTATTGCAACTGAACCAATAACAAATATCTTATTAGAACTAGTAACAGAAAACGCCCTCCGGGCGTCGTAAAAATTAATTTTTAATTGACATTGCCTGAGAGGTTGGTTGGTTGGTTTATTAATTTTAACGGCATATCAACCCGTCCAGGGTTATATCATGCCTAGCGGTTGGGTTGTTATACATATTGTGTATTCATATATATATACATTTAGTAATTGGTTTTAACAATGTGTTAGCATTATTGGGAATCATACTGTATGCCATTGATTTGTTTCATGTCTATATTCTATGGTATAATTTTATTTCCCTCAAAAAGGAGAAAATATCCTCTATGTTAACATTTTCAAATAGGTCCTTCATATTGTTTGCTTTAAAATGTTTTCTGATGTGAGCAAAAAATCTGCATTCCATCAATAAGTGTTTGACTGTCAGGGGTGTTTGACATGTTTCACATTGTGGTTGTTGTTCTTGTTTGAGTATATAAGAGTGTGTTAGTTTTGTATGACCAATGCATAATCGGGACATAATGACTTGTTCCTTTCTAGACTTCCTTAAAGTTGGTCTGCAGCCTTCCAAAGTCGGTTTGATTAGCAAGAGTTTATTGTGGATACAGTTATTCCAGTGTTGCTACCATTTTATATGAAGGAATCTATTAATTTGAGGGTGGGAGTTAAAAATTCAATGTCATGTCAGGTTTGTATCATAAGTAAGCAAAATCCTCATATTCATTAAAGGAGTAAAAAAAACAAAAACAATTTGAAATGAAAACTGATCTCTGTCCCTCTCAAATAAGATGTTGCGTGCATGTAATAATGAATAAAACAATTATTTTGAATATTTTCCACATCAATTTTCCACATCAATTTCCACAAAATCGTAGGTATTTATTTATTTGTAAACTTTTTAGTTAACTTCTTGTTACTGTTAAAAAAAAAAAAAAGGATGAGACTAAAAAACAATTCTTAAAATTGTTTACTTAAATTTTGGGTGTATATAGCATAAGAATATTGTGACGTAAGCTGTGACGTAGAGCTATGACGTAGTTTTTGTATCAGACAGAAATACAGACAATCTCCATTATTAATAGATGGTGATTTGCTGTTTCTTTGTAACCAAAACTACATCTCAATATCCTCAGGAATTGCATAAGTTTATGAATGAGTATTTAATTTATAGTCAAAATCATTAATACATTGAATAAATCTTATTTATTACCAATATCTCTATGAAAATCTAAATTAGATTAGCCTCAAAACAGTTCATCTTATCAGTGCATTTAAAATCTTGCAATGCGTCTTATATATGACTAAGAAATAAAGGTTTACACAATATATGGCGTGGTTAATTTGCATACTGGTTTTAACAAATCTGGGTTTTATAAACAATTACTTGATGATCTCTAATATCATTGTTTTATTCTCCAATGTATTAAAAATCAATCCTATGAATGATTTTATATAGAAACCAATTAAAATATAATTAAAATAAGTGTAATCTTCTTATATGTGTTCTTATTTAATTTCATTAGTCTTCCTAATTTAATATACTTCATTACATTAAAAATTAAATACATATGTCCGGAGGGTGCATATTGTTGCTAGTTTTCCTAATTTCCAAAAAAGAAAGACACAAGAGATTGTAGAATCTCATTACGTGTCACTGACATTAACCCTTTTGTAAGCATTTTTGTAACAAACATTTTTGTCATTCTTCCGCCAGAAAAAGGGTTAAGAAACCAGCTCCCATGATTGAATAAACACAAAAGTAGCAATATGTTTACATATATATTTACCCAACACCTCCACATGAGCAGGATGGGATACAAGGTCAATTATAAATGGAGTTTAACAGGTTTGAATTCAAAGTTTTCCTTCTCCTAGACCAGTTGAAGATATTCAGATATAATTCTTTTTTTAAATCTTCATGAATTAAGAAAAAAACAAAAACAAAGAGAAACAGGATTTTTTTTCTTCTTTTTGTTCAGCTTCAATTGCTTTTTTCTCTAAGTTTGTTGGTTTAGTGTAGTATAGCCATCCAGTCTGGCTATATAAATGGTGAAAGAGAGAGTTCTTAGGGTGAGAGGTATTCATATAAGAAACCCGCATTTTTAAAGTCTTTAACTTCTTACTTGCTGGAGCAGCTGGCTGGTACGTTAGTCTGTCTCTTGCATAGCTGAGACATTCCTCTAACTGATTGGCCTGTTCTAATTTATAATTTATAGTATTATAAGTATTATAAGTACATCATTTATAGTATTGTAGCGTTAGTTTTGTATTTGCCTGGTGGAGTTGTCCGCCCGATTTAGTTTGCTGGTGCCCGCTAGGGGGCTATAGTATTTAAGTGCCGGGTTCAAACCTTTCCGGCCTCTTTTCCTGTTCCAGCAACTACGAGCCACATGGGGTAGATTTTATCTAACCCCTCTCGTTGGGGCTCCGCCCCCCTGACATTACTGTAAGTTCTTTACAGCATGGACTATCCTTAGTCTCATGCCTGCACTTTTTGTATATCTTGTACCATTCATGAATGTGTCTTCATCTTTATTTATGTACTCCTTGTTTATGTACCCTTTTACCTATGTACTTTGTATCTTGTCATATCCATGTGCTGTATTATATTAAATGTTTTGTCTGTTAACCTTCGTCGGAGTTTTGTGTATTCAAAGTATGTATAACTTTGCACCTTTCTTACAGTATTATAAATGTGATGCTGGTTTGACTTTATTTCTTCTTTCTTAGTTGGTTACTTGAAACATATTATAAAATAATATGTGGATGATAATAAAATGATAAAATAATAAAATAAATATATCATAAATAATAATGATAATATTGATATAAATTTATATAAATGATAATATTTATAAATTATATTATTTATAAATACTTATAAATTAATGAAATATTTATAAATTATATTATTTATAAATACTTATAAATTTATATAAATAATAATAAAAAATAATAAAAATAATATTATAAATAATAATAATAAATTTATATAAATTTATATAAATAATAATATTTATAAATTATATTATTTATAAAATACTTATAGATTAATGAAATATTTATAAATTATATTATTTATAAATACTTATAAATTATATAAAATAATAATAATAAAAAAATGATAAATAAATATATTATAAATAATAATAATATATTTATATAAATTTATATAAATAATAATATTTATAAATTATATTATTTATAAATACTTATAGATTAATGAAATATTTATAAATTATATTATTTATAAATACTTATAAATTTATATAAATAATAATAATAAAATAAATATATTATAAATAATAATAATAATATTTATATAAATTTATATAAATAATAATATTTATAAATTATATATTTATAAATACTTATAGATTAATGAAATATTTATAAATATATTATTTATAAATACTTATAAATTTATATAAATAATAATAATAAAAAATAATAAAATAAATATTATAAATAATAATAATAAATTTATATAAATTTATATAAATAATAATATTTATAAATTAATGAAATATTTATAAATTATATTATTTATAAATACTTATAAATTTATATAAATAATAATAATAATAAAAATAATATAATAGATATATTATAAAATAATAAATATATTATAAAAATTTATAGTATTATAAATGTGATGTTGGTTTGACTTTATTTCTTCTTTCTTAGTTCTGGTTCTGTAGGAACTGGTTCGCCATTAGTTTACAAAGACAACATAAGGGTTATATTTGAAGTGATCCCTTTTTTTTTATTCAGAACTAGACTTCTCAACTGCGACTGGAGTGAAGCAGAGGCAATCATTACATCATCGTGTCTCACACTTAACTTCAACTGACTAAGCTAAACTCAACTTCCATTCTCACATTTCCCAGGGGCAGAAGGTCAACTTGATGTTACCAAGTGTCAATCATCTAACCCTCTCCGATTTTGAATTTCAATGAATTTTAAGGACTATATGACATTTAGGTACCCCTTTTTGATCTCGATTAAGAAAGGGTTTGTCTCATACCCCACCTGTATGGACTGGGCACAAGGCTCCGTTTTAACGTGGGCCCACCCACAAGCCGAAGCTAATGGGTGGGAGAGAACAAAAATTGCGTCGATCCCATCGGCATTCCCCCCTAAAGGGGGGCGCCTCAGGCGCTGGGCAATAAACCCAGCCCTGCCCCCAAAGGGGCAGGTATTGCCTGGAGGGATGGCCCTCTGGGATCGACGCTATTAATTTAACCCCGATTAAGAAAGGGTATGTTTTTCATTTACACCGTCAATACCCGGTTGTTTGTTAGGGGTTAGGGTTAGGGTTTAGTTTTATAATTTTTTTAAAATCTAAAAATCGTCTGTTAAAACAACTGGATATTGACGGTGTAAATGAAAAACATCCTTTTTTAATTGAGATCAAAAAGGGGTGCTTTAGGCACCCCTTTTTGATCTCAAAATTTAACTACACTAACCATCCAAGAAACCACAGTTTATCAATATATAACATTAGGATTTCTAAAGCTCAAATCATTTCTTGTTCTTAGCTGGTTAATAACTGACTCTTCAATATTTCCCAACTCTTATTTAACCATTTCTTGCACCTACCAGAAGAGTTCTCATGTTTGACTCCTTGCTGTCAGTCACACAACCATTCACCAGGTTCACTGATGAGAGGAAAGTAACCCACTAAATTACAACACAATTTCTGTTTTGTTTGTTCAATTCATAAAAGTAACAATGTCAAAGTTGAAAAGAATTTTTAAAAAATGGGAAAAACATATAAACATGAATTTATTTTCAACAAAAATGTGTCAATCGTAACAATGTAAAAAAAAAAAAATAAAAAAAATAAAATGGTGCCCCAACTTATGAGTTATCTCAGTTACGACCTGTGAGGACTGATGGTAGGTGTGGTGCCCCACCTCAGATGCTAAAATAATCTCCGTCTAGCACTAGTGAAAAGGGGATAGACTCCCTCGCTGTCTGTAGATTTTTGGTAGATTTTAGATGTGACTGGGTAGATTTTTTTATTTGAGTTACGAGCGAGCTTTAGATATGCTTATGTACCTAGAGGGTGCATTTTTTTTTTGCTAGTGATCCAAATTGTTAGTAAATAACTATATATATTTACCAACTCCTCTGCACGAGCAGGATACGACACAAGGTCAATTTCTTAAGCGGAGTTTAACAGGTTTGAATTCAAAGTTTTCCTTCTCCTAGACTGGTTACCTAGCCATGGTTAAAGAACCCAGTCTGCCCTGCTATTTACCCATAGCTGGAGGGAGAGTAGGATTCATACCTTTCCCAAGGGTATTAGCGCTAAGTGAAATGCAATTACCAGGTCTAGGATTTGAACTCGGGGTGACGAGTCCATTTCCCATGACTTTAACCATTACACCATGCGCTTCCATAATTTAGTAAATAACTATAGTGTCAAGTAAATATTCTCAATACAAATAATTTGTAAATAGTAAACAGGAACTACACAAGGATGCTGTCCTGAACAAATCTTGGAAACAGCACCCCACAAAAAAGCAGCTGTTCGACCACTTACCTCCCATCAGACAAACCATCCAAATAAGATGAACAAGACATGCTGGATACTGCTGGAGAAGTAAAGATGAACTCATAAGTGACATTCTCCTATGGACACTTACTTACACATGAACACACCAGAGTGGACTGACCAGCAAAGATTTACATTGATCAGCTCTGTATGAATACTGGATGCCATGAGGAGGACTTGCCTGGAACAATGACTGATAGGGATGGGAATCCATACTGTCAGTGCAACATGATAATGATGATGATTAAAAAAGTTTAAAGTAATCATTTCTAACAAAAACAATTGTTTGCAAACAGTTATAGGGCCAGGTTAGCTCAGTCGGTAGAGCGTTCGGCTAGAAACCACATGGTCCCTAGTTCGATACCGACCCTCGCCAACTCAGCGTATGAATAGCACAGGGATCTGTGCGGTAAAGTAAGGAGCTGATATGGTAGGTGTGGCGCTCCACCTCAGACGCCAAAACAATCTCCTTGGTCTAGCGCTATTGAAAAGGGGATAGACTCCCTCGCTGACTGGCTGATACTGACTTTAGGCCACCCCGACGACTTTACTTTACTTATATGGTTTCATGTATTCCTATAAAACATCAATAATTTTCAAACAGATCTATTTGACCTATAGATAGGACCCTAACAGGTACTACCACTCCAGAGTCAGAATGGACCTGGGATTAATGACAATGAATTACTCTATACTCCCCAGAACTGGAGCCTCACCTCCAGATGCAGTTTAATGTCAACCTTTTATGGGTGGTGGGTCCTAACCCTCTGCAGAGGAGAGATAGCTGATGTATTCTAAGCCCTGCTGATGGAGCGGATTTTGGATTTGTGCCTATTTGTTATAAGGAAAACTTATTTAAAAAGTATCAAAAAGTAATTGTAATTTTGAGGAAAAGAGTTACCAACATTTC
The DNA here is from genome assembly GCA_023376005.1 of Doryteuthis pealeii. Lineage (NCBI taxonomy): Eukaryota > Metazoa > Mollusca > Cephalopoda > Myopsida > Loliginidae > Doryteuthis > Doryteuthis pealeii. The sequence continues at coordinate 56,554,346 of CM042168.1, forward strand.
AAATAGAGGAGACATATATAACAGCCATATGTGATTCTCTAAAATAAAGTATACATTTTCTTTGAATAAGAAAATCTTCATTTTGTGCTCTTTAATCAGGAAACAACACAGAAATATATTTTTGTGTACACACTTTTCTCTTATTCCCATTCTTAACCTGCACACGTGTCTATGAGCAGCAAAGAAGGAAAGACACATCTAGCCCTAAAGAACCACTGGACTCAACCACCCTAACTTATGTTTCTACTTTTTCAGCATCAGCTGGTCACATGATCCTCTAAGCCAATGAGAAGAACCATTCCAGATGACCCTGGGTTAGATCATATTATATATATATATATATATATATATCTACCAAAAAAATATCAACCCATCATTATCAATGCTACTCTATCTTCACACTAGTTCAGCCTTTTGGAATGTAAATGTAGAAAAAGAAATAACATACCTCAGAGCTCAAAGTAGGCATGAACGTGTCTTGCATGTTAAATAAGTGAAGGGATTGCAAGAAAAGAAATGATGGCTGCCTTAGCACTGTAATTTAAGGAAACACAATCTCGGAGCCAGGAGAATTGGCAAGAATATATTTGCATGTATGCAAATATTTTTGAGATTGAGCTGTGGGTAAAACACTAAGCGTGACAGAGAAAAAGGCATCACACTGAGTTTATGTTGGAGACTGCTGTGTTATTGTCACAAGCAATAGACTTTGTTGGACTTCTTAAGTTGTGAAAGCAATTACAGGGTCAGTTTACAAATATCAGTAAATACATTTTTAACAAAAAAAAAAAAAAATTACCTATATGTTCTCAAGGGACTATCAGTAGAGCACCCACCTAGGAATCACAAGGTTCCGGGTTCAATACCAGTCCCCACCAACTCAGCGCATAATCAGAATAGATTAGGTAATCTGATCTGTGTGGTGCTCCACCTCAGCCAAAAAAAAACAATCTCCCTGGCCTAGCGCTTGCAAAAAGAGGATAGACCCCCCCCCCTCACTGACTGGCTGATACCTACAATAGGCCACTCTGCTAACTTTACTTATTTATATATATATTTACCAACCCCTCCGTATGAGCAGGATGTGACACAAAGTCAATTTCTTAAGCGGAGTTCAACAGGTTTGAATTCAGAGTTTTCCTTCTCCTAGACCGGTCGCCTAACCAAGGTTAAAGAGCCCGGTCTGTCCTACTATTTATCCATAGCTGGAGGGAGATTAGGATTCATACCTTTCACAATGTTATTAGCGCTAAGTGAAATGCAATTACCACATCCAGGATTTGAACTCGGGGCGACGAGTCCATCTCCCATGACTTTAACCATTACACCACGCACTTCCACTTTACTTACTTATATGTTCTGATATGTTTCACCAATATGTACATCAAAAAAAAGTTTCCTCTCCAGCGTGTGTTCTGATATGTTGTCCTAAATTTGTCTTGCATGAAAAGAAAGTTCCACAAAATTCACAAGCAGATGGTTTCTCTCCAGTGTGAGTTCTCATATGTTTCACCATATTTGATTTCTGTGAAAAAGACAATTCACACAAGTCACAATTATACGGTTTCTCGCCAGTGTGTATCCGCATGTGTTGCACCAGATATGCCTTTTCTGTAAAAGAAGACCCACATGTCTCACAAGAATATGGTTTCTGTCCAGTGTGAGTTCGCATATGTCGCACCAAACTTGACTTAAATGCAAAGTCAGATCCACATGTTTCACAGGAGAATGGTTTCTCTCCTGTGTGCGTTTGCATATGTTGCACTAGATGTGCTTTCTCCCTAAAGGAAGATCCACATACTATGCACGAATATGCTTTCTCACCAGTGTGGTTCTTATATGTCGTACCAAATTTGACTTGCTTGAAAACGAAGATCCACAAAATTCGCAAGCGTATGGATTTTCCTTAGTGTGTATCCGCATATGCTGCACTAAATGTGGTTTCTGTGAAAATGACGATTCACAGATATCACAATTATATGGTTTTTCTCCAGTGTGTGTTCGTGTATGTTGCACCAAATGTGATTTTTCTGCAAAGGAAGATCCACACATTTCACAAGAATAAGGCTTCTCTCCAGTGTGAGTTCGCATGTGGAGCAACAAACTTGACTTTTGTGTAAAAGAAGATCCACACGTTCACAAGAATACGGTTTCTCTCCAGTGTGTGATCGCATATGTCTTAGCAAGCTTGACTTGCACGAAAATGAAGATTTACAAATTTTACAATGATATGGTTTTTCTCCGGTGTGTGTTCTCACATGTCGCTCCAAATTTGACTTGTTCGAAAAAGTCGCTCCACATGATTCACAAGAGTACGGCTTCCTTCTACTTTTTTTTGTTTGTAGATGTTGCACAAAATTTGACATTTTTACAAATGAAAATCAACAACATTTACATTAATGTTTTCTCTCCAGAATGTATTTGTATGTATACCAAATGTATGTGAGTACATATGTATACATATATATATATATTGACTACTGGTTTTTAAGATCTCAACCATTTGACTCATCTGAGGATTACATAACCATGAAACTTTAAGTTATGAGTCCAAATCATCCATAATACCATTACTATTGATTATAAATCAGCTCTGCTTTATTAGCATTGAGCACCTTTTCATGCCAATAGTCTTCTCATTTATTCTCTATTCATTCTATATATATATATATATATATATATATATATATATATATATGTGTGTGTGTGTGTGTGTGTTGTGTGTGTTTGCATGAGAATGTGTTTCTGAATGTTTTTTGTACAAAAAAACGTCCAAACATTTGAGAATTATGTTTGCTCAGCAGTGGGAGTTTTCCTGGGTTTTTTTTAACAGTTCTGCTTTTAAAAAATCTAGATTCAAAGCGGTTTAGCTCAGTTGGTAGAGCATCAATTTTGTAACCAGAAAAGTATGAGTAGCACGGCCTGGGTAATCTGATCTGTGTGGTAAAGCAGGTAGCTGATGGTAAGTCTGGTGCTCCACCTCAGTCACAAAACAATCTCTCTGGTCTAGCGCTAGTGAAAAGGGAATAGACTCCTTCATTGTCCAGCTGATACCAACAATAGGTCACTTCACTAACTTTACTTACATGTAGAATATTTTTATAATATTTTCCATGATTTTGATCAGATATTATCATTATTATTTTATGTTCAAAATCAAATAAATGATTTCATGTATAACATACAATTTTCCATCCGTCCATAACATCTGCAAATGAAGAGCAATAATATGATAAAAAAGATTGTTTCATATAAAATGTATATAAAATATTCATATATAATATATAATAATAAAAGCAATAATACATATATTAATAAATTTCTAGAATATTGTATAAATTCAGATTACATTTCAGATACATACGTTATAATATCTCATCCACAGAATTTTTAAATTAAACAAACAAAAGAACTTATTTAAATTCAATATTACTTAAATAAATAAATAAAACATCCAGTATGTCTAATTTTAATTAGTACAATTGATATTTGAAAATATCAATTTTATCTGACAAGATAAAACCTGAACTTTAATTCTCACTTTTATGTTCATAACAGCAAAAATAAATAGTATAAAAAAATGAAAAAAAAAAAAATTAAATAGATAAAAAACCCGAACAAAACAAACAAACCATAATACAAAAAAAGCTAATTTAATCTTGTGATCAGTTGGTAATTTTTTTTTAAATCATAAACATTTATATCTTTAAACAGCAAAAATAAATAATCTATCTATACTAGGTACAACAAATTTGTGCACTCAATTTCATTTTAAAAACGAATTAAAATTAATTAGATTGATTATTTAAGGTCAAATTTTAGTTTTATTTGAAAAGTAGTGACATAAGTGAAAAAAAGCAAAATAATATCATATATGTAATTTATTTTTAATACATTTTGAACAATTAAATTCAACTAAAAAGTGGCAAAATGAAGATTTATAATGCATTCAAAACAAACCCTTTTATAACAATTTCAAAACATTTTTATAAGTTTCTTCTTAGAAATTAATAATAAAAACATTAAATACACTATATACAGAAAATTTACTAACTTTTTGATATTTATTCAAATTAAATATGGTTTGCTTTTGTTTGTTTTTGTTTTTTTTTTTGTTTGTTTTTTTTTTTTCGTTCCAAACATGCAGAAAAACTAAAGAGAACAAAAAAAAAAAATCTTGCATTTTTTTGTTAGCAAGAAACATGTTAAAGCATACAGTAGCCCAGATTGATTAATAAAAAAATTACCAAAAATCAGGGAATTATCTGATTTTAATAAAAATTTTCAGTGATGAATTAATCTATTTTTAATCAAAAATTTAAAAAAATTATTATTAATCAATGAATTCTTTCTTTAAAATTTCTGAATCGTTTTAATCAAACTGATTCAATGGAAATAAATCAAAAGTCTTTAAGATAAATATTACTGCTCCCTCCATCTAAATGAGCCTTTAGAGCAACAATTCATATATCTAATTAATAGATAAAATTCATTTAAAATATAAATCGCATAATTTTAACTTTTAAATTTCATATTTTTAGATTCTAAGAAACAAATATTAATTTAATAACAATCTTACTTTAGTATGGTTATGTAATAATTAAGATATTTCAGTTTAAAAGTTGGGCCCCAACACTTAAACAGAACAAATATTGATGTATAATTTTTTCTCTGATAATCTAAAAGCCAATTATATTTTATAAACAACAAAGTAAAAAAAAATCTCAAAAATTTTTTTTACATTATCAGATTTTTGGTACTTATTTTCTACCAAAATCGCTCCTTTATTTATTTATTTTTTTTTCTTCTGTTCATACCTTCGGTCTTTGGTCTTTTTATTCATAATGTAATTAGTTTCAAAAGTATATAACCCCACCGATATTTTGTGCCCCCAAAATAAGGGGAGGAGATAAAAGTTAAGTGACTGGAAAAAATCAGAAAGTTTTAAATAAAATAACTGATGCATTATATAATTCATTCATTGATAAATCAACACTGAAAATTTCATTAAAATTGGACAATTCCATGAATTTTAGTAATTTTTTTTTTCAATCAGAGGGGTTAAATCTATTTTGTAAAATACGTCTGTGACATAAAAATTGCTCTACCTAATCTATCTATTTATTTATGGCAGTTGGTGGATATGTATGTATGTCCAGATAAAAAAAAAAAAAAAATAAAACAATTAACGACAAAGGACCAGTTTAGTTTTAACGGCCCTCGCCAACTCAACGTAAGAGTAGTATGGGGACATGTGCGGCAAAGTGTGGAGCTGATGGTAGGTGTGGTCTCAGACATTAAAACAATCTCCTTGGTCTAGCGCAAGTGAAAAGGGGGATAGACCGAGGCCTACCAGAAAAACTATATCGGTAGACCCCCTCGCTTTTTGGCTGATATCGACTTTAGGCCACCCCGACGACTTTACTTATATACACATTAAATATCATCAGTTTTTTTTTTTTTTTTTTTGTGCACAAATTAGGAAGATTCGATTTATATTTGAAGATATTTAAAAATTAAAATATACATAAGAATAGCATTGAAATTCTACTTAAAAGTGTCCTGCATTTGTAAATCACAAAAGTAAACAAATCAATAGACTGACTATGCTTCTCCCCTTCTACCAAGGCGATTCTGGGTAACCGCTTCTTCTAGTATAAAATTAAACGAAAAATAAGCAAACACAAAAAACAAAAACGAAAATAAAAATAACTAATTTAATTTTGAAATAAGTTGGTAAATATTTTTTTTAAATCAAAAACTTTTATATTTTTCAACTTCCCTTTCAGATTAGGAAATGCAATGATAAATATTACTTTTGTGACATTCCAGGTGTTTTTTCTAAAAAAAAAAAAAAAGAAAAAGATAATTGTTTTTATTTTATTTTTAGGACTTCTTAGTCCATCGACACAATTTCTGCTTTTTTAATAATGTCGAAATTTAAAAGAATGTCACAAAGAAAGTAATAAATAAATAGATAAATAAAATGTAAAAACAATACATGAAATAATTTTGAAGAAAAAGTTTTACCTGACAACAAATCTCGAACGGAAGACTTCAAGCGGTGTTACTCTTAATTTTGTCCCTTGTATTTAAAGCTTTGATATTTTTGTTTTTGTTTACTATACTTAACCCTTTTACTTGAATTCCAAGAAAAAAATTGTTTTTAAAAATACAAAAAAAAAAAAAAAATGCTACAAAAATTATTTTTGAGTTTTAAGAAAATAACTTTTAGATTTTCAGATAACTTTTTTGGGTACTGAATTTTTATTTTCTTATTTTTATTATATGTTCTTCACTTCAGGATTTTATATTTTAAGAAATTTAAAAATTAGTGACAGGAGATTTTTTTATTCAATTAATTAAAGGCTAAAAGAACTCTCCTACATACTGAATTGGTTTTTTGTTTTTTTTTTAATTTAAAATTTTAAAATTCTTTATTATCTCCCTTGACGAAATGTGCCCATGGCTAATTATAATTATTAAACAGAAGTAATTATTTGAAACCATTTAATTGTGTATGACAAGTATGAATTAAAACTATAAACACACGGGACAAATAATGTTTATCACCGCTTGATTATATCAACCATTTTTACATTGTTGACAAGTGAAATATTTTCATTTCGAAAATAATTTAAAGTTTTGGCTTATATATTTTCATTTCTTAGTTCTGTTTCCTTTGTGGCATTATTTTCAAATTGTTTAAACAAAACTGAAATTAGATTCACTGAGAAATCTTAACAAATCGTACAAATTGAAAGAAAGAAAAAAAATTACAAATTCGAACACGAAAAGAAAAGATTATTTTCTCTTTCTTTTTTTCTTCATTGCATTTCATAGTCTGAAAGGTAAGTAAGAAAAATACTAACGATTTTGATTATGATTTAATGAAGTTATGGGTTGAAATGGAGAATAGCGCTCAAGAGATTATATTACGTACCACTAATTTACACTTAAAAAACGAATTAAAAACAAATAAATCGATTATTTAAGGTCAAATTTTAAAGTAAAACAGTAGTAACATAATAAGCATAGGCAAAAAAAAAAAAAAAAAAGAAATATAATATTACACGTAATTAATTTTTAATACATTTAAAAAATTAAATTTGCCTGAATTTAAAAAAAAAATCCGACGTAGTAAGTGAAATTAACAAAACACGTTATTAAAACTTAACAAAAACAAAAAACAACAACTTATAACAGTTTCTTCTTAGAAATCAATAACAAAAAACATTAAATACGCTTTGTACAGAAAAATTACTAACTTGTTGATATTTTGTTTCAATGAAATATCTTTTTCTCCCCCCCCCCCCAAACCCGTAGAAAAACTAAAGAGTGCAAAAAGAAAAAAAAAATTTCTTGCGTGCTTTGTTTACAAATTTCAGCGAGAAATATGTAAAAAAAAATACGGTGGCCCCAGATTAATAAACAAAACAAAAAAAACTTCCAAAACTCAGGGAATTATCTAATTTTATTAAAATTATGAATTCTTTCTTTTAAATTTCTGAATCGTTTTAATCAAACTGATTCAATAGAAATAAATCGAAATTCTCCAAAATAAATATTACCGTTCACCCCATTCATATGAGCTTTTAGAGCAACAATTTCTATACCTAATTAGTGGATTAACTCTCGAAATAGCCTAACCCTAACGCTTACCCCTAACCTTAGCCTTAACGTCTCAAAGGATTTTAAAAATTAAATTAGCCTGAATTTTTAAAAAATCCGTGGTAGTAAGTGAAGTTAACAAAATACGTTATTAATTTCGGGTATTTCTGTGAAATGTAATGGAATGTCATGTTTTTATACGATAATGATATTATCACTCGCGCGCAATTCTGCATTAGTACCAAGTTACTTAAAAAAAAAAAGAAAGAAAAAAAGACTAAAACAAAGAAAGGAAATATTGCTCTGAAGAAGGCTGGAGGGCATTTTTAAGAATTAGATTTTGTGTATTGCATAATTAGGTGAAATTTTTGACAACAGAAATTAAAAATGTAAAAACATTGTTCTTAAGTTTAAATTTTCATTTAATGTCAAAAAAATGTTAAATTATTTTTGTCTATTATATTGTTTTTTTTTGGGGTTTTCTTAAGTTTCTTCTTCTTTTGTGATTGTACAGAATAGCCCCCCCCCCATAAAAAATTTACATTTTAATGTACAAAAATTAGAGAGTGAGAGATGTAATACTTACATTCACCATCCAAATAAAAGTAAGTTTCAGTCATTTGCTTTTTTTTTTTGTTTGCTTTTTTCGCTTAACAGTTAAATACCAAAATTCTGGTGCAACAATTCGGACATATTTCTTTCCCTCTACCAACTGCTAACATGATGTCAAGTTATGGCTGATTTGTAATTTTGGGGCTTAACTGTAAGAGTTTAGTTGAAAAAAAAAAAAAAGACGGTAATTTATGAGGAAGTGCGTCCCGGTCTCCTGCCTCAAAAATTGCTACCCGGTGACTATCAAAATAACAACCCCAGCTCGTCGTAATTCTTGTTTATTTATCGTAATTTGTTGTAATTCTTGTTTAGATATGAAGATGGATATATAGTTTGGAATAGACTGAGATAGATAGATAAACAAACAAAATAATATAGATAGATATGAACAAATGGAGAGATAGATATTTTCGACAAGTAAATGTATTTGGGGGGGGTCGCATCTTTTTTTTGTCGTAATTCTTGTTTATTTAAACTAAAAACAAGACATTAAACAAACATGAATAAAAACAAAAATCTTAGTATTCAAAGTAATAGATAGATATGAAGATGGATAGTTTTGAATAGACTGAGCTGTTGTTGTTATTTTGATAGTCACCGGGTAGTAATTTTGAGGCAGGAGACCGGAACGCACTTCCTCATAAATTACTAAAATGACTAAAAGAAAGAAAGGAAATATTGCTCTGAAGAAGGCTGGAGGGCACATCAGCCAAAACGTTTGTAGATAACAATAAAGATGAGAACAATAGTCCAAATAATCCAAAGAAATGAAGCTAATGAATTAAATATACTTTTAATCTGGATGTTGAATGTATATATATCATCATCATCATTAGGTTGTGCTAACAGCAGGGACTCCCATGACTCTCTCTCGCCACCCGTCCCTATCTGTCATCACTCCTGGCAGGTCTTCCAGACAGCATCCAGTATCAGCACAGTGCTGATCAATATATGTTTTTGCTTGTCAGTCTACACTAGTGTGTTCATGTGTAGGTGTCCCCAGGAAAAGGTTACTTATGAGTTCCTCCTTACTTCTCCAACAGTGGAAATATAAAGTACTTTTTATTGTTGTTTTTTTTACGCTCACCCAAAATAGGCTAATTATCAGATTTTCATAAAACTTTTGTTATTTAAAGCAAGAGAAAATGAGATTTCTTTAAAATAGTATTTTCCACAAAATTAGAAAACGTTTTTTATTGTTTTGTTGTCATGCCCTACTTCCCCTAAACCATATGGTTGGTTGGTTTTTACGGCATGTCAAACCTTGTTGGGTTATTTTATGCCGAAGACATTTTGTTTTATTCATTCTTGATGTGTACTCAATTTATTTTAAACACATTTTTTAAAACTCATTTTGTTCTATTTAACGCATAGATGTGGCCCTAACAGGTACTACCACCTTGGGTCAGAGTGGAACTGGGAGTAATGGTGATGAAGGCATATTCCACATTCCCCAGAGTTCCAGAATTGGAGCTTCACCATCAGATAGAGTTTAACATCATACCCAGGACAATAAGACCATCAGTAACCACCTACTAGCACATATGATAAAAGGTGTTGGGGTTTGCCATAAGGGCAATAGGGCTGGGACAACCATATAGGTACTAGGGCTTGACATGACCAGCCGATTGATTGGAGAAGGCTTCTCCAACCACCCGTTTTGCCTAAGTAAGGACCAAAGTAGAATGTAGCATAAAACTGCTCAGTCACCAAGGTTCCATCCTTAAGCATCATGGGTTGCCACCAACAAGCAACAGGTGGCCCCATTGAGGGGTCTTGCCCCTCTGCAGAGGTGCAGTCAGTGTATTCTAAAACCCCAGGCAACAGGGCTCAATCATTTTGTCAATTGTGAATTTCATTAATGAATATGTTAAAATTTTTATAAGTTCATATTTCTATTAATAAATATATTTGATGGACATCAGCAGGAGCTCAGACTCCACCCTCTTCCGCCCAAGGTTTGTTCCCACTTTTTTAACCCTTGTAAGAAATTAAATCAGTTCGTAATAAATCATTGTTGAATTTACCTTGTGTGTTAACGTCTCCTGACATTCTCTTTCCACCTTATATGTCCACCTCCTCACCTCAACTTGTACCTATTGTAAATTCTGTTATTTCACGCATTATTTCCATTATGCAACACTCTGCTGAATATCCAACCTCAACAGAATATATAAGTAAAGGACTTTTTATGTTTTAAAAATAAATCCATGGAGAAATATATTTTTTGTACATTTTTTATTATGGTTATAAAAGGGGGAAAAATAGAGGGGGAAAATAGATATTTGCTTCAACAAGTTCCTGCTGAGGCGGGGACCAAAAAGAAGCGAGTTCACTGTCTTTTCGCAGGCCAAAGTTTTTTTTGGTCAACACAGTCTTCTAACAGCAGCTGAAAATCCGTCGTCATCGTCAAAATAATATTTTCTGACTGCCGTCTCACGTAAGCCGAAAGCTTCTCTGCTTCTCACCTTTACTCTCTTTGGTTACTTATGGGCATATTACCCAAACATCTGGGCACATCAGTCCAACCTCACGTCCGTCCAGTTCCTAAATCGCATTTGTTTTCGCATGCAGGAGGACGTGGGTTTGATCCCGGCAGGCAAGACAATGTCTTTCTCTTTTTCCTTTCTCATTCACCGTCATAATGGTTTGTCTATTTTGTATGTTCAGATGCCTTATTTTTGAAGTTAAAAAAAACTGTCAAATAACATATAATTTTGTTCATCTGGGCATCTTCTTTTTTTCTTTTTTTTTTACTTTATTCATTTTCATGGCTATGGATGTGGTTAATTTAAGAGGAAAAAAATTCAGGTTAAACGTTTTTTTAGTGATTTAAAATTAATATCCATGGATTAAACTCTTCCGCATGTGATGAGAATTTTATTAATTAATGTAAAAATACTAAATGAATAAATTTGACTGATTACATAAAAAGTATTTTTATCTAAATAATACTTTTTTTTGTCTTGCCCTTTTTTAGTGGATTTTTCATTGGATGATATTTTTTCTACGGTGGCCCATAAGAGAACAAAATAAAAATCCATTTCATGGGAGAAAAGATAATTTTCAAGGGTGGACTTATTCATAGAAGCAATATTTTTCAGTTGAGAATTTATTTCTTAGGGATTTTTAACACATTAATAACAAGGATTGTTTTGAGACAAATATAATACAGCTTTCAATAGAGACATTGTTACTGAATGGGATGCTAATTAGGATTAAATAATCATTACTTAATAATCACTGAGAATATAACATAAATAAAACAGGGAGTAGTGACATTGGGGGTGAGGTACAGACTGACATACATATAATATCCATCATAATAAGATTTTCGGAAATATACTTGGATTTGTTGTTACAAGAAATTTCCATTGATTTACCAATTTTTTTCATTTTTCTTTTTTCTTTCAATTTCTATGAACTAACTTTTCATTTATTTCCTTTTCTACTTTTAATTCTTTTTTTTTTTTTTAACAGATGAAAAAAGTTTTGGTGAATTTTAATGGATCATCATTTTCTTGCTAACCTGAAATGAACAAAATATGGAAAATTCCTCAGAAAAGATATACTGAAATTTGCGGATTTAGATTGGAGAAAAAAAACAAAAAAACAAAAGATCCTAAAAATTCTTACTGGAAAGAGATCCTATTTTTGTGAAGTGTATGGATTGCATTTGTCAGGAAGCCAAATTTGGTGGGCCATATACGAATATATACTAGAGATAACATATTCTCATAAAGTATGGTTCTTTGTTCTCTGCTGAAATCATTTGAACCAAAATATGGAATTAGAGACTGGAAAAAAAATATCAGTCCTTAATGTAGATTTTCTTTTTCGTTAAAGATTTTATGAATTTACATTATTAGTTTATTTTGAAGGTTTCATCAGATTTATTTTCATCTGAAAAAAAAAAATGGAAAACTACTCAGGAAATAGATTTTCTTTTGAAAATTATCAATGCACATTGGCTACTTGTTCAACTTTAAAAGAACACTTAAAATCTCACACTCGAGAGAAACCATATTCTTGTGAAGTATGTGGCTTTTCCTTTTCCTTGAAGACAAACTTGGCAGTACACATGCGAAAACACACTGGAGAGAAACCATATTCTTGTGAAGTATGTGGCTCTTCATTTTCACGAAAATCACATTTGCTGAATCATATACGAACTCATACTGGAGAGAGACCATATTCTTGTGAAGTGTGTGGGTCTTGTTTTGCACAGCAATCACATTTGAATCGACATGTGCAAACTCACACTGGAGAGAAGCCATATTCTTGTGAAATTTGTGGCTATTCCTTTTCAGAGAAATCAGATTTAATGTTCCATATGCAAAAGCACACTGGCAATAAACCATATTCATGTGAAGTATGTGGCACCTCCTTTATACAGAAATCAGTTTTGGTGGTGCATATGCGAAGACACACTGGAGAGAAACCATATTCATGTGAAGTATGTGGCACTTCCTTTACACAGAAAACAGTTTTAGTGGTGCATATGCGAACACATACTGGTGAGAAACCGTATTCTTGTGATGAATGTGGATCTTCCTTTACATGTAACTCAAATTTAAAAAAACATATGCGAATACACACTGGAGAGAAGCCATTTTCTTGTGAAATGTGTGGCTTTTCTTTTTCACAGAAGACCCATTTAAGACGACATATGCAAACACATTGAAATGAAAACGTATTCTTATGAAGTGTGTGATTTCATTTACATATAAATCAGGTTTAATTGTGCATATGCAAGCACACACTGAACCCCACTAGACCAACCTTATACTGGTCCTGGAAACGCGTGGTGTAATGGTTAAAGTCTTGGGAAATGGACTCATCGCCCCAACTTCAAATCCTGGATGTAGTAATTACATTTCACTTAGCGCTAATACCCTTGGAAAAAGTATGAATCCTAATCTCCCTCCAGCTATGGGTAAATAGTAGGGCAGACTGGGCTCTTTAACCTTGGTTAGGCAACCGGTCTAGGAGAAGGAAAACTCTGAATTCAAACCTGTTGGACTCTGCTTAAGAAATTGACCTTGTGTCACATCCTGTTCGTGTGGAGGGGTTGGTAAATATATATACACTTATAACAGTTAATACTAATAGAAGTAATTAATTAGTATTTAAACCAACCATCTGCCTTGTCACAATAGCTATTCAATTTTGTAAAATAATGGCTTGGGAGGGGTTGGTAAATATATAGAAACAATATCCTTGGGAAAGGTATGAATCCAGCTATGGGTAAATAGTAGGCAGACTTGGTTATTTACCCTTGGTATGGTAACTGGTCTAGGAGAGGAAAATCTCTGAAATTAAACGTTAAAGTCTGCTTGAAAATTGACCTTGTGTCGCATCCTACTCGTGTGGAGGGGTTGGTAAATATATATACAAGTCCTGGAATCCAGCAAGACTAAGCAAGGACCATTCGAAAGAGAAATTATAACATAGCTAAGTGGTCCATTGAGGAGAAGAAAATTATTCTCCACTGTTTCACTTGCCATAGATTTGAGAAGTGGGGCAGAGGGAAGAAAATAGTATTTGAGAAGCAAATAACATCCTCCATCTTAAAATGATCCCTGGGAAGTAAATACTATGCATAAAGAAATCAAGTGCTGGCCCCACGAAGGTGCTCTTTGTAGCTACCACTAAAAACTGACCAGTTTAATTATGTTTCATTTTTATATGAATATTTTTGTTTGTGTAAACTAACTACCACCATGAGTATTGAATTTAGGGTAGTTTAAAGAGTTAACATCATTTGCTGTAGATCACTAGTTTCTGTGGTCTATGAACCGTAACCAAAAAGTGGAAAGGGGATCTTTAGTTAGATTATCACTGCCAGGCTGGTCGGAATGAAGCAACAAGCTGTGAGTTTCTATCTCTTGATATGTCTATTTGTTGAAGTTTCTGTATTTTGAGATTCTTTTAAATTGTTCTTCTTTGTTGTATTCACTGTTATTAAATGCTATTTGTTTTCTTACAGTTTCACGGTGTTAATTAAATAAAATTAATTACATCAGTAAGAATTGTCATGCCTTCACTTTATCCAGACTGTGCTCATCCAGCCCTATATATATATATATATATATATATATATATATTATTATTATTATTATTATTATTATTATTATTGTAAAGCTGAGCAAATCAACCTGTGTGTCCTAAAGGCTTTTTTCCTATTTAATTTAATGACGCAAAATTCATATTAGAATATTCCTTAGTTTTAGGATTGAGTTATGTTTTGGAAAAAATTCCATTTTAATAGGTTCTAATTAGTCCTAATTTGCAAATAAGTAAAAAAATGGCCCATCTCTTACTTAACATTCTGCCTGTCACTTTCCCCCTCTCTCTATATATCTTGATTACCTCTTCTTTTTATATCTTACACTCTTTGGTCTGTAAAAATTGTTAAAGGAAAATTTTTAAAAAGAGAAGCCATATTACTGGGAAGTGTGTGCCTCTTCCTTTTTAATGAAATCGTATTTGAGTCAAAATGCAAGCATGGAGAAAAATCATAAGTGTGTGGTTTTCTTTTACCATGAAAGTCATGTTTAGATCAACATTTTTGAATATATAGGTGTAATAATACTGGTTTTTACGCGTGTCATCAAACGTAATACTACGGGGTTTGCTGCACGCGGCTCTAAATGTAGTACGATGTTGGTCGGGGTGCCAATGTAATATTATGATCTGGTCACAGGACCAAATGTAACACAATGCTGTCGCGGCGTCGAATCTAATGCGATGGGTGTTCTTTGACCCACAGGAAAGTTGAAGTGCTTGTTCCGGGCTGTACCTGAAAATGACCAAATTCACCAAGGTTGTTCCACAATTAACACAAACGCGTTTTTAACAATAAAAGACCTTTATTAATCATACAGTGATTAAAAATCATGTACAACCACAAAGGGGTATCGAGTTGAAGTTGAGTCGGTATTTTGTGGACTGACTGGCGATATATGCTGGGTTCTGATTCAAATTCAGGACTTTGAGTAACAAGATGACAAAGCAAAGACGGTGACAAGAGCCATGAGACGGAGCTATCAATCTGGCCAAGATCCAGCTATCCAATCTGGTCAAGGACCAGCTCTCCAATCTGGTCAAGAACCAGCTCTCCAATCTGCCTGGGACGCTTTTGGGTCCTCTTTTATGGATTCCAAACCCCTGAATCCAGGGCTCTGATTGGCCAGCCAATCGAAACGCCGGACCAATGGCCCTACAGTGTAAACATCAGGAGGTGTACGAAACCCCACCCACGCGGTCGCATTTGATTGGACGGCCAATCAAAATCATGGCCCTGGGTTACACATCTCGGAGGGGGGCAACAAGTCTCCGCCCCAGTTTTCTGATTGGTGAGGCACCTGATAATATTTTTGTTATTGTATAAATGGTCCTGTCAATTGCTATGATAATTCCCAGGAACTGGCCCAAGACCACCCGAGCAAATCATCATTCCCATTAAATCAACACTTTTAAGATTTAATCTTTCAAAATGTCTTTGTTAAATAAATCTGTCTGGTCCTACGCAGTCCCCACAAGAACAACACAGATATGGATGTCAGCAGTCATAAAAGCCAGACATTCGTTTTTATATCAACCACTTTTAGCCTGGATAAAGTGGTACCTATCTTTTTGGAGTCTCCATGTAAATGATAATATGATAAAACAGACTTCTGCTTTACATCAACCTATTTCTGCCATTAGGATTGGTTTTGTTCAAAAATTATTTATCATCTTGTTTCGACGCTACAAGAATGATAATATATATTTATATGAAAACATTTGTATAAACAAAAAGTCATTTGTGTTATATCAACCATCAACCGACTTTTAGCTATTAGAATTTCTTTGTGTTAGAGTAATTAATTTTATCTAGTGTTGACTTTACCACACCACTGACTTGTATTCTAATCTAAGTTGCTTGTACGATTCTAGACTCAATTGTTTTGTTTTTAAGTATCTAATCGGATATCGCCAATCAGTCCATAACACTACAGTGTTATATAGGTAAACAAAACCATATTCTTGGAGAGTGTTTGGTTTTTTCAAAAAAGTACAATTGAAGTACAAATGAAAATATACATTGGTGACTAGTGAAGTGTGTGGCTCTTACTATTGAAAGAAATTAATTTTATTCATACACATGAAACACACTCCTGTAAAGCATGAACACCCAATTGAAAGCAATTCTTTTTCAGTTTTAAAAATATTCAGTCTGTTTATATACTTATCACTAACCCCTCTGCATGAGCAGGATGGGGCACAAGGTCAATTTCTTAAGCGGAGTTCAACAGGTTTGAATTCAGAGTTTTCCTTCTAGACTGGTTACCTAGCCATGGTTAACAAACCCAGTCTGCCCTACTATTTACCCATAGCTGGAGGGAGAGTTGTTGGATTCATACTTTTCCCAGGGGTATTAGCACAATGTGAAATGCAGACAACCTCATCCAGGATTTGAACTCGGGTCGATGAGTCCATTTCCTATGACTCTAACCATTACACAACACACCTCCAGTTTATTCATATAGAACAATACACATCTGAACAAATGTTGCATGAAAACATATACATATTCACCAAACATTCCACTTGAGTAGGATATAAAACAATGTCAGTTTCTTAAGTGGAATTTAACAGGTTTAAAATCAGAGTTTTCCCTCACATACAAAAGCAAGTAATAAAACCTGATGCCGGAGTTGACAAAAAGAAAAGTGCTACTGTATTTTAATATGTGTCTCAATATTTTTTAGACATATCACCATCTTTTTGTCTTTTAACTAGATTATTTCCCTTGTTCATTCATTTTATTGATATTTTGAACACGTACCCTTAGACCCTCATCTGAAGTTGGGTAATTTATTCAACTAGTGTCAGCTGGTTTCAGTGTCCATAAGAATTCAAATACACATTCTAATGGATGCTGGATGCCAGCTGACACTAACTGAATAAATCAAACATCACCAGAAGATGGCCGGGAGGTGTATGGTCGAAACATCAATAAAAACAACAAAGGACAGAAACGAGGGGAAAATTGTCCAATTGTTTTACTATGTCTGGTTGTCTCCACTTTTATGTGTTCTTATTTATGCCCAAGTGACCATATGGCATAAATGGTTCTGGTTGTTGCCTATGGTATATTTGTTTCTTGATATAAAATTTATCTTTAATAATGTTAGTGTTGTGTTTATAATAAGTTTTTTTTTTAATTGATCAAGAACTCATGACTTTTATTCAATTAATTACAGTGCCCCATTGTTCAAACAAATTGGAATCTGTATATTTGTTTGTATTTATGAGATGAGGCTTGATATGAATAATTTTGATATTTTGGACTGTTGTCCTCATCTTTATTGTGGTATGTATAAAGACAATGTTCAGGTCACTGTAACCTTAGGCCTTGTTCAAGTGTTAAAATAAATCATCATCAGATAACCTTGAATTCAAATGTTATCTTTTGATAATGACTTATTCTAAGGTAATTAAAAAAACACCTGAATAAGTCCCAAGGTTACAGTGACCTGAACTTTGTGTTTATACATACTGTTGTATACTTTCTTTTTACTTTCTTACTTCTATTATTCTTCTGTTCATCTTGGTATCTTATGTTCTTCTTCCAGCGTCTGGACCTAGTCTTGGGGACTTTGTGTCTGGTCTTCTAGGTCAGTCTTGTTGCCAAGACATTCATCAACCACAAAACCATATTATTTATTTAAACTTTTATTTCTTAACTAAACACAGCGCGCGTGTGCAGTGAGTCTCAGCTAAAGCAGTAACATCTTATCTGCCTGACATCCAAGCTGAAACTGAGGACCCAACCAGGTCTCACGTGACTTCACGTCTTTTGCGGGCTTTCTGTAATATTCCAAGGAAAGTCCCACCTGTGATATGAAAAGGGGTCATCCCTTTAGAAATACAGGGGATTGACAATAATTTATGCAACCGCATAGATTATGTAACAATACCATAATAAAGATGAGGACAACAGTTCAAAATACCAAAATTATTCAAATTGGAATCTGAACAACTTTTTGAGAAAACTTTGCCCTAAAAGCTGAACACATTTTCAGAAACCGAATACAATGTAGCACTCATGTTTTTGTGTGTTTCCACCACCTTATATATATATATATATATATATATATATATATATATATTATATATATATATATCATTATAATGGAGATTGTGGGTTTGTCTGTCTGTAACTGAAACTATATTACTATACAAGCTACAATTCCCTTTGTTATTTACATCACATTATCCATGATTTTATTTTTATTTAAACCTCAATTATTAATAAAATTGTTTTACATCATTAAGACTGTTGACCATATCTACATACTAATAACATGCAATTGTATTTTTATATACAAGAAAATAGCGGTTTACAGTGTGAATTGGAAGGCTAATTTGCATATTGATCTTAAAAATTTGATTTTAATAAATATATGCTGGGTATTATTGATTTCTAATTGTTTGTTTTTATATTAATGAATATGACCAAAAATCTTGGGGATAAATCTTAAAAGAAATTCATTAACAAGAAGAAATAACTGTAATATTATTCTTTACTTCCTATTTTAACTAAATAGTTAAATTAGGAAAATTTACCAATGAAAGACGGGAGTAAGGGAAAATGATGGAGGAGTTAGTTTTAAAGTTATTCTATTTTTCAATCATACCCCCTCTGTTCCAAATATTTTTATCTGAATTCTTATTCAGTTTCATTAGCCTTTCTAATTTAACATGATATTTTATTATATTAAAACTTAAATACTTGCATCCGGAGGGTGCATATATTTGCTAGTATATATAAAATAATATATATATATATATATATATATATCCTTGGTGTTCAAGATAATTTTATGCAGAGTCCTTCTGTAGTGATACAGGTCATTTCTAGTGAGAGCTCGATGTACAATGTTTCAACTGCGTGAACAGACAGAGCAATATAAGGAATAAATGAAGGAATGTTTCATTTAATAATTCATTTGAACTGCAACAGGCTTAGCTTGTAAAAAGAGTTTTGCTCAATGTCTTAAGATGATGTTAGGAGCTAAGCTTGTAGCCATTGAAATAAATTATTACCTAAAGCAAATTTAAAGTTTCTTCATTTATTCAATATATAATTATTATAATGTTTGATATGTTTACTTAAGAGCTATTGTAAAATAGTTCAATATTTAAAAAGTACAATAATCTTCTGTCTTTCCTTTACTCCTTTTTTATTTCTTTTTTAAAATATTTGTTCTGTGTAGCATGTTCTACTCCTTC
Organism: Doryteuthis pealeii; assembly: GCA_023376005.1. Lineage (NCBI taxonomy): Eukaryota > Metazoa > Mollusca > Cephalopoda > Myopsida > Loliginidae > Doryteuthis > Doryteuthis pealeii. Next base: position 56,573,852 of record CM042168.1, read on the forward strand.
CCTTTCTTTCTTTATAATGAAAAATATAATGGTCCATTATTTAGCTGAGGTGATGACACTCATAAGAAATAAGAATTTGGCAGATAAGCAACACCAGATAATGAGAATTTACATTTTTGCATTTCGTTTTGGACGGTCTCATTTTTAACCAGGGGGTGTTGCAAGATGATACCGTGTAAAGAAAGGTAACACAGCGGCAGTACTCCTAGGTTTGACTGGAGTTAACCGCAAATGTGGCAGACGAGTTAAGAGTTAAAGAAGTAAAACAACGACAAGATAAGAATAAAAGACTGTATTAAATATAAAGTTGCAAACTTTAGTCTCGTTTGCAGACAAATACATAATATGTATATAATGTATACAATATGTATATAATATTTATATAAATGTCACTTAGCTGTTTATCCTGGGATATGGGGTATTGACGGAGCCCCTTGCTACGGTCTTCTGTTTATAATTCGGATATATTTGGACTTCTGTTTGCGTCCGACTCCGATCTGTTGTAATATAGTAGGAGCGACCTTTGTACGGTCCGATTCCTTTCGTTGCTGTTGCAGAAGAGGTGGAATGAGTCTGCACTTTGGATTTGGTGCCAAAGTATGCTGGCTCATGATTGGTTGGTTTGAAACAGAGGCTCGCAGACAAGGGACGATAACCCATACCCCAGAATTCTTAATAACCGGTCATACTTTTAAGGAACACAAGTATTGATATATAGATTTTGGCCCTTGTATATAGATTTCAGTGTTACCACATTTGAAAAGGAAATTGCTGTGGAGAGGGGATTCCCGTGACATAGTGGCTGATGTGTGGGACTGTAATATCGTAGTAAGCAAATTCTAGCTCCATCCACGCTATTATATTCACTTTCAGACTTGGGGAAATATATGAACTTTGTTTTTGGATCAACCAAAAAAAACAAAAAACATTGTTTTTAAAACTCTGCTAGAAAAAAGCATAAAAATTGTGGACGAGCAGATTCCCAACCCCCACAAACAAAGTGCGTCCGGATATGTTTGGCCTGTGTGAGGGGGAGGAGTGTGGCGAGTGACCATGGAGATTGAACTCGCCACCTCTTCATTGTTGAAATGCTGTTGAAATTCCACACAAGCAGTGCAGAGTAACCCGGATGTAAACAGTCTCTTTGTGAGGATTGACATGTACTTGAAGTGCTGGTGAATGTCGAAGTTCTGCACGGGCAATGCAGAGTAAGTAGCCCAGATGTACACAGTTACTGTGTATTTAAGGTCCTGCCCTCTCAGACTGGGGGAGAGACAACTGTAGTAGGATTTTGCTGTCGAGACAAGTGGAATAGAAAACTGTATTTGGATCTTGCTGTTAAGAAGAGAGTAGTACTTTTGTGAGAGATTGTTGCAGACTGAAGACTTTGTCAGTTGGGAGAGCATATGCGTCAGACTTAACTGTGCTCCCCCACCAGAGTTTACTTTCATTCTTATTACAAAAATTATCTTTTTAATTTTTTAAAAACAAGATTGAAATATTCAAATAAATTTTTCAGGATGTTGACACCATAAATTGAATTTTTTTAAATATTTGGTTTTCTCGTTTTTTGATCTTAGTAGAAATATCAAAATTTGGGATTTGAACATTTTTTTTTATTCAAAGGATTTTTTAAACTTTAATACTGCCTTATCATATTTCATTGCACAAACTTTTATTTTATTTTCACTGGGGTTTTTATAAGTAAAGTCGGCAGAGCAACCTAATGTCAGTATCGGCCAGACAGTGAGGGAGTCTATCCTCTTTTCACTAGTGATAGACCAAGGAAATTATTTTACCATCTGAGATGGAGTACTACACCAATCATCAGCTCCTCACTCTACCACACAGATCTCCGACGAGAGCCGCTATCAAACCCAGGATCTTGTGATTCCTTGTGATTCCTATCAAATTTCATTGCACAAACTTTTATTTTATTTTCAATGGGATTTTTATAAGTAAAGTAAGTCGGCAGGGCAGCCTAATGTCAGTATCAGCCAGACAGTGAGGGAGTCCATCCATTTTTTACTATTTACAGTTAGCTGGAAATGGTGGGGTAAGCAACAAAATCCTCTTAAGACATAAGAAAAAAGATTTTCTCAAGGTTTCTTTAGATAAAAGAACCTATTCATTATAAAATTAATTTATTAATCAATAAAGTACCAAAAATTTCAATAAATTTCACCCTTATGGCAAGCCCCAACCCCTTTTTATCATATGGGTGCTAGAAGGCAGTGGCTGCGGGTCTACATGTCCTGGGAATGACGTTAAACTCTAACTGATGGTGAGGTTCCAGTTTTGGAGGTTTGGGGAATGTGGAGCACCACTTCATCACCATTGCTCCCTGGTCCACTCTGACCCGGAGTGGTAGTGCCTGTTAGGGTCCCATCTATGGGTTAAATAGAAAAATGTATTTATAAAAAAAATTGTATTATCCATTAAGAATTGATTTATTTCAAAACTTTATCGGCATTAAATGACCCACTGAGGTTGATATGCTGTAAAACAAAACAAACCAAACCAATAAATTTCAAAATGTCCACAAGTGATTTAAAAAAAAAAAAAAAAAAAAATTTATGGACAATTATCTTTTTAATAAAAATAATTTTAAAATGGTTCATGTCAATTATTGTGTGGTAAAAAAAAAGTATTTACCTACATGCTGGAAACTGGGTGTGTAGTTGAGGAGTGTTTGTAGGCACACTGACAAATAAAGAATTCAGAGGGGAGGGAGGTGCTTTCTTATAGGAGAGTACAGATATTGTGGGTAGGAATAAAAGACACCCACTTACTAATACAGGTGACATGTCATTCAGTGAACAGACGTCAGTGAGTAAAGAAGGAAGTCAAGAGAAAAAAGGAAAGAACAAAGGAAGAGAAAGTAAAGCAGCAAGAGGAGGAGGAGAAAGGAAAGGTGGGAAATACAAGTTCTTTTGCTAAAGAGCTACACTTTCTAAAGAGAGAAAAACCTGGGAAATGACATCTTGCAATACAAAAACATGGGGGTGGGATTTGATGAGTGGGGGTGTCTCTTTGAATGTCCCATGTGAGGTCTTGTAGTCTAAGTAAGGGGTGGCTCACTTCAGGGCTGGCTCACAGCAGGGCTAGCTCAAGGTACCAGCAACTTAGACAATTGCTAAGAGCTTCATAAAGACATCAGGGGGACATATCATGTTTATGAATAAAGTGCCATTTGAAACCTGTGAAACCCAGTGCCCCTCCTTGTCTGACACTGCCTAGAGGTTAGGGAATTGTGTTTATTGTACATTCTAAATCATATTTTTGTGTAGTTGTTTCTTAAGGTTTTCCTGCACATGGTCATATTAAATATGAATATTTTTTTAAACAGATTTATTTGACCCATAGATAGGACTCTAACAGGTACTACCATTCCAAGTCAGAGTTGCAATGAAGGTGTATACTACAATCTCCAAAGTTCCAAAAATGGATCATCATAATAAGATACAGTTTAGTATCATACCCAGGGAACCTCTTTTTGGGGTGTTCTTGCCCCCCCCCATGCAGAGATACATCAGCGTATTCTAAGCCTGGTTGACAGGTCAATTCATAAATAAAAAACATCAATATTTTTATGGGTCGCTAATCTAATGAAAAACAACATGTTCATTAGTTATGTAGTTTCTAATTAAAATAAAAACAAACTGAATTATTCACTTATATATATTATTATTATGTGTATGCTTAGCTTACACTTTACGTAATGTGCAAACGACAGGTTGTCCACGTGGCCAGAAATTCTGATATTCAGTTTTGTAAAACACATTTGCACATATATTATTATATAAAAAGAAAATTATTCATAAAATCAAAAAATAAATTATTTAATAAATAAAAATTTGCAAAATAAAAAAATTAATTATTCACTAAATAGAAAAAAAACTATTTACTAGATAAAAACTTTCTGGCCAACTTTTTTACATTAGGATGGAATCCGTAGATTAGTCTACCAAAGTTCATATCCCAAGTACTTTCAGCACTTCAAAGTGCCATCATCATGGGTGATGTGTTTATGTTCCAGGTTTTTTTAAATTAGTAGTAGTGAGAGTAACTAGGAGGGGGGAAAAAAACTTGAAAAGATTAATAAAATTGTTAAACAGGAGATGTGCCTTCTGTTTAATTCTATATGTATAAATGAAAGAATGCTGCCCAAATACACACACACACACACACACACACACACACATATATTATTCACTAAATAAAAAAAAAACTAAATAAAGAACTAAATTTTTCACTTAATAAAAATATTTTCACTAAATAAAAAAAATTATTCATGAAATAAGAAAAAAATGAATAATTTATATTCATTAAATAAGAAATTTAAAAATATTCATTTAACGAAAAAAAAATTATTCATTAAAAAAATACCTTAAATTATTCACTGAATTAAACATGAGTTATGACATTTGAAGATTCTCTCCCAATCTTCACTGTGTACCACGTTAACAAGCAGGTGGCCACACTTCATCCAGGTGCTTCAATTTGCTGCTTCCAGCATCCTGACCCTTTGCACCATGACAAAACCAACACAAAATGTTAACACTGTAAGAAAGGTTCAAAGTTATATATACTTGAATACAAGACTCCAACAAAGGTTGACAGACAAAACATTTAATATGGTACAGCACATGGATATGACAAGATACATAATACATAGGTAAAACAAAGTTATATGTAGAAAGATAAAGACACATTCATGAATGGTTAAAGATATATATAAAAGTACAGACATGAGACTAGGGATAGTCCATGCTGTGTGAAGAACTTACAGTAATGTAAGTGGCGGCGAAGCCCCAACGAGAAGGGGTAGACCAAAATCTACCCCATGTGTCTCGTGGTTACTGGAACAGGAAAAGAGACAGAAGGGTTTGAACCCGGCACTTAATTACTTTAGCCCCTAGCGGGCACCAGCAAACTAAACCGGGCAGACAACTCTCCCAGGCAAATACAAAACTAACACTACAACACCAAGCATGCATCTGGGAAATAGCAGTCAGACATGCTAATCAACGCTAATGCTTCATATCAGGTGAATGTCCATTGTTACAATGTCTGCATCACTTTCAGAAATGAGTTATTGATATTCAATTTTGATTAGAATGAAACTTTCTTACAAACACCAAAGAATATAAATATGGAGAAAATGCTAAAAAATTAAAATTAGTTTTTAAAATAAAATTTTTTTTTTTAAGATTTTTAATATGTATCATTTGGATTATTTGGAATGTTGTCTTCATCTTTATCATTAACTACACAATGTTTTGGACGATTTACCCTCTGGCCTTCTTCAGGTGTTTCTTGTCGGACTCGGGAACCCTCTGATAAAGGCTGCAGGGCACATCAGCCGAAACATTATGTAAAGATGAGGACAATAGTCTGAATATTCCAAATACAAATTATTAAGCCTCATTTAAAAAATTTAGAGAAAAAGAATCAGACCATATGACCTTTAGGTACCCCTTTTTGATCTTGATGAAGAAAGGACATGTTTTTCATTTACACCGTCAATATCTGGTTGTTTTCACTGACGATTTTTAGATTTTTCTTTTAAATTATAAAACTAACCCCTAACTCTAACCCTAACCCTAACCCCTAACCCTAACCAACAACCGGATATTGACGGTGTAAATGAAAAACATGTCCTTTCTTAATCAGGATCAAAAAGGGGTGCCTAAAGGTAATATGGTCCAAAGAATCTTAATAATTTTGCTAATTGATGAATAATTGAATCAATTTGTAAATGAAATCAGTTCTGACAAATTATACATTTATAAGATTTCCTAATTTTATCTTTAAGTTTTTTAAATAATGTCCACTACATAAAATATTTGCTAACAAGCAGGAATACTTAAGAAAGGAATTGTGGCAAACTGGAAGTTCATACTTCGACAGACAGAAGTCGAATGATAAAAATAGGTAGTTTGCGCATAGGGGTTTACGCACCTTAGTAAAAATAAAATTTAAAATAAAATTCGTAAAATTCGACCAATCAGAGGCGTTCCACCTAATAAGAAAAATTATCAAGTTGAGCCCACGGAGCCTACCTGGATTCTATAAATACTCAGACTTTTTCATTTTCAAGCAGAAAGATTTTGCCTGCCTAAGAGAATCCTTGTCACATGTTTTAAGAATTTTTAATGCAGAAGGTATGAACTATCTATCTATCTATCTCTCTTTAAATAATCATCGCTTTAAGAGACAAACTAAATATCAGTACAAATATTGCTTGACTGATGATTATTGTGACCTAAAATCTTTAAACGTTCTTTCTCATTTTGTGAATTGTGAAATATTATCTTACATTTTACATTGAACTTTAAAAAAAGAACTTTTGGCTGAACCTCGCCCAGTATTCAATGCTGCCTTTTTGTATACATTTTGTTAATACAATTTTGTTTGTTTAATCAAGAATTTTGTCTTCTATGCCATGTGCTTGATTGTTTTATGGTCTTTAAATGTTTGAACACTTTTATTAAATATTGACATCAAACAGCCCCTACCTATCACCATAGAATCCTGGTGGCCGAGCAGTCTAGGACATGCAACACACGACTTTGGCCCCTACTTAGGCTAGACAGGTGGTCAGAGAGCCCCCCTTTGATCAGTTGGCTGGTCATGTCAAGCCCTAGTACCTATATGATTGTCCCAACTCTGTTGCTCTTATGGCAAGCCCCAACCCTTTTTATCATATGTGTGCTAGAAGGCTGAGGGTTTTAATGTCTTGGGTATAGCGTTCAACTCTATCTGATGGTGAGGTTCCAGTTCTTGAGCTCTGGGGAGTGTGGAGTAGCCATTCATCACCATTACTCCCAGGTCCACCCTGACCCGGAGTGATAGTACCTGTTAGAATCTCATCTATGGGTTAAATAAAAAAAATGATTTTTTAAAAATTGAGTTTACAAAAAAAATTGAGTAACTGTAAAGAATGAATAGAACAAAACGTCTTCGGCATAAAATAACCCAACAGTGATTGACATGCCGTAAATACCAACCAACCAACCAACCAACCAGCCAACCAACCAGCAGGAAATCAAAGGACTTCTAAACACAAGGAATGCAAGTATAGGTAACACCGATTAATTATTTCTTTCGTTTTTAGATTGTTGTCAGGTAAAACATTTTCTTTAAAATAATTTCACGTATGTATCGTATTTTTTTATTGTATAATCCTGTTTCGTTTGTAACTTTCTTTCCAACTTCGACATTATTGTTTTGTGGGGTTTTTTTATGAACTGAAAAAAAAAAAAAGAAATTGTGTAAAAGTAATTTTGAAATATTTAACAACAAACCGACTAAATTTAGAGAAAATGCCTTGTTAATACAAAAAGAAAAATTGGACGATTTTTTTTTTTTTGTCGTTACATTTCCTCGTCTGAAAGTAAGTGGAAAAAAATGCAAATTATATTTGATAAAAAGTAAAGAAAAAAAAAAAAAGAAATCGTTCCTTAATTTTAGGGTGGAGGTATTACAACCCCCACTACAAATCTGTTAGTTTTAAATTTTTTGTGATTTTTATTTAAGAGGAAAAAAAAACATTCATAACCAATTTATGTTTTTATGAAGATAATTTTTACGAAAAGTTTCCTGTTTAATTTTTTACGTCAAACAGTTGTCGCCGGTGCAAACCCAAAAGTCTACCCTTGTCAAAATAAGATTCTCCCACCCATTTACCCTTTAGAGTGACTAAATGGTAACCGATTCTTCAGTATATGTCTGTTCCTGACTCTCTCTCTCTCTCTCTCTCTCTCTCTCTCTCTCTCTCTCTCTCTCTGTGTGTGTGAAACGCCGAAATATGTATCTGTGGATGACTTAAGAATCCATCATTTTGTGGTTATAGATCTATTTCCACCCACATAGCCAGGTCCTTCTCTTGTCAGTATATGTCAGAATCCATCTCAAAGTAGGTTGTTTCTACACAGAAAGTCAGCATCTTCATCAGATTATCTATTGGGATACAGGTGTGTTCTTCCAGCTAATCTGCAGCTAACTTATCCCGTACCACTGTTAGAGTCCCATCAGTGGGTACCTTCGTGAATAGACTCATTACATCTAGACTCACCATTTGGTTGGAATGGATGGGAGCATTTTTAAAAATTTTTCCACAAAGTGAGCAGAGTTCTTGACATATGATGGGGACTTACCTGTCAATGGGGTGACTATCTCAACTAGGTAATGGCTCAATGGGTGACATGCTGAACCTCAGCAGCTGACAATGGGTCTTAATGGAATGGGTCTTAATGGAATCTTAGGAAGGTTGTATATGTGTGGTAGTTTGCTGTAGTGTTTAATGTAATGGCTGCCCCGATCTGGATAAAGTGAAGGCATGACAATTCTTACTGATGTAATTAATTTTATTTAATAACACCGTGAAACTGTAAGAAAACAAATAGCATTTAATAACAGCAAATACAACAAAGAAGAACAATTTAAAAGAATCTCAAAATACAGAAACTTCAATAAATAGACATATCAAAAGATAGAAACTCACAGCTTGTTGCCTCATTCCGACCAACCTGGCAGCGATAATCTAACTAAAGGTCCCCTTTCCACTTTTTGGTTAGGGTTCGTAGACCGCAGAAACTAGTGATCCGCACCAAATGATGTTAACTCTTAAACTACCATAAATTTAATACTCTTGGTGGTAGTTAATATATACAAACAAAAATATTCATACAAAAATAAAACATAATTAATCTGGTCAGTTTTTAGTGGCAGCTACATTTAACTAGCTCTGTATTTCTTCTGTGGTATAAGGTCCTTATTCTTGCTAAGGATCTGTGACAGTTTCCTTTCAGTCTTCAGGGCTGGGTTCTTCTTAACCTTGCAGTAGCCACCATTTTCAATTATTTTGAAAGTGATTTGATGACCAGGTTCTTGAGTCCGAGAAGAAGGTTCCCGAGTTCGACAAGAAATACCTGAAGAAGGCTGGAGGGCACATCGGCCAAAACGTTGTACAGATAACAATGAAGATGAGGACAATAGTCCAAATAATGCAGATAATACTAATCATTAAGCCTCATCTCAAAAATTCAGAAAAATAGTAAAAAATCAAAGAATTGACCAAATTTAATGGATTTTTCACAACTTTATTCATTAAGGACATAATTCTATAATGGATAGTTTATTTCGTAAAAAAAAAAAAATTGAAAAAACCTTTTTCATCAATTCAGAATGTAGCGGGGGGGGTGACTTTTGTTCATTTGAAGAAAAAAATTCTGGTCTCTAATTTTTACCCCATGGGCTGATGACTAACATGTTGGTCTGTGATATTGTAGTAAGTGAGTTTGAATTCCAGTTATGCTATTATTGTAATACTACACTCTTCTTGTCGGAATGGAGAGATGTGTTACAATGCTTGTTTACTTTACCCTCTTCTCATTAGAATGGCTGAGATGATGATGTGTCATTAGATTAATCATACTAAGGTTACATCTAAGTGGTGACAAAAGAACAGTCTTTTAATTGTATTACCACAAAAGGATAGATTGACACTGAATAATTTTATAAATGTTAAAATCTCAGAAATCATAAGTTTTTGAACTTTAAAAATTTTGTCTTTTTTTAAACTTTTTTCTGAACCTTTTTTATTTGGTATTGTAATCCTCAATTTCTATGTGTGTGTGAGAGAGAGAGAGAGAGAGAGAGAGAGAGAGGAGAGGGAGTGACTGACTAACTATAAAAGGCAGATTTATTCTGGATTTTTACGTTGAGGATACGCATTTCATGTAACGGTTATTGTCATAGGAAATGGAATTGGTGACCCGAGTTCAAATCCTGGTATCATTTTAATCTACGCATTGAAGATTTATCAGAAAAGGCATTAAAATCGACACCTAAAATTTTTACTAAAATGGGTGCTTTTTAACTAAGGTTGATATGCCATGTAGAATAATCATAATCAAGTCCAATTACCGTCGAATTGGCACAACAAGACAGCAAGCAGTCGTAACTGAAATACGATTCTGGTTTGCTGCAAAAGACTACTGCAAAATGGCAGGATTTATGAAGCCTCAGAGGATCATACAAACCAAGCAGCCAATCAGGACTCAGGGAATGGAATCACCCAAATGCATGAGTGGACTGTTCTGAATTCCCATAAGTACCAGTTGTCTTGACACTGGTTCAGTTGTGCTTGGCCAGTCACATTGTTCAAACCAATAGTAGACTGACTGACTGATTGACTTCAATAGTGTCAAATCTTCATTATGTCTTGCACTCATTTCTGAATGGAGAGATGATATGTCTGCGTTGCTTACAGTATGGCTCTTATCTCTAATGAAGGAATTGATGTGTAGATAAAGAAATATTCAATATACTTACCTCTGTACCTGTAATACATCGAAGAAGGCTGAAATCCTGGTTGTTGAGCAGCTGTTCAGTTGTTGGTGGTTCTATGATGTCATGGAGTCTGAATGAGGTTGAAGTCTATCTTGCCTTGTGCCATTTAGAATTTTTAGTAATAACACAAGGCCGCTTCTTTTCACTCATGAGTATTTTACTACCTCCACAACTGCCGAGAGCAAGAAATTTCATGTCTTACTCCGTTAATGCATTCTTCCAGACTGAATTTTCACTCCCCCCTTCTCCATGTATAATTCAGTTTTCCAATTTTCAACTTCTTTTCATTCAATTTTCACTTCTCCATGTATAATTCGCTTGTCCAACCAAACATGTCAAATCATCACTTAAACTTTTCCGTTCTAATCCAAACATCATTATTAAATTATAAGTGATGTTATAACTTTGAACCCAACAATGTTATGGAGTCTGGATCAATTTGGGGCTGAGGGTTATCTTGCCTTGTGTCATTTGGATTTTTTTGTAATAACACAAGGCCACTTCTTTTCACTCATGAGTATTTTATTTCCACCAATTTATAACTGCCAAGAGCAAGAAATCTCATGTCTTGCTCCGTTAATGCATTCTCCCAGACTCAATTTATACTCTGACCCCTCATCCCTACTTTCTCCTCTTCACCATGTACTATTCGCTTGTCCAACCAAATCATGCCATGTGTCCATGCCAAATCATCATTTAAACTTTTCCATTCTAATCCACACAATGTAAACGAAAAGACAATCATTAGTAATAATCTTTTAAATATATAAAAGTCTCAAAAAATATGTTGTGTAAAATTGTGCATTTCTAAACTTACATTTTTAAGTATATTAACCAAAGCTTGATAAATGGTGAAAATATTGAGTTCAACATGGCAATTAAATTAGAGAAAAACCTTTTTCTTTTTCATCATTTCAAAGAAAAATATTATCTTTAAAACTAAGGAAAAAAAAACATGCCACAAACATTCTTTCTTTTTAGCTTTAAGAAAATAACTTAAATTTTCAAATAACTTTATCGGATGACAATTTTTTTTAATCATTTTTTTTTAATTACTTTTTTTTATGTGGTCTTCAGGATTTGATAATTCAAGAAATTAACACATCAGGCCCCACCCTCATGGCTCCACGTCATGCCTATTACGTAACATTATGTTCACTTTCAGACAAATACTCTTGGAGAAAGTATGCACCATTAATCTCCCCCAGCTATAGGTCAAATAGTACCCCTACTGTTCTTCTACAAGGATGACTTTGTCTATAACCCATAATGTAAGGTTCAAAGTTATAATATGAACATACAACTCCGACACGTTTGTTGGACACAACTCTTTAATTGTAAACAGCACCGAAATATGACAAGATACATAAAATAGGAATACAAGATAATACAAATGAGATACAAAAAGGACACATTCAAGTGTTACGTACATGTACATATAAAAAGAGTTACAGATAGTCCATATAATGGAAGTCACTTACTGACTTAGTCCGTACGTGGGGACCAGAGGCCCCACGAGGGTAGGGTGTAGTCACAAAATGTCTAACCCATGTGGTTCAGCGAGAAGAAGGAGCTAAAAGTTTGAATCATCTACTTAAATACTATAGCCCCTGGTGAGAACAAGCGACAATCCAGCGGGAAGGTAACTCTTCCAGGCAAAGGGAAGATAATCCCAACTCCATTAAACAAAGAAACCAATCCAAGGTGTGATGGATAAGTAAACTTATCTCATAGACTTTTTATGTAATGAGTTTGATCCTCATGGGGTGCTGAATTATTGTGGCCTTGTGCCAATCTAAATTAACTTAAATGTTATTTGCCTTCTTACAATATTCAATGTACATATGTATTTATATTCTATTTATATATATTTTTTTTTTTTTCTTTTTTTTTCCTTTCTTTTAATTATTTCTTTTCCTTTTTTTTACTTTCTTCCTTCCTTTCTTCCTTCCTATCTTTGTTTTTCCTTTATTTACTCTCTCTTTCTTTCATTTCCTTCTTTCTTTTCCCTTTCTTACTTTCATTTTTCCTGTTTTCTTTTCTTTATTTTTCCTTTCTTCCTTTTTTCATTTCTTTTCTTCCTTTCTTTCTTTTTCCTTTCTTTATTTTCTTTATATTTTTATTGCTTTTATTCACAGATATGGGGAAATACAGCTGGGGCAAATATATCAAGATGTAAGTAAAAATCATTTATAATTATGAATTTAAGGAAAATAATAATGTTGATCTCTCATGAAGAACATGAAATTGTACACTGGAAAATATTCTGGAAATAATTATGGTAAAAGCCATGGATCTACGTTTTCTAAAGCAGAACAATTAAAAACACAAATTGGCTAGAAACTCCATTCCTGTGAAATGTGTAAATCTTCCTTTGTACAGAAACCACATTTGTAATTTCTCTTCAACATTTGATTCTGTGCTGAGTATTTGATAAAAAATTTTCTAGAACTTACTAAACATTTTTGATAATTTTTGTAGAACTTTAGTATAAATACATATAGGTTTTTATTCATATCTTATTTTTACTCAGACCTTATGTAAATGAAAATGGAAAAATTTGCTGTTTTTACAGAGAAAATAGCATAATTTCTAAATTTCATTATCCAGAGTACAAAAGCAAAGTTTGAAAAGATTAATGATCATTTTCTATACTTTTACAAAATAAGCAATTAAGAAATAGCACATAGAATCCAAGAACAAAATGTATGTGATATAGTGTTATTGTTGCTTTTTATTACACTCTGAATCAATAGATTCTTTAATCACTAAATGAATAAAATCTAAAGTAAGCAAAAGAAAGTATGAAAATAATGAAGTAACTTCTGATGAAATTTGTGAACAAATGTTGAAGAGAAATTACATCCATACAAAATCTGTATATTTTCCTTTTCATGTAAAACAATTTTAGTGAATGTCTATGTTGGTTTTAACTATCAGGGTAATTCCCTGTCAAAAAATAATAGAAAATTTTTTTGTCATAGATGCAGTTCCACTTTAGGATATTGATCTGGCTATGAAAAAATAACCCAGGAAACAGTAGAATTGTCACTCACCTGCTTCAAACATCAGTTAAAATTTTGCAAATCAGAAATCATTAATAACTTAAAAGGGGTTAACTTTAAGAAATTTTGATAGCATCTTTAGATTCTTTGTGCCAAAAGGATTTTATAAACGAATTTTTAGGAGTAGGGAAGCTCTAGAACTCATTTTTACAGAAAAAAAATAGATTTCAAAGAATCGCCATTTTTTGCCATCCCACTCAAATTTGGAGAGCTAAAAATCAACATAATTATGCCAATTTTTGGACTTTGAAGCTCAAAGTTTGGAGATTGTCTAACTTTAACATAATCTACACTTGAACAAAATTTCAGAAAAATTGAAGAGGGTGGGTGACATGGCCTAGATGATTTGACATGGAGGTTTGGGGAATGTGGAGCACCCCTTCATCATCATTGCTCTCAGGTCCACTCTGACCTGGAGCGGTAGTACCTGTTAGGGTCCCATCTATGGGTTAAGTAGAAACAAATATGTTTGAAAAAAGTGAGTACCCATCGAGAATGAATAAAACATGAACATGTTTGGCATAAAATGACCAATGAATTGACATGCCATAAAATCCGATCAACCAACCAACCAACCAGCATTAAACATTTATACACAAATCTTTTATATTTCAGCATTTCCCAATTCTGTGCATTGAAAACAAAATATTCAACAAGCCTTATCTCACTTGAAGGTACTTTAAAAGAATAAAATGTTAAAACAGAGACCAAATGCATATACATTTGACATTCTGCAGTCTTTTAAAACAATATTTAATGTAAATTGTGTTTTATTCATGCTTAAACTAATTCTTTCATATTTTTTGGCCTTAGTTGAATATTACTATTTTTCATTGTTAATTTATGTCTTGTTTTCCCTTTTTTTTCCATTTGACATTTTGCAGGTTATAAAATCAGAAAAACAAAAGGGCGGTAAAATCCATAGGCAAGATGTAAGTAAAAGTAAAGTCGTCGGGGTGGCCTAATGTCGGTATCAGCCAATCAGCGAGCAAGTCTATCCCTTTTGACTAGCGCTAGACCAAGGAGATTGTTTTTGCGTCTGAGGTGGAGCGCTACACCTACCATCAGCTCCTTACTTTACCGCACAGATCCCTGTGCTACTCATACGCTGAGTTGGCGAGGGTAAGTATCGAACTAAGAACCTTGCGGTGTCTAGCCGAACGCTCTACCGACTGAGCTAACCCGGCCAAAAGATTAGATCATGCCTCTAATCTAGTGTTACACACACGCACACACACACACTGGAGAGAAAATAATTGTCTGGATTTATATTTGTAAAAATGTCTAACTTAGTTGAGCATATACAAACACACAACAGCGAGAGGCCATATTCCTGTGAATCTTGTGGATCAACTTTTAAAAACAAGTTGAACTAAGAACCTTGCGGTGTCTAGCCGAACGCTCTACCGACTGAGCTAACCCGGCCAAAAGATTAGATCATGCCTCTAATCTAGTGTTACATACACACACACTGGAGAGAAAATAATTGTCTGGAGTTTGTGGATTTATATTTGTAAAAATGTCTAACTTAGTTGAGCGTATACAAACAAACAACAGCGAGAGGCCATATTCCTGTGAATCTTGTGGATCAACTTTTAAAAACAAGTCAAATTTAGAGCGACATGTGAGGACACACACTGGAGAAAAACCATATACTTGTAGAGTTTGTAAATCTTCCTTTTCATGCAACTCAAGTTTGCTACGACATATGCAGTCGCATACAGGAGCAAGACCATATTCTTGTGAAACTTGCGCATCTTCTTTTACACAAAAATCAAGCCTACTGCGACACATGCAATCACACACTGGAGAGAAACCATATTGCTGCGACACATGTGGATCTTCCTTTGCAGAAAAAGCATATTTGGTACAACACATGCGAACTCACACTGGTGAAAAACCATATAATTGTGAAATATGTGAATCATCTTTTTCGCAGAAGCCACATTTATTGCAGCATATGCGGATGCACACCAAAGAAAAACCATATGCGTGTGAATTTTGTGGAACTTCTTTTTCGTGCAAGTCAAATTTGGTGCGACATATTAGAACTCACACTGGAGAGAAACCATTTTCATGCAAAGTGTGTGGATCTTCATTCAGAGAGAAGGCACATTTAGTGCAACATATGCAAACACACACTGGAGAGAAACCATTTTCCTGCAAAACGTGTGGGTCTTCTTTTGCACATAAGTCAAGTTTGGTTCGACATGTGAAGATGCACAGTTGACACAAAATATTCTTCTAAAATAATTGGATTATCTTTTCTATAATAATCAAGTTCGGTGTTAAATATACAAACTCCAATTGGAGAAACCAGAAAGAAGTTATTTGACAAGTAACGGAAACTCACCAGAAAGTGAGTGGACTGTAAAATCCATTCTCAAACCCCCCAAGCAGTTCAACTTCATAATTGTTTTGTTTTGCTATGCTTTTGGTTTTGGGTCATCAGAATATTCCCTGCTTCGAGGCTTTTTTCTCTTCTCATATTGGAGAGAAACTGTAGTTTTGTGAAATGGGGATTTTATCTTGGTAGAAAAATTACATTTGATGCAGAAACTATGAAATCTGTTAATCAACTTTTTCATAGAAGTCATTATCTTTTGCCATGTCATTTATGAACACGAAAAAAAGAACGGTGTTTCAGAATTTTGTGGATCTTTTTATGCAAACCAAATTTGTTGACATTAAAGAGAAATTACAAATCTTACATCAGAAAGAAGATTTAATGTAAATGTAAAACGTGCTTGAGAGAAATTATATTTTTATGAAATGTGTGAACTTTTGCACGTAATTCAAAATTATTACAACAAATGAGAACATTCTCTTGTGAATAAAATTTCTTATAGAACAAGTACAGTGGTAGCTTGACTTATGAATTTAATTTATTCCACTTGTAAGTCAATTTATTTGTACATTAAGTCAATTTTCCTCATTGAAATGAACTGAAATGCCATTAATCCATTTCATCCCACACAAAAACACTCTATTTTTGTTACATTTTTTATGAGAAAAATAGCACTGTATTGTATAAAGATATAACAAAATAGAATGTAATGAATTATGTGCTGTAATATGTTTTAATGTTTATTTTTTATAGATATTTTTTTTTTTTTTGGTGTGTAATGAATTTGAAAACTTGAATTTTCCTAGTTAATTTATTAACATAAACATATCTGAAGCTTGCTAATACCTAAAATTTTACCTCACAACACAAAACAAAACAATTGACGGAATTATTGTGTTAGTATTGCATTTAATTCTAAGGCTAACAGCAACAAATAAATGAATTAAAACTTAGTTTAATTCTAACAATTTATTAACGAGCACATGAAACAATAAATAACAATATAAAGTCCTTTTTGTGTATAAAGTCGAGTTTAAGGGACTTACCTGCATGCTGGAGAAGATATCTGGTATCTTAGGAAGAGATCTTGGAGAGTTTTAAAGTCACTGCCTTGTGGGATCTGGTCCAGGGTCTGTCTGTGGGGATTTTGGTATTTTGTGCAAAAACTTCAGGGCTCATCATGTGATTGGTATATCCAATCACAGAAAGCCTCTCCCTCACTTAACTCTATGCACAGGAATTACCATTTTACTGATCCAACAGAATGATAACTCGTGAGTGAGTTGTTAAACATGTAAGTTGGTGCATGCATAAGTCAAGGTATCCACTGCCTTTGTAAAAGGTTACACTAACAAGAAAATATGTAGAAATCAGAATAACAATGAATGCTGAATTAATGTTGCCATTTGGTAAATGTATGCTGGTTGTAAATATTCTTTATGTAATGAAACAGCATTTTTTTTTTTCTTTAATGTCTGTTATATTTCTGACCTGCTGTGAATGTATGCAACTCTTTCAAAGAAGAGTTCCACAAGATTGAGATTTATTTTTGTATGAAATAAAAAACTTTTTTACAAAAAGTTTGGGTCTGAGAAAAATATTTAAGAATTAAGTTGACTGTTTATTGATAATAATGAAATATGTGAATCATCATTTTCACAGAGACCACATTTATTGCACCAAAAGAAAAACCATATGCATGTGGATTTTACAGAACTTCTTTTTTGTAAAAGTCAGATTTGGTGTAACATTTTAGAATGCCCACTAGAGTAGGGGAAGAATTTAACCAGAAATACATTAACAAGGAGGCTTCACTGCAATGGCTCAAGATTGGCAAGCTACCATTTGATGAGCAACAAATCATTATAGCAAAACAATACCTACGTGTATCACATTTTAAACTCCTTCCAATCCGGAGAAGCTTCATAGTTAGGGAGTTGATAAGTAAAAGGGTTTTGGTAGGAAAATGGGTGTCGTCATCTCAGCTGCGAAAATAGCTTGTTAACCATTACACCACGACAGTGTACTTACCAAATAGCGCGTTCATGATCTAGTGTAAAACATTACTTTGAAATATCAAAATTACCGGTTCAAAGGGTTAAAGTATTTTCCTATGTAGCAAAATAAAAGAAGACAAACAAAAACAAACAAAAAAAAACAAATAAAACAAACAGTTGACCTTTTCAAGCACGTCTCTTCAATTCACTATCAAATTGAGACAATCACAGATGGATTCAGTTAAATGGATTCAAGAAAATGGCTGGAATACAAAAAAAAGATCAATGCATATTCTGCCACTCATCCATCGAAAAGTTCAAGCCACCTAATGTCTGGATGCCAGATCCTTTTGACAGCCATCATAACAAAGTATGTGAATATCTCCACTGGAAAATCTGCAGTGAGATGCAGCTTGACAGGTCACACTACATCTGGGAACATGAACCTCCACCAATAACATCAAATGTGAAGGTGACTGTGTTCTATGATAAAATTATTCAGACAGGTAGATATATAAAAGACAAGGCCATTAAACCAGATATTGTCATCTGGAATAAACATGAAAAGACTGCACTCATTATTGATGTAGCTGTCCCAAATGATTATGGCCTAAATAGAGCCGAGTGTGAAAAAATTACAAAACACAAAGACCTCAAGAATGACCTAAAAACAACTTGGTCATTGAAAGAAACCACCTACCAACACTCTAGAGTTAGTTATGCATTCAACTTGTAACAGAGCTGAATACTTGACACAAAATCCAACAAATACTTTAAGTATTATTTGTCTGAATTTTTGACATGAGGCTTGATAATTTGTTTTATTTAGATTTTTCAGACTATTGTCCCAATTGTGTTTGGTCAAGCAAAACTTTAAAAAATATCTTGACACAATACCTGGTAAACCAAGCTGCTATGAAGTACAAATAGCAGCTAATCCTCCATCCTAAAACGAACTCTGGATATAAATACTAAACATAAAGGAATAAAGTGTTATAAACTTAAAAAAGTATCTTGACACAATACCTGGTAAACCAAGCTGCTAACAACAATGAATAAAACAAAATTCTGATATTTTTAAAAAAAACTGTAGACTACACAACACAAAACTATTATGGTTTTATAAATATTTTACTGAAATTATATTTCAATTCATTCAAATAATTAAGACACCGTTATTCTAGTCTGGAATTAAATCTATACTCAAAATTTGTGTTATTTTGATTTTTGGGACTGGTCTCATCTTTATTGTTATATACACGTTTCAGCCAATGTGTCCACAGGGCTTCTCCAGGTATTTCTTGTTGAATTCACGAGCCTTCATGTTGGAATTAGGAGCCAGAGGGCATATCAGCCAAAACATTGTGTATATCTTATTATAATGGAGATTGTGGGTTTGTTTGTCTGTAACCGAAACTATATTACTATTCAAGTCACAATTCCCTTTGTTATTTACATCACATTCTCCGTGATTTTATTTTTATTTAAACCTCAATTATTAATAAAATCGTCTTACATCATTAAGACTATTGACCATCTCTACATACTAATAACATGCAGTTGTATTTATATATACAACAAAATAGCTGTTTACAGTGTGAATGGGAAGGCTAATTTGCATATTGATCTTAAAAATTTGATTTGAATAAATATTTGCTTAGTATTATTGATTTCTAATTGTTTGGTTTTATTTTAATAAATATGAGCAAAATTTTATGGATTAAAACTCAAAAGATATCCGTTAACAAGAAGAAATAACTGTAATATTATTCTTTACTTCCTATTTTAACTAAATAGTTAAATTAGGAAAATTTACCAATGAAAGACGGGAGTAATGAAAAATGATGGAAGAGTTAGTTTCAAAGTTGTTCTATTTTTCAATCATACCCCCTCTGTTCCAAATCTTTTTATTTGCATTTTTATTCAGTTTCATTAGCCTTTCTAATTTAATATAATATTTTATTACATTAAGACTTAAATACTTGCACCCGGAGGGTGTATATATTTGCTAGTAACAATAAAGATGAGGAAAACAGTCTGAAAAACTAAATTAAACAAATTATCAAGCCTCATGTCAAAAATTTAGACAAATAATACTCAAAGTATTTGTTGGATTTTGTGTCAAGTATTCAGCTCTGTTACAAGTTGAATGCAAAACCAACTCTAAAGTGTTGGTAGGTGGTTTATATACTGCTTTGGGCTATTCCATTATGAACTCTGGCAAGTTCACTTCCTGGGTTTTGATTGGCTGATGGTTTTCAGGGTGAGTAAAGATATGGATAAGTACCCACTCTTCAGTCATCACTCTGCACTATGCCAGCAGCATGCAAGGACTGTATTTAAGTTACAGCTTGCATGTTGTTCTTGTCTGCTAACTCGATGGTAGTTAGAATCCCACTGCGACGGTGAGTATTGTATTGTTTCTATGATATCTGGGGGATAACTTCTACACTATTATGCTAGTAAATGAATATTAATTAATGATAATCACTTATGCACTAAATAATATGATTTTGGTCTAAACCTTCAATCTTCATCAAAGTCATCAACTGTATTGTAGAGGCGCGTGATGTAATGGTTACCGCCATGGGAAATGGGCACGGTGAGACAAGTTCAAATCCTAGACTTGGCAGTTTGCATTTCACATATCACTAATACCCTTGGGAAAGGTATGAATCCAACTATTCTCCATCCAGCTATGGCTAAATAGTAGGACAGACTGGGATCTTCAGCCTGAGTAATTTGAGGATTTTCACTCATGGGAAATAAACACAGTGACTCAAGTTCTAATGCTGGACCAGTCTGGTTGAATTTCATATATCACTAATACCCTTGGGAAAGGTATGAATCCAACTATTCTCCCTCCAGCTATGGCTAAATAGTAGGACAGACTGGGATCTTTAGCCTGAGTAATTTGAGGATTTTCCCTCATGGGAAATAAACACAGTGACTCAAGTTCTAATGCTGGACCAGTCTGGTTGAATTTCACATATCACTAATACCCTTGGGAAAGGTATGAATCCAACTATTCTCCCTCCAGCTATGGCTAAATAGTAGGACAGACTGGGATCTTTAGCCTGAGTAATTTGAGGATTTTCACTCATGGGAAATAAACACAGTGACTCAAGTTCTAATGCTGGACCAGTCTGGTTGAATTTCACATATCACTAATACCCTTGGGAAAGGTATGAATCCAACTATTCTCCCTCCAGCTATGGGTAAATAGTAGGACAGACTGGGATCTTTAGCCTGAGTAATTTGAGGATTTTCCCTCATGGGAAATAAACACAGTGACTCAAGTTCAAATGCTGGACCAGTCTGGTTGAATTTCATATATCACTAATACCCTTGGGAAAGGTATGAATCCAACTATTCTCCCTCCAGCTATGAGTAAATAGTAGGACAGACTGGTCTCTTTAATCTGGTACATGGCAAGAGGAGACACATGTAGTGTAATGGTTATCATCATAGGAAGTGGACTCAGCTACCCAAGTTCAAATTCTGAACAAGGCTGTTTGCATTTCACATATCACTAATACCCTTGGGAAAGGTATGAATCCAACTATTCTCCCTCTAGCTATGGGTAAATAGTAGAGCGGACTGGGCTCTTTAACCTTGGTATCGTAATCCATCTAGGAGAAGGAAAATTCTGAATTCAAACCAAAGGGGATCTCTTCTATATTAGTCAAAACTACTTTAAGAACTCTTCCTCCTCCTCTTCCTCCCTCCTCTTCCTCCTCCTCCTCCATGATATTGACTGGAACATGAAAAATAGTTTTTAAAAGATCATCATCA
This sequence comes from Doryteuthis pealeii, assembly GCA_023376005.1. Lineage (NCBI taxonomy): Eukaryota > Metazoa > Mollusca > Cephalopoda > Myopsida > Loliginidae > Doryteuthis > Doryteuthis pealeii. The sequence goes on from CM042168.1 coordinate 56,595,415, forward strand.
TCATCATCAACATCATCATGTTAGACAATTAGCTCAGATATCCATGACAATCACTCACCAACCATCTCAGTCATTCATTGCTCTTGTGAGGTCCTCTGCATAACATCCAGATTCCATACAAAGCTGGTCAATGTGGGTATTTGCTGGGTAGCCCATACTGGCTTGCCTATGTGCTGGTTTCCATAGGAGAACGTCACTTATGAGTTCATCCTTGCTTCTCCAGCAGTGCCCAGCATGTCTTGTTTGTCTCACTTGAATGCTTTGTGTGATTGGGGGTAAGTGGCCATACAGCTGCTTTCTTGTAGGGTGTGGTTTCTACAATTTGTTTAATATTGCATGCAGTATTATTGTGCAGCTCCCATCTAGCTTATTCTCTAGGTGTTTTGTTGGGGGTCTAATTGGTGCAGTCATACAGTAGCACTGATACAACTATGGCTTGGAAGAAGTTGTAGTTTGAAAAGATAATAATATTATTCCACACACATTTCTAAATTATGGATGATTGATTCGATGTATAAAGTTGATCAATTTTAACAAATTATAAATTTCAGAAGATCTTTTCATTTTATATCCATAGAGACGTACAGGAACAGGATGCAAGGAAATAAAGGTGTAAATATCAAACACAAATGAATTAGATTTTTGTATGTAAATAAGTAAAAATCTATGGTAGCCCATATGGTAAAATTATACTGTGTATTTTATCAGTTCAGGTCATCAGGGCAGAGAACTTTTTTTAATATATTTGATCATCTGTAACCGAAAAAAAAAACAATCGTTAGTAATAATTTTTTAAATGTATAAAAATCTCAAAAAATATGTTGCGCTAAATTGTGCATTCTTAAATTTACATTTTTTTGTAGATTAACTAAAGCTTGCTCTATGGGGAAAATATTGAGTACAACATGCCACTTTCCAGACGTTTAAAATTCACTATTAAATTTTGAAGTGAATAAAATAGGCTGATTGGATCATAGAGAATATTCCTATTTTGTATCATTTCAAAGAAAAATATTGTTTTTAAAACTAAGACATGCCACAAAAATTATTTTGGGGGTTTTCAGAAAATAACTTTTAAATTTTCAAATAACATTTTCGGGTGAAAATTTTAAAAATCTTTAAAAAAATTTTTTTATAATACCTTCAGGATTTGATATTTCAAGAAATGTAAAAATTAGGGACTAGGGTTATATGTAGGTTGGAGGTAATTTTTATGTAAAATGTAACATTAAAGAAACAAGCAAAACACTTGTGACGGAGAACGAGTACCACCATACTCATTTGGAAAAAGAGTGAGTGTCTTGCCTGCTAGAGTCAAACCCGTGCCCTCCGGAATGCAAAGAAATGAGATTTAGGCACTGGGTGAACACAAGGTGCAATTGAGGTGCCCGAATGTTGGGGCCTACACACATCCATCCGAAAGCACGATAAATTTTGCACGGGTACGAGGTTCGACTGATGTGCTCGGATGATAAGGGAAAACGGCAGTATAAGTAGAAGTGGGGTGATGGCAGTAAAAGACTTCAGCTGCTGGTAGACAATGACAACAGTGTTGTAGCCTGCGAATAAGGCATTTGACTCGCTTCTTTTGCCCCCCCCCCCCCTCAACAAAGAACATTTACTTGAAACCCCATAACTGTGCAAAGAAATCAAACCAATCTTAAGCAGACTGGAGATCGAAAGACTGATCATAAGCAGAACAAACAAATATTTATCCCCCCCCCCTCTATTTTTTTCCTTCTATAAGTGTTATAGAACAAGTAATGAACAAAGAAGTTTGAGTCATAACAAAAGTGTCTTTTTTATGTGTATTATAAATTGTATCAAATGAACAAGTAACAAAGGTTTGGTTAATGAATTTTCTTTTTTACAAATTCTTATTAGTGTTAAAGCTTACTTGTATTTTGTTCATCTGGTTCGAGGAGGATTGGTATTCATGACTTGTCACTGCCTTTCTCTCATTCCGCTGCTATCTACCTTCTCTCTCCTCCTTCACTGAATGTCTGTTAGTTCATGGGAGTTTTTGAATTTTGATGTCGGTCAGTCTGGCTTTGTCTATTCTTAGACTACAATCCTTTTTTCTTTGTCCCATAAACCTGGTCTAACAAGAATCTACAGCTTATGAACCATTACATTACCATTTTTATTTAAAAAAAAAACAAAAAAACAGGCTATTCATTATGAAATTAAGGCATTAATGAATAAAGTAGTGAAAATTTTATTCAAATCAGACAATTTCCTGATTTTTGGTAATTGTTTTAAAATCTTTAAAAAATTATTCCAATGAATCTAATGGAACCGTGTTTGGTAAAAAAAAAAATCCAACTACACAAAAAATGTAAATATGAATGTGCAATGAACGTGATTCCCTAACATCTCAGCATAAAATAACCCAAGAGCTGAAATGCCGTTAAAATCAATGAATCTGTAGTAAGTTGTGGAGTTATATATATTTTATATATAGGTTGTACACATCTTACTAACTTTAAACATGACTCAACACAAAGAAAAATAACAAAGTCGTATTAAAATAAAGAACCTGTATTAAATAAAGTTACAGAAATGTAAAACAGCATACTGGGCAAAGTTCTTTGTTTTATATGTTCTTGTCTTTAACAGTTCATATTTTATCTTCTTTCATTTTCCGATAATGGAGCTGACTTGTTTGCATGACGACTACTTGCTTGTCATCCTCAAAACTTCTGAATTCCTGCTTCTTTTTTTTTGCTCTTGATTTTTTAATTCAGCGTCTGTCGGTTCCGTTACTGCATTACAAATCAATACAACAATGGCTACAAATGCAGAATAGTGCGCAAGAGAACCACAAATTACGTATAAATAGCGTTAGATTACAGAAACTCCCGAAGTAGCCTAACACTATTATTAACCTTTACTCTAACCATAGCATCTCAAATGTTTCGGTTATTTCCGTGAATGTAATGCTTTTTATACGTAATCTAATGATATTATTATTATTTTGGACCATATGACATTAAGGCACCCCTTTTGCGATTTCGATTCGTCGGGACATTTTTCCCATTTACACCGTCAAAATCCGGTTAATTGTTAACAGACGATTTTTAGAGTTTTTTTTTTTTCAATTATAAATCATAAAACTAAAACTAACCCTAACCCTAACCCTAACCCCTAACAAACAACCGGATCTTTACGGTGTAAACGAGAAAAATGTCCCCACGAGTTGAAATCACAAAAGGGGTGCCTTAAGGTCATATGGTCCTTATTATATCTTACGCGCTATTAAATAGCATTCGTACCCAACAATGAATCTAGGGACTTTTTAAAACCAGCGACGAAATTATGCTTAACACCGTTTGATAATTTCTTTCGTTCTACAGTTTTGTCAGATGAAAGATTTTCTTAAATAATTTTACGAATGCATGGTGTTTTAAAAAAATTGCACTTTCTTTGTCTCATTCTTTTCAACTTTAAAATAATTGTTTTTATGGATTGAACAAAACGAAAACAGAAATTGTGTTGATTGCCCAAGAAATCTGATCAAATTTAGAGAAAAAACTCACAAAAAAAAAAAAAATGAAAGAAATTACGACGTTTCCTTTCTTTTTTTTTTTCTCAATGAATTTCTTGATTTGAAAGGTAAGTAAGAAATGATTTTGATAAAGAAAAAAAAAAATTACCACCTATTTTTATCTGTCTCTGATAGATTAAGTTTTTTGTTTTGTTTTTTTTTGTTAGTTTTATTTTCATTAGTTTTTATTTTCATCAGATATTTTAAACTAAATAAATAGTTTAACTTTTAAAATTTAAGTACATTAAAAAACCTAAGTTTTAATGAGAGATCAAATGTGATTTCAAATTGTTTGTCTGTATTTTTAGGTGAATCATTTTGATTTTTCGGACTGTTGTCCTTATCTTTATTGTGGTAGTTAACGAAATGTTGGGTTAATAATAACTACCACAATAAATATGATGTCAAATTGTTTAGAGAAAAATAATTCACTATTTTTTTTCTTTTTATTTCGATTCCTTTTTTCTTCATCGTCAACCCTAAAAAAATACCCTCTCTCTCTGTCTGTCTGTCTCTCTCTCTCTCTAATTGATTATCGATTTTAAATTTCTATTAATATTGGAAATGGAAGAAATGGATAGTTTAAAATAATAAGCATGATAGTGAACATTGTTTACAATCATGTTGTTTACTAAACAGCGTCACGGTTTAGTAGTGACTACAGAAATAAACAATATCTTAAAATACGAAATATCCCCCAAAAGATTACGACCGACATATCATCAAACATCGATTCAGTAACGTCTTTGAGTTAGGCATATACACTAATACTGGATAAATCCCTCGGGAAAGCTTTATTCCTGGAAATATCCATGGAACTATCATCTATTATTTGGAAACCGCATTGTTCCGACTAACTTTTTTATATTTTTAAAATTTGGACTCTTGACAAAAAAAGTTATTTTCTTAAAAAAAAACTAGTCGTTTTTCGTGAAAAATATGATTGAAGAGGAGAAGAAATATACAAAAATCTGACATAAGAATTATTTGTAACCTTTTTCACAGAAACTGAGTTATATGCGTTTGAAATCTTTGTTTAATTAAAAATTTAAAATATGACGTAATCTTACGTAATTTTCCGCCATGATACATGTAAATATTTTAATTTCAAAAAATATTTCAAAAATAAAGATTCGTCACATCAAATAGGAATAAACAAAAATTATTCATTTAATGAACACGTTCCTGGATTTCGAAAAAAATATTACAATATCTTAAATTATGTCCGGTTTATGAGACGTTCACCAGATTCGCTTCTATGGAAGACCGAATATGAAACCAATCTGGAAACCTTGTCTTTTGTAATCCTACAAACAAGGGAGATAACAGTTTGTATATAACACTTCTGGGTTTCCTTAACGGTAAAATGCTGACGTCTATGACTTAAAAAAAATTAAATTTGTTTTTAAAAATATGGAGTGAATTTCAAGTTAATACAGAATATTTAACACAACGAAACTTGAATGAAGGTTAGGCATACCTAATTTTTCGTCTGCTTTTCATTTAAAAAAGGAATTAAAATTAATCAAATCGATTATTTAAGGTCAAATTTTTGTCTAAGTCTAAAAATTAGTAACATAATGAGCATCAGTAAAGAAAAGCAAAATAATATTACATATGTAATTTATTTTTGATACATTTAAAACTATTTTTCGATAAATTTTGCTCAAATATAACTTAATATGGTCGCTGGAATTGCCGTAAAATCCGTATTTTCAAAATAGATTTAACACTCTCAATTGAAAAAAATTTACCAAAAATCCGGGAATTATCCGATTTTAATGAAATTTTCATTATTGATTTATCAATGAATGATTTTTATATTGCCTCATTTTATTTCAAAACTTTCTGATTTTTTTCAGGTCACTTAACTTTGACTCCGTTTATTTTGGGGGTACAAAATATCGGTGGGGTTATCAGTATGAATAAAAAACAAAGAAAATTTCATTGAAATCAGATAATTCCCTGATTTTTGGTAATTTTTTTCAAACCGTTGGTGTTGTATTATTGTAAGTGAACCCTTAATAGTTACTACCCCTTGACTGGGCGGACAGAGCTAGACAATAAATATGGCTACTTAACCCTTCACATGTCGTTCTAGTGTTCCTCATTTTAATTCAGATAACTTGATATGGTGGCAGCGGTGGGATATATACCCTCACCAAAAACAATGAGGAACACTAGAACGACATGTGAAGGGTTAAGTAGCCATCTTTATTGTCTATCTCTGTCTGCCCAGTCAAGGGGCAGTAACTCTTAAGGGTTCACTTACAATAATATAACAGTTGGGTGGGTAGGGCTAAATTTGTTTTGTAAAAACACGGATTTTTCGACAAATTGGGTATACCTACTTAATATTATCTTCAAAATTTTTGAACCATTCAAAAGTAGAAATATTTAAAAACTCTTGATGATTTTTTTTTAAATTTCAGCTTACGGAAATAAGGAAAATTATGAACAAAAACAATGTTTACATTTTCACATCATTAAATCAATTAAAATTTAATGTAGTCAAAAACAAGCGCCTGTTTTGACTTTATGATGTTTATAAAATGTAATCCAAATAAAATTATTTAATGAATAAATAAAATAACAATTGTAGAAGGCATTGTATAAACATTCGTCTTCATCAGAGCACATTTTATGAATGATGAAACGGAATTTAACAGCTGACATGAGAAGTTCAACTAACGCTCACATTCTGGAATGGAATGTCTTTTAAAAATTTATATAAAAAAGTATAAAGTATAAAAATAATGTAAATTTTATTTTTAAACCTTAAAGTCTCAAAAATTCAATGAGAAAAACTCAGCAAAGTTAGAAAAAATGTATACACACAAACACACACACACACACATATATATATATTATATATATATATATATATATATATATATAAGAGAGTTTCATAATTTGTTTGAAGCATTGTGTATGTATTGGTTAGGAGGTTGATTTAGAAGGCTATCACAATGCAGTTTGGAATAAATAAAAAATAATAATACGGTAACAATTCTTACCGTATTATTATTTTTTATTTATTCCAAACTGCATTGTGATAGCCTTCTAAATCAACCTCCTAACCAATATATATATATATATATATATATATATATATTATGTGTGTGTTGTATATGGTCCACTTGATGTTTATTGAAATGTCAATTTAAAGTTCTTTTTCTTTTTTCCCGAAGTAACCTTTTTATTAATAAAACCAGAATCTTTTGAATTTTGGAGTTGTAGTTAATGTTAGGGTCCCATCTTTGTGTCAAATATTAGTTGTAAAGTCAGTTGAGTGGCCTATTATTGGTATCAGCTTGGACAGTGAGGAAGTCTATCCCCTTTTCATTAGTCATGTGCTGAGTTAGTGAGAACTGGTATCAAAACCGGAACCTTGCAATTCCTACATAAATGCTCTACTGACTGGCCCTAAGTCAAATAGATCTGTTTTAAAATTATTTGTATCTAGGAATCAAAAGGTTCCACCTAAAAAAAAAAAACAAAAAAAACAATCTCTCTGGTCTAGCACTAGCAAAAAGGGGATAGACTCCCTCACTGTTCAGCTGATACCGACAATAGGCTACCCCACCAACTTTCCTTTTTTATATACCTGTGAAGATGTCATAAGTAAGTAATCTTATTTCATTAACTATTAGCTATCATTGTGAATGTGATCCTCACCGGGTGTTGCATTATTATGGTCTTCATAAATAACTCTATAATTGGGTGTAAACAAATGATTGTTGTTATTAGATAGATATAATTACTTGAAACAATATAATCATTAGTGTTTGATAGGAATAATTGAAACCATATATCTGCAAATTATTTGTATTAGATTGGGATAATTCATATATGTCTGTATGCAAAAAAACTCTGGTAAAGAAGAACAGTTTTCTCGTTTATTCCTACCATAAAATAAACTGAACCCTCATTTTATGTCTGTGTTTTTGCAATAAATGTTTTATTTTTTTCTTGCACCCATTATTTTACAATACTAAATATATTTTCTTTCACTTCAATGTGTATATTCTAAAAGTTTTTATTTTGTGAGAATGGTTAGTTTTAAAGTGGGGGTTCGTTTTTACACTTCAATTTTTAATCGTAAATTCCTACCATAAAATTCCCAAGCCTAATTTTATGGTAGGAATTCACGAGTAAAAAGTTGAATATTACTTTTTGTTGTTGTTATTTCTTTTCTTTTTGGCTTTGGTAAAATAACGGGTAAAATGAGGGTTCATTTTATGGTAGGAATAAACGAGAAAACTTTTCTTCTTTACCAAAACTCTTAAGAACAACTTAACAAAAATGTAAATATAAATGTGCAATGAATGCACTTCCCTAACTTTTAGGCATAAAGTAACCTTAGACAGGTTAACATTCTGTTAAAATCAATCATTCAAGTCTTATTAAATAATTTCATATGTCGGTTGAAATATGATCAGAATTTATACAATATTCTGCATTTCTATTAATATATCTTTTATTTCTTTTTATTTACAGTTATTCTGGATGGACACAAAAGTTTGCAATATGAGTAAAAGTAAATTTATACAATATTTAGCATTTCTATTAATATATCTTTTATTTCTTTTTATTTATTAAAAAAATATGGAATAAAAAGAAGATTGTGGACCTCTCAACAAAAACTTGGAAAAATATTCTTGAAATATCTACCATGTAAAATACCTCAAACCTCCATTTTCTTAAAGCATCAAAGTTAAAATACACATTTGAAAAAAAAAAATACTCTAAAAAATCACAAAGTGTATCTTCTTTTATTGAAGGGCACATTTAATGGAATTTATACAAATACACTTTTTTTTTTTAAATATAACTTTGTGAGATTTGCAGATTTTTTTCATGCCGGTCACATTTTATGAAAGACATAGAAGCACATATTGGAGAGAAACCATATTCTTCTGATGATTGGAGATTTCATTTCTTTAAAATGTCAGCTGTAACGCACCACATAGAAACAGACAGTGAAAAAAAACCATATTGTTGTGAAACATGTGGATCTTCCTTTGAAGATAATTCAAATTTCACACAGCATATGAAAACACACACTAAAGAGAAACCATATGCCTGCAATGTGTGCGAATCTTCATTCTCACAGAAGTCACATTTAGTGTGTCATATACAAACACACACTGGAGAAAAGCCATTTTCTTGTGAAGTTTGTGGATCTTCCTTTTCACGTAAGTCAAGTTTGGTGCGACATATGCGATCACACACGAGCGAGAAACCCTACAACTGTGAAATCTGTCAATTTTCTTTTTCACAGAAGTCACATTTAGTTCAACATTTGCGGACACACACTGGCGAGAGACCCTATCAGTGTGAAATCTGTGAATTTTCTTTTGCGCGCAAATTAAGTTTGGTACAACATATGCGGACACACACTGGAGAAAAGCCGTATTCCTGTGAAACGTGTGGATTTTCTTCTGCGCACAAGTTAAGTTTGGTGCAGCATATGAGAATACACACTGGAGAGAAACCATATTCATGTGAAGTGTGCAACTCTTCTTTTACAGAGAAGGCGCATTTAGTGCAACATATGCGAACACACACTGGAGAGAAACCATACTCTTGTGAAATGTGTGGAACTGCGTTTGCAGATAAATCAAATTTGATGCAGCATACGCGGATACACACTGGAGAGAAACCATATTCATGCAATGTGTGTGAATCTTCTTTTTCACAAAAGTCGCATTTAGTATGTCATATACAAACACACACTGGTGAGAAACCATTTTCTTGTGAAGTTTGTGATTCTTCTTTTGCCCGCAAGTCAAGTTTGGTGCGACATATGCGATCGCACACTCGAGAGAAGCTGTATGATTGTGAACTTTGCGTGTCTTCTTTTTCTCTAAAGTCTCATTTAGCACAACATATGCGATCACACACTGGAGAAAAAGCTTGTTAGTTTGAAATTTATGTCTTTTATCAAAGACATGTGAGAAATTATATGCTAATACACACTTGAGAGCAATTATATTCTTGTAAAATCCAACATTGTTGTCAGAGAAATCATCTTTGGTGAAACATACAAATTTTCACGAGTGATGCCATTTATCTGCAAAGTGTATAAATATTCATTTTAAATGCATTCATATTTACTGAATCATATGTAAACACACTGCAGAGAATGGTATACTGTTAAGTCATGCTGAAAAAAAAAACGGTTCCTGCTAGATCACTCATAGTGATGAGCCTTTTTAGTACTTTGATGTTTGACCATTTAAGCAACAGCAGGTACTGTAAGTAAACCAAATATGACTTGATTCTGCATTAAATGGCCCAAAAAGGGTTGATATGCTGTAAAAAAAACAACAACAACCAACCAACAACTGCAGAGAAAGCATATTATTAAAATGTGTGAAAAGTGCAAGTGGAGACAATAATGTATTTTATAAGACACTTAGGAATACACAATGTTTGGAAATCTTTATTCTCTGAGAGAGAAAACATCTCTTCACAAGTTTGTAAATCTTGAAACTTTGTCAAAAAAAAAAAAATCAAAAACCAGAAATCTCATATTATCCTGATGACTTTTCTATTAACTCATTATATATACTTTCTTGATTGTTACCAATCTGGAAATTCATTTTGAATATTATTTTTGCATGCCTATCAATACAAAAAGCGTCACAATCATTAGAAAAAAGAATTATATTGTTTATTGGTATTTTCGACACAACTCTAAGTTTCAAATCTAGTTTGAGTCATTGCTATGCTTGTATAAGCAGGGAACACCTGAAGAAGGCTGGAGGATACAGCAGCCGAAACATTGTGTTTTTATATACCACAATATAAGTTTATCTATTGTACTATAATAGATTTAAGTTATGAAACTACTAACCTCTTGTGCTAGAATGTTTTTCTTGCAAACCAAAACTATTTCATGAGGGTGAGTCAAAAGTTTTGCAATATTTGTTCTGTATCTGGTGGACATACGAGGTATGTCATAAAAGTTCCAGGGTGATCACATTCTTCGATGTGAGTTGAATCGTCCACTGTGAGTTCTTGCCACATGGCCAGTCAATCAACCTGCATGTCTACAAAGAGATAATGCAGTGTTTGATTCGTTCAGTGCACAAGAGGCGAGAGAAGTGGCAGGATAACTTGTGGGTGCTCCACACTGCCCTGAGTATCCGAGAGTTCCTGGCCCAGAAGAACATCACTGTGCTGGAGCAACCTCCCTACTTTCCCAACCTGGCTCCATGTGATTTTTCCTCTTCCCCAATGTGCACATCATCAAAAAGGCTGTGATGTCAGAGCTACGGAGAATCCTTCCAGGAGTGCATGCAGGCGTGGCAGAGAAGGATGGGAAAGTGCATCAGACTCCAGGGAAGTTTAAAGGGGATAACTTGTAGTTTGGATTTGAAATAAATTTTTTGTGACACCAGTCCTGGAACTTTTTTGACATACCGCATATCAGGGTATATTCCACTAAAAATTCATTTTAGATGATCAAACCATCCTATACTCCAAACAACTTGACCAGATGTATGCCATTGTCAGGCATCTATGAACAGAAAGTCAGCTCTTCTGCAGCAAAACTTCATGCCGCTCAAACAACCTTGAATAAACTCCAGGAATTTGAGGGAATCAAACTGATGCCACAGCCAGTATATAATCCCAACCTATAGGAGGCACATGGTGTAATGGTTAGTTTCAAGGAAAATGGACTTGTCAACACGAGTTCAAATCCTGGACAAAACTGTTACCAATTATCTCCATAGAACCACTACCTTAAAGTCTGAAATCCAAAATAACCTTTGCATTAAATGAACCACAGGGTTGATATGCCGTTAAACAAAACTCAACTCAAACAAAACTGTTTGCAATTTACATCACGCTAATACGAAAGGTATGCATCCACCTACTCTCCCTCCAGCTATGGTAAATAGTAGGGCAGACTGGGCTCTTTAACCTTGGTTAAGCAACTAGTCTAGAAAGAAAATTCTGAATTCAAACCTGTTAAACTCTTCTTAAGGAATTGGCCTCGTCTCACTTCCTGATCGTGTGTAGGAGTTGGTAAATATGTATAATCTAGACCTAGCTTCCTCGGATTATTACTTTTTCTGATCCATGGATCTCTTCCTCTGTTTAAAATGCTTCACCTACCAAGAGGAAGTAGAAGCTTCAGTGAAGAAGTTCTTTAGAGGACATGAACTAGTATTAGTGTTGGATCAAAGAACTGTCAGAACGGTGGCTTCAGATGACGCAACAGGATGGTCCCTACATTGGATTCTTGGTTGATTTTTTAATAACTTAAAGAATAAAACAACTAAGTTGCCAAAATATTGCAAAATGTTTAACTCACCATTTATAATCATGAATGTAAAATGGATTCAGTATAATAAACTTATGGGGAAAATTTTCAACTATCTCCAGTTGTTAAATACATTGATACTTAATACCAATTATGTAAACAACTACTCTCTATGAAAAAAAGGAATATTTTCCAGATCTTCCACCAGGCTGGATTAACACATGGTCTTTTTTAGTGGACATCCAACAAGGATCGAAATTGCTATTTGGTAGTACTGGATCTGCAAGACTACCTTGCTAACCATTACACCACAACAGGACACCTGAGGTACTCTCTATGAATGCATAATATTCAATTGTAAAATATGAAATTAAATTCTTTTCTGTTTTCACAATTTGTACTTATTTTATAAACTACAGTTTTTTAAAACTACAGATTTAAAAGAAAATATTTTTTTCTGTTTTTATTTAAAAAGAGTTTCATTACCAAGCTGTTCAATTGGATGACAGTGAATTTCTTAATAAAAATGGAAATAAATTTCAAATTATATGTAACAGCTCCTGATAGGTAATTTTCTTGGCAGAAACAATTTTAAGTCACAACTGGTAATGCTTATTGGGAAAGACATACAAACACGCATGTCAGATTCAAGGATTTATTCTGTATTGGTAGTATATGGTAACATCAGCAGCAAGGACAGTTAAGCAGGGATAGAATGTAGTAGCAGCAGTAGCTAAGTTGGAGTGTGACATAGAGGCAGTTGTAGTGTCTTTGTTGTGATATATATAACAATGCAGACAAACACCATGAAATATTGGAAGAGAAAATTAACACTAAAAATAATATGCACATTTGTTATTTATATGGAATTTAAGGGTTAAATATATAAAACCCAACTTAACTTATGTGCCATCCAACCAGAATTCAGAAGTTGCTAAATTATTTAGTTCATTAAGATTACAAAAATTTTCTTTTTACACAAAAGACACAGGGCGGTCGGAGAGGCCCCTTCCGATCAATCGGCTGGTCACGTCAAGCCCAGCACCTATATGATTTTCCCAACCCTATTGCCCTTATGGCAAGCCCCAACCCCTTTTTATCATATGGGTGCTAGAAGGCGGTGGCTGCGGTCCTACATGTCCTGGGAATGACGTTAAACTCTATCTGATGGTGAGGTTCCAGTTTTGGAGGTTTGGGGAATGTAGAGCACCCCATTCATCACCATTGCTCCCTGGTCCACTCTGACCTGGAGTGGTAGTACCTGTTAGGGTCCCATCTATGGGTTGAATAGAAAAATGTATTTATAAAAAAATTGTATTATCCATTAAGAATTGATTTATTTCAAAACTTTATTGGCATTAAATAACCCACTGAGGTTGATATGCCGCAAAACAAAACAAACCAAACAAAAGACACACTTCTTCTTGTTTGTATCTCCCTCCAAAAATGGCAAACTACTAAAAATAGCAAGAAACCAGAAGTCTTATGAATTATGGGATAACTACCTGTAGAATTATCACCCTTAACAAAACACTGTGGTGACTATTACATTATATTTATTGATAAAATGTGTGGAAAAATATGGAAATAAATCTAATGGTATGTAGAAAATAGAAAAAACAAAATATTCCCAAAAGATAAATTTATTTTAGATGGTCAAGTCAACATTAAAAATATTTTTTTTTAAACTTTCATCAGGACATTAGGATGAAAAAAAAGGATTGTCTAAACAAAGATGGAAATCTTTTCTAAATGAAACAAGAGTGAGAGAGGAGACCTGCCTCGTGCAACACGGTGGGATGGAGAGGGTGACGGGCGTGAAGACTTGCCGTATTCTTGAAGGAAGCGAGCTAGGCTTTGCCTGGCGTGTAGAACTGACCTAGAGTCGAACCCGCTTCCTTCAGAATGTGAGAGCTGTGGACGATCGGTGAAGTAGGAAATGGCATAGTGGCCTGGATGTGGGTGGTCGCACTGTGCTGGCGAGTGTCGCACGTGCTGCATGGACAATTACGAGTGAGGAGCCCGGATGTGGTGAAATTGGGGTGTATTTAAAGGACTTATTATCACAGACCAGGCAGAACGACTTGCAGTTGTATTTTGTTGTCAAGACGAAGACATAGTTTTGAATATTGGATTTTTGGAGCGAGATACAGTTGGGAATGGTTGGACTGTCGATTGGAGCCTTGAGTCAGACTTGACTGTGCCCCCCCCCCACTGATTAGAAAATTATTAAAGAAAAAGACGCAGGTGAATTACTAAACTGTCCAGAGTGGCCCGGATGTGAAGGATTGATGCCTGCTGATTAATGTCGCACGGGCAAGTCAGAGTAAGGAGCCCGGATGAACACTGTAATTGTGTATTTAATGACCTGCCCTAACAAACCTGGGAGGAAAGCTTACAGTAGCATTTTGGCTGTTGCGACGAGTGGACGAGAGAGAAGATATTTTGATAGTGTTGGTGAGAAGAGTACAGCATTGCTGGGAGATAATTTTTCAGACTGAACACTTGGTCAGTTGGGAGAGTAAAAGCGTCGGACTTAACTGTGCCCCCCAGAGAACATTATTATTAGACCATTAACCATTACTGGATACAAGTGTTAAGCTTTGTTAAGTATTCCATATTATTTTTGCCCATAATCAGGATTGAACCTGCAACCTACAGATGATTGTCACTCAGAACTGTATTGACTCAACTCTTCTATCCATCCATTGTGCTATGTGTTTAAATAGACAAATATAAATTATCAAGCCACGTCTAAAAAGACTTCAAATAGATGTTGTATACCCTTTCTTTACTTCTATTATTCTTCTGCTCATCTTTGGTATCTTATGTTCTTCTTCTAGCGTCTCTTCTAACGTCTCTCTTCTTGCTGGTTGGTCGTCCTTGATTCATTTCTTCTTCTAGGTCAGTCTTGTTGCCAAGACATTCATCAACCACAAAACCATATTATTTATTTAAACCTTTATTTACTTAACTAAACATATTTCTCTAACTAACACAACGTGCGTGTGCAGTGAGACCCAGCTAAAGCAGACATATCTTCTCTGCCTGACGACCAAGCTGAAACTGAGAGCCAACCAGGTCCCACGTGACTGCACATATTTCGCGGGCTTTGTGTAATATTCCATGGAAAGTCCCGCCCGTGATATGAAAAGGGGCCACCCCTTCAGAAATACAGAGAACATTCTTATTAGAATTTTCTACATAGTCACTTACCTGAAATTGCAACTGTACCTTTGGAATGTGTCTCTTTGAGCACCTGTTTCAACACAAGACTGGCAATGTACTGACAAAAGAAATGAATAAAAACAACTTACAACTCTGTTATTTTTACCAAGACAAATGAGTAAAATTTTAAAATATAAACAAAATCTACCCAAGTTCCAATCCTGGATGAGGCTGTTTGCATTTCACATAGTACTAATACCCTTGGGAAAGGTATGAATCCAACTACTCTCCCTCCATCTATGGAGAAATAGAAGAGTAGACTGAGCTCTTTAACTTTGGTTTGACAACTGGTCCAGTAGAAAGAAAACTCTGAATTCAAACCTGTTAAAGTCTGCTTAAGAAATTGACCTTATGTTACATCCTGCTTGTGTAGAGGAGATATATATGTGGATAATTCTATGTCAAATCATCCAGGCCATGTCACCCACCCCCTTCAATTTTTTCTGAAATTTTGTACAGGCGTGGACTATGTTAAAGTTAGACAATCCCCAAAATTTGAGCTTCAAATTCCAGGAATTGGCAGAGTTATCTTGATTTTTAGCTCTCCAAATTTTTTTTGGGGGGGTGCGAAAAATGGCGTCTTTTTGTAATCTATTTTTGTCTGTAAAATGAGTATTACAAAATGGTTTCACCAACCCCACCGAATTTGGAGAGCTAAAAATCAACATAACTCTGCCAATTTTTGGAATTGGAAGCTCAAATTTTGGGATTGTCTAATGTTAACAAAGTCCATAACTCAGGAAAAATTAAAGGGGGGGTCAGTGATCATTTTTTAGAGGTAGGGAAGCTCTAGAACTCATTTTACAGACAAAAGTAGGTAACAAAAGTCGCCATTTTTCGCCAACCCCACCGAATTTGGAGAGCTAAAAATCAACATAACTCTGCCAATTTTTGGAATTGGAAGCTCAAATTTTTGAGAGTATCTAACACAGTCCACACCAGTACAAAATTTCAGAAAAATTGAATGGGTTGTGTGACAATTTTATTTTTTCTGGATGATTTGACATGGAATTGCCCATATATATTTATTGACACAAAATAGCTATGAACCTAGAAATTAAGTCTGAAACTTAAAAGTATCTTTTGTCTTTGTCTCTTCTTTTCTCTTCCTTTAATTCCTTTTTAGCTCAACGATCGCAGAAAAAAGAACCACATATGATGGTGTTTAAGAAAAGAAATTAGTAACACACACCAAATAACCAAAAGCCTAATCAAGCCCTAGCACCTATATGATTGCCCCAACCCTATTGCCCTTATGGCAAGCCCAAACCCTTTTTATCATATGGGTGCTAGAAGGCGGTGACTAGGGTCTACATGTCCTGGGAATGACGTTAAACTCTATCTGATGGTGAGGTTCCAGTTTTGGAGTTTTGGGGAATGTGGAGCACCCCTTCATCACCATTGCTCCCGAGTCCACTCTGACCCGGAGTGGTAGTACCTGTTAGGGTCCCATCTATGGTTAAATAGAAAAACATGAGTTGATAAACAAAATTGTATTATCCATCAAGAATTGATTTATTTCAAAGCTTTATCGGCATTAAATAACCCACTGAGGTTGATATGCCGTAAAACAAAACAAACAAAACCAAAAGCGTAATCACCCTCACAGGTGCTTGAATCATGTAAAAACTCATGCATCATAATGAAATAATACAAACTCAATTCCAGCTCCATCAGTTCTACTACAATTGTTGTATAACCTTTCTTTACTTCTATTATTCTTCTGCTCATCTTTGGTATCTTACATTGATCTTCTAGCATCTGGACTTCGTCTTGGTGGTCGGTCGCACTTAATTCATTTCTTCTTCTAGATCAGTCTTGTTGCCAAGACATTCATCAACCACAAAACCATATTATTTATGTAAGCTTTTATTTACTTAACTAAACATATTTCTCTAACTAACATAGCGCAAACCATGTCCCATGTGACTTCACGTATTTTGCTGGCTTTTTGTAATATTCCATGAAAAGTCCCACCCGTGATATGAAAAGGGGCCATCCCTTCAGAAATACAGGGGGTTGACAATAATCTATGCATAGATTATGTAACACAATCTACTCCAATAGAATGCTGGTGGCTGAGTAATCCAAGATACGCAACACTCCACTTTTGCTCTTACTTACTCTATCTTTTTCATAAACAATTTTTCTATTTAACCCATAGATGGGACCCTAACAGGTACTACCACGCCGGGTCATAGTGGACCTAGCAGTAATGGTTATGAAGGGATGCTTCACATTCCCCAAACCTCCAGAACTGGAGTCTTACCCATCTGCAGAGGTGCAGTCAGTGTATTCTAAAGCCCCAGCCAACAGGGCTGGAAAGTGAGAGATAGAATGAAATGAAGATGACAATAATGTAAATATTAGGAGAGATTTTTTTTTATATAAACTTACCTGTGACCATAGAGTCTTGTAACGGATGCTCAAATGATACGTTAACTTGGTGCAAAGACAAAGCAGACATCTCAAGCACGAGTGCATTGGTTAGATCTGAGAAACAAACACAGAAGACAGAAAATTAAAATGGTGGAAAATATTATCAATATTAAAATGTCAGTCGATCCTTTTGGAGTGGAGAGCTCTTTCCGCCGAGAAGTGTCAGAAAAGTTACCACAGGGATAACTGGCTTGTGGCGGCCAATCGTTCGTAGTGACGTCGCTTTTGATCCTTTGATGTCGGCTCTTCCTATCATTGCGAAGCAGAATTCGCCAAGCGTTGGACAGGGAATCTGAGCTGGGTTTAGACCGTCATGAGACAGGTTAGTTTTATCCTACCAATCGGCACATGTGTTACGTCGGCCGTGGCCATGACTATCCTGTCCAGTACAAGATGAACCGCGGGATCGGAGCAATGGTTTGCGTGCTTGCTCGAACAAGCGATGGTGCCAAGCTGCCTCCGCGCAATAACGGCTGAAAGCCTCTAAGCCGGAACTGCTTATCAAACTCTGATCAATGGGCTGGTCATGTCAAACCCTACCATCTATATGATTTTTCCCAACCCTATTGTCTTTATGGCAAACCTCGAACCCTTTTTATCATATAGGCAGTGGCTGAAGGTCTTAATGTCCTGGGTATGACGTTAAATTACATCTAGAGGTGAGGTTTCAATTCCGGAGCTTTGGGGAGTATGGAGTACTCCTTCATCACCATTACTCCCAGTTCCACTCTGACCCAGAGTAGCAGTACCTGTTAAGGTCCCATCTATGGGTTAAATAGAGCAAAATGAGTTTTTTTTAAATGTGTTAAAAGAAAGAAAATTGAGTGCCTGTCAAGAATGAATGAAACAAAATGACCCAATAAGGGTTGACATGCTGTAAAATCCAAACAACCAGCCAACCAACTCCTATAAATTGAATAAAGGAATTTGGTTTGAAATTTCCACAATTTTACTGAAGAAGGATAAAAGACACAAAGACCAAAACATTGTGATGTGCAGAGATGCTGATAGGCATGCGTCCTGCATCCCTGATGCACTAAAATCTAAAATCTTTTTTCTTCCCTCACCATTTCAAGCTAACTGGAAATACATTTCAATAATTTCTTAGAAACGAATTACACAGGATAGATTACAAGGTAAGAGTGAGAAGGCTTATTTGGAACCCATAAATTTTCCCAGGACACACTGAATCAAAAATCTATCAGCATCACTGGATGTAAGTAAAAAGAAAATTGTAAATGACTGAAATTGTTATTACGGTGATGTATGCAACCAAATCCTGGAAGCAACACCCTAAAAAATAGCAGGTGTATGGGGACTTAGGTACCATCTCCCAAACCATACAAGTAAGACATGCAACCAAATCCTGGAAGAAACACCCTAAAAAACAGCAGGTGTATGGGACTTAGGTACCATCTCCCAAACCATACAAGTAAGACATGCAACCAAATCCTGGAAGAAACACCCTAAAAAAACAGCAGGTATTGGGAATTATACCATCTCCAAACCATACAAGTAAGACATGCAACCAAATCCTGGAAGAAACACCTAAAAAACAGCAGGTGTATTGGAATTAGGTACCATCTCCCAAACCATACAAGTAACATGCAACCAACCTGGAAGAAACACCCTAAAAAACAGCAGGTGTATTGGGAATTAGGTACCATCTCCCAAACCATACAAGTAAGACATGCAACCAAATCCTGGAAGAAACACCCTAAAAAACAGCAGGTGTATTGGGAATTAGGTACCATCTCCCAAACCATACAAGTAAGACATGCAACCAAATCCTGGAAGAAACACCCTAAAAAAAGCAGGTGTATTGGGAATTAGGTACCATCTCCCAAACCATACAAGTAAGACATGCAACCAAATCCTGAAGAAACACCCTAAAAAACAGCAGGTGTATGGGAATTAGGTACCATCTCCCAAACCATACAAGTAAGACATGCAACCAAATCCTGGAAGAACACCCTAAAAAACAGCAGGTGTATGGGGACTTAGGTACCATCTCCCAAACCATACAAGTAAGACATGCAACAAAATCTGGAAGCAACACCCTAAAAACAGCAGGTGTATGGGGACTTAGGTACCATCTCCCAAACCATACAAGTAAGACATGCAACCAAATCCTGGAAGAAACACCCTAAAAAACAGCAGGTGTATTGGGAATTAGGTACCATCTCCCAAACCATACAAGTAAGACATGCAACCAAATCCTGAAGAAACACCCTAAAAAACAGCAGGTGTATGGGAATTAGGTACCATCTCCCAAACCATACAAGTAAGACATGCAACCAAATCCTGGAAGAAACCCTAAAAAACAGCAGGTGTATGGGGACTTAGGTACCATCTCCCAAACCATACAAGTAAGACATGCAACACAAAAACAGCAGGTGTATGGGGACCTAGGTACCATCTCCCAAACCATACAAGTAAGACATGCAACAAATCCTGGAAGAAACACCCTAAAAAACAGCAGGTGTATGGGAATTAGATACCATCTCCCAAACCATACAAGTAAGACATGCAACCAAATCCTGGAAGAAACACCCTAAAAAACAGCAGGTGTATTGGGAATTAGGTACCATCTCCCAAACCATACAAGTAAGACATGCAACCAAATCCTGGAAGAAACACCCTAAAAAACAGCAGGTGTATGGGAATTAGGTACCATCTCCCAAACCATACAAGTAAGACATGCAACCAAATCCTGGAAGAAACACCCTAAAAAACAGCAGGTGTATGGGGACTTAGGTACCATCTCCCAAACCATACAAGTAAGACATGCAACCAAATCCTGGAAGAAACACCCTAAAAAACAGCAGGTGTATGGGGACTTAGGTACCATCTCCCAAACCATACAAGTAAGACATGCAACCAAATCCTGGAAGAAACACCCTAAAAAACAGCAGGTGTATGGGGACTTAGGTACCATCTCCCAAACCATACAAGTAAGACATGCAACCAAATCCTGGAAGAAAACCCTAAAAAACAGCAGGTGTATGGGGACTTAGGTACCATCTCCCAAACCATACAAGTAAGACATGCAACCAAATCCTGGAAGAAACACCCTAAAAAACAGCAGGTATATGGGGACTTAGGTACCATCTCCCAAACCATACAAGTAAGACACTAAGGATGAACTCATATGTAATGTTCTCCTATGGACTCCTACACATAGACTCACCAGTGTTGTAATGTCAGTGATTGTGTCTTATTTTCAAAATTTCCTTGAATCATTTAAAGATTCAAGCAGCCTGATAAAATAATGCAAACTCAATTCCAGTTCCATCACCTGGATTATTTGTTGTGTTAGAGTATGGAAGCCTAAAATGGAAAAAATGCTGAATAGGTTTGTGTTAAGTAGGTATACCCAAAAATTCGGCTGCTACGAATTTTAAAAATGAATTAAAATTGATTAAATCGATTATTTAAGGTCAAATTTTTGTCTAAGTAAAAAAGTAGTAACATAGTGTGCATAATTAAAAAAAAAGCAAAATAATATTGCGCATGTAATTTATTTCTAATACATTCAAAATGATGTTTTTGGTCGATTTCGATCAAGATTGCCGCCTTCCTTTGCTTAAAATCCTTGTTTACAAAATAAATTATAAAATTCACAATTGCAAAAAAACTTGCCAAAGGTTAGGGAATTAGCTGATTTTAATGAAATTTTCAGTATTGATTCATCAATTAATGAATTTTATAATACATTACTTATTTTATTTCAAAACTTTAATTAGGTATTTCTGCTATGATAAATTAATATATAAAATTCATTCAAAATATGAGCAGCTTGATTTTAAGTTTAAAATATCACATTATTAGATTCTAAAAAAAATATTTTCAGTATTGATTTATCAATTAATGAATTTTATAATACATCACTTATTTTATTTCAAAACTTTAATTAGGTATTTCTGCTATGATAAATTAATATATAAAATTCATTTAAAATATGAGCAGCTTGATTTTAAGTTTAAAATATCACATTATTATTTTCTAAAAAAAATTTTTTTTTATTAACTACTTTACTTTAGTATCAATCAACCATATCCTTTTTGGTCAAAAACTGTATTGGAAATTTAGTGGCCCCCTTTTAAACGGAACAAATCTATTTTTTCTTTTATAAGAAATTAGCCAATTAAATAATTATCTAAATGAGTAAAATAAATCTCCCAAAGTTATTTTTTTAGTTTTTATTTTCATTTTATTTTCCGATTTTCGGTACTTATTTACTACCTGAGAAGATTCTCTAATATTTTTTTTTTTTTTTCTATTCACACCTTCGGTCTTTTGTAGCTATGCCCAAAATGGACATAACTCCTATTTTTTTAGACCGGGTTATCTCCCTTACATCAATTGTTTTAATGTTCTCCGAGAAAATTTTTATGGTAGCTCAAAATCACTATCTCATATGTTTTCAAATCCGGATATTTCAAAGTAAAAGATTAACCTGGGATTTTCTATCCAATATCTTAAAAAAATATTTATTCTTGGAAGTGTAGCCAAAAAGATTTTTCTCTGTTGTAATTGACATATTTATTTAGACTGGTAGAGAATTTAGCCCGTATTGTCCTCCGTACTTAAAATTGACGATTTTAAAAAAATCTTTAAAATTATTGTTAATATGCAGCACATCAAAGCGCGTGTTTTAACTTACATTTTTTCAAAGATAAAATTCAAGGCTATCTTTTGTTAAATTTTAGTCCCTAATGCTGTAAGACATGTAAAATTGACCTTGAAATTTTAAGGTAGGAAAAAATTCAGTTTAACTTAGATAAAATAAGTTTTTTGCATCAATTTAAAGAAAAATATCTTTTTTAATACTATGAAAAAAAAAAACCCAAAAACATGCTACATTATTTATTTTTTGAGTTTTAAGAAAATAACTTTTAAATTTTAAAATCACTTTTTTAGGTTATTGAATTTTATTTTTTTATTTTTTATTTTTCTATATATTCTTCAAGATATGATCTTTCAAGAAATGTAAAAGTTAGGGACTGGGATTTTTTTTTCTTCAAATGGTCAAAGGTCACCCCCACCACACACACACACACATTCTGAATTGATAAAAAAAATTTTTTTAAGTTTCTTTAATAAAATAAACTAATCAAAAATAATAAAAAATAATAAAATAATAAACTAATAAAATAAAATTAAGTCGTCGGAAAATAATTTAGTGAAAATTTCATTAAAATTGGACAATTCCCAGATTTTTGGTAATTGTTTTAAAATTTAAAAAAAAATTATCTCCTTTGCCAATTTTTGTGCATCACTAGTCTTTTGTCTTTTTATTTATGCAGAAAATAGTATCAATCACATATATACCACTCCGATATTTTGCGCACCAAAAACAAGGCACCCTTTTTCGATTTCGTTTCATTAAGCCATTTTTTTCATTTACCTCTAACAAACAACCGGATATTGACGGTGTAAATGAAAAAAAAAATGTTATTAAATAAGGTAATATGGTCCAAAATTTCATTAAAATCTGATAATTCCCTGATTTTTGGTAATTTCATTTTTAAAACGGTGGGGAGGGTCAAAATTGTATTGAAAAAACACGGATTTTTCGACGAATACCTAGTGCGTAGTTTATCATGAATCTAATTACTTTATGGTTTATCATAGGATATTCAATAATTACAAGTATATGAGGGTTTTATATAAAGTCAGACGGGACAATGTTCTGTACTTCCGGTTGTAACTCGGTTCCGTAGTAGTAGTAGTAGTAGTAGTAAATTGGTGATATTACAACCACTCTTTATACAATTCATGATATTGGTACATTTTAAGTTTTAAAATTGATATTTATTGTATTCGTTAGACAAAAGAATTTTTTTAAATTTGTTATTGCACAGATTAACGATTAGATCGAAGGAATTCTTAATTTTACTGAATAATAAAAAAAAAACATTAATTCTTTCATAATTTCTTTAGATTATCTCCCTTTAATTTCACTCTTTAAAATATTTAACATTGATTATCGATTATAAATGATGTTTATTTTAAATTGTAATTCTACCAAATAGCATTAGAATCTTTAAGAAATTCACATTTTATCAATTTTTTTTTCGATGATACATTTCTTTAAAAGGAAAACAAATCAGACGAAAGAATTTGAACAGAAGTAAGTATCACCTTTTAATTTCTTCTTTCTTATTTTAATTTATGTAGAGATCCTTTTTTTTTACTACTCGTACTACTATGTTACTGTTAAACTTTGATTTAGTCATTTAGTATATTTTTGTATGAAAATGTTCTTATGTGAAAACTTTGAGAAACGTTCAACATCCCTTGGTCCTAAAGTGAGGGTTCGATGTACAATGTGTAGTGTACCCATTTTACTTGTACCTAAATGTAATGATCGTAATTTTAAATTACGGAAGCCTAAAAAGAAGAAAAAGGTAAAATTGCATTTTTATTTTGTCGCTAAAAAAAAAAAACTTAACTTAGTGTTATTTATTTATTTGTTTCAGCCTGTAATTTTTTTTATTAACTTTGAAGAAAATTATATTAAATATGAATGTCATTACCAACATTTTGGAAATGAATATTGGTACCAACATTATTTAATATTTAACATTTAGAGAATTATTGCAAAATAAATTATTTCTATATATTTGTTCAAGTTCTTCTTGAATATCGAGAGAAATTTGAATCTGAGAAAAAAACTTTCTTTTTTTTCATTGATTCAAAGAAAATGTTTTTAAAACTACGAAAACAGAAAAACACGCTACAAAAAGTTTTTGAATTTTAGAAAAAATAAATGGAAATTTTTTTATTGAAATGGTTGAAACACCCCCACTTGTAGAAAAAATAAATAGTTGAACACTGGTGACCCAGGTGGAGCAAGCAGACAAGTCGGGGTTGCAAAAGGAATAATCTTTTGCGACCCACTCCTGCCTTGGGTCTGGTAACAAGTAGTAAACACTCCGTAAAAAACCTGTATAACCGTAGTTGATCACGGGAGCGAAAAAAAACGATGATTGAACGGGGAGGAAAGCCCATTATATAGGCGCTGCTATGTGTCCTCACTCCCTCAACTTCCGACAGGAAACTAAATAATGCAATCCCTCTCTGGTCTCGTGTTCAATCACAAGAGCCAGAACCTCCCTCACCTCATCCAGCAGCTCCAGCCGGTAGGTCACCAGTCCTCCCCTTTTTTTCACACACTACAATGATAATTGATGAAAAACTTCTCTTTTTTTTTCAATTTTTTTTATAAAATAAAATTTTCATTATGAAATTAAGTAAGTAGTGAATGAAGTGCTGGTAATGGTTTGAAAATTAAAAATTTAAGAAAAAAAGGAATTGACCGTGTGTCAGATCCTACTCATGTGGAGGGGTTGGTGTGTGTGTGTATATATATATATATATATATATATAAAATTTTTCTATTAACGTTTTTTATTTATTTGTTCATTTTTGTTTTTGAAATTATGACATGCTCACACGGTCGCAACACATTGCAACATCTTACCGGATGTCAGCCTTGTTCTCAACAAACTTTTAAGAAAGAAAAAAAGAAAGAGAGAAATAAGAAATTACAGTTATTTGCCCATTCATAAAGGAGGAGAAGAAGAAAGGAAAAAAAAGGAGAGGAAAAGGAAATAAGAAGAGAAATTATAACCACACAAATAAAAAAAACATAAGCACGTCATTTCTGAATAAAACTCTGATGATAAAGCTTTGCTTTGAAATCGATTAGACATATAAAACATCTTTTTGTCTTTATTTTTTACGCATTGTATTGCCTTCGAATTTTATTATTTTATAACATACTTAACAATGCTTCAAGCAAATTACCAATTACTTTTATATATATATATATATATATATATATTCTTAAGTGGAGTTTAATAGGTTTGAATCCAGAGTTTTCTTTCTCCTTGACTGGTTACCTAGCCATGGTTAAAGAGTCAAGTTTGACCTATTAACCTGTAGCTGGAGGGAGATTAGTTGGATGCATGCCTTTCCCAAAAACAAAAAACACTGGACATGGATATGATTTTATTGTACCTATAAGCATCTCTCTCTCTCTATATATATATATATATATATAATATATATATATATATATATATATGAGAGTACGTAAATAAACACTGTTTATTTGATATGGCTTTTTTTTTAGCCGACAATTTTTGGAGGATATGTGCTTAATTGAAGTCATACCCAATTTTTGAAAATTAATTAGTTAATAATTAATGAATTTAGGCGGGCATATATGTTCAAATGTAAGGCTAAACAAATCAAGAAAATGTCAATCCCTGAATGTACATTTCAACCTATTAGGTCTCAACAGCAAGTTTATAGACATGGGAGACTGCTCCATGTGTGACTCGAAACCTCACACACTAAACCAAAGGTAAATAGCAGTATTCTATATGTATGCACACACACACATATTTAAAAAGAAATTGTCAACTTTATTTCAATTCTCTTGGATTTTACAGATTGGTTGCAAACAATCATAAGATCAATTTTATCATTTTCTTTTTTTTTTTTTTACAAATGTTTCCTTTGATTTTCTGCCATCTTTTTTGTCCTACTTCTCATTTATTTTGTACTTCTTTTTTTTAGTTTCTGTCTTTTCCTTTTTCTCTCTTTCAAAAATATTTGTTGATCTGTTTAAATGTCGACCTGAGCTTACACATGCGTCAGCTTTCATTAGCTTTCATAATTTATGTGAAATAAGGATTACAGACTGCAGATAGTGTTTTCATAACAGTTTTGTTTCCATACAGTGCAGCCATGAAAAACTGCAATTAAGATGAAACTTTGTGTCAGGCACAAATTGACAAAAGGGATGATAAAGTTACATTTACAATACAATACATTAGACAAAAAAAATTCAAATAAAAAAGGTGCTATCATATAGTCAACAGGAAAGGTTTACGCCTCATAAAAATTACAAATTTCTAAACATGTAAAACATTTAAACTTATCCTTAACTTACAAAGTAATGAACATACGTTAAAAAGCGTTTTTTAAGGTTACTTAAACTTATTTGCCTTATAAACACAAACTATGAGTTAGACTTGGTAAAGAATAATTTACAGTTCAAAAATATTTATAATTTACAATAACTTGTATAAACTACTCAGAATAAATACAGTTTTAAGAAGAATGGAATATGGAGTAGAGTTTATGCATTTCAGTATAAAAAATTCTCTATTCAAGTTAGATTTGATTATGTTTATCATCAATCAAATGCTGACAAAAGCAGATGAGTCGTCACTGTTGTTGTATTTTCCTCATTTCACCAACTGGTCTGTTGACCAAAACAGTGTTTATCTTACATGGCCACTCAGACATACAAAAATATCTTATGCCATGTAAAAAAATGTACCCAGGATAGAACTTGATCTTTTTTATAAACCTGTGTTAACTCATTAAATGTTCTTGAAGTTTGATAAAGAATTTGATTTTGTATTCAATTTTCATGACACAGATTACGCAGCTGAACCTGAACCCAGAGAAGCAAACATGAACTGAATATTTTTACAGGGTCAACATTGATCAGCTAATTTTCAATCAGTGTTTCAAATCTAAAAAAATAAACAAAATTGGTTTAATTTTGTGACAGACCTTATATCTTCATATATTACTTTGTATTCCCTTTCACTAAATAGAAGACAGGAGTGGCAGTAATAGTCACTCAAATGAAAATGAGCAAATACACTAAAAGTTGGCAACTTTATTAGTTGGCAAAAGTTAAGGGACTAATCTGATACTAACCTAACAGCAAATACCAATAGCATAAAAGAAACTAAATCAGAAAAAGTAAAATTTGTTTGGGTATTCAAAGGAATAAATCACAATTTGCAACTTTGTTAATGTAAGAAGTAAAGATAGAATTTATTATATATATTATGTTCATTGCACAACTCTACCATTTTCTTTAATAATATATTTTCTTCATTCACAGTTGTCAATTGAATTGGAGGACAACAATTTTGAGATTTGAAAAAACAGATACAGTCAGATACCAAAGTGAAAACATTCTTGCAAATTCTATGGATTGGCATATTAACAGAGTTTACATTTAGTCTCATGCAAGCAACCAAACGAAGGCAATGGTTTCCCTTGCCAATTTTTTACATAACAATTTATACTAGACTATTTCAAAGTATGCATGAAATCACACATCGGAAGGAAACCCTACTGTTGTCAAGTTAGTGGACTAGTTTTTATATGATGAAAATTAAAAAAACATGCAAACACATACTGAGGAGAAATCATGTAGTGGGTCAGCATTTTCTGAGATTTCCAATTTAAAAGGCAATATGCGAACACATAGTGGAGAGAAACCATTTTCTTGTGAAGTGTGTGGATTAGCCTTTTTAGTGAAGTCCAGTTTAAAAACCCATATGCGAACACACACTGGAGAGAAACCATTTTCTTGTGAAGTGTGTGGATCAGCATTTGCAAGGAATTCACACTTGAAAGACCATGTGCGAATACATACAGGGGAGAAACCATTTTCTTGTGCTGTGTGTGAATCAGCCTTTTCACGCAATTCACATTTGAAAAAACACATGCTAACACACCCAGGAGCGAAACCATATTCTTGTGAAATATGTGGATCAGCATTTTCAATGAATTCGAATTTAAAAAGCCACATTAGGATACACACAGAGAAACCATTCTCATGTGAAATATGTGGATCAGCATTTTCACAGAATTCACATTTGAAAAGTCACATACAAACACATACAGGAGAGAAACCATATTCTTGTGATATGTGTGGATCAGCATTTTCCCGTAATGCACATTTGAAATATCACATGCGAACACACACTGGAGAGAAACCATTTTCTTGCAAAGTATGTGGGTCAGCATTTTCAGAGAAGTCAAGTTTAAAAGGCCACATGCGAACACATACTGGAGAAAGGCCCTATTCTTGTGAACTGTGCACAGCTGCATTTTCATATTGTTCCAATTTAAAACGTCACATGCGAACACACACAGGAGAAAAACCATTTTCTTGTGAAGTGTGTGGATCAGCATTTTCTGAGATTTCTAGTTTAAAAGATCACATGCGAACACACACTGGAGAAAAACCATTTACTTGTGAAGTATGTGGATCAGAATTTTCGTTGCGATCCCATCTAAAAAGACACATACGAACACACACAGGCGAAAAACCATATTCTTGTGAAGTATGTGGGACAGAATTTTCAAGTAATTCACATTTGAAATGCCACATGCGAACACACACTGGAGAGAAACCATATTCCTGTGAACTGTGTCAATCAGCATTTTCACAGAGTTCCAGTTTGAAAACCCATATGCGGACACACACTGGAGAAAAACCATATTCTTGTAACATATGTGGAATAGCATTTTCACTGAAGTACAGTTTACAAAATCACTTGCAAACACACAAGGGAGAAGAATTGTCTTCTTATGTGGATGTGCATCCGCATATCGATAGTCTTCAGGATTGAAAATCCGTATTAAAATCCACACTTTAGAAGTAACCCTTTTTAGTCTGAAGAGTGTGAAACAACATTTAAATGAGTTCCAGTTGAAAACACACCAGAAAACACATGCAAACAAGGAGATGAAGCATTTTCTTTTAGCTGTGTTCATCAGCATTTTCAGAAAATTCTCTTTTAAAAGTTTAAATGTGTGTAGATCAGCATTTTTAGAGAGTGGAACACACTGGTGATAAAAAAAATCACAAAATACTAAAACCTCAAAAATGACTTTAAAACAACTTGGTCATTGAAAGAAATTGATATCATACCAGCTGTGGTAGGGGCAACTGGACTGGTAAAGCAAAACTTTAAAAAATATCTTGACACAATACCTGGTAAACCAAGCTGCTACAAAGTACAAATAGCAATTATCAAAGGAACATCCTCCATTCTAAAACGAACTCTAAGATATAAATACAATACACAAAGGAATCAAGTTTTAGCCTTAAGCAGGGGCCTCTTGGTCTCTAAAAAATTGTTAAAAGAAAATTAAAAATAAGAGAGAGTTTGCACAGTTTGAAGGTTAATGCTTTCCATAAAAAACTCAGTATTGTTTGGATTTGATTTATAGCAAAAATTATTTCAATCTCACAAAAATATTTGTTTTGAGTTTATTCAAAATGGTGGCAAATCAAATAGAGTGCTCCAGACTTAAACAGAGGTCTGTTATCAAAGTTTTGGTGGTCCAGAAGTGCAAACTATGTGAAATTTACTGAAGGATGTGTGATGCATATGGAGAAGCCTATTTTAGCCAAAAATATCTTTACAAATTGGCTAAATATGGATTTACCACTACAAGCCTAAGTTGAAAATAGTATAGACACACTGGCATTCAGGAGAAGCAGTCAGTAAAGAAGGTCATGCTGACAGTATTCTGGGACATGAAAAGACCCATCACTATTGATTTCCTTGAAAAGTGTGCAACTGTAAACAGTGCTTCCTATTGCCAACTCCTTAGACAAAATTCACTTCATTCATTGAATCATTCTTGTATATATATAAAATTTTTACAATTTGGTTCGACATGAGTCAAAATAACTATCCATGGAAAGAAAACACACTGACTTTCCAATAAAGAAAAAGGTTTGGGTACAGTAGTCAGTTTAATTTCAATTTGAAAAGTTCATATTTTTAGTAAAGTGTAGGGATCTGGAGTTTCATCAAATTCTGACACATAGAATATGCACTGACAACAGACTAATGTAAGGTGTGTGGATCAAAATTTTTATGTTGAGTTCCAACATAAAGGTTCATGCAGAAACACCCTAGAATGATCACCTACAGAATTTTCAATAAATTTTCCATAAAGATAGAAATGAGATCATAAACTGGTGAAAGACTATTTTTCTGTAAAGTGAGTTGATCAGATGTCAAACATATATAACAATGTACATAACAATTAACATATGGGTAATTCCATTTAAAATCACCCAGGCCATCTCACCCACCTTCTACAATTTTTCTGAAATTTTGTCCAGGTGTGGAGTAAGTTAGATAATCCCCAAAATATGAACTTCCAATTCCAAAAATTGTGGAGTTATGTTGATTTTTAGCTCTCCAAATTTGGGGAATTTGTGAAAAATAGCAAATTTTTCTAATCTATTTTTATCTGTAAAATGAGTTCTAGAGCTTCCCTACTCCTACAAGTTGGTTTATGAAAACATTTTACCCTAAGGGATCCAAAAATGCTATCAATAAATCTTAAAGTCAACCAATTTTAAGTTATTGATGATTTCTGATTTTTTCATAGTAAGATCAATATCCCGATGTGGCACTGAATCTATGAAAAAAAACTTTTTTCTATTATTATTTTACATATATTGAACATTGTACCAATATTGTTGCATAGCGCCTTCTTCACTGGCACTAAATAATTATAATGTTGCATACCTCTTTCTTTAATTCCATTTCTTGGCCGTCTTTAGTATTCTGATCGTCTTTGGTATTTTTTCTATCATCTTGACTTGGTCTGGCATCTTCTAAGATCTTACGTCTGGTGTTGACTTGGGGACCTCGGTCTGGTTTTCTGTTAGGGATTTCTCGTTATCAGAAGCCCTGTGTCATTGTTAGTTTTTAGATAATAAACACAAGACTTTGATTTACTTTGATGTTACTTTATTTGGTAAATCCCCAACCCAGACATCTGCTAACTAACATAGCGCGCATGAGTTCCAATTTAGACAGAGCATAAAATGGCCGACTTCTCTGCCTGACGTCTAACTGAAAAATGGGGACTCTGAAAAAGGTCCCACACGACTTCACATATTTGGCGGGCTTCTGTAATTTTCCATGGAAGGATCCGGCCATGATATGAAAAGGGTCATTCCCTCAGAATTACTGGGGATTGACAATAATCTTATGCAACCGCATAGATTGTGTAACAATATATTTGATATTACTTTGAATTACCCATATATCAATTACATATTAGATCAAAATTTTATGTTCAAATGAAGGAATATTGTTTTTATTCTCAATTGTTAAAGTCGATCATTTAAAGAATGGACTTTTAAAGTTGCATCCATTTGTATCTGTCTATTCTGATGCCTACACATCTATTATATTTGTTTTGTTTTTTTTTTAAATGTCTATTATGAAAAATAAAATAGTAGAATAGTGTTTAGTTTGTTTATTATTAGTGATTCTATGCTCTATTGTTAATGGTCTTTTAAACTTATTTTGAATTTATATTCAATGTTAGCTATGATGTGTGTTGTGGGAGGCTACAGAGATTGAACTCAGAACCTTTGCATCGTGAGTGGTGACTCTTGGTTAGCTTCCTATCACTCCCTATTGGTTGGAGTGGTTCAGCTGGTTGGGAGGTATACAAGCCAAGGCAGTCTCTCTCTCTCTCTCTCTCTCTCTCTCTCTCTCTCTCTCTCTCTGTTTTTAGCTGGGAGAACTGGTCATCTGTGACGGTCTTACCGACAACACTCGTGTGAAAAGACCAAAAGTATTTTTTTATAGAAATGTATGCAATAATGGGTATTTACGTTTCGAAATTTGGTGTTTGCCATGAGAGCCATTTAAAGAATATGGTTGGAACTTAATCCTATAGGTGCTAGGGCTTGACATGAGAAATTGATTGATCTGATCAACCACCCTTCTAAGTAAGAGGCAAAGTGGTGTGTTCCAGGTCTCAGACCGCTCAGGCACTTTGGATTGCCACCAGTTGGCCCCATAGACATGACTAGCCAATTGATCAAAATGTGTTGAATCTCTCAAATCGCCCTTCTAGTCCAAGTAAGGGCTGAAGTTGTTTGTTCCAGGTCATGTAATCTTAGTCACTGGGTCACAGATCACTCAGCCACCAGGACCCCTTCCTCAGGCCCTATTGACATTTTTGGTTCAATTGTTTAGATGTATTTCAATTCATGCTACAATGCATTCTTGGGTTATTTGATGAGAGAGTTACTATCGCGGCTCCTACTTCGTCGCTCATATCTTTTCCAAAGTGTATGAACGACTTTTCGTCTCATGTAGTCTAACTCCCTCTGGCATAGAATAACAAACACCGTAAATAATGTAATTTCTTTATTCCTCTCACCAGAAGGTGTAAAAAACTGAAATAGGAAAGAAAAACAGGTTTATAGAACGAGCCACAACACAGGGGATGGTACAATGGATGGGTGTTAATAGAAAAACTGAGGCAGTTCATAGATAAAGACAGTGAAATAATAATGACGTACAATAACACCACCAAACAGGCTTAGAAGTTAAGAAAGGTACGAACGAGGGGCAGAGTCTATGAGAGAAAGTCAATCGAGCGACAAGGGAGTGAACATTACAAAATCTTTCTTAGTGTACAAGGTTCAACGAAACGTCAAATAATATAGTCAGATACACAAGGTAAAAGTCTATTACAAAATTTAATAAGAAGGTTACTGAGAGTCAAGTGACATACCTGTTCTCTTTAAGGAAGAACACAGAAAAGGAATTGAACACGTGTGGATAAGCCTTGAATTTACCGCTGAATAATGGTAGCCGGAAAGGGGCGGTGAAAATGCAAGAATAGTCCCGTTTAGATAAAAACACACAGTTGGTCTAAGGGACATAACTCTTAACGCAGGATCATAAATACAGACCGACAGTTACCAATATGGTTTTATGCAAATTGTAAGATGGAATTGACTTTGCTCAAAATCATTTGTTGCATAATCTAATTGAAAATAATCTTTATTGAAAAGCCATCGTAAAAAATGTTTTTTTGTTTCTATTCATAACTTCGGTCTTTTATCTCCTTATTTATACTGTAATTAGTACAATATAAGACCAACTTGAAAAAAATGTTACGCCCCCAACATAAGGGGGGTCAAAATTAAGCGACCTGAAAAAAATGAGAAAGTTTTGAAATAAAATAAATAATGCATTATAAAGATCATTCATTGATAAATAAACACTGAAAATTTCATTAAAATCCGATAATTTCCTGATTTTTGGTAAATTATTTTCTGTACGGGGGGCTAATGTCATTTTGTCAAAAACGCATTTTAGGCTCATTTTGCCAGTCCCTAGTATTTGTCAATAACCACAAAGTACTGAGTCACTTTTTTGAAAATTACATGTAGACAACTAGAGTTTATTTGTAATCACCCAATGATGTTAGAATTAAAATATTTAAGTGTTGCATAATCTATGTATAGATCATTTTTAACCCCCTGTATTTCTGAAGGGATGGCCCCTTTTCATATCACGGGCAGGACTTTCCATGGAATATTACAGAAAGCCAGTGAAATACGTGAAGTCACGTGGGACCGAGTTGACCCATCAGTTCCAGCTTGGACGTCAGGCAGAAAAGATGTCTACCTTAGCTGGGCTCAAATGCACACGCGCGTTGTGTTAGAAGAAGAATTTTAGTTAAGTTAATAAAAGTTTAAAGAAATAATATGGTGTTCTTGTTTGATGAATGTCTTGGCAAAAAAAAGAAGGAATGCATCAAAGACAAATAGCCAACAAGAATCTAGAAATAGAATTCAACATGGAGAGAAAGAATAGAAATGACTAGAGATCACCAAATGGCCAAAGAAGTAAGTAATGCAAAATGCATATGCATCTCTCTATCTACCTGTGTCTATCTCTCCCCCTCTCCAGTATGTAACACATTCAGCTGGTCATGTCAAGCCGTAGCACCTATATGATTGTCCCAACCATTTTGCCCTTATGGCAAGCCTCAATCCTTTTTATCATATGGGTGCTAGAAGGCGGTGGATGTGGGTCTTAATGTTCTGGGTATGATGTTAAACTATCTGATGGTGAAGTTCCAATTCTGGAACTCTGGGGAATGTGGAGTACCCCTTCATCACCATTAATCCCAGGTGCACTCTGACCCTGAGTGGTAGTACTTGTTAGGGTCCCATCTATGGGTTAAATAGAACAAAATGAGTTCTAAAATATGTGTTTAAAAAAATTGAGTTTGAAAATAAGAAATTGCATACCCACCAAGAATGAATGAAACAAAATATCTCTGGCATAGAATGACCCAATGGTTTGACATGCTATCAAATCCAACCAACCAACCAAACCTTCAACACCATTACTCCCAGCCAACATGTGAATTTTTAGTTATTATCTTAAAAAATATATATCTAAACTTGATAACTGTAGTGAGAGAGGAGACCTACCTCGTGCAACACGGTGTGACGAAGAGAGTGGCGGGTGTGAAGACTTGCCGTATTCTCGAAGGAAGTGGGCTAGGCTTTGCCTGGCGTGTAGGACTGACCTAGAGTCAAACCCACTTCCTTCAGAATGTGAGAGCTGTGGACGATCGGTGAAATAAGAAATAGCATAGTGGCCCGCATGTAGGTGGTCGCGCCATGCTGACGAGTGTCGCACGTGCTGCACGGACAATTATAAGTGAGGAGCCGAGATGTGGTGAAATTGAGGTGTATTTAAAGGACTTATTCTCACAGACCAGGCAGAACGACTGCAGTAGTATTTTGTTGTCGAGACGAGCGGGACAAAGAAATAATTTTGGATTTTGGAGCGAGATACAGTTGGAAGTGTTTAGACTGTCGATTGGAACCTTGAGTCAGACTTGACTGTGACGCCCCCCCCACACACACACTGATTAGACTTGTGTACAACATGCCACATTTCGGACATTTAAAATTCACAATTGAATTTTTAAGCGATTAAAAATAGGTCAGTTGAATAAGAGAAAGGACTCTTTTGCATCAATTCAAAGAAAGATATTGTTTTTAAAACTACAAAAGAAGAGTCACTTGACTCTAAAAACACACTATAAAAATTATTTTTTGAGTTTTAAGAGAATAAATTTTAAATTTTAAAATAACTTTTTAAGGTGCTTAAATATGTTTATTTATTTATTTTTAATATGTACTTCAAGATTTGATCTTTCTAGAAATGTAAAAAAATTAGAGAGTAGAAAATGTTTTTCTTCAAATGACCAAAGATAAAAAGCCCCCTACAATCATAAGTGATAAAAATATTTCTAAATTTAAAAAATAAATAAATAATCTATTCATTATAAAATCAAGTCATTAATGAATAAAGTGCTAAAAATTTCATTAAAAATGAAAAATTCCCTGATTTTAGGTAAAGTTTTTTTTATTAGTTTATTCCTTCCCCTGACAAAAATGCACATACTGATTGATATATCCGGGTAAAGGTGCTTGTACCACCACAGTGTCGAGTATTTATGGATGACACTATCCAATCAGATTATAGTGAGGGGGTATTTAGATATATTCATTACATCACCTATAGAAAAGGAAAATAAATCAAACAAAGGATCTGGGAAGAAGTATCAGTCTTTAATTTCATTCTTCTTTAAAATAAAATACATATTTATTTGTAGATATCTTTTTATAAATCTTTTAAAATTTGATTTAGTCCCATTTTATATTTTTATAGCCACATGTATTTTTCTAGAATGTGTGTGGTGTAATGGTTGGAGTCATAAAAAATGGACTTGTCAATCAGAGTTCAAATCCTGGACAAGGCTCCCATTCTCATAGCACTAATACCCTTGAGAAAGGTATGAATCCAACTACTCTCCCTCCAGCTATGGGTAAATAGTAGGGCAGGCTGGGCTCTTTAATCTTGGTTAGGCAACCAGTCTAGAAGGAATACTCTAAATTCAAACCTGTTAAACTCTGCTTGGGGTGGTCACTAATTAGTGATCTATTTCACTAATTTTTATTTTTTTCTTGTGTACTCAATGGATATGACTTTTATTTCTTCCTAAGACATTTTATATTTGAGAAGTGTCACTTGACTCTCAAATGAGGTTTTGATTTACAATGTATGCATAATGATAGGTTCATTTTTTTTTAATATCTCATAAAATGAAATAGACCTCGTAAAAAAAATATTTCCCTTAATATATTTTAGGAAAAAACTATTTCAGACATATTTACACCCAAAGGTAAATAGTTATTGAAATTTTCGTGAAAATCGGAATATTGATTGATTTTTCATAGAATTTTTTTTAAATCCGCTTATCGTAACTTGTTTTTTGGCTACGTTAAATTTCA
Source organism: Doryteuthis pealeii (assembly GCA_023376005.1). Taxonomy (NCBI): domain Eukaryota; kingdom Metazoa; phylum Mollusca; class Cephalopoda; order Myopsida; family Loliginidae; genus Doryteuthis; species Doryteuthis pealeii. The sequence goes on from CM042168.1 coordinate 56,631,898, forward strand.
GTTGATTTAACGGGCAAAAATGAAAACATTGTTTTTCAATCATAATTTTCATTATTTCCGTAAGCTGAAATTTTTTTTAAAATCATCAGGCGTTTGTTTAATGTCTCTTCTTTCAAATGGAAAAAAAAATTCAGGATAATATTAATTTTTCTGCAAGTTTCATTGTGTTAAATATAGGGGGGGGGGTAAATTTCACATGGTAAATTGGTGGTACCTACTGTATATCTATGATTTGTGATATCTGTATATTTTAAGTTTTTATACATTAATTGTATGTATTAGATAAATGAATTTAAAAAAAGAATGCTATCCTAAAGTTTAACTATTAGATCAAGAGAATTCTTAATTTTGCAGAATTATAAAAACAGAAGATTCTTTCTTCATAATTTCTTTGAATTATCTCCCTTTAATTTCACTCTTTAAAAAATTTTTACATCAATGTTTATTTTAAATTGTAATTCTACCAGATAACATTAGAATCTTTAAGAAATTTACATTTTCTCCCTTAAAAGAAAATAAATCAGACAAAAGAATTTGAAAAGAAGTAAGTATCACCTTAATTTCTTTCTTTTACAAATAAAAACACATTTTAAATGGCTTTTTTTTTTTTTAGAAAAATTGTACGACTAGTTGTATGTTTAATTGTTAAAATTCAATTTATTTCCGTAGTGTATAAAAATGTATATTCTGTTATTTTAATCTTTTGTCGTCCCGTCCTCCTAATTCATAAATATTAACTATTTATTTCTACGAAAATTTTCATAAACTTTCAGTATTTATTGCTCTAAAGTGAGGGTGCGATGTAGGTACCACCAATTTTCCCTGTGAAATTTACCCCCGCCCCGCTATATTTAACACAATGAAACTTACATAAAGGTTAATATTATCCTGAAAGATTTTTATCCATTCAAAAGAAGAAACATTAAACAAACTCCTGATGAATTTTTTTTTAATTTTCAGCTTACGAAAATAATGAAAATTATGATTGAAAAACAATGTTTTCATTTTTGCACCGTTAAATCAACTGAAATTTAAAAACAATTTTTAAAAACTCCTTGAAAAATTTATTAATGGTCCGATTTTCACAAAAGTTTCCAGAAATGCTTTTCTTTTCATGAAAATATGTCTGAAATAGTTTTTTCCTAAAATATATTAGAGAATTTTTTTTTTTTTTTTACTAGGTCTATTTTATTTTGTGAGATATTTAAAAAAAATGAACCGAAAAAAAAACAAAACAATTTTTACTTTTTTTTCTATAAAGATAAGAGTCTGAATAACTATAACAATATATTTGTATAAAATTCAAGGTAGTTTTTGTAGAAAAAATCATGAATTCTGAAATAAAAAGTGCTAACAAACGTGAGAATATTATTATTTGCAAACTTTTTTTTCTTTTTTAATTGATATGTACTAGCTACTGGCAAAATGAGCCTAAAATGCGTTTTTGACAAAATCACTTTAGCCCCCCCCCCCCAGAAAATAATTTACCAAAAATCAGGAAATTATCGGATTTTAATGAAATTTTCAGTGTTTATTTATCAATGAACGATGTTTACAATGCATTATTTATTTTATTTCAAAACTTTCTCATTTTTTTCCAGGTCGCTTAATTTTGACCCCCCTTATGTTTGGGGCGTAAAATGTTTTGCGAGTTGGTCATTTTCGATACTAATTACAGTATAAATAAAGAAATAAAAGATCGAAGTTATGAATAGAACAAAAAAATTTTTTTACGGTTGTTGTTCTATGAGAAAATAAGTACCGAAAATCGAAAAATAAAATGTAAAAAAATAATAAATAATTAATTTTTTGGAGATTTCTTTTTTACTCATTTCGATAATTATTTAATTGGCTATTATTTTATAAAAGAAAAAATTATACATCGATGTTTTTTCTGCTTAAAAAGGGGGGTACATTTTCAATCGAGTTTTTCTTCAAAACTTATTACTTTTGGCACCTAAAATAAGGTTTGCATTAAGTAGATATTTATTTTTAGAATCTAAAAATATAACATTTTAAACTTAACATCGGGATTTTCATATTTTAGATGAATTTTATATATTAGTTTTTCATAGCAAAAATGCTAAATTAAAGTTTTGAAATAAAATAACTGATGCATTATAAAATTCATTAATAGTTAAATCAATACTGAAAATTTCATTAAAATTGGATAATAACCTGAGTTTTGGTAAAAAAAAAAAATTTCAAACGCGAATGTTACAGTAAAATTGTAAACAAGCACTTAAAACAATCAAAAAAGAGGCTGAATGGCAGATCGCGTCGAAATTGACCAAAACAAATGGTTTTAAATCTTTTAAAAATAAACTGCATATGTAATGATATTTTTCTTTTTTTAATGATGGTTATTATTTTACTACTTATCGATTTAGACAAAGTTTGACCTTAAATAATAGATTTAATTATTTTTAATTTGCTTTTAAAATTCCTAGCAGACAACAAAAATGCTAATGCCTATTATGTACTATATTCTATTAAATTGTCAAGAAAAAATTTTTTTTAAGAAATTAATCTTTAAGAAATTTTAAATCTTTTGTGTGCTTAAATAATTTTGTTTATTTAATGTTTAAAAATCTGTTTTTTGTGTGTACAAATCGAATTTTTCCCTAATATTTAAATATAACACTGAATATATTGTGGATTGGATAAATTTTTAGTTTATCTGAATTCTAAAATTAAGAAATTAAAAATTTTCCAGTCACTAATTTTTAGTCTTCTAAAACTGCATCTAATACTGAAGTTCCAATTTTGGAACTGTGTGGAGTACACCTTCATTGCTATTACCCACAGGTCCACTCTGACCTGGGGTAGTAGTACCTGTTAAGGTCCCATCTATAAATATGAAGAAATACAACGAATGTGGTGACAGGTTAAGAGTTAAAGAATAAACCAAACAACTTAGAATTGGAATAAAGAGACATGTATTACAGACATAAAACAATAGGGTTGCAGACTTTTTGGTTTGTCTGCGGAAAAATGTTTACAATTTGTCCACTTAGCTGAAATCCTGAGGTAGGGTTAGTTATCGAAGTCCCTTAGCTACTGCCATCTGATAGTTCCACTGGATATAATAGTGTCTTTCTGTATGTTTTTAGTGAGAAAAAGAAAATGCAAATTAATATTTTCTTTTTAGGCTTTTGTGTTAAACAAGGAAGGCTTGTTACTTTGTGTCAGAACCAGTCATGCTACCTACCTTATGTTAAATAATTTCAGTATTTCAGATGTTTTACAAAATAAATAGTTCCAAACTAATTTTCAAACTATCAAAGGAACTATTGGTATTTTGTGTGAGAACCAGTTATGTTACCTATGTTAGGTAAAATTACATAAAAATTTCAGATGTTCGATAAAATTAATGAAATTTTGTGAGTTTAGATGTTTATAGTATGTTTGATATTTCTGTCAGTTTTTGGTCAGAAAAATAAGATAAAAGTTAATATTTTCTTTTTAGGCTTTCATGTTGTTAAAGAAGGGTTGTTATTTTGTGTGAGAACCAGTGATGATACTTACCTTATATTAAACAAATTCAGTATTTCAGGTTAATTTAGCTTTAAAAGATACATTTTAAATTTTAGATTTAAAAGTTAATTTCAGGTTAATTTAAACCATAAATAATTTATTTACAAAATAAATAATTCTAACTTTAATTTTAAATTATGGAAGTTGTTACTTTGTGTCAGAATCAATTATATTAACTATGTTATATAAAATTACATAAGAATTTCAGATGTTCTATAAAAGGAATGAAACTTTGTAAGTTTATATGTTAACTTTATAAAGACAGTACCTACTTTATGTAAAATAATGTCAGTGTTAAAAACCACTCGGGGGCCAAGGCATTTTTAAGCACCTTGCTGCACATCTTTCTTGCATTTGTTGCACTTTTCAACTTCCAACCTTACTGGCCATCGTCTTGTGATTGTCTGCTTGCTTGACCTTCAATTGTGTCCATAATTTTACCTAAGGCCCCATCTAAGAGGTTCAACAATCAACAACAAAGAGAAAACATAGACAAGACAAAGACAAAATCAGGTGAACATACAAAATGGTCAGAGATGAGGTATAGGACTTCATTCATTCTTCATCTCTTCCAGTCTTCTACTCTGTACTGTGGAGATCGGATGGGGCAACCCCAACCTCCCTATTCCTTTAATGGTTGGTTGGTTTATTAATTTTAACGGCATATCAACCCGTCCAGGGTTATATCATGCCTAGCGGTTGGGTTGTTATACATATTGTGTATTCATATATATACATTTAGTAATTGGTTTTAACAATGTGTTAGCGTTATTGGGAATCATACTGTATGCCATTGATTTGTTTCATGTCTATATTCTATGGTATAATTTTATTTCCCTCAAAAAGGAGAAAATATCCTCTATGTTAACATTTTCAAATAGGTCCTTCATATTGTTTGCTTTAAAATAATGTTTTCTGATGTGAGCAAAAAATCTGCATTCCATCAATAAGTGTTTGACTGTCAGGGGTGTTTGACATGTTTCACATTGTGGTTGTTGTTCTTGTTTGAGTATATAAGTCTTCTGCTAAAGTTGTCTTCTCTGCTCTAAGTTTAAGGGTGATCTGTCCTTGCCCACTGCCCGGTTCTGACTGACTCCTGCGATCTCCAACAACTACCTAACTTTCAAATCTCTTTTCTACTTTCCAATTCTCATCTCAACTTTCATCCAAGTTTTATCCCCCCAAGACCTCATCAACCCCTGTGAGATTTTGAAGGCCCTTTGTTTAAAGACCACCCTCATTGATGAGATTTATGGCCATGTTGACCTACCATCAAATTTGCCCAAGTCACCATTTCAGTCTCTAACTTTAATGGCTCCTCTGACTTACCATTGACACCTATACACAATACACTTATTTATTCATATAGTATATTTATACACACACACATGTTCCACACTGAACACACATACACATACCTATATGCTAGGAAGCGTGTGGTGTAATGGTTAAAGTCATAGGAAATGGACTCGTCAACACGAGTTCAAATCCTGGGCGTGGTAATTGCGTTTCACTTAGCGCTAATACCCTTGGGAAAGGTATTAATTCTACTCTCCCTCCAGCTATGGGTAAATAGTCAGGCAGACTGGGCTCTTTAACCTTGGTTAGGCAACCGGTCTAGGAGAAGGAAAACTCTGAATTCAAACCTGTTGGACTCTGCTTAAGAAATTGACCTTGTGTCATATCCTGCTCGTGCGGAGGGGTTGGTACATAAATATATATACACATACCTATATGTGGGTGGTCCCACTACTATCTCCAATTTACTCACACACACATATATATATAATTATATGTGGTTGGACTTACTACTTATTCATATAGCCAATTATACAGCCATATATACGCACACACACTTGCTTGCACCAGATGTATTCTGCACCAATGCATTGTGTCATATCAGTATTTCAGATTTTAAATATTATTAAATATTAATTTAATGTAATTGTCTGTGTTCATTATTCACTTTTCCATAACTTTTCTTCACATGAATATAATTAATATGAAACTGGGATCTTGAGGAAATCAGAGACTCTCCACAGCTTCCTTTTTATCAGTAAACTATGAATTACTATGACTGTCTTTTGGAAAGATAGAGGTTTTGTTGCCTTATACATAGTTTGAATTCAGTGTTGTCCATCTCCTATACTGGTTGCCCACCAATACAAGAGAGCCCAATGAGCCCTGCTATTTTACCCAAAACTTGAGAAGGGAGAAGTAGGTTCATGCCTTTCCCAAAGACATATTTCCTGTACCAATAACCATTTATACTGTTATTCCCTCCAGTCTACAGAATTTTTTTTTTTGATTTTAAATTTAATTTTAAATTATAGAAGGAAGGGTTTTTATTTTGTGTCAGAACCAGTGATGGTACTTACCTTGATTATTTTCATTAATATTTTTTTTTTCATTCACAGTTGTCAATTGAAGTGGTGAAAAACAAACTTGAATGCAGTCAGATACCAAAGTGCAAACATTGTCAAGTGAGTGGACCAGTTTTTATATGATGAAAATTGAAAAATATGCAAACATACTGAGGAGAAACCTTACTTGCATACAAGTAGTGGATCAGCATTTTTAGAGATTTCCAACTTAAAAGGCCATATGCAAACACATAGTGGAATGAAATCATATTCTTGTGAAGTGTGTGGCTCAGTGTTTTCCCATAGTTCACACTTGACAGACCACATACGAATACACACTGGAGAGAAACCATTTTCTTGTAAAGAGTGTGGAACAGGCTTTACTCGTAATGCTCATTTGCAAAACCACATGCGAACACACACTGGAGAGAAACCATTTTCTTGCAATGTATGTGGATCAGCATTTTCAGATAGGTCAAATTTAAAAGGCCACATGCGAACACATACTGGAGAAAGACCCTATTCTTGTGAAGTGTGTGGGTCAGCATTTTCGTATTGTACCAGTTTAAAGCGTCACATGCGAACACACACTGGAGAAAAACATTTTCTTGTGAAGTGTGTGGATCTGAATTTTCTTTGGCGTTCCATTTAAAAAGACATATGCGAACACACACTGGAGAAAAACCATATTCTTGTGAAGTATGTGAATCAAAATTTTCCAGTGATTCACGTTTGAAACGCCATGTGCGAACACACACTGGAGAGAAACCATATTCCTGTGAACTGTGTGAATCAACATTTTCACAGAGTTCCAGTTTGAAAACCCACATGCGAACACACACTGGAGAGAAACCATATTCTTGTAACATGTGTGGAATAGCATTTTCACAGAGTGCAACTTTGAAAACCCACATGCGAACACACACTGGAGAAAAAAAATCACAAAATCCAAAGTCATCAAAAATAACCTAAAAAGTTGTTCATTGAAAGAAATGAATATTATCATACCAGTTGTGGTTGGAGGCAACTGGGTTGGTCAAGCAAAACTTTAAAAAATACCTTGACAAATATTTGGTAAACTAAGCTGCTATGAAATACATCCTCCATCCTAAAAGAGCCCTAGGATATAAATAAAATACATAAAGGAATCAAGTGTTAGCCTCAGGAATGGGTCCCTTGGTCTTAAAAAATTGTTGAAAGAAAATCTTTAAAAAAAGAAAAAAGAGCCTATTTTTGCACAGTTTGAAGGTATAAGATAACCTAACACAGTTTGTTATGCCATAAAATCTAACCAAGAAAGCAAACCAACTAATCTCTTCATTTCATACTTAAGGACTCTCACTTTACATTTCATCTCCAAATTATCAAGTATTTCTGCAATTTCTTCCTTCAGCAAATAAATGTGTTTTCCATTTTTTTTTTAAACTTGTTGAATTGTTGTTCACACCTCTTAATTTATTGTGGGGTCAGACTTTTTCCCTCAGACATTCAAGTACAAACCCTATTGCCCTTATTGCAAAACCCAACCCTTTCTTATCATATCTGCTAGAAGAGAGTGTCTTAGTGTCCTGGGTAGGGATGTTAAACTGCATTTAGTGGTGAGGTTTAAATTCTGGAACTATGTGATGTTTGGAGTACTCTTTAGTTCTGTTACACCCAGGTACACACTGACCTGGAGTGGTAGTACCTGTTAGGGTCCTATTTATGGGTTAAATTAAAAATATGAGTTTAAATTTTTTTAAACATTGAATAACTATCAAGAATATATTTTTTAAAAACATATTCAGGATAAAATAACCCAGCAATGGTTGACATGCCATAAAATCCAATCAACTTACCAAACATCAATTCCCTTAACATTTAAGGACTCTCTTTCTCACTCACTCACTCACTATCTGTCTGTCTGTCTCTCTTTCTCACTCACTCTCTCTGTCTCTTTTTATATTTCTCACTTACTTTCTTTCTCTGTCTCAATGTTTTTAAGTATTTCTGTAGTTTCTTCCTTCAGCAAATAAATATTTTTCCATTTAAAAAAAAAACTTGTTGAAGTGTTGTTCACACCTCTTAATATTTTACTCGTTCATTTGAAAACGTATTGTGTATTTCAATTAACTGGTAGATCATTGCACGTTTACCAACACATCATTCTGGGGTCAGACTTCTTCCCATCTGACATTCAACAGTGACTAAGATTACTGATTTTATTTAACAATTAAATGCTGTTAACTCATATTAAGTCAATTCCATGGTGTTAAAAAAACCCATTAACAATGGATGTGATTGTTTGGATCAGAATTCATTTAAGATATTATATATTAATACAAAATCTTAATATAAAATAATATTAAAATATTATATATTAATACAAAATCTTAATATAAAATAATATTAAAATATTATATATTAACACAAATCTTAATATAAAATAATATTAAATATTATATATTAATACAAAATCTTAATATAAATAATATTAAAATATATATTAAACAAAATCTTAATATAAAATAATATTAAAATATTATATATTAACAAAATCTTAATATAAAATAATATAAATATTATATATTAATACTAAATCTTAATATAAAATAATATTAAATATTATATATTAACACAAAATCTTAATATAAAATAATATTAAAATATTATATATCAATACAAAATCTTAATATAAAATAATATTAAAATATTATATATTAACACAAAATCTTCTGTCTATTACAAAACCCTCTGGTTAAATATGAGACCATCCAAATTGTTCAAGATGAATACAGATTAACTGATGTTGCTTAATCACAGATTTCTTATTTGTTGCATTTCATTTCACCAAATTTTTAAAAATGAAACATTCCAAATAGTCTTGCTTTGCTTAAATGCCCAACTTAAAATTAAAATGAATTTAAAAAAAGAAGTTTGTTTTATTTGTGAATTCCTGAAGATATTTTGGTAATTTTGGTCTGATGTCTTCCAGACCTCCTGCCCTAATTGCCACTATGTTTTAGCAAGTCAGCATCAGTGAATTTCCAGCCCAACTTTTTTTGTGAATCGAGTTTTTGTCACTTTTATTTTTGTATTATTTATTGCAAAGACAACAGTGGGATTTATATGTAATGAATTTTCAAATCATCATTTCTGGCTTAAATAACTCCTTTTGACTTTTGTTTCATTTTGTGGTAATTTCATAATGTTATATACTGATCTTTTCCCAGTAGCAAATCATATAAGATGTATACCCTTCCTTACTTCTTACTCTGGTCGTCTATCATCTTGGTCTGGTATATCTTCTAAGGTCTGGTCTTCTATTGAGGATTCTGGGTCTGGTTTCTGTTAGGGATAACTCCCCATCAGAAGCCCTGTGTCATTGTTAGTTTTTAGGTAATAAACACAAGACTTCGATTTACATTGATGTTACTTTATTTGTAAATCCCCAAACCAGATATTCTGCGCAGTTCCTTACATCTTGCTAGCTCGGCTTCTAACTTCTAACTGCTTTAAACTTACTATATCCTTAAACCGGAAGAGGGCTTCTATGGGGCTGCCGGTTCTCACGATCCATCCCCGCAAGGCAAGGTGAGATTGAGGTCAAGCACCATCACTCACCCTCAAGGCCATCAGTTGCACTAATCGCCATTATGATTTCTACAATACCTTATAAAAGCATTAGGGATCCAATAATTATGTAACAATGGGACCTGCTATTTATTATTATTATTATTATTACTAGCAAATATATGCATTCGGGTGCAAGTATTTAGGTTTTGATGTTATAAAATATTGTATCACTATTTAGAAAATGATAAACTGAGGGGGTATAATCGAAAAATAGAACAGCTTTAGATTTAACTCTTCTATCATTTTCTTTCACTCCCGTCTTTCATTTTTCCTAATTTATCTATTTAGTTTGATTATGAAGTATTTAATAAAATTACAGTTCTTTTGTCTTGTTTATGGATTTCTTTTAAGATTTATCCCGAGATCTTTGCTCAGATGTGCAATAATACTAAGCAGCAAATTAGCCTTCTCGTTTGTAAAATATATAAATACAATTACATGCTAATAGTAGGTAGATATGGTCAACAGTATTAATAAGCAATTTTATCAATAATTGAGGTTTAAATAAAAATAAATTCATGGTAAATGTGACGTCAATAACTAAGGGAATTATGACTTGAATAGTGATTTAGTTTCGGTTACAGAAAGACAAACATACAATCTCCATTATAATAAGATTTGAGTGGGAATATACCACAGTATGATAATTTGATTATTACAATGCTTAATATGTTTACTTAAGAGCTATTGCTAAATAGTTCAATATGCATGTAATTTTTTGGTAATTTCATGGAACCTGCTATTTATTATTATTATTATTATATGAGTGGTACATGTGGATATACCACAGTATGATAATTTGATTATTACAATGCTTAATATGTTTACTTAAGAGCTATTGCTAAATAGTTCATCAAAATAGTGTGTAATATGCAATGCTTAATATGTTTACTCTATTGCTAAATAGTTCAATATGTGTAATAATCTTGATTTAACTCTCCAGTGGACACCTCCAAATGGACCCACTAGAGTGAGCTGACCAGCAAAGACATTGATCAGCTCTGTGCGGATATTATTTGTCATGAGGACTTGCCAAATACGATGACCAATAAGGATTGGTGGTGAGAGGGGAATCATGTCTGTGTGATATGATTATGGTGATGATTTTATAAGTGATGTCTTCCTGTGGACAACTACACATGGACACACCAGTGTGCTGGATGAATTTAATTATTCTATTTTTGAACCTGTTAATTAAACAACTGTAAATATAGATATACAATATATATTATTTACTAACCTTTAGGCATGAAATATCCCTAGATGGGTTGATATGCTGTTAAAATCCATCAACCAATTTATCTATTATAATCTGGTTATGAGTATATGTAAATATTACATATACTCGTTAATACCCTTGGGAAAGGTATGAATTCATATATTCTCCCTCCAGCTATGGGTTAAATAGTAGGGCAGACTGGACCCTTCAGCCTTGGGTAGGTAACCAGTCTAGGAGAGGGATAACTCTGAATTCAAAATTCCTGAGGTCAGTTGTTGATTGTGTTTGTGGTAACCCTTGATGCACGAATTCTTTCCTTTCGACTGTGCCAAAAAGTGTGGATGGTCCAACTAAAGCCTTCACCACTATAAACAAATCACTGTGTGGATGTTCATTGTATGAACACTCATACGTCAATCGACGGGAGAGTCTATCATGTATGTGAGTGTATTTAAATATGTGTAGATATTTACCAACCCAGCAGGATGTGACACAAGATCAATTTCTTGAGCAGAGTCTAACAGGTTTGAATTCAGAGTTTTCCTTCTCCTAGACTGGTTGCCTAACTAAGGTTAAAGAGCCCAGTCTGCCCTACTATTTATCCATAGCTGGAGGGAGAGTAGTCAGATGCATACCTTTCCCAAGGGTATTAGTGCTATGTAAAATGCAAACAGCCTTGTCCAGGATTTGAACTCAGGTCAACAAATCCATTTCCTACGACTATTACACCACGCACCTCCATGTATGTGATTATATGTAAGTATATTTATATATGTATATGATGTATTTAAGTTATAGATATACAACATATATAACTTCTACGCATGAAATAACCCTAGACAGGTTGATATGACAAGATTGTTCCTGAGTCCGACAAGAAATACCTGATGATGGCCGAAGCACTAAGAGGAATTACGGTCTTTAGGGAGCTCTTATTCTCCCAGTTTTAGGCAATTATTCGGACGAAAGAAGACAAACAACACAAAGGAAATTAAACACATGTTGACAAAGGGTACAAAAAATATTGTTGCAAATTTTGATGGCATTTGCTAACAGACTTATCTGAGAGATGAAATTACAGTTCATAGGTGAAGTGGCACTAGCAATAGTGATCGTATTTATGTGTGGTAAAAAGAATGTTCAAATTATTGAAACTACTGATAGACACTGTTTGCTTTTTTTTCAAGCAATTAATTATTTTATTTGGAGGCAAAGAAATCTCCCATTTATATTCAGAAATTTTGTTTGTGATTTGTTTTTTCTTCAGTGTAAAAACACAAATTACACTTATGGCCTACCATAGAAAATAAACGGCTTATATTAAAACACAAAAAATGATTAAAATATATAAACCTATTGTGGAGCAGATAATAATGTTGACAAATTCTGAAAAGAAAATACGGATAAGGATAACAGATACAAAGTTGTTAGGTATAACAAAACATCAAAATTTTGTTTGTGATTTGTGTTTTTCTCAGTGTAAAAACACAAATTACACTTATGGCCTACCATAGAAAATAAACGGCTTATATTAAAATACAAAAAATGATTAAAAATATAAACCTATTGTGGGGCAGATAATAATGTTGACAAATTCTGAAAAGAAAATACACAAGTTACGGCAAGGATAACAGACACAAAGTTGTTAGGTATAACAAAACATCGGTTTTATTGACGCACGAATACAACAATGTGGGTTGCTGGAATATTCCTGCAGCCAATGATTGCAAATGGACGTTTTTCAGTATCAGTGCTTAAGTAGTCAACCAGCCACGCATTAGGGCTGTTGATTGGCTGAAGTTTAAACCACATAACCTCGCTTAGTCTATAAATTTAAGTGGTGTATTGAAGCACATCTTATATATATCAAAATATTCCAACACAACCAGTCTAGAAGAAGAAAAACCCCGCTTAAAAATACACATTGTGTCACATCCTGCTTGTGCGGGTGCGACTATAACCATTACATCACACGCCTCTATGATCACTATGTTATATCTATTTCTTTTCTTCCCTTTTTTTAAAATTCGATGTCATGATATTACACCATTAGATGACTTGCTGATTTGTTCTTTCTTCCTTGATATATCTTTATTATATCCATCATGTTGGCTTTTCATCATACCTATATGTCACAATATGCAACACGGATATGTTTTTTCCTCTTTGTATACGTTATTGTGGGTTTTTTTCTACTTCCAGTGGTGCTTGGATGGTGCATGTCAATATAAAAGCAATCTGATCCCTATTGATGGTGCTTGGGGTTCATGGGGTCGCTGGGGACCGTGTTCTGTAACTTGCCAAATGCTAATCTCAGGGTTATCAAGCCAGGAATGTGGGCTGGTTAGTATTGGTATTGTTATTATTATTATTATTATTATTATTATTATTATTCAGTACAATTTGTTCAGCGTGATCAATTTGAATCGTCACAGTGTGTCACTCTGTGTAACCTTTCCATTCTCCTTGCCTGTTACATATCTCCACGACGATAGTCTCTCGAGAAAAGCTCTATAATAATCCCTTTATGAGCTTACGTCCACAGAGAAGTTTTCCAAATAACTTTGAGGACTGGATGTGTGAATACACATCAATTCATAATTCCGATCAAGTGGTTGGCTTCGATCTAAACTAAAAGCACAAGACTGGATTTTCCCAAAGCTGATCGGGGGTGCAGGTGTTGTAGAAAATGGACTCGACCCACTAACATCGAAATTTGAACCAGGCTGTTTGCATTTCAGTTCGCACTAATGTACCTCAGGGAAAAAGAATAATTATACCAATGGTTGTAATGGGTTAGCACAGTCGGTAGAGCGTTCGGCTAGAAACTACAAGGTTCTAGTTCGATACCGGCCCTCGCCAACTCAGCATATGAGTAGCACAGGGATCTGTGTGGTAAAGTAAGGAGCTGATGGTAGGTGTGGCGCTCCACCTCAGATGCCAAAAACAATCTCCTTTGTCTAGCACTAGTGAAAAGGGGATAGACTCCCTCACTTAGTGTCTTGGATATGACACTAAATTTTCATCTGGTGATGAAACTCTAGATCTGTAGGAGTGTGGAATACCTTTTCATTACTCCCAGGTCCACTCTGTGACCCTCTGTTAGGATCTCATCTATGGGTCATTAAAAACTATTTGTATTAGATAGGAATACTTGATATTATATAACCACTTTGGGGAACTGTGGAATACAACTTCATTGACATTATTCAACAATTATTTCTTGAGGCTGAAAACAGCTGGGATAGATAGGTAGGGAGGTTGCATCAGAATGGGAAGTCTCAAGACTGGAAGATATCTTAGTTGTGAGCAACAATGGTTTTGTCCTAAAAGGGACAATTTGTCTTATTATTGCTGGAACGATTGACACAACCTTTAGTATGGGGTCAGCAGGTGGCAAGATCAACCATGGGCTGGTGCAATGATATCAGAAGGCAAGATTGGCTACTGGCTGGTGCAAGAACAACAGGTGGCAGGATAAGTTATGGGCAGGAGTACCGACAGCAATGGCAGGATTGACTGCAGGTCAGGTGTCAGATTGGATCAGGTGCGAGCATTACACCATGATACTGTTACACACTGGACACGTCAAAGAACACAAACACTTGTATTTAGGAAAATGTAAGATGAGATGTTTATTCCCTCGGTTGTGTACAGCTGAGAGTCGTTGGCAGGGTTACGCAACGTGGAGCCTTCGGGAGTTCTTTTCAAGTGATCTCGAACCTGATCGTCGTCTGTCTAATCGATCTCTACGGGCTTCTTTTATTGTAGTCTAACCCCCGGTGTCACGCCTCTTTGTTCATGACACCTACGCAGTTTTTTCTGTAGATACGCCTCTTCATCCACGCAGGCTGTTTTCATTGGCTATGGGCTACGCCTACAGATTTCTGCACTGAAATCATGTCAAATATTCACCTGCGTTTCCAGGCTGCACCTGACCCCCATGCACTTCCTATTCAGCCTGGTCCTTGGGTGCACTGATCAGACAATATATTACAATGCCAATGCCCTGATACCACAAACATTGTTTTTCAAAGTAACATACACCAAACAATAAACAGCTTGCTTACTGCATGAAGTTTGAATTCTCTGAATTGGAAGTGCATGGTCTAATGGTTAGAGTCGTAGGAAATGGACATGTTGACCCGAGTTCAAATCCTGGATGAAGTTACAGTTCACATACCGCTAATACCCTTGGGAAAGGTATGAATCCAACTAATCTCCCTCTAGCTATGGGTAAATTGTAGGGCAGATTGGGTTCTTTAATCTTGGTTAGGCAAGAAAACTCTGAATTAAAACCTGTTAAATCTACTTGGGGTGGTCACTAGTAGAATAGGCTCAGTTCTAATTAGTGATCTATTTCACTGGGCTAAAGAGCCCTTGGTCACTACTAGAGTAGGCTCAGTTCTAATTAGTGATCTATTTCACTAATAAAATTACTAATAAAAGATTACTTCTGAAGTTGGTCCTAATGACTTGGATAGAACTGGACACAGTACACTGCGGCATGCCCTTCTAGAAACGCACCCTGTCCACTGACTACGTCCCCACCAACATCAGTTTGTGTGCCTCAAGAGGCGCATATGTAAACCTATTTTCAACACTAGCTATTCAGTTGAGAATGTTATTGGTGTATACACAAATGCACAAACATACATACAGATTGTAGACAAGTTGATTACCTACCTCTAAGGACAAAGTGTGTCAGTATATGTCTGGCCTGCATGAGGGGTAGGGTGTAGTGGGTGACTACAAAGATTGAACTCACAACCTCCTTGTCGTGAGCAGTGGCTCATAGTCGGACTACTGTCACTCCTGTTGAATATGCAATCACAGATGTCATATTTTATATCAATAAAGTGGTAAATTGACTTACAAGTGCCCCAAATTATGACTCTTTTGAGTTAGTAACTTTCAATTCGTACATTTTTTGCTTTGTATTGTGAGCTAAAATTTGAGGTATGAGTGAGCTTCAGATACACTTATGTAAATAAGGTCAGTAAAAAAAAATGTTAATTTTCCAAATGTATTACGCTAAAGAGAAATATTTATATTAGGTATACCCAATTCGTCAAAAAATCTGTGGGACCATATTACTTTAGGCATCCCTTTTTGATCTCAATTAAGAAAGGACACCGTCAATATCCGGTTGTTTGTTAGGGGTTAGGGTTAGGTTTATAATTTTTTTTTTTAAATCTAAAAATCGTCTGTTAAAAAGACCGGATATTGACAGTGTAAATGAAAAACATGTCCTTTCTTAATCGAGATCAAAAAGGGGTGCCTAAAGATCATATGGTCCAATCTGTGTTTTTTCAATACAATTTTGACCCCCTCCCCCTCTGTTTGAACATTTTTTAGAAAAATCAGGGAATTATGCGATTTTAATGAAATTTTCAGTGTTGATTTATCAATGAGTGAATTTTCTATGCATCAGTTATTTTACTTCAAAACTTTCTGTTTCTTTTCAGGTCACTTAACTTTGCCCCTCCGCTTGTTTTTAGGGAGCAAAATATCGGTGTTTTATATATGTGATTGATACTATTTTCGGGATGAATAAAATGATAAAAGATCGAAGGTGTGAATAGAAGAAAAAAAAAATTTTTTAAGAATCTGCCCAGGTAGTAAATAAGTACCAAATAAAATGAAAATAAAAACTAAAAAAATAATTTTTGGAGATTTTTTTTTACTCATTTCAATAATTATTATTCTATAAAAGAAAAAAATATACATCAGTATTTGTTCCATTTAAAAAGGGGGCCACTAAATTTCCAATACAGTTTTCAACCAAAAAATAAGGTGATTGATACTAAAGTAAAGTAGTTATTAAAAAAATATTCTTTTAGAATCTAATATGACATTTTAAACTTAAAATTTTGCTGCACATATTTTAAATGAATTTTATATATTAATTTATCATAGCAGAAATACTTAATTAAAGTTTTGAAATAAAATAACTGATGCATTATAAAATTCATTAATTGATAAATCAATACTGAAAATTTCATTAAAATCGGATAATTCCTTGATTGTTGGTAAATTTTTTTTCAATTGCAAATATTACAATTTATTTTGTAAACACGGATTTTAAGTTAAAAAAATGGCGGCCATCTTCATCCATATTGACCGAAAAAATCGTTTTAAATGTATTAAAAATAAATTACATGTGTAATATTATTATGATTTTTTTTTTTTTTTTTTTTTTTTTACTGATACTCATTATGTTACTACTTTTCGACTTAGACAAAAATTGTACCTTAAATAATCGATTTAATTAATTCTCATTCGTTTTTAAAATTCGTAGCAGCCGAACTTTTGGGTATACCTAATAAAAATAAAAATTAAAACATATTACAGCTGATAATTCTTTACTTTCTATTTTACAATTTTTTCATCAATTCAGTGCTATTTTTCTCATTTAAAATTTTTTTTTTTTTTAAATTAGGGTGTTTAGTAGCTATACCCAAAATGGGCCTAAAATGCGTTTTTGACAAAATGACTTTAGCCCCCGCTAGGGAAAATAATTAACCAACAATTAGGGAATTATCGGATTTTAATGACATTTTCAGTGTTTATGTATCAATGAATGATCTTTATAATGTATTACTTATTTTATTTCAAAACTTTCTCATTTTTTTCAGGTCACTTAATTTTGACCCCGTAATGTTGGGGGCGTAACATTTTTTGCGAGTTGGTCATTTTCGATACTAATTACCGTATAAATAAAGAGATAAAAGACCGAAGTTATGAACAGAACCGAAAAAAGTTTTGTTTACGGTTGCTTTTCTATGAGAAAATAAGTACCGAAAATCGAAAAATAAAATGTAAAAAAATAATAAATAATTAATTTTTTGGAGATTTCTTTTTTACTCATTTCGATGATTATTTAATTGGCTATTATTTTATAAAAGAAAAAATTATACATCGATATTTTTTCTGCTTAAAAGGGGGAGGGGTACATTTTCAATCGAGTTTTTCTTCAAAACGTATACTTTTTTCGAAAAAAATAAGGTTTGCATTAAGTAGATATTTATTTTTAGAATCTAAAAATATAACATTTTAAACTTAACATCAGGCTTTTCATATTTTAAATGAATTTTATATATTAATTTTTCATAGCAAAAATACTAAATTAAAGTTTTGAAATAAAATAACTGATGCATTATAAAATTCATTAATTGATAAATCAATACTGAAAATATCATTAAAATCGGATAATTACCTGATTTTTAGTAAATTTTTTTCCATCCCAAATGTTACGTTAAAAGTGTAAACAAGTGCCTAAAACCATTGAAAAAGAGGCAGAATGGCGGATCGCGTCGAAATTGACCAAAACAAATTGTTTTAAATCTATTAAAAATAAACTGCATATGTAATGATATTTTTCTTTTTTTTAATGATGTATGTTACTACTTATCATTTTAGACAAAAGTTTGACCTTAAATCATAGATTTAATTAATTTTAATTTGTTTTTAAAAACCCTAGTGTTTATTGGCGGTTAGAATTGATTAATGGCATTTCATTTTATTTCAATGGGAAAAATGAATTTGATATACGAGGAAATTGAGTTATGAGCGGAACGAATTAAACCCGTATGTCAGGGTACCACTGTATATATTAATAGAAGTTATGCAATTATTTCAGGTATGTATCCATCTGGTTTTGTATCACAATCAAGAATGGTAAATAAACCGTACATCCAGAGTGAAGCTGGACGGAAGTAAACAATGTTTGATATTTCCGGTTAAAAGACTGGTGACAGACAAATATATTACATTACTAATACTGTATGCTTTTTTGATTGTCGTATAGTTTAAGTTTTTAAAATTAGCGTCTTTTGTATTTATTAGACAAAAATAAAATTATATTAAACGTTATCGTTATGTTTAACAATTAGACTGAGTGAATTTTACTAATTAAATAAGAACTAAACTTCCTTCCTAATTTCTTTGAATTATCTCCCTTTAATTTAACTCTTTAATAAAAACATTTTACCTCGATTATAAACGACGGTTGTTTTAAATTCTAATTCTACAAGAAAACATTATAATATTTTAGAAATTTACATTTTCTCGGATATTACATTTCTTTAAAAGATAAGAAATCAAACGAAAGAATTTGAACAGAAGTAAGTATCACGTATAAATCCTTTCTTTCTTTTCCTTACAAATAAAAAAACACGTACAATAGCTATACCCCAAATGAGCCTAAAATGTGTTTTTGACAAAATGACTTTAGCCCCCCCCCCGCCCTACAGAAAATAATTTACCAAAAATCAGCGAATTATCGGATTTTAATGAAATTTTCAGTGTTTATTTATCAATGAATGATCTTTATAATGTAGGGACTGGCAAACGGAGCCTAAAATTCGTTTTTGACAAAATGACTTTAGCCCCCTAGGTACCACCAGACCGTTTATGCCATCTTGAATAAAACGGAAATTGATATTTCCGAACTTTGTTTATCAAAAAGATCGTACAGGGTTGTTACAAAGAAAAATAGTTAATTCAAAGATCAAATTATCCGATTGGGAAAAATTACATCGTTATCTTAAAAAATAAACAAACCTGCCCGAATTACATGCGAAAGGGTAATTTTCAGACCGTAATATAGACAGAAAAGTTACAAATTATTTCCCTTTTACGATCAACCAGTAAAAGTATGGATAACACTAATTTAACTTTTTGTCTTGTGCATATTCAATAACCGATTTTATTTGTTTTCAACGATTTTTAAGATATTCTTTTTTTTTTATCTTGAAATATTATCTAGAATTTTTTTTGTGCATTCGAAAGAAGAAACATTTTAAAAAGTCCTGATGATTTTTTTTTTAAATTCAGCTTAGGAAAATAATGAAAATTATGAACGAAAAACAATGTTTTTACTATTAACATTAGGTACCACCAGACCGTTTAGGTCATCTTGAATAAAACGGAAATAGATATTTCCGAACTTTGTTTATCAAAAATCTCGTTAAAAAAAAGATCGTACAGGGTTGTTACAAAGAAAAATAGTTAATTCAAAGATCAAATTATCCGATTGGGAAAAATTACATCGTTATCTTAAAAAATAAACAAACCTATCCATATTACGTGCGAAAGGGTAGTTTTCAGGCCGCGATTTAAAGAGAAAGAAATACATATTATTACCCTCTTACAGTTATGCATCTAAGTACGGATGGGTGTAACGGACAAACTTTTTTAGCCAAATTTTTTCTATTAAAATGAATAAAATCTTTAAAAACTTCTTTAATATTACAATTTACTATGAATAAAAACTTGAAAAACTTTAATCTTAAAATTTCGCAGTGAAATTGACGTTAAAAAATGTCTTCGGTTTTAGTATTAATTCTTAAAATCGAAAATAAAATGAAAATTTGAATATTTTTTCTAAGAGAAAAACTGATAAAACAATCATTCAATATATTATTTTTTATTCTAATTGGTCGTAAAAGTTAAATAAAATATTTTTTTACGCTCAGAAAAACAAACTTTAGTTACCGAGAAGCGTCTCGTCATATGTCAGTTTTGCTCTTCCGTACATTCTAAGAATCACACATTACTATTCAACAACAAAAATTACAAATTCTTTTAAAAATATTAATCGAGCACGGATCGGACCAACTTTTAGTTCACCTGAATTCTAAAATTCATGTTTTTAAATATCCGTGAAAATTTTGATTTTTTTCCACAGGAAAAAAAAAAATTTAAATTTATTTCACGCAGAAAATAAAAATATTTTAATCACACAAAAGATTGAAAATCTCGTAAAAATTAATTTCTTAAAAAATTTTTTTTTTTTTTGACAATTTAATAGAATATAGTACATACCAATTACATAAGAAAAAAAAAAGTTTTCAAATATTAATATTATGACATTTTTTTTGCACTTTTTATTTCCGATTTCATTATTTTTTCCTAAAAAACTATAATTCGGTACGTTATACAATTTCATTGATATAGTTATTCAGCCTCTTATCTTTATAGAAAAAAAGTACCAAATTTTTTTTCCACATCATTTTTTTTATCTCATAAAATAAAATAGGGGGGGTGATAGACATCGTAAAAAAATATTTCCCCTAATATATTTAGAAAAAAACTATTTCAGATGTATTTACATCCAATGGTAAACATTTATGGAAATTTTCGTGAAAATCGGACCATTAATTGATTTTTCATAGAATTTTTAAAAAATCCTCTTATCGTAACTTGTTTTTAGCTACGTTAAATTTCAGTTGATTTAACAGTGCAAAAATGAAAACCTTGTTTTTCAATCATAATTTTCATTATTTTCGTAAGCTGATAAAAAATTTAAAAAATCATCAGGAGTTTATTTAATGTTTTTTCTTTCGAATGGAAAAAACTTTTCAAGAAAATATTAATTTTTCTGCAAGTTTCATTGTGTTAAATGTAGGGGGGGGGTAAATTGCACAGGGTCAAATTGGTGGTACCTAATTAACATGAATAAAAACTTGAAAAAGTTTAATAGTAAAATGTCACCGTGAAATTGACGTTAAAAAAATGTCTTCGGTTTTGGTATTACTTTTTAAAATCGAAAATGAAATGAAAATTTGAATATTTTTTCTAAGAGAAAAACTGATAAAATAATCCTGTATACTTACTTTGTATTCTAATAGCGAAAAAAATTATCTCATTTAACTTTTTTGAACAAAGAAAAACAAACTTCAGTTGTTATTCAGAAGCGTCTCGTCTCTTTGTAAAACAAATATGACTGTTATGCCCTTCCATATATTCTAAGAACCAAATTACTATTCAACAATAAAAATTACAAATTCTTTTAAAAATATTAATCGAGCACGGATCGGACCAACTTTTAGTTCACCTGAATTCTAAAATTCATGTTTTTAAATATCCGTGAAAATTTTGATTTTTTTCCACGGGAAAAAAAAATTAAATTTATTTCACGCAGAAAATAAAAATATTTTATCACACAAAAGATTGAAAATCTCGTAATAATTAATTTCTTAAAAAAATTTTTTTTTTGACATTTTAATAGAATATAGTGCATACCAATTACATAAGAAAAAAAAAGTTTTCAAATATTAATATTATGACATTTTTTTTCACTTTTTATTTCCGATTTCATTATTTTTTCCTAAAAAAATTATAATTCGGTACGTTATACAATTTCATTGATATAGTTATTCAGCCTCTTATCTTTATAGAAAAAAAAGTACCAATTTTTTTTTCCACGTCATTTTTTTTATCTCATAAAATAAAATAGGGGGGGGGGGTGATAGACCTCGTAAAAAAATATTTCCCCTAATATATTTTAGAAAAAAACTATTTCAGATGTATTTACATCCAATGGTAAACATTTATGAAAATTTTCGGGAAAATCGGACCATTAATTGATTTTTCATAGAATTTTTTAAAAATCCTCTTATCGTAACTTGTTTTTAGCTACGTTAAATTTCAGTTGATTTAACAGTGCAAAAATGAAAACATTGTTTTTCAATCATAATTTTCATTATTTTCGTATGCAGATAAAAATTTAAAAAATCATCGGGAGTTTATTTAATGTTTTTTCTTTTGAATGGAAAAAACTTTTCAAGAAAATATTAGATTTTTCTGCAAGTTTCATTGTGTTAAATGTAGGGAGGGAAAATTGCACAGGGTCAAATTGGTGGTACCTATAGCCCCCCCCCCCCGAAAATAATTTACCAAAATCAGGAAATTATCGGATTTTAATGAAATTTTCAGTGTTTATGTATCAATGTATGATCTTTATAATGCATTACTTATTTTATTTCAAAACTTTCTCATTTTTTTCAGGTCGCTTAATTTTGACCCCCCTTATGTTTGGGGCGTAAAATGTTTTGCAAGTTGATCATTTTTATACTAATTACAGTAAAAATAATGAGATAAAAGACCGAAGTTATGAATAGAAACAAAAAAAAAATTTTGTGGTGGCTTTTTTCTATGAGAAAATAAGTACCGAAAATCGAAAAATAAAATGTAAAAAATAATAAATAATTAATTTTTTGGAGATTTCTTTTTTACTCATTTCGATAATTATTTAATTGGCTATTATTTTATAAAAGAAAAAATTATACATCGATGTTTTTTCTGCTTAAAAAGGTGAGGGGATATATTTTCAATCGAGTTTTTCTTCAAAACTTATTACTTTTGGCGCCTAAAATAAGGTTTGCATTAAGTAGATATTTATTTTTAGAATCTAAAAATATAACATTTTAAACTTAACATTGGGATTTTCATATTTTAAATGAATTTTATATATTAAATTTTCATAGCAAAAATACTAAATTAAATGTTAAATCAATACTGAAAATTTTATTAAAATCGGATAATTACCTGATTTTTGGTAAAAAAATTTTTCATCCCAAATGTTACGTTAAAATTGTAAACAAGCGCCTAAAACCATTGAAAAACAGCCAAAATGGTGTCTGCGAACAAAATTGACCAAAACAAATACTTTTAAATCTTTTAAAAATAAACTGCATATGTAATGATATTTTTCTTTTTTAATGATGGTTATTATGGTACTACTTATCGATTTAGACAAAGTTTAACCTTAAATAATTTATTTAATTATTCTTAATTCGCTTTTAAAACTCGTAGTATCTGATTTTTTTTTTTTTTTTTTTTTTGCCTATGTCTATTATAATGCATTATTTATTTTATTTCAAAACTTTCTCTTTTTTTTTCAGGTCACTTAATTTTGACCCCCACCTTATGTTGGGGGCGTAACATTTTATTCGAGTTGGTCTTTCAGTTTTCTAATTACAGTATAAATAATGAGATAAAAGACCGAAGTTATGAATAGAAACAAAACAAAAAAATTTTACGGTGGCTTTTCTATGAGAAAATAAGTACCGAAAATCGAAAAATAAAATGTAAAAAAATAATAAATAATTAATTTTTTGGAGATTTCTTTTTTACTAATTTCGATGATTATTTAATTGACTATTATTCTATAAAAAAAAAAATTATACATCGATATTTTTTCTGCTTAAAAGGGGGAGGGGTACATTTTCAATAGAGTTTTTTTTTTTTCAAAAAGTATACTTTTCAGTAATAAAATAAGGTTTGCATTAAATAGATATTTATTTTTAGAATCTAAAAATATAACATTTTAAACTTAACATCAGGCTTTTCATATTTTAAATGAATTTTATATATTAATTTTTCATAGCAAAAATACTAAATTAAAGTTTTGAAATAAAATAACTGATGCATTATAAAATTCATTAATTGATAAATCAATACTGAAATTTTCATTAAAATCGGATAATTACCTGATTTTTGGTAATTTTTTTTCCATCCCAAATGTTATTTTAAAATTGTAAACAAGCGCCTAAAACCATTGAAAAAGAGGCTGAATGCGGATCGCGTCGAAATTGACCAAAACAAATTGTTTTAAATCTATTAAAAATAAACTGCATATGTAATGATATTTTTCTTTTTTTAATGATGGTCATTATGTTACTACTTAACAAAAGTTTGACCTTAAATCATAGATTTAATTAGTTTTTAAAAAGCTAGCAGCCAACAAAATTGGGTATCTCTAACGTACATTTATTTATTTGTGTACTGTAGGTACCACCAGACCGTTTATGCCATCTTGAATAAAACGGAAATAGATATTTCCGTACTTTGTTTATCAAAAATCTCGAAAAAAAAAGATCGTACAGGGTTGTTACAAAGAAAAATAGTTAATTCAAAGATCAAATTATCCGATTGGGAAAATTACATCGTTATCTTAAAAAATAAACAAACCTGCCCGTATTACATGCGAAAGGGTCATTTTCAGACCGTAATATAGACAGAAAAGTTACTAATTATTTCCCTTTTACGATTAACCCGTAAAAGTAAGGAATGAAAATTTGAATATTTTTTCTAAGAGAAAAACTGATAAAATAATCTATTATACTTACTTTTTATTTTAATTATTGAAAAAAGTTAAATAAAATAATTTTTTTCATGCTAACACTGTCAGCCTAACAGGAACAAACTTTCGTTACTTAGAAGCGTCTCGTCTCTTTGTAAAACAAATGTCAGCAATGCTCTTCCGTACATTCTAAAAATCACACATTACTATTCAACAACAAAAATTACAAATTCTTTTAAAAATATTAATCGAGCTCGTATCGGACCAATGTTTAGTGCACCTGAATTATAAAATTCATATTTTTAAATATCCATGAAAAATTCGATTTTTTGACGCAGGAAAAAAAAAATTTAATTTATTTCACGCAGAAAATAAAAATATTTAATCACACAAAAGATTGAAAATCTCTTAAAAATTAATTTCTTAAAAAAATTTTTTTTTTTTTGACAATTTAATAGAATATAGTACATACCAATTATAAAAGCAAAAAAAAGTTTTCAAATATTAATATTATGACATTTTTTTGCACTTTTTATTTCCGATTTCATTAATTTTTCCTCAAAAAACTAGACCTCGTACATTCATACAATTTCATTGATATAGTTATTCAGACTCTTATCTTTATAGAAAAAAAGAAAAAAAATTTTTCTGACTCGTCATTTTTTTTTTATCTCATAAAATAGACCTCGTAAAAAATATTTCCCCTAATATATTTTAGAAAAAACTATTTCAGATGTATTTACATCCAATGGTAAACATTTATGGAAATTTTCGGGAAAATCAGATTATTAATTGATTTTTCATAGAATTTTTTAAAAATCCTCTTATCGTAACTTGTTTTTAGCTACGTTAAATTTCAGTTGATTTAACAGTGCAAAAATGAAAACATTGTTTTTCAATCATAATTTTCATTATTTTCGTAAGCTGATAAAAAATTTAAAAAATCATCAGGAGTTTGTTTAATGTTTTTTTCTTTCGAATGGAAAAAATCTTTTCAAGAAAATATTTTTTCTGCAAGTTTCATTGTGTTAAATGTAGGGGGGGGGTAAATTGCACAGGGTCAAATTGGTGGTACCTAGTGTACTGTAAGGAAATATATTTTTTACTACTTGTACTATTCTGTTACGGTTAAAATTTAATTTAGTCCGTTAGTGTATTCTTGTATGAAAATGTATTTTCTTTTGTAATTTAATGTATATTGAATGGGGTAAAGAAGAACAATTTCCTCGTAAATTCCTACCATAAAATAAACTGAACCCTCATTTTATGTCCGTGTTTTTGCAATAAATGTTTTTTTGTTTTTTTTTTGCACCCGTTATTTTACAATACTAAATATATTTTCTTGATTCTTTATTCTTTAACAAATAAAGAAAATATATTTAGTATTGTAAAATAACGGATGCAAGAAAAATAAAACATTTATTGCAAAAGCACGGACATAATATGAGGGTTCAGTTTATTTTATGGTAGGAATTTACGAGGAAATTGTTCTTTTTTACCTTGAATGGACGTGAACTTTATCTCTACGAAAATTTGGAGACACGTTCAATATCCCTTGGTCCTAAAGTGGGGGTTTGATATACACTATAGACAGAAACTGATCATGTGTATGCATTTTACTTTTACGTAAATGTAATGATCGTAATTTTTAGATTACGGAAGCCTATATGATAACGTTGCATTTATTTTATCGCTGAAAAAGATCTAAATGCTATGACTCATTGCTATTTTAAAAACCTTTCTTATTAGATAGAAACTTGAGTGATAAGTATTCTTACTTGGAGATTTTTTTTTTATGAAACAATTTTTTGTGTATTTTTTCAAGACCTTATTTGAAATCGAGAAAAATCAAAACAAAAAATTGTTTTACAAAAATATTCCCTAAGAAGGAGAGAAATACTCTTTCTCTCCTTCTTAGGGAATATTTTTGTAAAACAATTTATTGTTCAAAGAGAATGAGGGAAATTACTAATAGTAAGATTCGCGAGAAAAATACTAGGACTTAGTAGGTAGGTTTCCCAAGGCGAAAAAGATGACTTTTAAATGGTGGGAAAAAAAAGCGGCCAAATGAATGCCTATAGACTCCTGAATATCATACTATTTTTCTGATGCGTAAATGTTGCATATATTAAAGTTTTCCGTGGGTACCACCAATTTTCCCCGTGAAATTTACCCCCCCCCCTACTATATTTAACATAATAAAACTTGCATAATGGTTAACATTATCTTGAAATTTTTTTATTCACTCGAAAGAAGAAGCATTAAACAAACTCCTAATGATTTTTTTAAAAATTTTTCGGCTTACAAAAATAATGCAAATTATAAACGAAAAACAATGTTTACATTTTTTCACCGTTAAATCAATTGAAATTTAACGTAGCCAAAACAAAGTTATAACTAAGGTTTTTTTTAAATTCTATGAAATATAAATTAATGGTCCAATTTTCACGAAAATTTCCATAATTACTTACCTTTGGATGAATATATGTCTGAAATAGTTTTTTTCTAAAATATATTAGGGGAAATATTTTTTTATGAGGTCTACTACCCCCTATATTATTTTATGTAATATGAAAAAATGAACCGGCAAAAACGATTTTTACTTTTTTTCAATAAAGAGTCTAGATAATTATATCAGAAGATTTTTATAAGTCTCAATGGCAAAGATTTTTAATAAAAGAACCATAAATACAGACTTCTGTTAAAAAATGAGATCAATAAAGAAACTGGCCGTGTTGTAAATAAACCGACTGTTTTTCTTATTGTTCACGATAATGATGAGTAATTTTTCCCTCTTTGATCGTGACACCTATGCAGTTTTCTTGTAGACAAATCTCCTCACTCATGCATTTTGTTTTTATTGGTTATGGGCTACACCAACACATTTTGTGTACCTACAAGTAATTATGGAAATTTTCGTAAAAATCAAACCATTAATTCATAGAATTTTTTAAAAATCATCTACGTAAGTTTTTGGCTAGGAAATTTCAAAAATGATTTAATGGTGCGAAAATGTAAACTGTTTTTGTTCATAATTTTCATTATTTCCATTAGGTGAAAAAATTTTTATAAATCATCAGGATTTTTTTTTTAATGTTTTTTTCTTTTGAATGGATAAAACATTTGATATTAACCTTTATGCAAGTTTCATTGTTGAATATGGGGGTCACAGGACAAAATGTAGGTATCTAATTTACATTCTTGTAAAGATAGAACTCATAACCATTTAAATCAGTTGAGTTATTTTACAATTTGTATATTTTTAAATCAACTTTAAAAAACAAGTATATATGAGAAAAATGAATTTAGATATTTGAGGTATCCATTTTATTCAAATGTACTTCTAAATATGGAAATATCAACAAAAAAATTTAAATGTTAAAAATATTTTTTTTCTTCAGGATTTTTATTAATTTTATACATTCAATATTTAATCACTGCATTAAAAAAAATTTACAGATTTTTATTTTATTCTTTTAATATTCAATTTTATTCTTTTGATATTTAATCACTGGTTTAGAAAAATGACCTTTTTAAGTTATGTAAACCGGAACAGTGAAAAATATTGGATCAATAAAAAATATATTAGTTTTCACAATTCAAAAACTGTTATTTTAAAAACAAAATTAAAAATTATTTTTAAAAATATAATTTTTGATAAAAAAATATTATAAAAAGATTGTTACTTAATAATTATGGAGTTTCATAAGAGAAATATTTTCTTTTCTAACACTTCTGTTACATAACATAACTTTTGTATTTAATGATTGTTCTTTATTTCAGAAAGTATATGTGCCGTATTTTATTTAATATTTTTTAATATATATATATATTGATTACTTTTTATAATTTGATTTCTTGCTTCAACTATATAATCTAAATAATTACCTTAGTGGTATTTTAAAAAATACTAATATATAATTTAATTTACGGATGTCAATTTTTACTAAAATATAACATATATTGTAGCATTACAAGCATTTAGCTGAAAAATGCTGACATTTTCAAATTTGCGACCTTAATCAGTTCAATTTGCAATTTCTCAAGTATTTCTTAACCAATCTTAAAAAGATTTATATGGTTGGAAAGAGAATAGAGTAATCTTCCTAATTATGTAACTTTTATCGGTTTTCATCAATTGAATTATTTTTTACAGCGAGTTAAAACCGTATTTTCGGTCGAACAGCCGAAAACAAAAATGTGACCGTTTTTTTTAGGATAAATTTTACACGCTGTTTTGTTTTTCAAAATCAAAGTGGCTAATCTTTATCAATGTTCTTGAAATTTTGCACTCAAATAGAAGACATCTGGAAGTACAAACTGGTTCTTTTTTTTTTTGTTTCTAGGACCCATGAAAATAAAAATATGAAAAGGCAAAGTTGAAGGCTATTTGTTTAAAAAATATAAAAGACGCAAAAAAGACGCAATTTGTCCATAACATTAGAGAGTTTCAAAATTATTTTCCTATAAAATTTGTGAAATTTAAAGATTGCCAAGTGCTTCGGGTTTTTCTCCAAATCTTATGATTTTGAAGAAAAAACTCGAATTTAAACGATTTTCGGATGTAAAAACACCCTGTCAATGACGTCACAAATCAGACCTTATTGATTTAAAATCACAATTTCTCGTATATTTATTGTTTAATCTTAAAAATATTCATATGGTTGAAAAGAAAAGAAAATAATCCCTCTAAATATGTAATTTGTATGTGTTTTTATTAATTGAAAAATTTTTTACAGCGAGTTAAAAACGTATTTTGCTTAAAAAAAACCGAAAATGTGTGATAGGAATTTTTTTCCGAGAAAACATTTTACACTCTACATTTCTTTGGAAAATCTAAGTGGCTAATCTTTATCAATATTCTTGAAATTTTGCATTCAATTAGAAGACACCTGGAAGTACAAAAGGGAGCTTTTTTTTTGTTTCTAGGACCCGTCTAAGTAAAATTACAATAGTGCAAACTCCAAAATGAGCATGATAAACGAAAAAGACGCACTCTGTCCATGATATTAGAAAGTTTCAGAATTATTTTGATATAAAATTTGTAAAATTTGAAGAATGTTAAGTTCTTCGGCTTTTTATTCAAAAATTTGTATTTTGAAAAAAAATCTCAAATTTATTTGTCCGACGCGGCGTACGACGTATGCCTGTCTATTTCGGCTAGGCATTATGCACACAATAAGGTTTAAATTCATCGCTTATTTCTATCGCCAATTTTTAAAATATTTTTACCTATGAAAATAAAAAAAACATAATCTTTCTAAATATTTAACTTTTATGTGTTTTTAACAATTGAATTATTTTTTACGTTCGTTTGAATTTTGGAAAAAAAACAACTTGAAATTACGAGAATGTAAACAAAAGCAACATTAGTAAATGTACATTTCAAAATTTGTGCATCGTACATTTCAAAACAAACTATGACCCAGGAAAAACAGAACCCACTAATTTTGTAATAAAACTATTAATTTTAACTTAGGGGGAGGTTAGGGTTAGGGTTAGTTTAATGGGAAAATAAATAATTTGGGTTGTTTTTTTGGGGGGGGTTCTGTGTCACCCTGTAATATAATGGGATTTTGATGAGAATTTAGCCGGATTTTGAGTACCCAATATTTATTTAACATTAATTTTTGGCATGAGAATTTTAAGATTCACACGTAAAAAGTTTGATAATTATCGTATTTAATGGAAATTTTCGCAACAACGAAATTACTTTTCTTTTTTTTTTTTCTGAACTTTTT
Source organism: Doryteuthis pealeii (assembly GCA_023376005.1). Taxonomy (NCBI): domain Eukaryota; kingdom Metazoa; phylum Mollusca; class Cephalopoda; order Myopsida; family Loliginidae; genus Doryteuthis; species Doryteuthis pealeii. The sequence goes on from CM042168.1 coordinate 56,662,243, forward strand.
TTAGCTATGTTTTAAAGTCAGTAATCCTTAACTTTTTCCTTGTAAATTCCTACCATAAAATAAACTGAACCCTCATTTTATGTCTGTGTTTTTGCAATAAATGTTTTATTTTTCTTCAAAGTGATGTTATTTATTTGACTTAATACTATACATGTATATTAGGTACCACCAATTTGACCCTGTGCAATTTACCCCCCCTATATTTAACACAATGAAACTTGCAGAAAAAAAAATATATTTCCTGAAAAGATTTTTTCCATTCGAAAGAAAAAACATTAAACAAACTCCTGATGATTTTTTAAATTTTTTATCAGCTTACGAAATTAATGAAAATTATGATTGAAAAACAATGTTTTCATTTTTGCACTGTTAAATCAACTGAAATTTAACGTAGCTAAAAACAAGTTACAATAAGAGGATTTTTTAAAAATTCTATGAAAAATCAATTAATAATCTGATTTTCACGAGAATTTCCATAAATGTTTACCATTGGATGTAAATACATCTGAAATAGTTTTTTTCTAAAATATATTAGGGGAAATATTTTTTACGAGGTCTATTCCCCCCCCCCTATTTTATTTTATGAGATAAAAAAAAAGGCGTGTCAGAAATTTTTTTTCTTTTTTCTATAAAGATAAGAGTCTGAATAACTATATCAATGAAATTGTATGAATGTACAACGTCTAGTTTTTTGAGGAAAAATGAATGAAATCGGAAATAAAAAGTGCAAAAAAATGTCATAATATTAATATTTGAAAACTTTTTTTTGCTTTTATAATTGGTATGTACTATATTCTATTAAATTGTCAACAAAAAAAAAATTTTTTTAAAGAAATTAATTTTTAAGAGATTTTCAATCTTTTGTGTGATTAAATATTTTTATTTTCTGCGTGAAATAAATTAAATTTTTTTTTTCCTGCGTCAAAAAATTGAATTTTTCACGGATATTTAAAAATATGAATTTTATAATTCAGGTGCACTAAACATTGGTCCGATACGAGCTCGATTAATATTTTTAAAAGAATTTGTAATTTTTGTTGTTGAATAGTAATGTGTGATTCTTAGAATGTACGGAAGAGCATTGCTGACATTTGTTTTACAAAGAGACGTGACGCTTCTAAGTAACCAAAGTTTGTACCTGTTAAGCTGACAGTGTTAGCGTGAAAAAAATTATTTTATTTAACTTTTTTCAATAATTAAAATAAAAAGTAAGTATAATAGATTATTTTATCAGTTTTTCTCTTAGAAAAATATTCAAATTTTCATTCCATACTTTTACGGGTAATCGTAAAAGGGAAATAATTAGTAACTTTTCTGTCTATATTACGGTCTGAAAATTACCCTTTCGCATGCAATACGGGCAGGTTTGTTTATTTTTTAAGATAACGATGTAATTTTTCCCAATCGGATAATTTGATCTTTGAATTAACTATTTTTCTTTGTAACAACCCTGTACAATCTTTTTTTTACGAGATTTTTGATAAACAAAGTTCGGAAATATCTATTTCCGTTTTATTCAAGATGGCATAAACGGTCTGGTGGTACCTAATTTATATACATGCAGTATTATAATGAAAATGTTGAATAATTGGGTGTTAAGCTTTTAAAAAACCCAAAATCGCTGCTATCTGTATCTCTTATTCTCTAAATAATGGGTTAAAGCATAGAAATACATACAATTTGAGTGCATAATCAGAAAGAACATACAATTTTACATAAGAATACCAAATTTTATCAAAATTGCTCCAAAAATAAAGAAACGGTGAAGAAATCACTGAATTTCTTTTTTTTTTAATGGTCCGTGATTTGACATTTTTTAAACAAAATCATGTCCACATTTGTACCCCCAATTTCGGGGCTTTAAATTCTCATAACTTTTGAACCACTGGGGATATTTACATAATTCAAACGGTTCTGAACTCCATTTACACAGCTCTATATAACTAATGTGATTAAACAACAATAACCTCAAATAAAAAAATCAACTGGGAATGCTATATATATTGTCAATATCTAATTTTTTTGTTTTTGGTTGAGGAAACTTGTTCCTTTCACAATATTTGTGATAACTTCATTTTTATTCTTAGTGTAGGTCTCTTCTTTTGTTTATAATAACTGCCATCACCTATTAGGTTTGCCAATTGTTTTGACTGTATGTAATATTGTTGAAGAACCTTGTTCTTTTGACAATATTTGTGAGAACTTCATTCATTTTATTCTTTATTTAGCTCTCTTCTTCAGTTTACAGGTGAAGGTTATTTTAAGTGTTTTGCTTTTATTTCTTTGAGTTTTAATAGAGGTAATTTTCCTGGTCTTTCTCTTTTATTCTAAATCTGTGTAATTTGGGCCAGGAATAAGTCTTCACATTTTTTTTCATTTTTCCTTGTAAATGCTATTTCATCCAATGGAGATTGTGTTTCTATTATTTTCTGTATCATAAAAAGGGATTTATAATTAAAATCAGATGCATATTAGCCTATTGATAGAAATACTGAATATAATTTAAGGAATTTCTTAAGATATTCATTTCCTTTTTTACAGATGTTCCAGCTTATGAAGAATATTTGATATTTTAGGAAGAAATTATTTCAAACATATTTTCATCAAAAGGTAAGTAATTATGGAAATTTTCATAAAAATTAGACCATTAATTGATTTCTCATAGAATTTTTGAAAAATCCTCTAGTCGTAACTTGTTTTTGGCTAGGTTAAATTTCAATTGATTTAACGGTGCAAAAATGTAAACAGTGCTTTCATTCATAGTTTTCATTATTTCCATTAGGTGAAAACATTTATATAAATCATCAGGAGTTTTTTTTATGTTTTTTTTTTTTTTTTTTTTTTGAATGGACAAAAAATTTCTTGATATAAATCTTTATGCAAGTTTCCTGTATAATTTGGTCTGGGAATAAGTCTTCACATTTTTTTCATTTTTCCTTGTAAATGCTATTTCATCCAATGGAGATTGTGTTTCTATTATTTTCTGTATCATAAAAAGGGATTTATAATTAAAATCAGATGCATATTAGCCTATTGATAGAAATACTGAATATAATTTAAGGAATTTCTTAAGATATTCATTTCCTTTTTTACAGATGTTCCAGCTTATGAAGAATATTTGATGAATCTACCACTTGAGAAAAGTCCTTTTATTGAGAACTGTAGACCTTCATTTTCATGGAACAAATTTTAGTGTTGCAAAATATACTAGAAAGAAAATATATTTTTGTGAAGTGTGTGTACCATCCTTTTTATAAGGCCATAATTAATAGAATATCTTGCAATTCATATTAGAGAGAAATGAGTGGAATGCTGGGATCATCTTTTATAGAAATGTCAATTTTATGACAACATTTGTAAAAATGCACAAGACAAAGAAAAACATTTTGTTTAATATGAGATATATCATTTTGACAGAAGTCAGGTTTGACACAATATTTGCAATCAAAACTGGAAAGAAATGATTTTCAACTGAAGAAATTATAAAATATTTCATTAGTTTAGATGATTTGGCTAATTTGAATATTTCATCAATTTTTTTCCAAGATTTAAAAGAAAAGAAAAGATGGAAAACTACTCAGAAAAAAATATTATTTTGAACGTTTGAATCTTTGGAACTCACTGGATCATCTTCGAAAAAATGCTTCCTAGAGAGAAATTATATTTATGTGACGTGTGTCATTCTGCTTTTTCATTAAAGTCAAATTTGGTGGCACATAAGTGTACACACTCTGGAGAGAAGCCATATTCTTGTGAAGTGTGTGGTTCTTCTTTTTCACGGAAGCAACATTTGGTGTACCATATGCGTACACACACTGGAGAGAAGCCATATTCTTGTGAAGTGTGTGGTTCTTCTTTTTCACATAAGTCTTTATTGGTGAGACATATGCGAATACACACTGGAGAGAAGCCATATTCTTGTGAAGTGTGTTGGTTCTTCTTTTTCAATAAAGTCTAATCTGCGGATCCATATGCGTACACACACTGGAGAGAAGCCATATTCTTGTGAAGAGTGTGGTTCTTCTTTTTCATTTAAGTCTTTATTGGTGAGCCATATGCGAATACACACTGGAGAGAAGCCATATTCTTGTGAAGTGTGTGGTTCTTCTTTTTCAATAAAGTCTAATCTGCGGATCCATATGCGTACACACACTGGAGAGAAGCCATATTCTTGTGAAGTGTGTAGTTCTTCTTTTTTCACAGAAGCAACAGTTGGTGAGCCATATGCATACACACACTGGAGAGAAGCCACATTCTTGTGAAGTGTGTAGTTCTTCTTTTTCACAGAAGCAACATTTGGTGAGCCATATGCATACACACACTGGAGAGAAGCCATATTCTTGTGAAGTGTGTTGTTCTGCTTTTGCACAAAAGAATCAAATGGTGAGCCATATGCGTACACACACTGGAGAGAAGCCATATTCTTGTGAAGTGTGTGGTTCTTCTTTTTCACAGAAGTCTTTATTGGTGAGCCATATGCGAATACACACTGGAGAGAATTCATATTCTTGTGAAGTGTGTAGTTCTTCTTTTTTACGTAAGTCTCAATTGGTGAGCCATATGCGAATACACACTGGAGAGAAGTCATATTCTTGTGAAGTGTGTGGTTCTTCTTTTTCACAGAAGTCTAATGTGCAGATTCATATGCGCACACACACTGGGGAGAAGCCATATTTTTGTGAAGTGTGTGGTTCTTCTTTTTCACAGAAGCCTAATTTGGTGAGACATATGCGTATACACACTGGAGAGAAACCATATTCTTGTGAAGTGTGTGGTTGTTCTTTTACTGGGAAATCAAATTTGGTGGAACATATATGTACACACACTGGAGAGAAGCCATATTCTTGTGAAGTGTGTGGTTCTTCTTTTTTACTGAAGTCTCAATTGGTGAGACATATGCGAATACACACTGGAGAGAAGCCATATTCTTGTAAAGTGTGTGATTTTTCTTTTTCACATAAGCTTAACTTGGTGAGACATATGCATATACACATTGGAGAGAAGCCATATTCTTGTGAAGTGTGTGGTTCTTCTTTTTCAGAGAAGCCTAGTTTAGTGAGACATATGCGTACACACACTGGAGAGAAACCATATTCTTGCTTTTTTTTTACGTAATCTCAATTGGTGAGACATATGCATACACACACTGGTAAAAAAAGTAAAGTCTTTGGAGCGGCCTAATGTCGGTATCCACCAAATCAGCGATGGGTGCTATCCCTTTCACTAGACTTACTCGATATTTTAGAGGTTTTGATCTGCTTTGATCTTTTTTAAAATATTAAATGTAAATACCGAAAGTTTCAGCATTTTTTAAATTAACGAATGCTCCCTCCAAATTAGCAGCAAAAAATAAAATGTAAAAAAAAAATAAATGATTAATTTTTTGGAGATTCTTTTTTACTCATTTCGATAATTATTTAATTGGCTAATATCTTATAAAAGAAAAAATATACATATATATTTTTCTGCTTAAAAATGGGGGGGGGGGGGGGGACATTTTCAATACAGTTTTTCTTTAAAACGTATACTAACTATACCAAAAAAATCGGTGCTACGAATTGTAAAAACAATTAAAATAATTAACTATTATTTAAGGTCAAATTTGTCTAAATCGATAAGTAGTAAAAAAAAAAGAAAATATCATTACATTAGTAATTCATTCTCTTAATTTAAAACGATTTGTTTGGTCAGTTTTGTTCGCCGATGCCATTTTTAGTTCTTTTTAAGTGGTTTTATTGGCTTGTTTACAATTTCAATGTAAATTCGCGATTTTTATTTTTCGATTTTTGGTACTTATTTTCCCATAGAAAAGCCACCGTAAATTTTTTTTGGTTTCTATTAATAACTTCGGTCTTTTATCTCTTTATCTATACTTTAATTAGAAAACTATAAGACCAACACGAAAAAATGTTACGCTCCCAACATAAGGGGGGAGGGGCTAAATTAAGTCACCTGAAAAAAATGAGAAAAGTTTGAAAATAAATAAATTGCATTATAAAGATCATTCATTGATAAATAAACACTGAAAATTTCATTAAAATCCGATAATACCCTGATTTTTGGTAAATACTTTCTGTAGGGGGGTGGGGCTAAAGTCATTTTGTCAAAAACGCATTTTAGGCTCTTTGGGTAATACTTAGCGTATACTTTGTTTGACTAAAATAAGTTTTGCATTAAATAGATATTTATTCTAGAATCTAAAATTAACATTTTAACTTAACATCAGGATTTTATATGTATATTTATTTCTAGATCTAAATATAACATTTTAAACTTAACATCAGGATTTTCATAAAATATCTGAAAAGATGAAATTACTTTTTTCTATTTAAAGTTGCTAACATTAGCCAATAAAAATTAGACAAAACAAAAAACGATTTTCTCGATTATTTTTAAAATTTTGTTTTAAATACAAAACAAAAGGTTGTTTTTTTTCACTTACCTTTCAAACCAGGAAATTCAGAAAAACAAAGTGAAAAATAATTTTTTCGTTTTCTTTTTAATTTGGACCACAGAAGTTTTTTTGTTTTTTTTCATTCATTATTACCTGTCTCTAAATTTGAGGTGTTTGTTAATAAATTGATACATTTCTCTTTGTTTATTCGATTTTATAAAATTGAAAAGAATGTCACTACAGAATTCAAAATTAGAAAAACACAATGCAAGCGCGAAATATTTTACAAACGGTGTTAATGATGATTTTGTCCCTTCTGATAAAAGTATTTAGCTTTCGTGGTTATGATCAGCTATCATGATAGTTTATTCCCTTTACTCTCATCTGTAATTTTTAGCCAGTCTCTTATTTTCTTGGTGTTTATAACCTGCAAAATGTTAAATTAATATTAATAATCCTCTCTGTTTTAACATATTTTTTTCTTCTTAATGGATTTCTTGGCTTTGCTTTGTGTAAAATTATTAAACACACACACACACAAGAAAAAAGACACTAATTAACAATTAAAAAAATAAAATTAATCCAAGCCAAAACAATGTGAAAAAATCATTTTAAACTTAAATAAATCTCCATTTTCATTAGTGTTTTTTTTTTCAAAATAATATTTACGTCAAATGTCTGTTTTAATTGTATTCTTTATGAATTACCTTCAAGTTAGACCAATAGGTACACCAAACCGTTTAGGCCATCTTCATAAAACTGAAATAGATATTCCGAACTTTGTTTATCAAAAATTCTGTAAAAAAAGATCTGTACAGGGTTGTTCCAAAGAAAAATAGTTAATTCAAAGATCAAATTATGCGATTGGGACAAATTACATTGTTATCTTAAAAAAATAACAAACCTGCCCGTATTACATGCGAAAGGGTAATTTTCAGACCATAATATAGACAGAAAAGTTACTAATTATTTCCCTTTTACATTAACCAGTAAAAGTATGGAATGAAAATTTGAATATTAATTATTGAAAAAAGTTAAATAAAATAATTTTTTTCACGCTAACAGTCAGCCTACCAGGACAAACTTCGGTTACTTAGAAGCATCTCGTCTCTTTGTAAACAATGTCAGCAATGCCCTTCCGTACATTCTAAGGATACAACATTACTATTCAACAATAAAATACAAACATACAGTTGTTTTTGTTATTTATCAATTATTTTTTTGTAAAAAGCTGTTCATGATGATTTTTCGAAATGTTTTCTAGAATGAATGTTGCCTGAGACTATGCCTTCTTAACAGCTATACTCTTTGTAACCTAGCTAATAATGGATCAACTGATGCTGACGGAAGCCTCAATAATAAACTTAAAGTGTATATGTATTCCCCCAATACATCCACCACGATCAAAATGCGATCTCTTATGCATTTAGGACTTTTAAGTTGTGCTATAGATTTCATATCTGAATCTAACCATATCATGTTAATATGACTTGTCATATAACACAAATTGACATATGTGTTGACAGCTACTTTTGATGTCTTTTTTATAAAATGTCAGGATACTACTTATTCTTCCATTGGGTGTCATTTCCTTATATCAGATATGCTTTCATTTCATTGTATTATAATGTTAATATGACTTGTCATATCAACCAAATTGACATATGTGTTGCACAGCTACTTTTGATGTCTTCTTTATAAATGTCAGGATCTACTTATTCTTCCATTGGGTGTCAGTTCTTATATCAGATATGCTTTCATTTCATTGTATGATCATGTTAATATGACTTGTCATATGACACCAAATTGACATATGTGTTGCATGGCTACTTTTGATGTCTTCTTTATAAAATGTCAGGATACTACTTATTCTTCCATTGGGTGTCAGTTCCTTATATCAGATATGCTTTCATTTCATTGTATTATCATGGAACAACACAAACATATTCTTATGCGTATACACTGTAACAGTTCCCGGTCTGGATAAAGTGAAGGCATGATGATTCTTATGATGTAATTAATTTTATTTAATTAACACCATGAAACTGTAAGAAAACAAATAGCATTTAATAACAGCTAATACAAAAATAAAAGAATCTCAATACAGACACTTCAATAAATAGACACTTCAAGAGATAGAAACTCACAGCTTGTTGCTTCATTCCGACCAATCTGACAGTGATAATCTAACTGAAGTTCCCTTCCACTTTTTGGTTAGGGTTCATAGACTGCAGAAACTATTGATCGGCACCAAATGGTGTTAATTCATTAAACTACACTAATTTAATACTCTTGGTGGTATAAAATAAAACAAAATTAAACTTGTCAGTTTTAGCGGCAGTTACATACTATTTTATTCGCCCAAATATTTGAATGCATCCACGTGGATGAGCAGAAATGGAATGTAACAATACAAGAAAAGAGAAAAAAGAAAGGGAATAGAAAAGATTGAAAAGAGAAGAACAACATTGTACTGCTTAATTGCATGCCATTGGAATTTGTGGACTTCATTTAACAGACAAGATAGCCCATCTCATACAAACTAATATACTATATCTCATATCTATATGCTAGTGAAAAGGGGATAGGCACATCGCTGATTGGTTGATACCGACATTAGGCCGCTCCAAAGACTTTACTTTTTTTACCAGTGTGTGTATGCATATGTTCTCACAATTGAGACTTACGTAAAGAAGAACCACACTCTCACAAGAATATGGTTTCTCTCCAGTGTGTGTACGCATATGTCTCACTACTAGGTTTTCTGAAAAGAAGAACCACACACTTCACAAGAATATGGCTTCTCTCCAATGTGTATATGCATATGTCTCACCAAGTTAAGCTTATGTGAAAAGAAAATCACACACTTTACAAGAATATGGCTTCTCTCCAGTGTGTATTCGCATATGTCTCACCAATTGAGACTTCAGTAAAAAAGAAGAACCACACACTTCACAAGAATATGGCTTCTCTGCAGTGTGTGTACATATATGTTCCACAAATTTGATTTCCCAGTAAAAGAACAACCACACACTTCACAAGAATATGGTTTCTCTCCAGTGTGTATACGCATATGTCTACACAAATTAGGCTTCTGTGAAAAAGAGAACACACACTTCACAAAATATGGCTTCTCCCAGTGTGGTGCGTAATGATTCACAATTAACTTCGTGAAAAAGAGAACACACACTTCAGAATATGATTCTTCCCAGTGTGTCATGTGCCATATGGTTCACCAATTGAGACTTACGTAAAAGAAGAACTACACACTTCACAAGATAATGAATTCTCTCCTAGTGTATTCGCATATGGCTCACCAATAAAGACTTCTGTGAAAAAGAAAGAACACATTTCACAAGAATATGGCTTCTCTCCATTGTGTGTACGCATATGGCTCACCATTTGATTCTTTGTGCAAAAGCAGAACAACACACTTCACAAGAATATGGCTTCTCTCCAGTTGTGTATGCATATGGCTCACCAAATGTTGCTTCTGTGAAAAAGAAGAACTAACACATTCACAAAATGTGGCTTCTCTCCAGTGTGTGTATGCATATGGCTCACCAACTGTTGCTTCTGTGAAAAAGAAGAACTACACACTTCACAAGAATATGGCTTCTTCTCCAGTGTGTGTACGCATATGGATCGCAGATTAGACTTTATTGAAAAAGAAGAACCACACACTTCACAAGATATGGCTTCTCTCCAGTGTGTATTCGCTATAGCTCACCAATAAAGACTTAAATGAAAAAGAAGAACCACACTCTTCACAAAGATATGGCTTCTCTCCAGTGTGTGTACGCATATGGATCCGCAGATTAGACTTTATTGAAAAAGAAGAAACACACACTTCACAAGAATATGGCTTCTCTCCAGTGTGTATTCGCATATGTCTCACCAATAAAGACTTATGTGAAAAAGAAGAACACACACTTCACAAGAATATGGCTTCTCTCCAGTGTGTGTACGCATATGGTACACCAAATGTTGCTTCCGTGAAAAAGAAGAACCACACACTTCACAAGAATATGGCTTCTCTCCAGAGTGTGTAACTTATGTGCCACCAATTTGACTTTAATGAAAAGCAGAATGACACAGTCACATAAATATAATTTCTCTCTAGGAAGCATTTTTTCGAAGATGATCCAGTGGATTCCAAAGATTCAAACGTTCAAAATAATATTTTTTTCTGAGTAGTTTTCCATCTTTTCTTTTCTTTTAAATCTTGGAAAAAAATTGATGAAATATTCAAATTAGCCAATCATCTAAACTAATGAAATATTTTATAATTTCTTCAGTTGAAAATCATTTCTTTCCAGTTTTGATTGCAAATATTGTGTCAAACCTGATTCTGTCAAAATGATATATCTCATATTAAACAAAATGTTTTTCTTTGTCTGTGCATTTTTACAAATGTTGTCATAAAATTGACATTTCTAAAAGATGATCCAGCATTCCACTCATTTCTCTCTAATATGAATTGCAAGATATTCTATTATTATGTCCTTATAAAAAGGATGGTACACACACTTCACAAAATATATTTTCTTTCTAGTATATTTTGCAACACTAAAATTTGTTCCATGAAAATGAAGGTCACAGTTCTCAATAAAAGGACTTTTCTCAGAGTGGTAGATTCATCAAATATTCTTCAATAGCTGGAACATCTGTAAAAAAGGAAATGAATATTCTAGAAATTTTATTAATTATATTCAGTATTTCTATCAATAGGCTAATATGCATCTGATTTTAATTATAAATCCCTTTTATGATACAGAAAATAATAGAAACACAATCTCCATTGGATGAAATAGCATTTACAAGGAAAAATGAAAAAATGTGAAGACTTATTCCCAGACCAAATTATACAGGAAACTTGCATAAAGATTTATATCAAGAAATTTTTGTCCATTCAAAAAAAAAAAAAAAAAAAAAAACATAAAAAAACTCCTGATGATTATATAAATGTTTTCACCTAATGGAAATAATGAAAACTATGAATGAAAGCACTGTTTACATTTTTGCACCGTAAATCAATTGAAATTTAACCTAGCCAAAAACAAGTTACGACTAGAGGATTTTTCAAAAATTCTATGAGAAATCAATTAATGGTCTAATTTTTATGAAAATTTCCATAATTACTTACCTTTGTGATGAAATATGTTTGAAATAATTTCTTCCTAAAATATCAAATATTCTTCATAAGCTGGAACATCTGTAAAAAAGGAAATGAATATCTTAAGAAATTCCTTAAATTATTTCAGTATTTTCATCAATAGGCTAATATGCATCTGATTTTAATTATAATCCCTTTTTATGATACAGAAAATAATAGAAACACAATCTCCATTGGATGAAATAGCATTTACAAGGAAAAATGAAAAAAATTGTGAAGACTTATTCCTGGCCCAAATTACACAGATTTAGAATAAAAGAGAAAGACCAGGAAAATTACCTTCTATTAAACTCAAAGAAATAAAAGCAAAACACTTAAAATAACCTTCACCTGTAAACTGAAGAAGAGAGCTAAAATAAAGAATAAAATGATGAAGTTCTCACAAATATTGTCAAAAGAACAAGGTTCTTCAACAATATACATACAGTCAAAACATTGGCAAACCTAATAGGTGATGGCAGTTATATAAAACAAAAGAAGAGACCTACACTAAGAATAAAAATGAAGTTATCACAAATATTGTGAAAGGAACAAGTTTCCTCAACCAAAAACAAAAAAATTAGATATTGACAATATATATGCATTCCCAGTTTGATTTTTTATTTGAGGTTATTGTGTGTTTAATCACATTAGTTAATAGAGCTGTGTAAATGGAGTTCAGAACCGTTTGAATTATGTAAATATCCCCAGTGGTTCAAAAGTTATGAGAATTTAAAGCCCCGAAATTGGGGGTACAAATGTGGACATGATTTTGTTTAAAAAATGTCAAATCACGGACCATAAAAAAAAAAGAATTTCAGTGATTTCTTCACCGTTTCTTTATTTTTGGAGCAATTTTGATAAAATTTGGTATTCTTATGTAAATTGTATGTTCTTTCTGATTATGCACTCAATTGTATGTATTTCTATGCTTTAACCCATTATTTAGAGAATAAGAGATACAGATAGCAGCGATTTTGGGTTTTTTAAAAGCTTAACACCCAATTATTCAACATTTTCATTATAATACTGCATGTATATAAATTAGGTACCACCAGACCGTTATGCCATCTTGAATAAACGGAAATAGATATTTCCGAACTTTGTTTATCAAAAATCTCGTAAAAGATTGTACAGGGTTGTTACAAAGAAAAAGTTAATTCAAAGATCAAAATATCCGATTGGGAAAAATTACATCGTTATCTTAAAAATAAACAAACCTGCCCGTATTGCATGCGAAAGGGTAATTTTCAGACCGTAATATAGACAGAAAAGTTACTAATTATTTCCCTTTTACGATTACCGTAAAAGTATGGAATGAAAATTTGAATATTTTTCTAAGAGAAAAACTGATAAAATAATCTATTATACTTACTTTTTATTTAATTATTGAAAAAAGTTAAATAAAATAATTTTTTCACGCTAACACTGTCAGCTTAACAGGTACAACTTTGGTTACTTAGAAGCGTCACGTCTCTTTGTAAAACAAATGTCAGCAATGCTCTTCCGTACATTCTAAGAATCACACATTACTTATCAACAACAAAAATTACAAATTCTTTTAAAAATATTAATCGAGCTCGTATCGGACCAATGTTTAGTGCACCTGAATTATAAAATTCTATTTTTAAATATCCGTGAAAAATTCAATTTTTTGACGCAGGAAAAAAAAAAATTTAATTTATTTCACGCAGAAAATAAAAATATTAATCACACAAAAGATTGAAATCTCTTAAAAATTAATTTCTTTAAAAAAATTTTTTTTTTGTTGACAATTTAATAGAATATAGTACATACCAATTATAAAAGCAAAATAAAGTTTTCAAATATTAATATTATGACATTTTTTTGCACTTTTTATTTCCGATTATTCATTCATTTTTCCTCAAAAAACTAGACGTTGTACATTCATACAATTTCATTGATATAGTTATTCAGACTCTTATCTTTATAGAAAAAAAGAATTTCTGACACGCCTTTTTTTTATCTATAAAATAAAATAGGGGGGGGGAAAAATAGACCTCGTAAAAAATATTTCCCCTAATATATTTTAGAAAAAAACTATTTCAGATGTATTTACATCCAATGGTAACATTTATGGAAATTCTCGTGAAAATCAGATTATTAATTGATTTTCATAGAATTTTTAAAAATCTCTTATTGTAACTTGTTTTTAGCTACGTTAAATTTCAGTTGATTTAACAGTGCAAAAATGAAAACATTGTTTTTCAATCATAATTTTCATTAATTTCGTAAGCTGATAAAAATTTAAAAAATCATCAGGAGTTTGTTTAATGTTTTTTCTTTCGAATGGAAAAATCTTTTCAGGAATATATTTTTTTTTTCTGCAAGTTTCATTGTGTTAAATATAGGGGGGGTAAATTGCACAGGGTCAAATTGGTGGTACCTAATATACATGTATAGTATTAAGTCAAATAAATAACATACTTTGAAGAAAAATAAAACATTTATTGCAAAAACACAGACATAAAATGAGGGTTAAGTTTATTTTATGGTAGGAATTTACAAGGAAAAAGTTAAGGATTACTGACTTTAAAACATAGCTAAAAAAAGTTAGAAAAAAAAAGAAAAGTAATTGTTTGTTGCGAAAATTTCCATTAAATACGATAATTATCAAACTTTTTACGTGTGAATCTTAAAATTCTCATGCCAAAAATTAATGTTAAATAATATTGGGTACTCAAAATCCGGCTAAATTCTCATCAAAATCCCATTATAAAGAGGAACACAGAACCCCCCCCAAAAAAAACAACAATTATTTATTTCCCATTAATATACCCTAACCCTAACCTCCCCTAAGTTAAAATTAATAGTTTTTATTACAAAATTAGTGGGTTCTGTTTTTCCTGGGTCATAGTTTGTTTTGAAATGTACGATGCACAAATTGAATGTACTTTACTACTTTTGTTTACATTCTCGTAATTCAAGTTGTTTTTTTTCCAAATTCAAACGAAGTAAAAAAAATAATGTTAATTTTAGAGATGATGTTTTTTTTATTTCATAGGAAAAATATAAAGCGATAGAAATAAGCGATGAATTTAAACCTTATTGTGTGCATAATGCCTAGCGAATAGACAGGCGTACGCTGTCGACGAAATAAATTTGAGATTTTTTTTCAAAATACAAATTTTTGAATAAAAAGCCGAAGAACTTAACATTCTTCAAATTTTACAAATTTTATATCAAATAATCTGAAACTTTCTAATATCATGGACAGAGTGCGTCTTTTTCGTTTATCATCGCTCATTTTGGAGTTTGCACTATTGTAATTTACTTAGACGGGTCCTAGAAACAAAAAAAAAGCTCCCTTTTGTACTTCCAGGTGTTTTCTAATTGAATGCAAATTTCAAGAATATGATAAAGATTAGCCACTTAGATTTTCCAAAGAAATGTAGAGTGTAAAATGTTCTCGGAAAAAAATTCCTATCACATTTTCGGTTTTTTTTAAGCAAAAATACGTTTTTAACTCGCTGTAAAAAATTTTTCAATAAAAAAAACACATACAAATTACATATTTAGAGGGATTATTTTCTTTTCTTTTCAACCATATGATATTTTTAAGATTAAACAATAAATATACGAGAAATTGTGATTTTAAATCAATAAGGTCTGATTTGTGACGTCATTGACAGGGTGTTTTACATCCGAATCGTTTAAATTCGAGTTTTTTTTCAAAATCATAAGATTTGGAGAAAAACCCGAAGCACTTGGCAATCTTTAAATTTCACAAATTTTATAGGAAAATATTTGAAATCTCTAATGTTATGGACAAATTGCGTCTTTTTGCGTCTTTTATATTTTTAACAAATAGCCTTCAACTTTGCCTTTTCAATTTTTTATTCTTATGGGTCCTAGAAACAAAAAAAAAGAAACCAGTTTGTACTTCCAGATGTCTTCTATTTGAGTGCAAAATTTCAAGAACATTGATAAAGATTAGCCACTTGATTTTGAAAAAAAAACACGTGAAAATTTATCCTAAAAAAAAAAACGTCACATTTTTGTTTTCGGCTGTTCGACCGAAAATACGGTTTTAACTCGCTGTAAAAAATAATTCAATTGATGAAAACCGATAAAAGTTACATAATTAGGAAGATTACTCTATTCTCTTTCCAAATATATAAATCTTTTAAGATTGGTTAAGAAATACTTGAGAAATTGCAAATTGAACTGATTAAGGTCGCAAATTTGAAAATGTCAGCATTTTTCAGCTAATTGCTTGTAATGCTACAATATATGTTATATTTTAGTAAAAATTGACATCCGTAAATTAAATTATATATTAGTATTTTTTTAAAATACCACTAAGGTATTTATTTAGATATAATAGTTGAAGCAAGAAATCAAATTATAAAAAGTAATCAATATATATATATTAAAAATTTAAATAAAATACGGCACATATACTTTTCGAAATAAAGAACAATCATTAAATACAAAAGTTATGTTATGTAACAGAAGTGTTAGAAAAGAAAATATTTCTCTAATGAAACTCATAATTATTAAGTAATCTTTTTATAATATTTTTTTATCAAAATTATATTTTAAAAATAATTTTAATTTTGTTTTTAAATAACAGTTTTTGAATTGTGAAAACTAATATTTTTTTATTGATCCATAATTCCATAATTATAAAGTAACAATCTTTTAATTTTTTTTTATCAAAAATTATATTTTTAAAAATAATTTTTAATTTTGTTTTTAAAATACAGTTTTGAATTGTGATAAAACTAATATATTTTTTTGATCCAATATTTTTCACTGTTCCGGTTTACATAACTTAAAAAGGTCATTTTTCTAAACCAGTGATTAATATCAAAAGAATAAAATTGAATATTAAAAGAATAAAATAAAAATCTGTAAATTTTTTTAATGCAGTGATAAATATGAATGTATAAATTAATAAAACCTGAAGAAAAAAAATATTTTTAACATTAAATTTTTTTGTTGATATTTCCATATTTAGAAGTAATTTGAATAAAATGGATACCTCAAATATCTAAATTCATTTTCTCTCAATATATACTTGTTTTTTAAAGTTGATTTAAAAATATACAAATTGTAAAATAACTCAACTGATTTAAATGGTTATGAGTTCTATCTTTAAAGATGTAAATTAGATACCTACATTTTGTCCTGTGACCCCCATATTCAACAATGAAACTTGCATAAAGGTTAATATCAAATGTTTTATCCATTCAAAAGAAAAAAACATTAAAAAAAAATCCTGATGATTTATAAAATTTTTTCACCTAATGGAAATAATGAAAATTATGAACAAAAACAGTTTACATTTTCGCACCATTAAATCATTTTCATGGAAATTTCCATAATTACTTACGCGTTTGATTTTTAAAAATTCTATGAATTAATGGTTTGATTTTTACGAAAATTTCCATAATTACTTGTAGGTACACAAAATGTGTTGGTGTAGCCCATAACCAATAAAAACAAAATGCATGAGTGAGGAGATTTGTCTACAAGAAAACTGCATAGGTGTCACGATCAAAGAGGGAAAATTACTCATCATTATCGTGAACAAATAAGAAAACAGTCGTTTATTTACAAACACGGCCAGTTTCTTTATTGATCTCATTTTTTAACAGAAGTCTGTATTTTATGGTTCTTTTATTAAAAATCTTTGCCATTGAGACTTATAAAATCTTCTGATATAATTATCTAGACTCTTTATTGAAAAAAAGTAAAAATCGTTTTTGCCGGTTCATTTTTTCATATTACATAAAATAATATAGGGGTAGTAGACCTCATAAAAAATATTTCCCTAATATATTTTAGAAAAAACTATTTCAGACATATATTCATCCAAAGGTAAGTAATTATGGAAATTTTCGTGAAAATTGGACCATTAATTTATATTTCATAGAATTTAAAAAAAAAACTTAGTTATAA
This sequence comes from Doryteuthis pealeii, assembly GCA_023376005.1. NCBI lineage: Eukaryota > Metazoa > Mollusca > Cephalopoda > Myopsida > Loliginidae > Doryteuthis > Doryteuthis pealeii. Next base: position 56,679,720 of record CM042168.1, read on the forward strand.
CTTGTTTTTGGCTACGTTAAATTTCAATTGATTTAACGGTGAAAAAATGTAAACATTGTTTTTCGTTTATAATTTGCATTATTTTTGTAAGCCGAAAAATTTTTTAAAAAATCATTAGGAGTTTGTTTAATGCTTCTTCTTTCGAGTGAATAAAAAAATTTCAAGATAATGTTAACCATTAGCAAGTTTTATTATGTTAAATATAGTAGGGGGGGGGGTAAATTTCACGGGAAAATTGGTGGTACCCACGAAAACTTTAATATATGCACATTTACGCATCAGAAAAAATAGTATGATATTCAGGAGTCTATAGGCATTCATTTGGCCGCTTTTTTTTCCCACCATCAAAAGTCATCTTTTTCGCCTTGGGAACCTACCTACTAAGTCCTAGTATTTTTCTCGCGAATCTTACTATTAGTAATTTCCTCATTCTCTTTGAACAATAAATTGTTTTACAAAAATATTCCCTAAGAAGGAGAGAAAGAGTATTTCTCTCTTCTTAGGGAATATTTTGTAAAACAATTTTTTTTGTTTTGATTTTCTCGATTTCAAATAAGGTCTTGAAAAATACACAAAAATTGTTTCAAGAGAATGAGGGAAATTAATAATATAAGATCGCGAGAAAATACTAACTTAGTAGGTAGGTTCCCAAGGCGAAAAAGATGACTTTTGATGGTGGGAAAAAAAAGCGCAAATGAATGCCTATACTCCTGAATATCATACTATTTTTCTGAGCTAAATGATATGCATATATGAAGTTTTCCGTGGGGTACACCAATTTTCCCGTGAAATTTACCCCCACCCTATATATTTTAACATATAAAACTTGCAGTAATGTGTTTAACTATTACTTGAATTTTTTTATTCACTCGAAGAAGAAGCATAAAACTAAACCCTATGAGTTTTTAAAAATTTTTCGGCTTACAAAAATAAATGCAAATTATAAACGAAAAACAATGTTAATTTTTCAGTAAATCAATTGAAATAACGTTAACAAAAACAAGTTATAACTAAGGTTTTTTTAAATTCTATAAATATAATTAATGGGTCAATTTCACGAAATTACATAATTACTTACTTTGATGAATCTATGTCTGAAATAGTTTTTTTCTAAAATATATAGGGGAAATATTTTTGTTTATGTGAGGGTCTAGCTAGTCCCGTATAGTTTTTATGTATATGAAAAAATGAAACGGCAAAAACGGATTTTACTTTTTTTCAATAAAAGAGTCTAGATATATTATATCAGAAGATTTTAAAGTCATAATGGCAGAAAGATTTTTATAAAAGAACCATAAATACAGACTTTTGTAATAATGAGATCATAGAAAACGCGTGTTGTAAATAAACGCTGTTTTCTATTGTTCACGATAATGAATGAGTAATTTTTCCTCTTTGATGTGACACCTAGAGGTTTTCTTGTAGACAAATTCTCACTCATAGCATTTTTGTTTTATTGTTATGGCTACACCAACACATTTGGTGTACCTACAAGTAATTATGGAAATTCGTAAATAATCAAACCATTAATTCATAGAATTTTTAAAATCAAACGGTAAGTAATTAAATGGAAATTTCCATGAAAAGTCATTTAAGGTGGGAAAAATGAAACTTGTGTTTTGTTCATAATTTCATTATTCATTAGGCCTGAAAAAATTGTATAAATCATCAGGATTTTTTTAATGTTTTTTTCTTTTGAATGGATAAAACATTTGATATGTAACCTTTATGCAAGTTTCATGTTGAGTAATTGGGGGTCATCAGGACAGTAAATGTAGGAACCGCTAAATTTACATTCTTGTAAGATAAATCATAACCATTTAAATCAATTGTTAATTTTCAATGTTTGTATATTTTAATAATACAGACTTTAAAAAAAATAATATATGAGAAAAAATGATTTAGATATTGGGTATCCATTGTTATTCAAATGTACTTCTAAATATGCGAGAATATCAACAAAAAATTTAAATGTTAAAAGATAGATGTTCTCTTTTCTTCAGGTTTATTTATTACATTTTTAATATCAATATTTAATCACTGCATATAAAAAATTTACAGATTTTTTATTTATTCTTTATATTCAATTTCATTCTTTTGATATTTCATCATGGTTAGAAAATACCATGTTTAAGTTATGTAAACGGAACAGTGAAAATATGGATAATAAAAATATATTAAAGTTTTCACATTCAAACCTGTTATTTTAAACAAAAATATAAATATTTTTAAAAAGATAATTTTTGATAAAAAAAAGTATAAAAGATTGTTATTTATAATGTAATGGAATTATTGGATCAATAAGAAATATTAGTTTTCACAATCAAAAAACTGTTATTTTAAAAACAAACATTAAAATTATTTTAAATATATTTTTTGATAAAAAAATATTATAAAAAGATGTTACTAATATTTATGGAGTTCATTAGAGAAATATTTTCTTTTCTAAACTTTGTTACTAAAATTTTTGGTAGTTTATGATGGTTCTTTGATATTCAGAAGTATGTGCGTATTTTATTTAATATTTTTTATATATATAATTTGAATTATTTTTATAATTTGATTTCTTGCTTCAACTATATAATCTAATATTACCTTAGTGGGTATTTTAAAAATACATATATCATTTAATTTACGGATGTCAATTTTACTAAAATATAAATATATGTAGATTACAAGCATTTAGCTGAAAATGCTGACATTTCAATTTGCGACCTTATCAGTTCATGCATTTATCAAAGTATCTTAAACCAATCTTAAAAAGATTTATATGGTTGGCAAGAGAAGAGAGTATCTTCTCAATTATGTAACTTTTATCGTTTTCATCAATTGAATTATTTTTACAGCGAGTTAAAACGTATTTTCGGGTCGAACAGCCGAAAACAAAAATGTGACCGTTTTTTTTAGATAAATTTTTTACACCTGTTTTGTTTTTCAAACTCAAAGGTTGAGTTAATCTTATCAATGTCTTTGAATTTTGCACTCAAATAGAAGACTCTGGAAGTACAAACGGTTCTTTTTTTTTTGTTTCTAGACGCCATGGAAATAAAAATATGAAAGGCAAAGTTGAAGCTAATTTGTTTAAAAAAAATATAAAAGACGCAAAAAAGCGCAATTTGTCCATAACAGTAGAGAGTTTCAAGATTATTTTCCTATAAAATTTGTGAAATTTAAAGATTGCAAGTGCTTCGGGTTTTTCTCAATCTATGATTTTGAAGAAAAACTCGAATTTAAACGATTTTGGATGTAAAAGACACCCTGTCATGACGCACAATCAGACCTTATTGATTTAAAATAAATTTCTCGTATATTATGTTAATCTTAAAAATATTCATATGGTTGAAAGAAGAAGAAATAATCCTTTAAATATGTAATTGTATGTGTTTTTATAATTGAAAAATTTTTACAGCGAGTTAAACACGTTTATTTGCTTACAAAACGAAAATGTGTGATAGGAATTTTTTTCCGAGAAAAACATATTTACACTCTACATTTTCTTTGGAAAAATCTAAGTGGCTAATCTTTATCAATCATTCTTGAAATTTTTGCATTCAATTAGAAGATCACCTGGAGTACAAAAGGGAGCTTTTTTTTGTTTCTAGACCGTCTAAGTAAAAATTACACTAGTCAAATGCAAATGAGGCATGATAAACGAAAAAGAGCACTCTGTGCCATGATATAGAAAGTTTCAGAATTATTTGATATAAAATTTGTAAATTGAAGAAGGTTATTTTCGGCTTTTTATTCAAAATTTGTATTTGAAAAAAAAATCTCAAATTTTATTTGTCCGACGCGGCGTACGACGTAGCATGTCTATTTCGGCTAGCTTAATGCACACAATAAGGTTTAATTCATCGCTTATTTCTATGCCAATTTTTAAAAAATATTTTTACTATGAAAATAAAAAACATAATTTCTAAATATTTAACTTTTATGTGTTTTACACTTGAATTATTTTTTACGTTCGTTTGAATTTTGGAAAAAAACAACTTGAAATTACGAGAATGTAAAAAAAGCAACATTAGTAAATGTACATTTCCAAATTCTGTGCATACGTACATTTACAAACACATGACCGGACACACAAGAACCCATAATTTTGTAATAAAACTATTAATTTTAACTAGGGGGAAGGTTAGGGTTAGGTTGTTTAATGGAAAATAAATAATTTGGGGTGTTTTTTTTGGGGGGGGGGTTCTGTGGTCCACCCGTAAGTATAATGGGAATTTGAATAGAATTTAGCCGGATTTTGGAGTACCAATATTATTTAAACATTAATTTTGGCATGAGAATTTTAAGAATTCACCGTAAAAAGGTTTGATGAATATCGTATTTAATGGAAATGTTCGCAAGCAACTGAAATATACTTTTCCTTTTTTTTTCTGAAACTTTTTTTAGCTAATGTTTAAGGTCGTAAACCTTAAGCTTTTTCGCTTGTAAATTCCTACCATAAAATAAAGCGAACCCTCATTTATGTTGTGTTTTGTGCAGAAATAAAGTTTTAAATTTATTCTTCAAAAGTGACGTTATTTATTTGATTAATACAATACTGTATATTAGGTACAGACAATTTGCCTGTGCAATCTTACCGCCTAATAATTTAACACAATGAAACAGCAGAAAAAAAATTATATTCCTCATGAAAAGATTTTTTCCATTCGAAAGAAAAACATTAAACAGAACTCCTGATGATTTTTTGAAATTTTTATCAGCTACGAATTAATGAAAATTATGATTGAAAACAATGTTTTCATTTTTGCACTGTTAAATCAACTGAAATTACAGTAGCTCAAACAAGTACATAAGAGATTTTTTTAAAAATCTATGTAAAATAATTAATAATCATGATTTCACGAGAATTTCCATAAATGTTTACCGATTGATGTAAATACATCTGGAATAGTTTTTTCTAAATATATTAGGGGAAATATTTTTACGAGTATTCCCCCCCATTTTTGATGAGATAAAAAAAAAGGCTGTCAGAAATTCTTTTTTTTCTATAAAGAATAAGATCTGAAAACTATATAATGAATTGTATGAATGTAACGTTAGTTTTTTGAGGTAAAAAAGTGAATGAAAGTGGAATAAAAGTGCAAGACAAATGTACATCATATTAATTTGAAACTTATTTGCTTTTATAATTGGATATGATAGCTATCTAGTTAAGATTGTACGAAAAAAAAAAATTGTTTTAGAAGAACACAAGTTTTTAAAGATAGATTGTTAAAGCTTTTGTGTTGATAATATTATTATATTTCTGCGTGAAATAATTAAATTTTTTTTTACCTGCGCAAAAAAAATTAGAATTTTTCACGATATTTAAAATATGACATTTTATAATTCAGGCACTAAAATTAGTCCGATACAGCTCGATATATTTTAATGATTATTAGTAGATTTTTGTTGTTGAATATAATGTGAGATTTCTAGAATGTACGGAGAGATGCTGAAATTTGTTTTACAAAGAGACGTGACGCTTCTAAGTACCAAAGTTTGTACCTGTTACAGCTGACGAGTGTTAGCGTGAAAAATTATTTATATTTAACTTTTTCAATAATTATAATAAAAAGGTAAGTATAATAGATTATTTTATAGTTTTTTCTTAGAAAAATATTCAAATTTTCATTCCATATTTTACGGTAATGAAAAGGGAAAGTAATTAGTACTTTTCTGTCTATATTACGTCTGAAAAATTACCTTGTCGCATGCAATAACGGGCAGGTATTGTTTATTTTTAAGATAACGATGTAATTAATTCCCAGATGGCTAATTGATCTTGAATGATAAACTATTTTCTTTGTAACAACACTCTGTACAATCTTTTTTTAAACGAGATTTTTGATAAACAAAGTTCGGAAATAATCATTTAGCGTTTATTCAAGATGGAATAGAAGACGGTCTGGTAGGTACCATAATTTTCTACATGAGTATTATAAGAAAATGTTGATAATGGGGTGTTTAAGTCTTTAAAAAACCACAATGCTAGCTACTAGATATCTTTATTCTTCTAAACAAGTCGTTAAAGACATAAGAAATAACATACAATTATGAGTGGCATATCAGGAAAAGAACATACACATTCTTAATAAGAAACAATTTTCTCAAATTCTCCAAAAATAAAGAAACGGTGAAGAATCAACTGATTTCTTTTTGGTTTTTTAATAGTACGGTGATCTTGACATTTTATAAGCGAAGACAACCATAAGTCATTTTGTACCCCAATTTCGGGGCTTTAAATTCTCAATATATATAACAGATCTTTACATAATCAAGATTCATTCATTTAAAGTCTTATAACTAATGTGAATTAATCCAACAATAACATCAAATAAAAAATCAACTGGGAATGCTATAATATTGTCAATATTAATTTTTTGTTTTTGGTGAGGAACTTGTTCCTGTTCACATATTTGTGATAACTCAATTTTATCTTAGTGAGGTCTCTTCTTTTGGTTATAGATAACTGCCATCACACTATAGGTTTGCCATTGTTTTGATCTATGTAATATTGTTGAAGACCTGTTCTTTTGACAATATTGGTGAGACTCATTCATTTATTTCTTTATTTAATCTTCTTCTTCAGTTACAGTGAAGGTTTTTAAGTGTTTTGCTTTTAATTCTTTGAGTTTAATAAGGTAATTTCCTGGTCTTCTCTTATTGCTAATCTGTGTAATTTTGGGCCAGGAATAAGCTTTCAACATTTTTTTCATTTTTCCTTGTAAATGCTATTTCATCCATGGAGATTGTGTTTCTATTATTTTCTGTATCTAAAAAGGGATTTATAAGTTAAATACAGATGCATATTTAGGCTCTATTGATGAAATACTGAATATAATTTAGGAATTTCTTAAATATTCATATTTACCTTTTTCCAGATGTTCCAGCTTCATGAAGACTGATTTGATATTTTAGGAAAAGATTTCAAAATATTTCATCAAAGGTAAGTAATATGGAAATTTTCATAAAAATTAGACATTAATTGATTTTCATCATGAATTTTTGAAACTCTAGTAGTAACTTGTTTTTGGCTAGGTTAAATTTCAGATGATTTAACGGTCAAAATGTAAACAGCGTATCTCTTCCTCACTAAACCCATTTAACCAGCTATCACTAACAAGCAGTGCTCAGCTGAATAAACCCTTAGTAAATGACCCTTGGAGATGTGAGATCACAAAGAAGTCTTGCAACCTTATAAATGAACCGTCTCTAAAAAACAGTGCAATTCACAGTCAGACCTCATCAGAGTTACCAAAAGGAAAATTTGGTTATCAGAAAGATATGAATACTTTAAATAGCAGCCCTGGGACCTTGAATGTATGGAAGCCATTGGAAGGCACAGAACCTGTAAAAGAGACCGAGACAACGTCAATGAACGATGATGCTCTGAGTGATGCTACCAAAGAGATAAGGAACAAAGTTAAAGATGCTAGCTCTGAGCAGAATCATCTACATGATCAGAGAAGACTTGTCAAAAACCTCTTCGACCAGGAATCTTCCATCAAAGAAAGAGATAGGATATACCCAGAAAAGAGAACCTCCAAGATAAAGAAGAGCCAAATAAAGAAGTTGTCATCTGTAATTCCAGAGAGGCGTGAACGACTTCCACAGCCTAATAGCTTAAGGGCTCTTAAGCTTGCCAAACATCGAGGTCGGCCACCATCTCCCAGGCCATTAAAAGCAGAGCTACTAAAAAAGGCTGTGAAGTCACTAAGATTTCACAACAAAAACAAACTGGGATTTTCATTGTTTAAACTTCCCAGACGACACGGTAGACCCCCGGAAAATATATCAAAGCCGGAATTCTGTAAAGAGAGCAACCGATCTACAAAAGGTAGAAACTAGCAAGCAGTGAATTGAAATAATAAAGAACATTTGGACATTTGTCTTCAATAAATTCATTGAAACGTCATTTGACGTTTAACTAAGAACAGTCAGAGAAGGGTGTTAATTGAATAAAATTAATTACATCAGCAAATATAAAAAAAAAAAAAAATGCACACACACCACTAACATAACATTCAATATATATATATATATATATATATATATATATAAAAAGAAAAGAAAAAGAAAAAAAAACAATAAAAAAAAAAATTACAAATGCTTTGGACATATTCCCTCCCATGGATCTTTTGTAATTTTGGTGGCAGTGTAGCTGTCGCCTTTGAGTGCGCCTAATAGTTAGATATATTTATTTTCTACCCTAAAAATATACCCTTAAATTTGGACAGTGTTAGGGTCTCATAATCGAGTGACCAACAGAGCCTGAATTGCATTGTGGGAATATCAACAGGTTTCCTTAGGGCAAAATAGGGACTTCCGCCTGGCTGATGCAGCAAAAAGGTTGTGTGGAAAATATCGTCCTAAAATTAGAGCTTTAGTCTTTTAGTTAGTTCTCGGTACTGGTACGGTGCACAGGTATGTTTCTTTCCAATTTTCCCGTGAAGTTACTGGCATTTGTTAAAGACCCCTTTTGTAAATTAGTAATTGTTTTATACCCCATTTTATTTCAGTATTTCACGGTGTTTGGAAGTAAATCAAATATTCTACGTTCAACATCAGTCGTCGTGTCATCAATACATCACCAGAAAATATTACCAGGGAACTGCTACAGGTTATCTGCCCCTTAATCGGGCCCGAAAGGTGGGGGATGAGACCCTAAAAATCATCAGAACATTACAGGCAGCAGACGAAGGCAGACATGCCCAGGAGAACAGCGCTGACTACTCAAACAAATTAAAAATTATCTTCATTTTTTGTGTTTACTAGGAATACTGAAAAATCGTCTGCTAATGTTTTTTAAAAAATGAATTAAATCGATTATTTAAGGTTAAACTTTTGTCTAAATCATTAAGTGGTAACATAATGAGTATCATTAAAAAAAGAAAAATATTATCACATATGCAATTTATTTTTAATACATTTTTAACATTAAAATTCCTTCCAAATTTTGTGAACAAATGCCGTCGAATTTATTTTCAATTATTATGTTAAAGGATTTTTTAAAAATACTCATGAACATTTTTTTTTAGAATTAAATAAAATGTTACTTTAAATACATATTTATTAAATATTACTGAAATTTTACTCGCTCGTTTTTAACTTTTAACCAAGTAAAATCCGTTTTCTGTCTACAAAAAAATAAAACAAATATTAGTTTTCACTTGTTCCGGTTTAATCAAAATTATACTAATATTCAAAAATTTACTTTCGCTTTTGATATGGAGTTCCGTGATGTAAAAATATTGTTATACTTTTTTTTTTATTGTTTGGAAAAGGGATATTATTTTGGATCAGCCATCGCTTAAATTATTTTACTTTTAAAACGTAATATTTTTTGCTTAGAAAATTGAAGCTTTAAATAAAAACAACAACTTTGAATCATGTAAATTTCTGGTTCTACAAATATTTTTTCTTTAGTTACAAATTTTATTTTATTTAACTTTTATTCATATAAATTTTTATTAACAATTATTTTAATATACATGAATCTTTACATTTTTTTTTTTTAGAAATCAAACAATCATTTCATAGTTCCCCTCACTCGATAAATTTTAAGATGTTTTGATCTGCTTTGATCTTTTTAAAAAATATTAAATGTAAATACCGAAAGTTTCAGCATTTTTTAAATTAACGAATGCTCCCTCCAAATTAGCAGCAAAAAATAAAATGTAAAAAAAAAATAAATGATTAATTTTTTGGAGATTTCTTTTTTACTCATTTCGATAATTATTTAATTGGCTAATATCTTATAAAAGAAAAAAAATATACATCAATATTTTTTCTGCTTAAAAAACGGGGGGGGGGACATTTTCAATACAGTTTTTCTTTAAAACGTATACTAACTATACCCAAAAAAATCGGTGCTACGAATTGTAAAAACAAATTAAAAATAATTAAACCTATTATTTAAGGTCAAACTTTGTCTAAATCGATAAGTAGTAAAAAAAAAGAAAAATATCATTACATTAGTAATTCATTCTTAATATATTTAAAACGATTTGTTTTGGTCAGTTTTGTTCGCCGATGCCATTTTTAGTTCTTTTTAAGTGGTTTTATTGGCTTGTTTACAATTTTCAATGTAACATTCGCGATTTTTATTTTTCGATTTTTGGTACTTATTTTCTCATAGAAAAGCCACCGTAAATTTTTTTTTGTTTCTATTAATAACTTCGGTCTTTTATCTCTTTATCTATACTTTAATTAGAAAACTATAAGACCAACACGAAAAAATGTTACGCTCCCAACATAAGGGGGGCTAAATTAAGTGACTTGAAAAAAAATGAGAAAGTTTTGAAATAAAATAAATAATGCATTATAAAGATCATTCATTGATAAATAAACACTGAAAATTTCATTAAAATCCGATAATACCCTGATTTTTGGTAAATCATTTTCTGTAGGGAGTTGGGGCTAAAGTCATTTTGTCAAAAACGCATTTTAGGCTCATTTTGGGTATACTTAGCGTATACTTTGTTTGACTAAAATAAGTTTTGCATTAAATACATATTTATTTCTAGAATCTAAAATATAACATTTTAAACTTAACATCGGGATTTTCATAAAATATCTGAAAAGATGAAATTACTTTTTTCTATTTAAAAGTTGCTAACATTAGCCAAATAAAAATTAGACAAAACAAAAAACGATTTTTCTCGATTATTTTTAAAAATCATTTGTTTTAAATACAAAAACAAAAGGTTGTTTTTTTTCACTTACCTTTCAAACCAGGAAATTCAGAAAAACAAAGTGAAAAATCGCTATTTTTTTCTCTAGTTTGTGTTCAAGTTGATTTTTTCGTTTTCTTTTTAATTTGGACCGTAGAAGTTGTTTTTTGTTTTTTTCATTCAATTACTTTGTCTCTAAATTTGAGGTGTCTGTTAATCAATTTATAAAAGTTGAAAAGAATTTCACTAACAGAATTCAAAATTAGAAAAACACAATGCAAGCGCGAAATATTTACAAACGGTGTTAATGATGATTTTGTCCCTTCTGATAAAAAGTATTTAGCTTTCGTGGTTATGATCAGCTATCATGATCAGTTTATTCCCTTTTACTTCTCACCTCTGTAATTTTTAGCCAGTCTCTTATTTTCTTGGTGTTTATAACCTGCAAAATGTTAAATGCAATATTAATAATCCTCTCTGTTTTAACATATTTTTTTCCTTCTTAATGGATTTCTTGGCTTTGCTTTGTGTAAAATTATTAAACACACACACACACAACACAAAAAGACACTAATTAACAATTAAAAATAATAAAATTAATCCAAGCCAAAAACAATGTGAAAAAATCATTTTAAACTTAAATAAATCTCCATTTTCATTAGTGTTTTTTTTTCAAAATAATATTTACGTCAAATGTCTGTTTTAATATTGTATTCTTTATGAATTACCTTCAAGTTAGACCAATAGGTACCACCAAACCGTTTAGGCCATCTTGAATAAAACTGAAATAGATATTTCCGAACTTTGTTTATCAAAAATCTCGTAGAAAAAAGATCGTACAGGGTTGTTACAAAGAAAAATAGTTAATTCAAAGATCAAATTATCCGATTGGGACAAATTACATCGTTATCTTAAAAAATAAACAAACCTGCCCGTATTACATGCGAAAGGGTAATTTTCAGACTGTAATATAGACAGAAAAGTTACAAATTATTTCCCTTTTACGATTAACCAGTAAAAGTATGGAATGAAAACTTGAATATTTTTTCTAAGATAAAAACTGATAAAATAATCTATTATACTTACTTTTTATTTTAATTATTGAAAAAAGTTAAATAAAATAATTTTTTTCATGCTAACACTGTCAGCCTAACAGGAACAACTTCGGTTACTTAGAAGCGTCTTGTCTCTTTGTAAAACAAATATGTCAGCAATGCCCTTCCGTACATTCTAAGGATCACACATTACTATTCAACAATGAAAATACAAACATACAGTTGTTTTTGTTATTTATACAATTTATTTTTTTGTAAAAAGCTTGTCATGATGATTTTTCGAAATGTTTTCTAGAATGAATGTTGCCTGAGACTATGCCTTCTTAACAGCTATACTCTTTGTAACCTAGCTATAATGGATCAACTGATGTTGACGGAAGCCTCAATAATAAACTTAAAGTGTATATGTATTCCCCCAATACATCCACCATGATCAAAATGCGATCTCTTATGCATTTAGGACCTTTCAAGTTATGCTATAGATTTCATATCTGAATCTAACCATATCATGTTAATATGACTTGTCATATAACACCAAATTGACATATGTGTTGCACAGCTACTTTTGATGTCTTTTTATAAAATGTCAGGATACTACTTATTCTTCCATTGGGTGTCAGTTCCTTATATCAGATATGCTTTCATTTCATTGTATTATCATGTTAATATGGCTAGTCATATAACACCAAATTGACATATGTGTTGCATGGCTACTTTTGATGTCTTCTTTATAAAATGTCAGGATACTACTTATTCTTCCATTGGTGTCAATTAACTTATGATCGTTTCCCCATATCTGAATCTGTCATATAACACCAAATTGACATATGTGTTGCACAGCTACTTTTGATATCTTCTTTATAAAATGTCAGCATACTACTTATTCTTCCATTGGGTGTCAGTTCCTTATATCAGATATGCTTTCATTTCATTGTATTATCATGTTAATATGACTTGTCATATAACACCAAATTGACATATGTGTTGCACAGCTACTTTTGATGTCTTCTTTATAAAATGTCAGGATACTACTTATTCTTCCATTGGGTGTCAGTTCCTTATATCAGATCAGCTTTCATTTCATTGTATTATCATGGAACAAGACAAAAACATATTCTTATGCGTATACACTGTAACAGTTCCCCGGTCTGGATAAAGTGAAGGCATGATGATTCTTACTGATGTAATTAATTTTATTTAATTAACACCATGAAACTGTAAGAAAACAAATAGCATTTAATAACAGCGAATACAAAAAATTAAAAGAATCTCAAAATACAGACACTTCAAGAGATGGAAACTCACAGCTTGTTGCTTCATTCCGACCAACCTGGCAGTGATAATCTAACTGAAGTTCCCTTCCCACTTTTTGGTTAGGGTTCATAAACTGCAGAAACTATGATCGGCACCAAATGGTGTTAATTCATTAAACTACACTAAATTTAATACTCTTGGTGGTATAAAATAAAACAAAATTAAACTTGTCAGTTTTTAGCGGCAGTTACATACACTTTTATTCGCCCAAATATTTGAACATGCATCCACGTGGAGTGAGCAGAAATGGAATGTAACAAATACAAGAAAAGAGAAAAAGAAAGGGAATAGAAAAGATTGAAAAGAGAAAGACAACATTGTACTGCTTAATTGCATGCCCATTGGAATTTGTGGACTTCATTTCAACAGACAAGATAGCCCATCTCATACAAACTACAATATACTATATCTCATATCTATATATGCTAGTGAAAAGGGGATAGGCACCATCGCTGATTGGTTGATACCGACATTAGGCCGCTCCAAAGACTTTACTTTTTTTACCAGTGTGTGTATGCATATGTCTCACCAATTGAGATTTACATAAAAAAGAAGAATATGGTTTCTCTCCAGTGTGTGTACGCATATGTCTCACTAAACTAGGCTTCTTTGAAAAAGAAGAACCACAGACTTCACAAGAATATGGCTTCTCTCCAATGTGTATATGCATATGTCTCACCAAGTTAAGCTTATGTGAAAAAGAAAATCACACACTTTACAAGAATATGGCTTCTCTCCAGTGTGTATTCGCATATGTCTCACCAATTGAGACTTCAGTAAAAAAGAAGAACCACACACTTCACAAGAATATGGCTTCTCTCCAGTGTGTATTCACATATGGCCCACCAAAAGTTGCTTCCGTGAAAAAGAACAACCACACACTTAACAAGTATATGGCTTCTCCTCAGTGTGTGTACATATATGTTCCACCAAATTTGATTTCCCAGTAAAAGAACAACCACACACTTCACAAGAATATGGTTTCTCTCCAGTGTGTATACGCATATGTCTCACCAAATTAGGCTTCTGTGAAAAAGAAGAACCACACACTTCACAAAAATATGGCTTCTCCCCAGTGTGTGTGCGCATATGAATCTGCACATTAGACTTCAGTGAAAAAGACGAACCACACACTTCACAAGAATATGACTTCTCTCCAGTGTGTATTCGCATATGGCTCACCAATTGAGACTTCAGTAAAAAAGAAGAACTACACACTTCACAAGAATATGAATTCTCTCTCCAGTGTGTATTCGCATATGGCTCACCAATAAAGACTTCTGTGAAAAAGAAGAACCACACACTTCACAAGAATATGGCTTCTCTCCAGTGTGTGTACGCATATGGCACACCAATTGATTCTTTTGTGCAAAAGCAGAACAACACACTTCACAAGAATATGGCTTCTCTCCAGTGTGTGTATGCATATGGCTCACCAAATGTTGCTTCTGTGAAAAAGAAGAACTACACACTTCACAAGAATGTGGCTTCTCTCCAGTGTGTGTATGCATATGGCTCACCAACTGTTGCTTCTGTGAAAAAGAAGAACTACACACTTCACAAGAATATGGCTTCTCTCCAGTGTGTGTACGCATATGGATCCGCAGATTAGACTTTATTGAAAAAGAAGAACCACACACTTCACAAGAATATGGCTTCTCTCCAGTGTGTATTCGCATATGGCTCACCAATAAAGACTTAAATGAAAAAGAAGAACCACACTCTTCACAAGAATATGGCTTCTCTCCAGTGTGTGTACGCATATGGATCCGCAGATTAGACTTTATTGAAAAAGAAGAACCACACACTTCACAAGAATATGGCTTCTCTCCAGTGTGTATTCGCATATGTCTCACCAATAAAGACTTATGTGAAAAAGAAGAACCACACACTTCACAAGAATATGGCTTCTCTCCAGTGTGTGTACGCATATGGTACACCAAATGTTGCTTCCGTGAAAAAGAAGAACCACACACTTCACAAGAATATGGCTTCTCTCCAGAGTGTGTACACTTATGTGCCACCAAATTTGACTTTAATGAAAAAGCAGAATGACACACGTCACATAAATATAATTTCTCTCTAGGAAGCATTTTTTCGAAGATGATCCAGTGAGTTCCAAAGATTCAAAAGTTCAAAATAATATTTTTTTCTGAGTAGTTTTCCATCTTTTCTTTTCTTTTAAATCTTGGAAAAAAATTGATGAAATATTCAAATTAGCCAAATCATCTAAACTAATGAAATATTTTATAATTTCTTCAGTTGAAAATCATTTCTTTCCAGTTTTGATTGCAAATATTGTGTCAAACCTGACTACTGTCAAAATGATATATCTCATATTAAACAAAATGTTTTTCTTTGTCTTGTGCATTTTTACAAATGTTGCCATAAAATTGACATTTCTATAAAAGATGATCCCAGCATTCCACTCATTTCTCTCTAATATGAATTGCAAGATATTCTATTAATTATGGCCTTATAAAAAGGATGGTACACACACTTCACAAAAATATATTTTCTTTCTAGTATATTTTGCAACACTACAATTTGTTTCATGAAAATGAAGGTCTACAGTTCTCAATAAAAGGACTTTTCTCAAGTGGTAGATTTGAAGTTTCAGATTCATCAAATATTCTTCATAAGCTGGAACATCTGTAAAAAAGGAAATGAATATCTTAAGAAATTCCTTAAATTATATTCAGTATTTCTATCAATAGGCTAATATGCATCTGATTTTAATTATAAATCCCTTTTTATGATATAGAAAATAATAGAAACACAATCTCCATTGGATGAAATAGCATTTACAAGGAAAAATGAAAAAATATGAAGACTTATTCCCAGACCAAATTATACAGGAAACTTGCATAAAGATTAATATCAAGAAATTTTTGTCCATTCAAAAAAAAAAAAAAAAAAAAACATTAAAAAAAACTCCTGATGATTTATATAAATGTTTTCACCTAATGGAAATAATGAAAACTATGAATGAAAGCACTGTTTACATTTTTGCACCGTTAAATCAATTGAAATTTAACCTAGCCAAAAACAAGTTACGACTAGAGGATTTTTCAAAAATTCTATGAGAAATCAATTAATGGTCTAATTTTTATGAAAATTTCCATAATTACTTACCTTTTGATGAAAATATGTTTGAAATAATTTCTTCCTAAAATATCAAATATTCTTCATAAGCTGGAACATCTGTAAAAAAGGAAATGAATATCTTAAGAAATTCCTTAAATTATATTCAGTATTTCTATCAATAGGCTAATATGCATATGATTTTAATTATAAATCCCTTTTTATGATACAGAAAATAATAGAAACACAATCTCCATTGGATGAAATAGCATTTACAAGGAAAAATGAAAAAAATGTGAAGACTTATTCCTGGCCCAAATTACACAGATTTAGAATAAAAGAGAAAGACCAGGAAAATTACCTCTATTAAAACTCAAAGAAATAAAAGCAAAACACTTAAAATAACCTTCACCTGTAAACTGAAGAAGAGAGCTAAATAAAGAATAAAATGAATGAAGTTCTCACAAATATTGTCAAAAGAACAAGGTTCTTCAACAATATTACATACAGTCAAAACAATTGGCAAACCTAATAGGTGATGGCAGTTATTATAAACAAAAGAAGAGACCTACACTAAGAATAAAAATGAAGTTATCACAAATATTGTGAAAGGAACAAGTTTCCTCAACCAAAAACAAAAAAATTAGATATTGACAATATATAGCATTCCCAGTTGATTTTTTTATTTGAGGTTATTGTTGTTTAATCACATTAGTTATATAGAGCTGTGTAAATGGAGTTCAGAACCGTTTGAATTATGTAAATATCCCCAGTGGTTCAAAAGTTATGAGAATTTAAAGCCCCGAAATTGGGGGTACAAATGTGGACATGATTTTGTTTAAAAAATGTCAAATCACGGACCATTAAAAAAAAAAGAAATTCAGTGATTTCTTCACCGTTTCTTTATTTTTGGAGCAATTTTGATAAAATTTGGTATTCTTATGTAAAATTGTATGTTCTTTCTGATTATGCACTCAAATTGTATGTATTTCTATGCTTTAACCCATTATTTAGAGAATAAGAGATACAGATAGCAGCGATTTGGTTTTTTTTAAAAGCTTAACACCCAATTATTCAACATTTTCATTATAATACTGCATGTATATAAATTAGGTACCACCAGACCGTTTATGCCATCTTGAATAAAACGGAAATAGATATTTCCGAACTTTGTTTATCAAAAATCTCGTAAAAAAAAGATCGTACAGGGTTGTTACAAAGAAAAATAGTTAATTCAAAGATCAAATTATCCGATTGGGAAAAATTACATCGTTATCTTAAAAAATAAACAAACCTGCCCGTATTGCATGCGAAAGGGTAATTTTCAGACCGTAATATAGACAGAAAAGTTACTAATTATTTCCCTTTTACGATTACCCGTAAAAGTATGGAATGAAAATTTGAATATTTTTCTAAGAGAAAAACTGATAAAATAATCTATTATACTTACTTTTTATTTTAATTATTGAAAAAAGTTAAATAAAATAATTTTTTTCACGCTAACACTGTCAGCCTAACAGGAACAAACTTTGGTTACTTAGAAGCGTCACGTCTCTTTGTAAAACAAATGTCAGCAGTGCTCTTCCGTACATTCTAAGAATCACACATTACTATTCAACAACAAAAATTACAAATTCTTTTTAAAAATATTAATCGAGCTCGTATCGGACCAATGTTTAGTGCACCTGAATTATAAAATTCATATTTTTAAAATATCCGTGAAAAATTCAATTTTTGACGCAGGAAAAAAAAAATTTAATTTATTTCACGCAGAAAATAAAAATATTTTAATCACACAAAAGATTGAAAATCTCTTAAAAATTAATTTCTTTAAAAAAATTTTTTTTTTGTTGACAATTTAATAGAATATAGTACATACCAATTATAAAAGCAAAAAAAAAGTTTTCAAATATTAATATTATGACATTTTTTTGCACTTTTTATTTCCGATTTCATTCATTTTTCCTAAAAAACTAGACCTCGTACATTCATACAATTTCATTGATATAGTTATTCAGACTCTTATCTTTATAGAAAAAAAGAAAAAAAGATTTTCTGACACGTCATTTTTTGTTATCTCATAAAATAAAATAGGGGGGGGGAATAGACCTCGTAAAAAATATTTCCCCTAATATATTTTAGAAAAAAACTATTTCAGATGTATTTACATCCAATGGTAAACATTTATGGAAATTCTCGTGAAAATCAGATTATTAATTGATTTTTCATAGAATTTTAAAAAAATCCTCTTATTGTAACTTGTTTTTAGCTACGTTAAATTTCAGTTGATTTAACAGTGCAAAAATGAAAACATTGTTTTTCAATCATAATTTTCATTAATTTCGTAAGCTGATAAAAAATCTAAAAAATCATCAGGAGTTTGTTTAATGTTTTTTCTTTCGAATGGAAAAAATCTTTTCAAGAAAATATTATTTTTTCTGCAAGTTTCATTGTGTTAAATGTAGGGGAGGTAAATTGCACAGGGTCAAATTGGTGGTACCTAATATACATGTATAGTATTAAGTCAAATAAATAACATCACTTTGAAGAAAAATAAAACATTTATTGCAAAAACACAGACATAAAATGAGGGTTCAGTTTATTTTATGGTAGGAATTTACAAGGAAAAAGTTAAGGATTACTGACTTTAAAACATAGCTAAAAAAAGTTCAGAAAAAAAAAAAAAAGAAAAGTAATTTCGTTGTTCCGAAAATTTCCATTAAATACGATAATTATCAAACTTTTTACGTGTGAATCTTAAAATTCTCATGCCAAAAATTAATATTAAATAAATATTGGGTACTCAAAATCCGGCTAAATTCTCATCAAAATCCCATTATATTACAGGGTGACACAGAACCCCCCCCAAAAAAAACAACCCAAATTATTTATTTTCCCATTAAACTAACCCTAACCCTAACCTCCCCCTAAGTTAAAATTAATAGTTTTATTACAAAATTAGTGGGTTCTGTTTTTCCTGGGTCATAGTTTGTTTTGAAATGTACGATGCACAAATTTTGAAATGTACATTTACTAATGTTGCTTTTGTTTACATTCTCGTAATTTCAAGTTGTTTTTTTTCCAAAATTCAAACGAACGTAAAAAATAATTCAATTGTTAAAAACACATAAAAGTTAAATATTTAGAAAGATTATGTTTTTTTTTATTTTCATAGGTAAAAATATTTTAAAAATTGGCGATAGAAATAAGCGATGAATTTAAACCTTATTGTGTGCATAATGCCTAGCCGAAATAGACAGGCATACGTTGTACGCTGCGTCGGACAAATAAATTTGAGATTTTTTTTCAAAATACAAATTTTTGAATAAAAAGCCGAAGAACTTAACATTCTTCAAATTTTACAAATTTTATATCAAAATAATTCTGAAACTTTCTAATATCATGGACAGAGTGCGTCTTTTTCGTTTATCATGCTCATTTTGGAGTTTGCACTATTGTAATTTTACTTGGACGGGTCCTAGAAACAAAAAAAAAGCTCCCTTTTGTACTTCCAGGTGTCTTCTAATTGAATGCAAAATTTCAAGAATATTGATAAAGATTAGCCACTTAGATTTTCCAAAGAAATGTAGAGTGTAAAATGTTTTCTCGGAAAAAAATTCCTATCACACATTTTCGGTTTTTTTAAGAAAAATACGTTTTTAACTCGCTGTAAAAAATTTTTCAATTAATAAAAACACATACAAATTACATATTTAGAGGGATTATTTTCTTTTCTTTTCAACCATATGAATATTTTTAAGATTAAACAATAAATATACGAGAAATTGTGATTTTAAATCAATAAGGTCTGATTTGTGACGTCATTGACAGGGTGTTTTTACATCCGAAAATCGTTTAAATTCGAGTTTTTTCTTCAAAAATCATAAGTTTGGAGAAAAAACCCGAAGCACTTGCAATCTTAAATTTACAAATTTTTATAGGNCAAGAAATCTCAATATTTATGTGACGTGTGTCATTCTGCTTTTTCATTAAAGTCAAATTTGGTGGCACATAAGTGTACACACTCTGGAGAGAAGCCATATTCTGTGAAGTGTGTGGTTCTTCTTTTCACGGAAGCAACATTTGGTGTACCACTGTGCGTACACACACTGGAGAGAAGCCATATTCTTGTGAGAGTGTGTGGTTCTTCTTTTTCACATAAGTCTTTATTGGTGAGACATATGCGAATACACACTGGGAGAGCAAAGTTCTTGTGAAGTGTGTGGTTCTTCTTTTTCAATAAAGTTAATTTGCGGATCCATATGCGTAACACACTCGTGAGAGAAGCCATATTCTTGTGAAGAGTGGTGGTTCTTCTTCTTTATTCATAAGTCTTTATTGGTGAGCCATATGCGAATACACACTGGAAGAAGCCATATTTTGTGAAGTGTGTGGTTCTTCTTTTTCAATAAAGTTAATCTATGCGAGATCCATATGTCACATCACACTGGAAGAAGCCATATTCTTGTGAAGTGTGTGGTTCTTCTTTTTCACAGAAGTTTAATTCAGTAGCCATATGCGAATACACACTGGAGAGAGCCACATTCTTGTGAAGTGTGTAGTTCTTCTTTTTCACAGAAGCAATTTGTGAGCCATAGACATACAAACACTGGAAGAAGCCATATTCTTGTGAAGTGTGGTCTTCTTTTTCACAAAGTCCTTATGGTGAGCATATGCGATACACACTGGAGAGAAGCCATATTCTGTGAAGTGTGTGGTTCTTCTTTTTAACGAAGATTAATTGTGGCCATATGCGAATACACACTTGGAGAGAACCATTTCTTGTGAAGTGTGTGGTTCTTCTTTTCAATAAAGTCTAATGGTGAACCATATGCGTACACACACTGGAGAAGCCCATATTCTTGTGAGTGTGTGGTTCTTCTTTTTCACAGAAGCTCTAATGGTGTGCATATATGCGCAACACACTGAGAAACCATATCTTTGAAGGTTGTGTTCTTTCTTTTAATTCTCAAGATTTGGTGAAGATATATGCGTAATACACTGGGAGAAGCCAATATCTTGTAGTGTGTGGTTCTTCTTTTCACAGGAAGCCATTTTGGTGGACCATATTACCACGTACACTACACACTGGGAGAAAGCATATATTTGTGAATGTGTGTTCATCTTTTCACAGAAGTTCTCAATTGGGTGAGAACGTCACTTATGCGGAAATAAACACTGGAGAGAAGCATACATCTTGTGAAGTGTGTGGTTTTTCTTTTTCACTGAAGTCAATTGGTGAGACATATGCGTACAACACACTGGAGAGAAGCCATATCTTGTAAGTGTGTGGTTTTTCTTTTCACGAGAAGTTACATTGGGAGCCATATGCGAATACACACTGAGAGAAAGCCATATTCTTGTGAAGTTGTGGTTCTTCTTTTTCAGAAGCCTAGTTGGTGAGACATATGCATACACACACTGAAGAAACCATATTCTTTAAGATGTCTTTTTTAGTAATCTCAATTGGTGAGCATGCATACACACCTGTAAAAAAAGTAAAGTCTTTGGAGCGGCCTAATGTCGGTATCAACCAATCAGCGAGGGTGCCTATCCCTTTCACTAGCATATATAGATATGAGATATAGTATGTGTAGTTTGTATGAGATGGGCTATCTGTGTCTGTTGAAATGAAGTCACAAATTCCAATGGGCATGCAATTAAGCAGTACAATGTTGTCTTTCTCTTTTCATCTTTTCTATTCCCTTCTTTTTTCTCTTTCTTGTATTTGTTACATTCCATTTCTGCTCACTCCACGTGAATGCATGTTCAAAATATTTAGGCGAATAAAAGTGTATGTAACTGCCGCTAAAAACTGACAAGTTTAATATGTTTTTAATTATTTGATATTTTTGTTTATATTAATTACTCACCAAGAGTATTAAATTAGTGTAGTTTAATGATTAAATTAATATTAATAATTACATCATAAGATATCATGCTCACTTTTAATCCAGTCCGGGGAACTGTTACAGTGTATACGCATAAGAATATGTTTTTGTCTTGTTCATGATAATACAAGTGAAATGAAGCATATCTGATATAAGGAACTGACACCCAATGGAAGAATAAGTAGTATCCTGACATTTTATAAAAGAAGCAAAAGTAGCCATGCAACACATATGTCAATTTGGTGTTATATGACAAGTCATATTAACATGATATACAATGAAATGAAGCATATCTGATATAAGGAACTGACACCCAATGGAAGAATAAGTAGTATCCTGACATTTTATAAAGAAGACATCAAAGTAGTAGTCATGCAACACATATGTCAATTTGGTGTTTATATGACAAGTCATATTAACATGATAATACAATGAAATGAAGCATATCTGATATAAGGACTGACACCCAATGGAAGAATAAGTAGTATCCTGACATTTTATAAAAAAGACATCAAAAGTAGCTGCAACACATATGTCAATTTGGTGTTATATGACAAGTCATATTAACATGATATACAATGAAATAAAGCATATCTGATTAAGGAACTGACACCCAATGGAAGAATAATAGTATCCTGACATTTTATAAAAGAAGCGTCAGACAGCAACGATCAATTTGGTGTTATATGACATGATATGGTTAGATTCAGATATGGGAAACGATCACTGCTTATGAGCTTAAGTAAGAGAGTTAATAAGAAATTAACCAATTAGAGACTCATACAAATTTGATAATAAGATAATAATAATAAGTTGACATATAATAATATATAATAATAATAGATATAATATAAATAATAATAAGATAATAAAAATAATAATAAGATAATAATAATAAGGTAACTGACCCAATGGAAGAATAAGTAGTATCCTGACATTTTATAAAGAAGACCATCAAAAGTAGCCTGCAAAACACATGTCAATTTGGTGTTATAGACAAGTCATATTAACATGATATGGTTAGTTCAGATATGAAATCTATAGCATAACTTGAAAGGTCCTAAATGCATAAGAGATCATATTTTGATTGTGGTGGATGTATTGGGGGAATACATATACACTTTAAGTTTATTATTGAGGCTTCCGTCAGCATCAGTTGATCCTATTATTAGCTAGGTTACAAAGAGTAAGTGTTAAGAAGCATAGTCTCAGGCAAATTCATTCTAGAAAACATTTGAAAAATCATCATGACAAGCTTTTTACAAAAAATAATTGAAATAAAAAATAACAAAACGAACAAAAACAACTGTATGTTTGTATTTTCTAACACCTCCATTTGAACAGCACCAGCATCATCACCTCATGTCAATTGAGTCATTTGAATAATCACTGAATATCATATGGTACTATGCTACGGGCACTTGTTCACTAATAAAATCTTTTTCTTTTTCTAAAATTGGCATTTTTGTTTATTTCTCCTCTGAAAAAGGTTTCTAGTATCTTAATATCATATATATCTAAGTTAAGATAGCATTATAGGTTCAATGGAACTTGCTAACAAATTCTTGCCTTTGCAATCCAATATGGGTCTGTCAACATTATTCCAAGATTCTGTGTTCATTCTTTATTAGAGTTTGTCCAGAGAACATTCTCACTTTCCTTATGATAAGCTAAAATGTTATAAACTGGTGAATGAATAAGGTATAACACATTCTTTGGTCTCTATTTTGACTGTGATGCTTCTCTCCGTGTTGTTGCACTTAATCAAGTGTTTGCGGAATGTGGATGCTTGTGTGTGTAAGTGTTCTTTGATCCTAATGTGTAGAGATTTATAGATAGATAGATAAATAAAGCATACATACTTTCATAGATAAGTATAATTGTTTAAAAACTGTTTATCATCATTAGTTAATTGAAACCATATTATTGCTTGAAAACAATTGATAGACTTTGGCATTAAATAACCCGCCAAGGGTTGCATACTATAAAACCAACCAACCAACCAACCAGCTCGTGTATATATACATCGTTTTCTTGGCACAAAGCGACATGCATAAAGCACCGTTTTGGAACCGAATTCACTACACTCGTGAAGTGGTATGCGTGACCTAGCTTACAGCGCTATGGTAGGCACTTTTTTCGTGCAACTTATGAGATATGACAAACGTGTTCTGACATCATGATAAATGAACCATTTTTTTCCCCATATTTTGGCCTTCCTCATGGCTGCGGCATCATTTATTAATCTTTTTTGATTACATCAAAAACCAGGACTTAACATGATGATTTTTTAAATGCAAACAAGACCTCTACATTTAAACATATGACACAATATTCTTATTCTTTCACCCAATTCTTCTTGTGCAGAATAAGCCGAATATTGAGACAAAAGAACATTTTTAGAGCAGCTATTCTACCACCCTTCTTACTTGACCTTTGTTTCATGAACCAGTCCGATTGTTAAGGAATTTGTGTTGTGAGCTGAGTATGCTGTTGGTTTGAACAATAGCAACTAAGCACTACTGACTGGTACCCAAAAACTGGTATTTATGGAACTCAGGAATACTTCATTCATATACTTGAGCCCTGATTGGGATAACAGATGCAACGTGAAGTGCTTCAACGTCAAGCAGGAAATATTTTTCGACCCTATAAAATATTCTCAAGATAACGACCTTTAACCTTTTAAAAATAAGGGAGGTAAGAAATATACAGCCCCCCTCCCCAATTTTCATTGCATTGAAATTACTTAAATCGATTATTTAAGGTCAAATTTTTTGTTTTATTTGAAAAGTAGTAACATCAGTAAACAGCTGAATATATTGCATATGTAATTTAATCAATAACAAAATAAAATAAAATAAACCTATGTACAGAAAATACATAATTTATAGATAAAATTCATTTAAGTATAAAGGGACTAATTCTAAGTTTTAAATTTCATATTTTTAGATTTTACAAAAAAATATTTATTTAATAACAAGCTTTTTCTTTCTTTCTATTCACACCTTTGGTCTTTTGTATTATTATGTATCTTTAAATATTATTATTATTATCACTCCTTTTTTTTCACATCAGTTTTAGCTGATGGTATTTCACTGGAGTCTGAGTGACAACAAGTTTCCATGGGTCTCCAGGACTCTTCTGAATATTCTGGCAGATTGCAGTAGTGCAGTATTCTGGATGGTCTCAATTCTTCCTCTGATTTCCAGTTTTTTGGGACCGTTCCAAGTGCACCAACTACAATTGGTATCACTTTGACTTTCATATTCCATAGCTTTTTCAGTTTTCTGGCAAGGTCCAGGTATTTGTCCATCTTTTCATTTTCCTTCATCTTCATCCTGTGATCTGCTGGAACTGCAAAATCCACCAGTTGAAAAGTACTTTCTTTTTTGTTAATCAACACTAGGTCTGGTTTCCTCACTGGGATAAGGTGATTCATCTTTATTGTCCCAGAGAATTTTATGTGTTTCATTCTCAAGAACAGATTCTGGTGTATGCGTATACCATTTTGTTGTATGGTCAAAATTGAATTTTTTCATAATTCCCAATGGATCACCTTCCCAACCCAGTCATGCCTAGTTTTGTATTCTCGTTGTGCTAGTTTGTTACATTCACTTAATACATGGTTTACAGTCTCATCTCTGTCACCACACAGTCTACATTTACTATTTTGTTGGGTCTTATCAATTTTTGCCATACAACAAAATGGTATACGCATACACCAGAATCTGTTCTTGAGAATGAAACACATAAAATTCTCTGGGGACATAAAGATGGATCACCTTATCCCAGCTAGGAAACCAGACCTAGTGTTGATTAACAAAAAAAAGTATTTTCAACTGGTGGATTTTGCAGTTCCAGCAGATCACAGGATGAAGATGAAGGAAAATGAAAAGATGGACAAATACCTGGACCTTGCCAGAAAACTGAAAAAGCTATGGAATATGAAAGTCAAAGTGATACCAATTGTAGTTGGTGCACTTGGAACGGTCCCAAAAAACTGGAAATCAGAGGAAGAATTGAGACCATCCAGAATACTGCACTACTGCAATCTGCCAGAATATTCAGAAGAGTCCTGGAGACCCGTGGAAACTTGTTGTCACTCAGACTCCAGTGAAATACCATCAGCTAAAACTGATGTGAAAAAAAAGGAGTGATAATAATAATAATAATATTTAAAGATACATAATAATACAAAAGACCAAAGGTGTGAATAGAAAGAAAGAAAAGCTTGTTATTAAATAAATATTTTTTTGTAAAATCTAAAAATATGAAATTTAAAACTTAGAATTAGTCCCTTTATATCTTAAATGAATTTTATCTATAAATTATGTATTTTCTGTACATAGTGTTTTATTTTATTTTATTTTTGTTATTGATTAAATTACATATGCAATGTATTCAGCTGTTTTACTGATGTTACTACTTTTCAAATAAAACAAAAAATTTGACCTTAAATAATCGATTTAAGTAATTTCAATGCAATGAAAATTGGGGGAGGTGGGGGGCTGTATATTTTCTTTACCTCCCTTATTTTAAAAGGTTAAAGGTCGTTATCTTGAGAATATTTCATAGGGTCGAAAAATATTTCCTGCTTGACGTTGAAGCACTTCACGTTGCATCTGTTATCCCAATCAGGGCTCAAGTATATGAATGAAGTATTCCTGAGTTCCATAAATACCAGTTGTTTTGGGTACCAGTCAGTAGTGCTTAGTTGCTATTGTTCAAACCAACAGCATACTCAGCTCACAACACAAATTCCTTAACAATCGGACTGGTTCATGAGAACAAAGGTCAAGTAAGAAGGGTGGTAGAATAGCTGCTCTAAAAATGTTCTTTTGTCTCAATTATTCGGCTTATTCTGGCACAAGAAGAATTGGGTGAAAAGAATAAGAATATTGTGTCATATGTTTAAAATGTAGAGGTCTTGTTTGCATTTAAAAAATCATCATGTTAAGTCCTGGTTTTTGATGTAATCAAAAAAGATTAATAAATGATGCCGCAGCCATGAGGAAGGCCAAAATATGGGGGAAAAAAATGGTTCATTTATCATGATGTCAGAACACGTGTTTGTCATATCTCATAAGTTGCACGAGAAAAAGTGCCTACCATAGCGCTGTAAGCTAGTTGGTCACGCATACCACTTCACGAGTGTAGTGAATTCGGTTCCAACTGGGTGCTTTATGCATGTCGCTTTGTGCCAAGAAAACGATGTATTATATACACGAGCGCTGGTTGGTTGGTTGGTTGGTTTTATAGTATGCAACCCTTGGCGGGTTATTTAATGCCAAAGTCTATCAATTGTTTTCAAGCAATAATATGGTTTCAATTAACTAATGATGATAAACAGTTTTTAAACAATTATACTTATCTATGAAAGTATGTATGCTTTATTTATCTATCTATCTATAAACCTCTACACATTAGGATCAAAGAACACTTACACACACAAGCATCCACATTCCGCAAACACTTAATTAAGTGCAACAACACGGAGAGAAGCATCACAGTCAAAATAGAGACCAAAGAATGTGTTATACCTCATTCATTCACCAGTTTATAACATTTTAGCTTATCATAAGGAAAGTGAGAATGTTCTCTGGACAAACCCTAATAAAGAATGAACACAGAATCTTGGAATGATGTTGACAGGTCCGTATCTGGGGTTGAGGGAGGGGTATGATGATGCGAGGATGAGGGGGAAATGTGTTATTTATTCATTCACCAGTTTATAACATTTTAGCTTATCATAAGGAAAGTGAGAATGTTCTCTGGACAAACTCTAATAAAGAATGAACACAGAATCTTGGAATAATGTTGACAGACCCATATTGGATTGCAAAGGCAAGAATTTGTTAGCAAGTTCCATTGAACCTATAATGCTATCTTAACTTAGATATATATATGATATTAAGATACTAGAAATCTTTTTCTTTTCTCAAATTGACATTTTTGTTTATTTCTCCTCTGAAAAAGGTTTCTAGTATCTTAATATCATATATATATCTAAGTTAAGATAGCATTATAGGTTCAATGGAACTTGCTAACAAATTCTTGCCTTTGCAATCCAATATGGGTCTGTCAACATTATTCCAAGATTCTGTGTTCATTCTTTATTAGAGTTTGTCCAGAGAACATTCTCACTTTCCTTATGATAAGCTAAAATGTTATAAACTGGTGAATGAATAAGGTATAACACATTTCCCCCTCATCCTCGCATCATCATACCCCTCCCTCAACCCCAGATACGGACCTGTCAACATCATTCCAAGATTCTGTGTTCATTCTTTATTAGGGTTTGTCCAGAGAACATTCTCACTTTCCTTATGATAAGCTAAAATGTTATAAACTGGTGAATGAATGAGGTATAACACATTCTTTGGTCTCTATTTTGACTGTGATGCTTCTCTCCGTGTTGTTGCACTTAATTAAGTGTTTGCGGAATGTGGATGCTTGTGTGTGTAAGTGTTCTTTGATCCTAATGTGTAGAGGTTTATAGATAGATAGATAAATAAAGCATACATACTTTCATAGATAAGTATAATTGTTTAAAAAACTGTTTATCATCATTAGTTAATTGAAACCATATTATTGCTTGAAAACAATTGATAGACTTTGGCATTAAATAACCCGCCAAGGGTTGCATACTATAAAACCAACCAACCAACCAACCAGCGCTCGTGTATATAATACATCGTTTTCTTGGCACAAAGCGACATGCATAAAGCACCCAGTTGGAACCGAATTCACTACACTCGTGAAGTGGTATGCGTGACCAACTAGCTTACAGCGCTATGGTAGGCACTTTTTCTCGTGCAACTTATGAGATATGACAAACACGTGTTCTGACATCATGATAAATGAACCATTTTTTTCCCCCATATTTTGGCCTTCCTCATGGCTGCGGCATCATTTATTAATCTTTTTTGATTACATCAAAAACCAGGACTTAACATGATGATTTTTTAAATGCAAACAAGACCTCTACATTTTAAACATATGACACAATATTCTTATTCTTTTTCACCCAATTCTTCTTGTGCCAGAATAAGCCGAATAATTGAGACAAAAGAACATTTTTAGAGCAGCTATTCTACCACCCTTCTTACTTGACCTTTGTTCTCATGAACCAGTCCGATTGTTAAGGAATTTGTGTTGTGAGCTGAGTATGCTGTTGGTTTGAACAATAGCAACTAAGCACTACTGACTGGTACCCAAAACAACTGGTATTTATGGAACTCAGGAATACTTCATTCATATACTTGAGCCCTGATTGGGATAACAGATGCAACGTGAAGTGCTTCAACGTCAAGCAGGAAATATTTTTCGACCCTATGAAATATTCTCAAGATAACGACCTTTAACCTTTTAAAATAAGGGAGGTAAAGAAAATATACAGCCCCCACCTCCCCCAATTTTCATTGCATTGTAATTACTTAATTTCTAAATTACTTAATTACTGATTTTCATTGCATTGAAATTACTTAAATCGATTATTTAAGGTCAAATTTTTTGTTTTATTTGAAAAGTAATAACATCATTAAAACAGCTGAATACATTGCATATGTAATTTAATCAATAACAAAAATAAAATAAAATAAAACACTATGTACAGAAAATACATAATTTATAGATAAAATTCATTTAAGATATAAAGGGACTAATTCTAAGTTTTAAATTTCATATTTTTAGATTTTACAAAAAAATATTTATTTAATAACAAGCTTTTCTTTCTTTCTATTCACACCTTTGGTCTTTTGTATTATTATGTATCTTTAAATATTATATTATTATTATCACTCCTTTTTTTTCACATCAGTTTTAGCTGATGGTATTTCACTGGAGTCTGAGTGACAACAAGTTTCCACGGGTCTCCAGGACTCTTCTGAATATTCTGGCAGATTGCAGTAGTGCAGTATTCTGGATGGTCTCAATTCTTCCTCTGATTTCCAGTTTTTTGGGACCGTTCCAAGTGCACCAACTACAATTGGTATCACTTTGACTTTCATATTCCATAGCTTTTTCAGTTTTCTGGCAAGGTCCAGGTATTTGTCCATCTTTTCATTTTCCTTCATCTTCATCCTGTGATCTGCTGGAACTGCAAAATCCACCAGTTGAAAAGTACTTTCTTTTTTGTTAATCAACACTAGGTCTGGTTTCCTAGCTGGGATAAGGTGATCCATCTTTATCTCAAAGTCCCAGAGAATTTTATGTGTTTCATTCTCAAGAACAGATTCTGGTGTATGCATATACCATTTTGTTGTATGGTCAAAATTGAATTTTTTCATAATTCCCAGTGGATCACCTTCCCAACCCAGTCATGCCTAGTTTTGTATTCTCGTTGTGCTAGTTTGTTACATTCACTTAATACATGGTTTACAGTCTCATCTCTGTCACCGCACAGTCTACATTTGCTATTTTGTTGGGTCTTATCAATTTTTGCTTTGATTTAGTTTCTCTTTATTGCTTTATTTTGTGCAGCAATTATTAGTGATTTAGTTTCTCTTTTGAGGTTTCCTTTTCTTAACCATGTCTAAGTTTTTCATGTGCAACCTCTCCAATTTATCGTTTGAAGTGTCCATATAATTGTTTGTCTTCCCATTATTGTTTTCTATTTTTTGTTGTTTTTCTGTTTGTCCATATATTATATCTGCTATTGTCTCCTTGGATCTCCAGGACTCTTTTTGAGTATTCTTCCAGTTCCTCCAATCTATTTTCCAAGCTTTTTGGGACCGTTCCAAGTGCGCCAACTACAATTGGTATCACTTTCACCCTCATATTCCACAGCTTTTTCAATTCTCTGGCAAGGTCCAGGTATTTGTCTATCTTTTTGTTTTCCTTCATGTTTTTTTCCTGTGATCTGCTGAAGTAAAGTCTACCAAGACAAGTTCATTTTTTTTTTTTTTTTTTTTTTTCTGTAATAATCAACACTAGGTTTGGTCTCCTGGCTGGGATAAGATAATTTTTTGTTTATATCTTAAGTCTCAGAGAATTTTATGCGTTTTTGTTGTAGGGTCAAAATTTAACTTTTTGCATAATTCCCAGTGTGTTACATAATCTATGCGGTTGCATAAGATTATTGTCAATCCCCTGTAATTCTGAGGGGATGACCCCTTTCATACCATGGCCGGGTCCTTCTATGGAAAATTACAGAAGCGTGCCAAATATGTGAAGTCACGTGGGACCTTTTTCAAAGTCCCGAGTTTGCAGTTAGACGTCAGGCAGAGAAGTGGCCATTTTATGCTCTGCCTAAAACTGGAACTCACGTGCACTATGTTAGTCAGATATTTAGTTACGTGAAATGTATAGTTAAGGAAATAAAAGTTTATATAAGTAAAATGTTCTTATGGTTGATGAATGTCTTGGTAACAGACTAAGAAATGAATCCAGGACGACCAGCCAGCAGGAACATAGCAACAGAAGACCTTAGAAGATTCCAGACCAAGATGTTAGATGATAGACGATCAGAATAGCAAAGCCGGCCAGAAGAAAATATGACCAGAGTAAAAAGTAAGAAAGGGTATACAACATTATATCGATTTGGTACCGTGAAAATGTCAGTACATAACAAGTGGATCACCTTCCCGACCTAGCCGTGCCTAGCTTTGTATTCCCATTTTAAGAATGGCCCAGAGTATCTTTTATTGGGGGATGACTCACATATTTATTCCTTTGATAAGATTTATCTTGCTGAGCTTGGTTTCTAGCCGTTTTCTTGTTTTCCTGAGGTATACCTTTTAATTACAATCGCTTTTCTGGTTCATCTTTGTTGCTGTGATACCTTTGCTTGATATTGTTTGCTTCTAAATTGCTTTTACAACTGAAAATAAATAATAATAAATAAATAATAAAAATTGTAAAATTAGAGAAGGGAGGAAAAAGAAAGAATCAAAACAAAGAGGGAAAGAGAAAGAAAAGAAAATGAAAGCTAAGCATAAGATTTCTATGTAACCGTCTTTTTTTTCTTTTTCTTTTTTTTTTTAAATTGAATGGCTACATTGCAATATTCACCAGTTGATAAACAGACAATATTGGATACACATTCGTTCTCAAAAAATATTCTTAAAAAAATAAGAAATCACAATTATTCGCCCATTTCATTCATAACATAAAGAAGGAGGAAGGGAGGAGAAAGAAAAAAAAGAAAAAAAGAAAGAAAAAAAAAAGAATATAATCACACAAAAAAAAAAAAAACTACATCCATTTCTGAAAACCGTCTCTGAGATAAAGTTTACTTTGAAATCGATAAGACAAAAAAAAACATCTTTCTGTTTTTATTTTTTATACGCATTGTAATTGCCTTCAAATTATTAATATATCCTAAGTATTTGTTTTTTTCTTTACTTTCTTTTTCTCCAATTGATTTTATAGTTGTATTCGCCCCTTATTTTTCTTCCCCTATTTTGTTATTAGCATAGCACATTTTTTCATCCGAATTCCATTCCTATATTTTCATGGTTTGTACCTGGGTTTCTAGTTTTTTTTTCTAGCTCTTTCATGTGTATATATATATATATATATATATATATATATACACACACACACACACCAACCCTCCGCACGAGCAGGATGTGACACACGGTCAATTTCTTAAGCGGAGTTTAAAAGGTTTGAATTCAGAGTTTTCCTTCTCCTAGACTGGTTACCTAGCCATGGTTAAAGAGTCCAGTCTTTCCTGCTATTTATCCATAGCTGGAGGGAGAATTGGATTCATACCTTTCCAAGGGTATTAGCGCCATGTGAAATGCCAACGGCTTCATCCAAGAATTGAACTTGTGTTGACGAGTCCATTTCCTACGACTCTAACCATTAGACCACGCACCTCTTTCATGTATATAAGGTGGTTTATAACAATTAAATTCGCCCAATAATCCAGGTATGTGGGACCATGTCATAGGCCTTTCTGTAGTCGATCCATGCATTGCAATATTTATGCGCTATTATAACTTTCTTAAGGATGTGTTGATCTATGATAATAATATAAATAATGTTATAAACCGTATTTGCATGCAAGCGTATGGTGATGAGGAAATGAACAAAACACAGATTTTAAGTTTTAAATTGTATTAAGAAAACCAACGAGAACGGTGAAAGGATAGAAATATGAATTACACGAATAATTTGGTTATAGTTATGGGTGGATATTAAGTCCGTAAAATGTCCAGCGTGACTGTGGTAGTGGGGTGGTGATGTAGGCCAAATATTGTGTTTTAGTAGAAGAAATTTGTATCTGTTGTGCGATATAGAAATGTTCGGTAGTTGACTTGTTGATTTGACTGCCTGGTGAGGTCAGGTTTGGGTAAGTTGGGGTGTGATCCGCCGCCTTGATGTGTCCTTCGTTGAGGTAGCGCTCGTCGGACTGCGTTCATGATGGTGTCTAAATCTCTGACTGTCGGTGCCTTTCAATGCGTTCGTTTTATAGAGAGTGCTAGCCGAAGTTGGATCAAGTGAAGTTGTTTGTTTTTTCACACCGGGAATCGCTTTCATTGGATGATATTCGAATTTTATTTACCAATTTTTTATTTTATTTAATGTCAGGAATTGCTATCAAAGTGGAACTCCGATCGGAGCCCATGCACAGATATATGTTAAAATGGTCATTCCGTTTTAGGTAACGATAGAGGAACATTCCGACTTGGTCCGTCCCGTTGGCGAGTGTATGTAGCTTGTATTAGTGAATCGGGAGATTTCGACTTTTGCATATACAACAATAATATCTTTAAATCTTAAATAAACAATTAAATTTGCCCAAAAAAGAAAGAAATGTCTTAGAAATAATATAATAACACACCCTGTCAGTGGGGTGTTAGAATGCACCGACTGCACCTCTGCAGAGGGGTAAGACTCCCAACAGGGCAACCTGTTGGCCATGGGTGGCGACCAGTGATGCTTAAGGATGGAACCCAGGTGGCTGAGCAGTCCATGACTTGCAATATTCCACTTTAGGCTTTTCTTGGGCTAGACGGGCGGTTGCAGAGGCCCCTCCAATCAATCGGCTGGCCATGTCAAGCCCTAGCATCTATATGATTGCCCAACCCTATTGCCCTTATGGCAACCACCAATCCTTCTTATCATATGCGTGCTAGAAGTCGGTGGCTGAGGGTCTATATTTCCTGGGAATGATGTTAAACTCTATCTGATGGTGAGATTCCAGTTCTGGAGGTTTGGGGAATGTGGAGCACCCCTTCATCACCATTGCTCCTTGGTACACTCTGACCCAGAGTGGTAGTACCTGTTAGGGTCCCATCTATAGGTTAAATAGAAAAACATGAGTTGATAGACAAAATTGTACTATGCATTAAGAATGAATTTATTTCAAAACTTTGTCGGCATTAAATAACCCACCGAGGTTGATATGTTATAAAAAAAAAAATAAAAATAAAAAAAACACTACGTACAGAAAAAAACGGTATAAGGGAGATAACTCCTATTCTTTTTTACTAGATTTATGTCCCTTGTTGTGCATACTTAGATTTATCAATGAATGAATTTTATAATGTATCAGTTATTTTATATCAAAACTTTCTGATTTAGTTAGGGATTTTGCTATGATAAATTAGTATATAAAATAAAGACCAAGGTGTGAATAGAAGAAAAAAATAAGGATGATACTCTAACAGAAAATAAGTACCTGAAAATTGGAAAATAAAAACTAAAAAAATAATTTTTGGAGATTTTTTTTTTACTCATTTTGATAATAATTTAATTGGCTATTATCTTATAAAAAGAAAAAAATTATACATCGATATTTGTTCTTTTTAAAGGGAGGGCGCTAAATTTTCATTAGAGTTTTCGTCAAAAAATTATTAGATTCAATACTAAAGTAAAATAGTTATTAAAAAAATGTTTTTATAATCTAATAATATGACATTTTAAACTTAACATCATGATATTCATATTTTGAATTAAATAAATTGATTTTAATTTTATTTAAGTCACAATACCTGATTATTTTATATGGAAACACACAAGAAAAATAATCTATCTCCTTTGTTTTCACCTTGGCGTTTTTCTGATAAATTTAATTAATTAAATTAAATAAATCAAATTTGACTTAATATAAGAACAAATATTGGTCCAAAATAATATCCCTTTTCCAAACAGAATAATTGTTGTATACTGGCTTCGAATTCACGACGCTAAAATTGTGTATCTTGTATAGGTAGCGGGTTGGTTCAGTACCCAAAAGTGATGTAGGTAGTAGTCGGCCTTACCGACTACTGGACTTCAATAACAACAGATACGCGTATACAAAAGAGGACTCTTCTTTATTTTCTTCGGTGTGTGGGTGGTGAAGGCACGGAGCTTACAATGAGAATCCGGTGGCTAGCCAAGAGCGCAGTGTGATAATGAGTGCCCAATGGGTGTTTTGTTGACGGGAGACGTGAAGTGTCCTTTTCCACTACCGGCTGGGTGTCTGATCCTGTCAGCTTGACCCTCTGGCTTTTTGTATTGACAACACGCCTACACATTTTTATCTTTTTGATCTGATAACGGACCTTTGTTATATATTTCTTTTATCTTCACCCTGCTTCCTTGACCGGAAACTATCTGTTC
This sequence comes from Doryteuthis pealeii, assembly GCA_023376005.1. Lineage (NCBI taxonomy): Eukaryota > Metazoa > Mollusca > Cephalopoda > Myopsida > Loliginidae > Doryteuthis > Doryteuthis pealeii. Next base: position 56,715,291 of record CM042168.1, read on the forward strand.
CGCTTTCTCTTTCTTTTTAAATATATATTTTTATTCTTCTCTTTGTCCCTCAGCCGGAAGTTCCATATTCGGGCGAGGACAATACAACATAATAAAATTTTTAAAAATATAAACCAATTATTACATTTTGGCAATTCAATACATTTGCTGGGCATATTTATTTCTATCTTCAAACCTAAAGATGGATTTTATCTTGTTATTTTTACTCATATCTTTTTAGTTTTTTTTTTCAATGAAAAACGAATTTTACCTGGCTAAAAAGTTAAAAATGAGTGAGTAAATTTGTTTAATATGTATTTAAAGTCACATTTAACTTATTTGTAAGAAGAAACTTTTAAGAAGAAACTGCATATACGACAAACTGTTTTTCTATTTTCTATTATAGTTCTGAGGAAATATCAATCTATTTTTGGTTCAAATGTTCAATATATGTGAAATAATAATAGAAAAAATTGTTGTTGTAGATGCAGTGTATTAGGATATTGATCTTGGTATGAAAAAAAAAATCATCAATAACTTTTTGTGGCATTTTTTGATTCCCTGTAATAAAATGCTTTTATAAACCAATTTTTAGGAGTAGGAAAGCTCTAGAACTCATTTTACAGATAAAAATAGGATCAAAAAAAGTTGCCACTTTTTTTTTAAACCCTCAAATTTGGAGTACTAAAATCAACATAATTCTGCAATTTTTGGAAATGGAAGCTCAAATTTTGGAGATTGGCTAAATTTATCATAATCCACACTTGGACAAAATGTCAGAAAAATTGAAGAGGGGTGGTGACAAACTTTCATGGCCATTTACTCCCAGGTCCACTCTAACCTGAAGTGGTAGTACCTGTTAGAGTTTCATCTGTTATTGAATAGACACAAAAATGAGTTGTTTTTTTTTAAATTTCAATCCCCATCAAGATGATTAACTCTTAACATCCTATTGAGAATTTTTAAAGTCCAGAGCCCAATTCCTCTAAGGATTTATCAATAAATGGCTAAAAATACCTTTTCATTTAAAGTTACCTGTTATTTCCCGTAAATCAAAGATTTCTAAATATGTTTAATATTACATTTAAACAAGGGCTATTGTTTGGGGTGGATTAGGAAAACAAATGTGACTTCCCGCCGGGTGGAATGAGTGGTATAGGATGTTAAGAGTTAAACAAGATGGCTTTGGCTTAAAATAACCCAACAAGGGTTGACATGCCATAAAGTCTAACCAATTAACAAAAACTGGACGGTATAATGGAATAATGACCACTCAATTAAGTTCTGCCAACTTCAGCAGTTCTGGGCTAACTCATATAAAGTTGAAATCTAATTTCTAACTTTTTAGTTTCAAATTTACAAATGGAGCCAATTCGATTAATTCCAGTGTTACTCCAAACAAAATAAAGTTGGTTGGATTTTAGAAGAATGTCAACCCTTGTTGGATATTTTCATGCCAAAGACATTTGTTTTATTGATTCTTGATGGGCACTCAATTTTTAAAACATTTTTTTAAACTCATCTATTTCAATTTAACCCAAGTAAGGGACAAAGTATAGTGTTGCATGTCATGGACTGCCCAGCCACAAAAGTTCCATCCATTGGTGGCCCCATTGGAGGAATAAAATTAGGTATACTAGCAAAAATATGTGCCACACATGAGCAAGTATTTAAGTTTTAATGTAATAAAATATTAAACTGAATTAGAAGAGACAAGCAAAAGAACAAAAATAAGGTAAGAACTAAAGAAATTACTTATTCTTTTATTTCATTTTGATGGATTTCTATATCAATTTTGAACGGTAAAAATAAAACATTTTTTTAAAAAGACAGGTTCAAAAGTATTCACAGCCATTGTGCGGGAGCTACTATATGCATATGACTGTGACCTTGTAACACACAGAGGATGAGATGCAGAACCTTATGGATTGTTTCTCCAAAGCATGTACAGTATTGGATTAACCATAAATATAAAAAAGACTGTTGTCATGTATCAGCTGCCCCAAAAAATGCTTTGTGGATCCCACTATCTTTGTTTCTGTGAACGCCTCAAAGTTGTCCATCATTTTCTCTATCTTGGGAGCACATTATCACAGGAACAACTCTTTAGATAGAGAAATTTCCCTTAGGTTGTAGAAAGCAACAAGATCCTTTGATTTACTTGAGAAAGAGTGTTTGGAGCCAACATGCATTAAGATCTCCAACAAGCTGGGTGTATACAGTACAAGAGTCTGTGTGCTCACTGCCCTTTTGTATGTCTGTGAGACCTGGGTTGTTTACAAACGACATCTCAGGACACTCGAGAGATTCCATCAGAATTGCCTTCGCAGGATTTTAGGGATAGAATGGTTGTCATTTACACCAGACACCACAATACTTGAAAGATGTCACCTGCCTAGTATTATTTATATTCCACTTTTTAGTGACTTGCTACACGATAGTATGAGAGTAAGTTAACAAACAATGTGTTTTATTTGATATGGCTTTTTTTTTAGCTGACAATTTTTGGAGATATGTGCTTAATTGAAATCATACCTAAATTTGAAAATTAATTAGTTAATAATTAATGAATTTAGGCGGGCATATATGTTCAAATATAAGGCTAAACAAATCGAGAAAATGTCATGCCTGAATGTACATTTCGACCTATTGGTCTCATCAACAAGGTTATAGACATGGGAGTGTAAATGAAAAACTGTCCTTTCTTAATCGAGATCAAAAAGGGGTGCCTAAAGATCATATGGTCCAATCTGTGTTTTTTCAATACAATTTTGACCCCCCCCTGTTTGAAAGTTTTTTAGAAAAATCAGGGAATTATGCGATTTTAATGAAATTTTTCAGTGTTGATTTATCAATGAGTGAATTTTCTATGATCAGTTATTTTACTTCAAAACTTTCTGTTTCTTTTCAGGTCACTTAACTTTGCCCATCCCCCGTGTTTTTTAGGGAGCAAAATATTGGTGTGTTATATATGTGATTGATACTATTTTCCGCAATAAATAAAATGACAAAAGGACAGAAGGTGTGAATAGAAGAAAAAAAATGTTTTTAAAAAATCTGCTCGGGTAGTAAATAAGTACAAAAATCGGCAAATAAAAAGAAAAAGAAAACTAAAAAAAATAGTTTTGGAGATTTTTTTTACTCATTTCGATAATTATTTAATAGGCTTATTATTCTATAAAAGAAAAAATATACATCAATATTTGTTCCATTTAAAAAGGGGGACAATTTCTGGGGGATTTCTAATACAGTTTTCGACCAAAAATATGGGTGATTGATACTAAAGTAAAGTAGTTATTAAAAAATATATTTTTTTAGAATTTAATATGACATTTTAAACTTAAAATGTTACTGCACATATTTTAATGAATTTTATATATTAATTTATCATAGCAAAATACTTAATTAAAGTTTTGAAATAAATTAAGTGATGCATTAAAAAATTCATTAATTGATAAATCTATATTGAAATTTTCATTAAAATCGGATAATTCCTTGATTTTTGGTAATTTTGTTTTGCTATTGCGAATATTACAATTTATTTTGTAAACACGGATTTTAAGTAAAAAAAATGGCGGCCATCTTGATCCTTTTTGACCGAAAAAATCGTTTTAAATGTATTAAAATAAATTACATGTGTAATATTATTTTGATTTTTTTTTTTTTTTACTGATACTAATATGTTACTACTTTTCGACTTAGACAAAAATTTTACCTTAAATAATCGATTTAATTAATTCTAATTCGTTTTTAAAATTCGTAGCAGCCAGATTGTTGGGTATACCGAAACACATGTGTAAGTGATATCGATTAAAGTGATATCGATAAAATTCATTTTTATCCATCTACATTTCTTTTCTTTACTCATTTTTTCCTCATACTTAATTTATATACAAAAATAAAATTAAAACATATTACAGCTGATAATTCTTTACTTTCTATGTTATAATTTTTCATCAATTCAGTGCTATTTTTCTCATTTAAAAAAAAAAAAAAGTAACAAAAAAATTAGGGTGTTATGGGGCGGTTAATGGCATTTCATTTTATTCCAATGGGAAAAATCAATTTGATATACGAGGAAATTGAGTTATGAGCGGAACGAATTAAACCCGTAAGTCAGGGTACTATGCAATTATTTCAGGTATCTATCCATCATCTGGTTTTGTATCAAACCAAGATAATCCAGAGTGAGGCTGGACGGAAGTAAACAATGTTTGATATTTCCGGTTCTTGTAGTAGTAAAAGACTGGTGACAGACAAATATATTACATTACTAATACTGTATGCTTTTTTGATTGTCGTATAGTTTAAGTTTTTTTAAATTAGCGTCTTTTGTATTTATTAGACGAAATAAAAATTATATTAAGCTTATCGTTATGTTTAACAATTAGACTGAGTGAATTTTACTAATTAAATAAACTAAACTTCCTTCCTAATTTCTTTTGAATTATCTCCCTTTAATTTAACTCTTTAATAAAAACATTTTACCTCGATTATAAACGACGGTTGTTTAAATTCTAATTCTACAAAAACATTAGAATATTTTAGAAATTTACATTTTCTCGAATATTACATTTCTTTAAAGGAAAAGAAATCAAACGAAAGAATTTGACCGAAGTAAGTATCACGTATAAATCCTTTCTTTGCTTTATAAATAAAAAAAAACACGTACATTTATTTATTTTGTCTGTACTGTGAGGAAATTATTTTTTTACTACTCGTACTATTCTGTTACCGTTAAAATTAATTTAGTCCGTTAGTGTATTCTTGTATGAAAATGTATTTTTTTTGTAATTTAATGTTTATTGACTGGATGTGACCTTTATCTCTACGAAAATTTGGAGACACGTTCAATATCCCTTGGTCCTAAAGTGAGGGTTTGATATACACTATAGACAGAAACTGATCATGTGTACGTATTTTACTTTTACGTAAATGTATATGATCGTAGTTTTTAGATTACGGAAGCCTATATGATAACGTTGCATTTATTTTATGCTGAAAAAGATCTAAATCCTATGACTTATTGCTATTTTAAAACCTTTCTTATTAGATAGAAACTTGAAGAAAGTATTCTTACTGGGAGATTTTTTTATGAAGACAATTTTTGTGTGGCATTTTTTCAAGACCTTATTTGAAATCGAGAAAAATCAAAACAAACAAAATAAATTGCTTTACAAAAATATTCCCTAAGAAGGAGAGAAAAGAGAATGAGGGAAATTACTTATAGTAAGATTGGGAGAAAAATACTAGGACTTAGTTTCAGGTGCCATTTGAAAATAAAATAATGCATCTACGAGCTGATAATAGGTGTGGCGCTCCACCCTCAGTAAAAAACAATATCTCTGGTCTAGTGCTAACAAAAGGGGATAGACTCCCTCACTGTAGATACTGATAATAGGCCACTCTGCAGACTACTTTCTTCTGTGCTTCTTACTTATATCAAAACTTCCTGTGTAATTGTCAATCTCAAGGAGTGTTTTAAATATGTTTGTGAATAAATGTATGAAATGAAACTAAACAAGAGAGGTTATCCAGATAGGCCACAGTCCCAAATCGATTTTCGTTCAGTTCTATCTGATGTAAAAGATGGTCATAATTTGTTCTGTAATGGTTAAGATAAAATCACAAAAAGTAGACTTACTTTTCGCATGTAGGTTTCTTGATTTCAAATAAATTAAGTTTTAAATGAGTAAAATGCATAAAAAAAAACTACTTAACTCCGAAATAAAAATTAGCCAATGAGATTAGTGATTTTATCTGCCATTTTATAATCAGCCAATCAGAACTGACACCGGCTTCAGCTACAGACTTCAATCGTAGCTGGTGTTGTTTTTTTCAAGCAGCCACCGGCTAGTTATTTTTTAGGCAGGAGGCCGGGACGGAACTCCACAAAGAGTACCAGAAGCTCAACGTGATTTATTCTAATTTCTAATTGCAAATGATGCATAAGTCTATTTTCAGTATTTCTAATGGAGTACTGTTTATATACCATTAATGGACCTGACAATGAACACATGTATATATAAAAATGTCAATTGTATATTCTATCCTTCGATTGTGTGTAGACTGAGAGTCATTAGTAGAGAAGTGCACAAACACAGGAGCCTTCGGGAGTTCTGACTGCGAGTGATCTCGAATCTTAACCAGATTTCTAAGTTTTTTAAAATAATTCTTTAACTCAACAGGGTCACGCCTCTTTGATCATGACACCTATGCAGTTTTCCTGTAGACACATCTCACCCATTCAGCTTGTTTTTATTGGTTATGGCTACACCTACACATAAGTCATTATGTCCCGATTATGCATTGGTCATACAAACTAAACACACTCTTATATACTCAAACAAGAACAACAACCACAATGTGAAACATGTCAAATACTCTTGACAGTCAAACACTTATTGATGGAATGCAGATTTTTTGCTCACATCAGAAAACATTATTTTGAAGCAAACAATATGAAGGACCTATTTGAAAATGTTAACATAGAGGATATTTCTCCTTTTTGAGGGAAATAAAATTATACCATAGAATATAGACATGAAACAAATCAATAGCAATACAGTATGATTCCAATAATGCTAACACATTGTTAAAACCAATTACTAAATATATATATATGAATACACAATATGTATAACAACCAACCGCTAGGCATGATATAACCCTGGATGGGTTGAATATGCCGTTAAAATTATAAACCAACCAACCAACATAGTGTTAATGTACATCTGCTTTTTCCGGTATCAAAGATCATTTCAAGGCAATATCCTGTTTTTGTTTTCAGGCCTTGTTTGACACCTACGCATTTCTGTGCCCATGCACGAATCACCTGCACCTGGTTCCTGGCCACAAACTTGTTGACCAGGCAATATATTATAGTACAACAATTCTGAAGATTTGAAAAAGCAGATGTGAACAAAAAAGATAAAATATATTCTTAAAAGGTCTATGGATCTGCATATTAACTTATTTATAGATAGTCTCATCCAAGCAAACAAGAGATACTCCTTATTCTTGCAAAGTGTGTATAATATTAGGCAAATCTGGTAAAAAAAAAATAAAACTATTTGAACTCACTCAATCTAAATGAGTATTTTAAAGACATTTGTAGAGAGGTAAGTGAAGGGGCAGTTCCTACTGGAATTTTCTGAGTATTTTAGTCTGAAATTAACCAGTAAGATCTAATTCATTCTCAAAGCAATAGAATTATCATGCATCATAGTGCCCTTCTTTCAGGAAGAGGGAACCTGAATTTTAGAGGGGCAAAAATTATTCAGACTTGATTATTATTTATACCTGAATATTAATGATATACCTATGCTCAGTGATGCTGATAGCTTTTTTTTTAGTGCGTCCTGGAATGCACATATTTGCTTTGAATGAATCTCTGCGAAAATTTATGGGTCCCAACTAAGCTGTCTACCTTGTAACTTATCCTGTGTAATTCGTTTCTAAGAAATTATGAAATGCATTACAGTTAGCTTGAAATGGTGAGGGGAGAAAAAAGAAAAACACTGGGATGAATGGATATGATTTTACTGTGTCCTTATAGATTTTTTGTGCGTCAGGGACACAGGACGCGTACCTATCAGTATCTCTACTATGCAAAAAGTTGGTTGTGCTTTTATGTGGGTTTAAGATTGTTGGTGTATGTTTGCTGGTTGTTGCAATTTCTTTTCTTAAACCTTATTATAATAGAAATGGCTGGGGAACTTTAGAATGTCGTGGAATCTTTCGAAGGTTCTAACTGTTCTACCAAATTGCATGTGTCAATTAAGAGGTCAACCATCCTTTCTTCTGACAAACCGATTAAAATAAATTTTAATAGCAAAATCCCAGAACTTACTGGCTATGAATAGACTCACAGGTGAATATGAGTTTTACATTACCCTCTACTTGCCCACTTCTGTAAGGTCTGAGAATTGTGCCAGACACAGAGAAACCTTAATAGGATATTAAGGTTTCTCTGTGTCTGGCACAAGGCCACAAATATGGTGTTCCCGGGTAGGGCGCACCATTATGCTACATTACCTCCCCTCCGTCAACATTAAAATTATATGCAGTATAATTTTTAAAACAACTCCCCCCATAATTCATACTAGGTTTTCTTTCTTGTGGGTTGTCAGGCTGAAAAGGAATTAAGAGAAAAGACAAGGACAAAGATAGTTTTAGGATTAGACTTTTATTTTAAGATTCACAACTATTTTCTGGAAATTTCTCCCGAACCAGTTAATAGCAGTTGCACCCAATTAAGTCCTGGTCTAAAAGAGAAAGAGATTCCGTTTTAGCGTCAGGAACTGGTTGTTTTTTCTGTGTATGCTCAGAGGGCTCTTCCTATCTGAGGCCTCCTGGGTTATTGTTTTTTTATTTAATTTAATTTAATTTTAATTATGCTTTATTTTATTTTGTTATATTTTGTTTTTTATTTTCAAATCCCTACATACCACTGCAGAGATGCTGATAGGTACGCATCCTGCATCACTGATGCATAAAAATCTAAAAGGATGCAAAAAAATCAAATCCATACATTCCAGTGTTTTTTTTTTCTTCCCTATTATTTCCGCTAACTGTTAATACATTCCAATATTTTCTTGGAAACAAATTACTCTGTATGGGGTTAGGATAGGGATTAAATGACTTTAGTTGTTCATAAATAAAAACGCTATAATTCATAAAGAAACTTTTGTTGGAACCCATCAAACTTCCCAGGGACTCATTCAANACGGTTAAACTACACATGGAGTGATTCCTAATTAACAGGGGTATATAACTATATATATATATGGTATAGTATATATAACTATATAAGTAAATAAATACAAATTCGAAGCCAATAAATGCCGTAAAAAAATAAAAGATCAAATACAAGATTTTTAGTATGTCTAATCGATTTTCAAAGCAAACTTTATACATCAGAGATTTTTTCAGAAATGAACGTGCTTATGTTTTTTTTCTATTTGGTGGGGGATTATAATTCTCTCTCTTATTTCCTTTCCTCTCGCTTTTTCTTCCATCTCTTTCTTCTTTCCCTCCTTATGAATGGGCGAATTAACTGTAATTTCTTATTTCTCTCTTTCTTTTTTGTTCTTTTCTTAAAAGTTTGTTGCAGGAATCAAGGCTGTACATGCTCACAACGGTCTGCAACACATTGCAACACTGCACAGTTGTACCTGGATGTCAGCCGTTGTTCTCAAACAAACTTTAGAAAAAGAAAAAAAGAAAGAGAAAAATAGAAATTACAGTTATTTGCCCATTGCATTAAAGGATGGAGAACGAAGAAAGAGAGAAAAAAAAAAGCAGAGGAAAGGAAAGAAGATGAGGAAATTAACCACACAAATAAAAAAACATAATCACCGCCATTTCTGAAAAAATCTCTGATGATAAAGCTTTGCTGAAATCGATTAACATTATAAACACGATCGTTTTGTCTTTATTTTTTTGCGCATTGATTGGCCTATCGAATTTCTATATTATATAACATGACTTAACAATGCTTCCAAGCAAATTACCAATTACTTTTATAATATAATATATAGTATATATAGTATATATATATAATATATATATATATATAAATCTATAATTCCGTAGTGCTAAACATATAGATTGTGTCAATCCTATATATAAAACAGGTAAATGCAACTTTACGCTGCTGTATGTGAAGATGTAATACACCTATTCGAGACTGCCCCACAGCCTCTAGTGGTATAAAGAGACACCCATCGGTGTGCTTTCTCCTGGCCTATTATAACGATAGGAGAATTAAAGAACCACTGATCATAGCACCTTGACCTGTGTCTTGCTTATTGATATAGGTGAATACTATTTAGAGCCTCGCCCAGATACTTAGCTATGTTTTGTCGATTTTTAGTCGTTGTTGCAGGGTAATACTGTTCTATTTTTATGGGCTCATCTGGCCAGGCAATTAGACGTAAATCTGATATAGTTTTCTTTAGTTTCTTAAATTAGGAACTTTTCTTTAATGAGTCAAATAATATGTAAACTGAGGGTTATGTTAATATATATTAATATAATATACTAGTACTATATACAGTATATATTATATATATAATATATATATATATATATACTATCATACGTATATATGTGTGTGTGTTGTGCGTGTGTATACATATAATATCTTATATAGTATATATACTGTATAAATAAATAAATAAATCATATATATATAATATAATATAATATATATATATACTGACTCTCCACCTGGTAATTACAATTGTGCGGTTCACAAAACACCCTACATAAACAAACCCACCAGACAACTGGTACCGACATACTACTGAAACATACCACTCCCAAAATTCTATTTTAAAAAAATTCGGATTAGCAAATGCAATCACCAGAGAGAACATACGGAAATAGAAGAAAGCAAGTGAAAGCTAATCAACAGAATTATGGGTTTTCCCTCAACCATAATGACTAATACCATTCGCCCGCACGTCTTTCCGTCCCTTATTTTGTGGCTTATGAGCTTTGAACAAATTTAAAAACAGTATAAAACTTTTTTGATCTTTTTTTTCACAAAACCTTATTTCTTCTGGACAATATCTTAGATTGAAATTAGCATTCAACAATCAATCAAGTCATTATACACACCACACACACACAGGAGAGAGAAGAGAAGAGAAGAAAGAGAGAGAGAGAGACTGGACGAGAGAGGAGATTAATATATATATTTAATTTAGTATAATTATATAATTATATTATATATATATATATATATTATACTATCAGTATATATATAATTATAATATATTTTTTTAATCCCTGATATTTTATACCCCTAAGAAGCTGACGCAGTACGGCGCACTTGCTCCCTCTCACAATATCATATAATATAAGAACAAACAAGACATCGTTCGAACACTGATAGAAAGCAGAACGAGTCTCCTATGTGGACAAGCGTACACATGTGCTCCATGGTAGACCAAGAAGAGTGGAAGAAGAAGAAGAAGAAGAAGATGATTAGCCTTTTTTTAAACTAACGTAAATTTTTCTACATAAAAATAAAAACCACCCTTTAGTTTACAAAAATTTTAAAAACACCCTCAACGCGGATTGTAAAAATAGTAGAAATTTTTTTAAACATAGTTGCCTAGGGAATGAGGTAAAAAACTTAAATGTCAGCTGATGTTTGTACCGGCTAAGTAAGTAAGTTCATTCCAAATTCAAATAAAGATTAAAACATAAAACGATTTGATAAATGTAAACTTTAATACTGATTAATAGATTAAACAAACTATATATAGAATATGAATTACCAGTCATGTATTATCAAAACTTATTTACAAAAAACAAATGAGGACCTGGTTCTAAATGCTGCATGGTTCAAATCTTGAGTGTATTTTATTCTATTTATGAATCGATTTTGGGTAAGGTGACGTAAGCAGTGACGTAATTTTGTTTACGAGACAAAACGGAACGTGAATTCCATGTATCCAATAGATTGCAATTAGGTAAACTAGCAATTTATGCACCCCCGGGTGGCAGTTTTTTAAAGTTTTATTAGGTAATACCCGAAAATATGCATGTTAATTAGAAAGGCTAATTAAACTAAATTAAGAATGCAGATAAACGAGATTATGGAACGAGAGGGTATTATTGAAAAAATAGGAAACAGCTTTGAAACTAAACTCGTTCCATCATTTATTCATTACTCCCGTCCTTTCATTGGTATAATTTTCTTATTTAACTCTTTACTTAAAATAGGAGAAAGTATATATTACAGTTTATTTCTTCTTTTAAGAATTTTCTTTTAAGATTTATCTAGAGATTTTTGTTCATATTCCAATAAGATAAAACTCAAACAATTAAGAAATCAATAATACTTAGCCATATATTTACAAAATCCAATTTTTTAAGATCGATATGCAAATTAACCTCCCATTCACACTGTAAAACACTATTTTATGTTAATAAAATACAATTGCGTATTATAGTGATGTAGCATATGGTCAACAGTCTTATAATAATGTAAAAACAATTTTATTATTTCTTGGAGGTTTAAATAAAAATTAAAATCCATGGAGAATGTGATGTTAAATAACTAAGGAAAATGTGAATGAGTAGTAATATTAGTTCGGTTACATACAGACAAACACACAATCTCCATTATAAGTAAGATGTGATATGGTCATAACAGTTTAATAATGTAAAACATTTTATATCATTGACGGTTTAAATTAAAAATAAAATCATGGAGAACTGTTGATGTAAATAACTTAAGGGAACTGTGAATTGTAGTAGTAATATAGTTTCGGGTTACCATACAGACAAAGACACACAATCTCCATTTATTAGAGATGTAGTATGGTCAGAGCTAGTCTTAATGAAGTAAAAACAATTTATTCTTCATTGAGCTTTAAAATAAATAAAAATCCATTGAGAATGTGATGTTAACATAACTATGGGAACTGTGAATTGCAAGTAGTATATTTAGTTTCGGTTACAGACAGACAGAACACCACAACTCTCCATATAATTAAGATATTACATTTTCATGTAACTGCACTGCATGAAACTATCTTATCTTACGAAAAAAACAAAACAAACCACAAAATCACTGAACTTCGTTCTGCGTAGTGAAATGTAAATACTTTGTGTAAAAAAATAACAGTTACGAAACTAGACACAAGATGGAAAAAACAGCAAGGGTTGATGGGAATAATTAGCGCGGGATTACCATTGGCTAGACGGAAATTTCAAGGACGCTCGATCTGAATGAGATGTATTTAACAACAACACAAGTGTCCTGAACGTAAATACCATCAGTTACAATAGTTTTGTGCATTATTATTTGGCCCATACCTATTTGTATCCGTGGTCACATTTACGAAAAATATAGAATAATTGATAACGAGAACGTTTTCTTTGTTTATCATAATAGACACATTCTCTATCTCTTTCTCACTCTCTCGTTCTCATACGACACGCACGCATATCCACACTCACATACACACGTGGTTGTGTTTGACACAGCTCTCTTGGAAGTATTTTATTAAAGTTACAAAAGTATGCGTGAGGCTTGAAATCATTCAACGCTAATTTCCACTCGTGTTAGTCTTTTGAATGTGCGCAAATAATTGTCAAAGAAATATATTATTATATAATCGCTGGTTTTGTTGATTTGTTTAGATATAAGTGTGTGGCTAGTCTCAGCCTAGACTATATACTAGGCGAGATCATTGGTCTATTCATTAGCCAATCGCTGGCCATATTGCGTGGCTGATTATATTTACTCGCGCTGATTCTTTCTCAATATAATTGCGACCATTTACGAAGGAACCATAGGATTCTCTTACCTGAGTGGATTACCAAAGGATTCAAATCGGAGGACTCTTTACCTAGAATCAACTGGCCAAGGATGCTTAAAAATTAACTTAATTATTTAATTGTTTACAACTGAAAACGTTATCACTGTATTTTCTTGGTGTATAAATCTAACACAAATATTGTTTGAAATTTTAATTTGTGTCCATGTATGTCCCTGATATTTACTCAGTATATGCGGTCTAAATTACCATAAATGCACACCCATTTCTAGCTACGCTACCAACTGAATGGACTTTTATTTGGTGTCAAATCCCTACTGTGGGCTAGGGAATGTTGGAAATGCCACGATTGTCTGCCTCTGTTGGGATGGACTTATGCCCAAAAAGGTTACCTTGCAGGATGTCGCCATTTGGTGACACTACTAGCTGGGTACTTGAACTCAGCCCGAGAAGCTCCCTCTCTTAGAATCCACAAAAGAACTAGACAAGTTAAAGCGACAATTCTTCCAGGCGAGTGGTATCAGTGCTGTTGTATGGCTGCACCACTTGGACCTTGACGAGACGCCCTTGAATATTGGTTGGATGGTACCTGCACAAGGATGCTGCGTGTGATTTTGAAACAATCGGTGGTATGCAGCATCCACAAGAAAGCGGCTATACGGCCACCTGCCACCTGTCACACAAAACCATTCCGAGTAAACGAACCAAGACATCCCGGACACTGCTGAAAAGTAAGGAACGTCCTTCTGTGTAAACCAGCACGTAGTACAGCTCTATACGGATACTGCAGGCTTTGTGGAGGACCACCCTTGGGGTCAATGAATGATAGGGATGTTTGGCGAGAGTTTTGTCAGGTTTATCGCGCCTGCTCGCGTATGAACCATGATGGTGATAATGATAAATATATTCGACTTTGATGATAAGGCCCCAAATAGGGTTTAATTCCAGTCGATAGAGTATCCACCCAGGAATCGCATATTCCTGTGTGCGATACCTGTCCAAAGCATCTCAGCGCATGATCAGTACAACACGGTATCTGGGTGGCGGGTAGGTAGGTGCTGGTGCTATACCTCAGCAAAACTACAATATCCCTGGACTAGTGCTGACAAACTTTACATTTTTACAGCCGATTTTACATTTTTTAGTTACAATGTTTTATTGTTGGCCTCTTTCCGTTCACTTAAGACGATGCTTAGTGTCCAAATATAAATCTAAAAAATATTTTTTTAATAATGCTGTTGCATTTCCCACCGGCTAATAGCAAAATAACAGGGCAGATTGGGCTCTTTGATCATGGGTAGGTTATCATTATAAGAGAAGGAAAATCTCTGAATTCAAACCTGTTAAACTTCCAGGGCTATAATAAATGTGACCTTGTGTCACATCTTGCTCGTTGCGGAAGGGTTGGTAGATATAATATTATGCTTCTGTAGGGTGTGTGCGTACTATTGCCTTTATAACGCATCCCCAAACTAAAAAATTTTTTGGCGTCTGTATCAGGATCTGAGGGAAGAATTCAAGCAGGAAGAATCCTGTCACATTTTCTCGTTACATATATCTAAGAAACCCTTGACGTACGCTGAGCAGTGTTACGCGGTCTTCACCCCGGTGTATTAAGAGATGAAACACTAGGCCGACGACAAGCTTACAGATATAATAGAATATACAAAAAAATATTGAAATTATGAAGTCAACCGGTGTTTGGGATTGATACAGTTTTCTTGCCTTCGTGAATTTTGAACCCAAGGTGGGTGTTTTTGGTTATTATGTTTATGTTCCTTCCCCTTGAATGTTAAATTCACTGAGGAAGTCTACGAATGAAACCTAGATGCTTGACTCGATTTCTTGGGTGGTTCCTATAGTAGGGAGGAATACTTATATCTTTGTCGTGATGCTTCATAAGATAGCAGCAATCACTGGTGTCATGGTTATAAGTCTGAGGTTTTGTTTTGGGAACGAAAAGAGGAAGTGCTGAATTTTTCAGTCGTTCTATAACCACTATATATACTATATATATAAATATATAATATACATCCTATAACTAGATATATTATATAGTAGTATAGTATGGATCATCAGGAGATTAATGGGACACCGTTTCGCCTTCCTCGCTCAAACGAAACTCGGTGCACATTCTCTCCTGATTGATCCAAGCATTTGTAAACATCATTTTGTTTTTTCAATATATTCAAATTTAACACTGTCGGATTATAATTTCCTTTTATTTCTCACTACACACACACACACAGACAAACACACACAACATTACTTCGTCTAATATATATATATACTAGACCTATAGTCTAACTATATATAGATATATATAACTATATAACTAAGTCTTGCGGTGAAGTATAACGATTGTCGGCACATATCAAGGCCAAAGGTTCTCCACATGTATGTGCCTTTGCAAGTGCTGATTTTTTTTTAACTGACACTGTTTATTAAATGCTTTAAGTCCACACTTTTTTACTCAAGAAAATAGCTTTCACATTCCTGGATGATCCTTCCATGTGTATTTTGAAATCAATTGTTGTAAATGCTAATCCAATATCTTCACAATAAAATGGTTTCTCTCTCCTGTGTGTACACGCACATGTGTTATAGTAAATGAGATTTCTATTAAAATTGTTTGATTTCACACTCCACAAGAAAAATGGTTTTACTGGTGCTGTATCATAAAAACGGAAGTGTGTTCTAAATGCTGGTCCACAGTACTTTACTGGTAAAGGCTTCTCCTTTTTAATATTATTTTGATTTAACAGTTTGTAGAAGTCAAGGAGCCCCTGCCCGGGCTAGCACTTGCTTCTTTTTTATAAACAGTTTATGCATCCTAAGGATCGTTTTAGCATGTAGCATGTTCCTTTGATAGCTGCATTTGTTACTCATAGTAGCTTGTCCTCCAGGTATTGTTTCAAGTTATTTTAATAGTTTGTTTTGACCAATCCAATACTCCCCTACCATAACAGGTAGGATATTGATTTTTTCAATGACCAAGCTGTTTTTAGGTCATTCTTGAGGTCTGTCATATTTTTTAATTTTTCTCACTCAGTTCTATTGGAGCCATAGATCATTTGGAACAGCTACATCAATAATGACTTTGAGAAGTTTTTTATTATTTATTCTAGATGACACCTATGCTGTTTTAATGGCTTTGCATTTTTATTATATCTGCCTGCTGATTTACTTAATCACAGAACACATGTCACCTTCCTTTGATGTTATTAGTGGAGCGTCGGTGTTCCAGAGATTACTGTGATCTTCTCAAGCTGCATTTCTCCGAGATTTCCATGGAGATAGTGAATATAATACTTGTTTATGATGGGCAGTGTAGTGGCCAATCCTGCCAAAGATGATCTGGCAACCAGACATTAGATGGCTTGGACTTTCGATGGCTGAGTGGCAGAATCTTCATTGATCATCTTTTGGTATTCCAGCCATGTTTCTTGAATCCATTGTGTGAGTAGGCCCTGGTCTTGTCCGGCTATAATGATTCGTCCCTCATCAAAATGGTAGCTTGCCACACTTTTGAACATTGCGCGAGCCTCCTTGTCAATGTATTTCTGGTTAAGTTCTTCCATGTTTTCTTATGTTGTCGCCATTTAATGTTTTTCAATGTGTCTCGACTGAATTATTCTGTAAGTTTTGTAGTTGAGGTCAGTTGTGATAGATATTTCTAATTGCTGGTCATTACCATTGCCATTGTTTATCCATCAGCCTTTGATATTTAGGGCCCCATGACTAATAGTGTGAGTCGATACGCATGGTTGATTTCAATGAGACCTAAACCGCCCTCTCTTCTTTTGGCAGGTATATCCTGTCCATGCACTGATGTCGGTAGGTAACTTTATACAGGGTTAGCTTTTTCCTAGTTTTGGTGTCAAGCCTGTGGTGCATACAAATGTGTGATAGTAAATGAGAATTCTGTGAAAATGTTGATCCACACACTCTACAAGAAAATGGTTTATCTCATGGGTGTATACGTATATGTGTTTGTAATCCAGAAGTTGTTCTTTTATGCTGATTCGAACACTTCAAGAAAATGGTTTCTCTCTTTTATTCTTTTTTTCAATTTTCCTTTAAGTTTTTTTAGAAACCAAGGACCCCTTCCTGTGGCTAGCACTTGATTTTTTTTATGCATAGTATTTCATCCCAGGGCTCATCTTAGGATGGTGGATATTACTTGATTCTCAAATACCATTTTCTTCCTCTGTCTTGAGATTTTTATACTTTTTGACACACTTTGTATTCTGAAAAACAATAATGTTCCCTTCATTAATTTTTTTTCAGAATACAAGGTGTGTCAAAAAAGTACCAAGTTTAAAGCTGTATTTACCAAGATAGAAATGAAGAATGAATGGAACGTTTTTTTCTCTAGAATACAAGGTGTGTCAAAAAGTACAAAAAACCCTCAATACTTTTTGGACACACCTTATATATATATATATATATATATATATATAGTGCTAAGTAACAAAAAAAAATGATGGATAGATAAATTTTCGTTTGTTTATAACTTGTCTCAAAATCTTTTTTAAAAAAGAGATTTTATATTTATTTTATATTATGTGAAACAGCAGAGAATTAATTTTTTTCTCCTCAATGGAATACTTAATTATGTCATAGTTTCTCTTTCTAGTGTCCTTGCTTTGGTCTTTACGGATTCCTGGACCAGTATTAGGCTGGTCTGGTGGGTATCCAGCTTAGTTTGTTACTTGTGGTAGCAGCACTAGGAGAAGGTGCACCGTTAATTTCCCTCACCAGTTAGCCCAGTGCTTAGCAATGACGGAGGATTATTTGGTCAGGATTTACTTCCGAAGGAAGGTATCCTCATGTCAGATACTAACAAACCCCCTGTACAGAGAGACAGAAGACATTCAAGGTATTGTCTAGTAGGCTTTTCTAATTCTCTCCATGTGTGTATTCGTTTGTGTGCATGTAAGACGGAATTTGTTCTAAATGCTGATCCACATACTTTACAGGAAAATGGCTTCTCTCCTATATGTGAACGCATGTGCACTTTGAAATCGTAATTGCAGGAACATGCATATTTACAGAGTTCACAAGAAAATGGTTTCTCACTTTGTAAGGATTCGCATATGTCTTCGCAAATCGTAAGTTGTTCGAAATGCTGAATCACATATTTTACATAAAAAATGGTTTCTCCCCAGTAAAACGTACATGCAAGTTATATTTCCTATAACACACACACACACACACACACACACACACACACATATATATATACACACACACACCACACACACATATACACACACACCACACACAACACATACACATATATATATATATTATATAATATATATATATATATATATATATATATATTATATATATCGTGAAATGTTTATCGTCGGAGGAAATATAGACGGTGACTCGAGTGAAAAACTTGGATGAGGCTCTTTACATTTCACCTTGAGTAAGATACGAATCCGCTTATTCTCCCTCCAGCTATGGGTAAATAATAAGAAAGACAGTGCTCTTTAACCCTTGGTATGGCAACTGTTCTCGGAAAAGACAACTCTGAATTCAAACCTAATAAACTCCGCTTGGAAATTACCTTATTAAACTCACATCCTGCTCTTGGCTGACAGGATGATTTTATTATAATATATAATATATATATAATTATATATATAATATATATAATTATATATATATTGTGTGTGGTGTGTGTGTGTGTGTGTGTTGTGTCTGTGTGTGTGTGTGTGTGTGTTCTGTGTGTGTTGTTGTGTTGGTGTAGTGTGTGTGTGGAGAGAGAGACAGACAGACAGACAGACAGACAGACAGGACAGATAGACAGACAGAAATAAGAGAAATAGGTAGATAAATATATGCTTATACGAGAAAGTCTTATTTTTCAAATACATCTCATAAAATAAACAAATGGTCAAAACATTTCTGATTTCCAATTAATTAGTAGAATTCGATCTATCCGTTCAAAAATGTCAAATAAAATCTTTATTTTTCATAATATTTGTTGTTCCGACTACTTTTCAAATATCAAACTTTTAGAATTTAAACCACATTCACCGAACGCCAAAATAAACCAAACAAAGAAAATCGATTATTTTTTAAAGACTATTGCCAGAGATCATTTTTTACAGAGAAAAATATCCGTCAGCAACTGTCTTGGTTTTCAAGATTTAGCATTAGAGTTCTCTTATTACCTTGCAGATTTTGGAGACAGTAAACACAGAACAGTGCAATATATCTGGGTGAAGTCACTTTATTTTTAGTCGTGAACTTATAATTTTGATTTTGAAAGTTCTTTTCAACAAAACAAAAGAATTTCGCCATATTGCTGAAACAATTAACACCAGAATTCGCACCGATTTATTAGCTTTACTCATTACCCATAAATTCCATTACAACCGCATCAGACCAAAAGACGCTTAATTATAATAAAAAAAACCTACTGGAAATGGCTTTATTATTTCTTAGGATTATCTTATTCTTCAAAGTGGTCCATATCTGCTGCTATCGGCCGCATATCAGATTCTCTGGGGAGGTTCTTCTTCATCGCGATGTTATTGTCTCTCCTTTGTTGTGAGTTCCATCTCGTTTCTTGTCAATCGGGAAAACGAGAGATTGTAATTTGTGTAACACATAGTTTTATTTCGCGATCCCAAACTTAACCACGCGCCCGTGAGAATCAATATAGAGACAAAGACGTGCTGTCCCTATGGACGATGGCCTAACTTTGAGTAACTCTAGTTCTAAATCTCACTTTCCCTGGACCATCTAACTACCTGACCCCCAAAGACAATCAAAGAAGGCCCGCTTCGAATGAACCTGGTGTGAAAAACTTGTGTGTCAAAAACTCAAAGAACTTGAATCCGGTACTGTATTTTTCCACAGTATACCATTAATTGTAAATTCTAACTACACTAAATTACAAAACTGATAGGCGTTGCCTAATCATTATTTAACAGAATAAAATATATTTAGTCTCGTACTCACACACCAAGGAACAATATTAGCATTAATACATCCCTGTTATATCAGAACTGAAAACAACGGACGAAGAGTCAAGATAAAATCGTTTACCCATACAGAGTACTTAACATTTAATATATTCAATACATATAGTATAAATCTGGTTTGCATAATCCACCCCCAATGAGAAAAGAAAATCCCGAGGAGGTTAAAAAGAGGAGTTTTCAAATTTCAAAAGACGGTCCTCTAAATTTTCTCAAAATACAAAATTTTCTTGGTAATAATTTTTCCCGATACACCTTCTTATTTACCAGTAATGTTAAAATAAAAGAATATATGAATGTGCCCCAATCGAAAAATACATGACTATATTGGTCCATCAACAAGCAGTACGTTGAAGGGGTACAACATTGGAGATTAAATAAAAGAATTACTAGACAAGTGTGATTGATATCAACATTATGATTCGCCATTCCCTGGTAGGGTAAGAGGCAACGTATCTAGGGTTTTATAGAAATTAGGTTAATAGAAGTCGAGGATGGTTTACTGTACTGTCATATAACAAACCACGAGCCTCTAATGAAAATGGCAACTTTCTAAACGTGATAATTATTCATCTTTTCTATGCATACATTGCCATCGCTTTCTGTAGATGAGATATTACTACCTAGTTATGTGAACTAGCCTACTAATTTTATAGCCGAGCATCCGGTGTGGAGGTGCATCAATTTTTAAAAAATATTTGAACTCAGTTGAAATATGAATTCAAACATATGCAATTGCCTCTTGTCACCTTCTGCAGGCTATGCAGCAGTGATTCTGCTTGAAGAGGGTTCTATTCATGAAGTGCTAGATCATCAGCGTTGTCTGCATCTGTAATAATCTCTGCGGCATATCACCAGCCTCTTGTACTTTTTCATCAAATCTATAAAAATATACATCAAGACATTTCAAAATCAAATAAAAACTATATCGAGTCTATTCTACAGACGTCATTGTTTTATATTGTCGCCAAAAGAAAAAGAAAAATCTATAATAAAAAAATAAGTAGATAAATGATGATGATGAGGAGGAGGATGACTTCCTGTATTCTACCACTGTCTTAGTTTGGAACATCCTACAAATGCATTCATTCCATCCTTATTTAAAACCATCTTGTCCTCTACTTTCTGAGGCTCCTAAGCTCACCAACCACTTGCCGCATCTTGATGCTCCCTGTTTTGCAATTTAGAGCTCTACCCGCAGCTTATCAAGTGAGTTTATGCAGTGGCGACCACTTCGTGACGTAGTCTTTTTTTTTACTCTATACCTAAATACCTAAAAAAATAACTACATGAAATTATAATGCATATTGGCTTCATCAAAAGTTACTTAAATTAGAAACAAGATGTGTCGTTTGGCGATCTCGTATTCTTACTGGGCAAATCTTCAACAGAAAATCACACATTAAGTAACCTACAAAAGCTATATCTTCTTCTTTGTATATTTATTCTTTTAGTCTTTTATGTCGTTGCTAGCATGTTACTAATGCCATTTTGTTAGATTACAGCCATTTGTTTGGAGGGCACGGCATTTCGTTAAAGAACAAAAGAACAAAATAGCCATAGACAGTAAATAAATCTAATATCAAGGAAGACTAGAATCGAAGACACAGTGTTAATGCATTCATTATGGACTGGAGACCAAATCTGTAAATGAAGAAGCTAGCTAAAATAAATCTCTAAACACCTGGCTCATCTCAGAATATCAAATAATAGATAATTTGCCTTAATCTCATTTCCATTGTCTACTTTATTCATCCGTCCTTTTTATTTCCCTTTGATAGTTTTACTTTTACTTGTATCAGCTGAATCTAAGCCGTTAAACTTTATGCTAATGTTGACATCTATATATATATAGAGCACTTATTGCGTCAGGAGAAATGTTTGACTTTTTCTTCATCTTCTCTGAATAGATAAATAAAAAGTAAAAAGTTAAATGTAAAGGGCGATCTGTAAGAGTCCAGGTAAAAAGTATCAGATATCAGGTAAAAAGGCAAAACATACCAAGTAAAAATTAAACAATAATCGTTAAGAGTTATTATAAGTAGGATATTGTAGTAAAAATAAAACCTGTAGAGTGGCTTATTGTCAGTATCTGACGATCACCGAAGTGTTACGTGACGTGGAGCTATGAGTGTAACCTAAAATGTCAATTAGCTCGGAAAGTTTTAGGCAGAAATTTGGAGTTAGAGGAGAACGGAAAGGTTTAAGAGATGATTTGGCATGCACACATGGTGTGATTTTGATTGGACGGGCGAATGATACGTGGCAAAGTGGCAGAGGGGAGGGAGGCGTTAGAGATCAGAGTGTGAATTGTCTGGGAGAAGGTGCGGACGGTGCAAGACTTGACATTTCTTGCTCTTGGCAGTTGTAATTTGGGGATATAAACTACTCATGCGAAAAAAAGAAGCGGTCTTGTGTTAATACTAAAAACTCCAAATGGCACAAGGCAAAATAACCCTCAGCCCCCAAGCTCGTGTTCAGACCCCAAACATCAAAGAATTGCCAGCCAACCAGGATCTCTCAGTTGAATACCGGACGAGAGGGGTAAGTATACTAAATAGGTTTACTATCAACACATCATTCACTCCATCAGAAGTTGCGAAAAAAAAAAATTAAACTTTTTTGTATAGAGACCTGAAAATATCGCTAATGTTGTTAATGATAATTCCTAGCAGGACCTGTGGATAGACATCAGTATCCTAAAGGCAGCTGATTCCACAAACAAGTCAATTCACTTACGCACATTAAGAATAAAAAGAAAGAAAAAAGAAAGAAGAAACATAGAAAGAAAAGAAAGAAAGAAAGAAGAAAAGATTGAAAAGAAAAGTAAGGAAAGAAAACGAATGAAAGAAAGATCGAAAGAAAAGAAAGAAAGAAAATGAAATGAAAGAAAAAAGAAAGAAAAAAGAATGAAAGAAGAAGAAAGAAAAGAAAGAAAGAAAAAGAATGGAAGAAAAGAAAAGAAAGAAGAAAGAAATGAAAAGAAAAGAAAGAAAAGAAAGAAAACAAATGAAAGAAAACCTGGATAGCGTGGTGGTACAGAGGGAATATATCCCTTTTCGCCAGCTTTAGACAAGGGAGATCGTTTTACACCTAAGGTGGAGTGTCACAACTATCATCAGGTCCTCTCTTTACTGCACATATTCAAACATATAACCTAAGAGTAGAATTCTGCAAATTTAAATTAGGAGATGTTCGCGTGGGCAGGTTGGGGGGTCTAACATATAATAACTAAAATAAAGAAAAATCGTCTGTCTGAGTGGCCTATTGTCGATTTCAGCCGAACGTCGAAGGGTTTATCCCCTTTGCGAATGCACAAGAACAGGGCGTTGATTGTTTTGTTGAGGTGGAGTACCACACCTATCTTCAACTCACGGATGCTTTACCGCACAGATCAGAACGGTGAGTCGACTAAATCTGTTCCTTACATCCAAGCACTTCAATATAAGCAACATTCTGTTTTGGTGTTTTCAAAGTTAGTACACATTACCATTAAGTTAAAATGCTCAAGGCCATACCTTTGCGATGCTTTTTGTAGAATAACTATTTCATTATAATTTTGGGGGTTTGTTTAATTCTCGAACAGAAATTATTGTGCATGAAAATTCTTTTTACAGAATATCAGTTTTTTATCAGTTGATAAACTAAAAGTTTGCCGGTGTTGGTCAGTAAAAATACGTTTATTTCTATGTATGGAGTTAGTAATGGAATTTCGTTCTGTGATTGGACATATCAATCACCATCGCGCGTAGAAATATTGGCGCATATATAGAAGGGTCATCTTTAGACCAGTTCCTCAACCAGTTGACCAGAAATTATCCATGAGATTGACTCAAATATGATACCAGATATCCTCAATTTCCCTATTTATCAGACCAGTAGGTCTCTCTAGCATGATTATATATATATATATATATATATATATATATATATATTATAGAGAGAGAGAGAGAGAGAGAGAGAGAGAATATAACTATAGTGTGAGATGGTCACTGTTTCAGCTTTTGCTGGAATGGTGTACCAAAGGCAGAGTTATTGTAGAGTGCTCAATATAAAATAGAGCTGTTATATAAATAATAAGATAAATATATAAAGGTTTTGCATATCTATTATTAGGTGACAAAGGAACAATCACAACCATATTGGTTTCATGCGATGCAATCATCAGGTGAAGATGTTTCAAATGTAAGGAAAATCGAAAAAATTACAAAAAAATTCAAAAAATTCAATAGACATGGATGAGTATGATTGGATAAATGATGTGTGTGTGTGTATGTGAAGGTGAATTGAATGTGTGAGAGTGTTTATGGGCTGCATAAAGGTTGCGTACGCGTAGTAACTGGTCACACACATAATACGTTGATCTGTGAGTGTGTGGGTATTTTAACAGCGCTTACGTGCAAGCGCTTGTGCCTGTGCATGTATGTTGTGTGTGTATGTTTTTTTCTGTCGGATGTGTAGGCTATGTATGTTGTATATAGCTGGGTTGTGTTAGTTGAGGAGTGCGGATGAATAATATTAACTATAAGATTGCAAGTGTTGTATATTATGGGCGGGTGGGGTGGGTAACGATGTGTAGCGATGTCAACCGGGCGTTGCTGCACGCGGTTACACATAGACACGACATAGGCACGCATACAAAACAATATTCATACATACCGATATGCACACACATGTCACTATATGTGCTGTGTTAGCCCTACATATACATATTGAAGTGCATACGCATACTACTATGGGCCCCACGTGCACATATATACGCACATACGCACACACACATACACAGACACACATGTATATACGCACACACACAACACACACAACACCACACATAATATATATATATATATATATATATATATTATATATATATGTTAATCAAAAGAAAGTGTTTATTGTTGAGTTGACAGTTCCATTTGAAGAACATCTGGATTGGGCCCATCAGCGGAAGTTGGAAAAATATGAAGACCTACATGAGCAATGCGTCAGAAACAGATGGATACGGATGTATTTCCCATTGAGGTCGGATGTCGGGGGTTTATTGCCAACTCAACCTCGGCATTTTTGTCTAAACTTGGACTTTCTTTACCAGACAAAGGAAATACTTAAATAAGATCCAGGAGAAAGCTCTAACTGCATCAGCGTGGAATTGGCAGTCCCATATTATGACATCAAACTGACAAAGTCTGGTGGTATCGTGAGATACTGCTGGGGCGCTCTGGGTTAGTGGTAATGATGATTCGGCTCCGAAACCATGCCTGAATCCAGAGCCATCATCTGATGAAGGCTTTGTTGGTTGCAATGCTACTGTGTAAATAGCAGTCATTGTAGAAGATTATATATATATATATATATATATATATATATATATATATATATATACACCTCGTCCGCACGGGCAGTATGCGACACAAAACTTAGACTGGTTACCTATCCAAGGTTAAAAAGCCCAGGCTGTCCCTACTATTTAACAATAGTTGGGGGGGTTATATGGATTCATACCTTTCCAAGGGTATTAGCACTATGTGAAATGCAAACAGCCTCGTCCAGGATTTGAATTCGGGTCGACGAGTCCATTTCCCACGTCTCTAAACATTCACCACGCACGCCCTCGAAATGATTCAATAT
>CM042168.1:56743702-56756202 GCA_023376005.1 Doryteuthis pealeii
TTTCTAATAATTCCTCATGCAATACTGTATTCTCACGTGCTCTTTGAAGAGTAAGAAGTAATTACAGTGAGCAGCGGACATTAAACTGTCACCAATGTGGTACAAGTAAACTTAGGCAGGTGGTAATGATATGCTCACTCAAGCTAATGCCTTACCATTTATTAATCAGAAACTATAACTTACGATTATGGTTTGTTTGTTTTTACTATATGTACTATTTAACCGTTGAAGAATAAGAATTTTGAGGTTGACGAAATACAAAAATAAAACACAAGAAAAAAGAAGGAAATAAACTTTAATCTTTTTACCAATTTTTACAATAACTCTTAAAAAATGATATTATTTTTATCTTTTGATTTTCGCAAAACCAACAAAAAACGAGTTTTATATTTTATACCGGTGGTTCTCAACTTTTTTTTTCCCATGAACCCCTTTGATTCCTATTTTACTCGAGTGGACCCTCCCATAGCCATTCGATGTTTAAAAACCCATTGTAATCTATAGTTAATACATTTTGTTGCATGGGTCCCCCAAAAATGTATATGGTCCCCGGGGGGTCGACATGAACCCCGGTTAGAACCAATGTTTTATACTGAGAGTGCAAATAATAATCAAGATGCTTGCTTATTTGCTCCCCGAAATATTATGAGGATTTTGAGTGTCCACAGAGGAAATAAGTGGGTTATGAGAAAATATGAAATGCAAGACGAATCTTTAAGAAACATTATATTGAAAAATATCACAATGTCTGCCAATATTTACAAGAGTTTTAGACAAAATGTGTTGTATGGGGCTTAACATTTAGGCAGAGTCTACTTATTTGAATCCTTTAAGGGGAAGGTTCATAAGTCTGATTTTTGACGACTCCTTTCCCCAGTTTACTGTTGTTGGTTGGAGTAAGGATGATGATATGCAATTTTCATAAATATATATTTACCAACTCCTCCACACGAGCAGGATGTAACACAGGTCAATTTCTTAAGCGGAGTTCAATAGGTATGAATTCAGAGTTTTCCATTCTCATAGACTGGTCACCTAGCCATAGTTAAGAGCCTAGTTTGCCCTGCTATTACCCATAGCTGGAGGGAGACTAGGATTCATACCTTTCTCATGGTATTAGCGCTAAATGAAAATGCAATTACCACGTCCAGAAATGAACTCGGGGCGACGAGTCCATTTCCCATGACTTTAACCATTACACCACGCGCTTCCTACATAATTTTCATATATAATAGGAATACGACTATTGGCGGATTTGAGCAACGTTAATTGGTAGAGATTTCAGAGGCAATTAAAAACGTCTCCTTCATTGCATGACAGTTTATTAGATTTTCAAGTTCATATATTAGAGAAGTTTTTATTTTTACCTTTGCCACGTTGTGTGTTTAATTGGTTGGTTAGTTGGATTTTACGCATGTTACCCATTTTGTGTCATTTCTGTTTTGTTATATTCATTTGTATGGATATTAGATTTTTTAAAACTTAATTTTTTAAAACACATTTGGTTTAAATCGAACTTAATGGACCTAAATTTCACCATCGTACGTCATCCCACCGAAAGAAAAAAAATACCAAAAATCTGGGAATTAAACCAAATTTAATGAAATTTTCATTGCTGATATATTAATGAATTAAAATATAATGCACCAGTATTTTATTTAAAACTTTTACATTTTTTCCAGGTCAGTTAACTTTTAACCAACGTATGTTTGAGATAATGTTTACGCCTCAAAGATACTTAAAATTAACTGGCCTAAAAAAAATGTAAAGGCTAAATAAATTGACTTGTGCTTTATATCTTTATCATTAATATATATTAACACTGAAATCTTATAAATTCGGTAATTCGCTGATTTTTGGTATTTCTTCTTTCGCCGGGGTAAATAAGATGGTGGAATTTAAGGGCTGTTAAGTTCGATTTAACCCTCATTTTTAAAACATCTTTTTTCCTTTCAGCCCTAGATTTGATGCTCACAGGTAAACCACAGATCTACGACTCTGGTCAGAGTGGACCTGGAAGTAATGATGATGAAGGTGTACTCCACATCTCCGCAGAGCTTAACATTTATTGTCGTATCCAGGACAATAATACCTTCCGTCACCGTTTCTACACATACATGATAAAACAGTTGGGCTTTAACCATAAGAGCAATAGCATCAGGACAATACTATAGGTGCTAGGGTTTGACATGACCAGCTTATTGACCGGAGGGGGGGGAACCTTCCGCCCTCTTGTCTAGCCTAAATGAGGGCCAAAGTTGAGTGTTGCCTGTCATGGACTGCTCAGCACCACAAGGGTTCCCTACTTAAATATCACGGGTCGCACCTATGGCCAACAGGTGCTTCAATGGGGGGATTTTATCCCCCTGCAGAGGTCTGTCGGTGTAGTTTCTGTCCCTGCCGATAGGGTGGGTTTTTAATTTATGATCCATTAGAATGATGATATGTGCGCTGAGGTAAGGAGTAACAAAGTGTAATTTAATTTGCAATTTCCATAACGCTTTATGCGTTACATTCAGTTATATATTGAGTTTTTAATTGATATCAATCACAAACGTTCAAGAGTTATGGAACCATTGAGTCTTTTTAATTTTAAGATTCCTATTCCAATATGGCTAATGATCTTGAATGAAATTCTGCTTGGAATTGTAAACGTAACCTTCTTCTATAAGTAGCCGGGTGGTCTGAAGTCGGTCTAGCAATCATCGGCAGGGAGTCTAATCCCCCTTTCAGTAGCGCTAGACCAAGGAAACTTGTTTTTTTGCGTCTGAGGTGGAGTGCCACACCTACATGCAGCTCCTTACTTTAACAGCGCACAGATCCCTGTGCTACTCATACGCTGAGTTGCGAGGGCCGGTATCGAACTAGGAACCTTGTGCTTTCTAGGCCGAACGCTCTAACGCGACTGAGCCTAACTCAATAAATATGAATGTGTCTGTTATTTTCAAGGGAATTTATCGGAATATAACAAATATGCTAGACCTGCAAGAGTATTCCTTCCAAATGAGATAATGACAATTTCTAATTGTCGAATAAACGCCAAATATTGCAATTACAGCAGAGAAATTCTGCTATGCTGGGAAGATGAGACGGTTTTATTCCCTTCTCTGAATGTTTGAGATGAAGTCTTGATGATTAGTATTACTGCGTTATTCCACTATTGTCCTCGTCTCTTGTTATCTCTGTACAACTTTCGGCCGATATACTCCGCTTCTGAGATATTTCTTGTCGGACTCGGGAACTTTCTCAGACTCGGGAATATAATTCACACAGATTAACGCCCCGTCCCAGCGTATGGTTAGCGGAATGAGCCGGAATATCCCCCGTGGACAGAAATCAAAGGGTTAACGTTTCAAAATTCGTGATAGCTTCCCGATTACGACATGATGGGGGTTTCCCAATCCGAAAAAAAAGGTCCGAGTCCGACCCAGAAATACCTGAAGAAGGCCGGAGGTCATATCGGCCGAAACGTTGTACAGATAACAATGAAGAGAGCAGTCTGAATAACGGCGATGATACGGTTTTATTAAACTTGGGAAAATGAAGTCAGAAAATGATTCTAATATTATGGATTTAATTTAGTGGAATTTTGAAAAAGGTACAATTAATACATGGATCAAAAGTTAAATACTGCCGTGAAAAGATAAAGAGTATTAGTTATTAGGACCTGTCCACTATGATTTCAGACCATGGAAATAATACTCTGTCATGAATCTTTCTATATTCAAAGATAGTTCAGTAAGAAAAGTGAGTAATAGAACGACGAGAAGGGAAATGCATCAACAATATAATTTTCCTTCTCAACGATCACTTAATATCTCTTGGTATTATCGCCTTCTTTCTTCTTTACATCAACTTTGTTACAATTGTCTTCTTAGCCGGGTAACGTGGTGTAATGACTTGCATAGAACTAGAAGAATATATCAAAATTCTAAAGACAGTGATTATAGCCCTCTACTATTCACCTAGCTGAGGAGAAAATTGGAGTCATAAGTTTCTCAATGATATGACTCCAACATACTTCCAATTGAAGGTGCCCACACGTGTTGTAATGATAATCAAGTTAGTCTTAGCAAGATTCATTACTACTGAATAGTGGAGTTCGATCCCGCTTTTGATGCACCATCAAAATTTAAAAAAAATATATCCCTCGTAAAAAATACATTGCGTTAATCAGGCCTAGGTGGTAAGTCAGGAAAATAATTTTTTGTCTTCTGAGTCGGATCAATGAATCGAATAACAAGAACTATTGAATCATTGGATGACAGGATATAGTAAAACATTACCATGGTTTGTCTAGATTTAAATATTATTCGGTAATGAATATGAGTACATGGTACGACTGTAAGAAATGCATCAATAATGTATTTTCCTTCTCTATATGCTATGTACCCCATCACATACGTCGGTATAAATAATAATATATATATATATATATATATATATTATATAATATTATAAAGTATGGTCTCTGACTATGCTGTGAAGTACCGGTTTGTCCTGTGGAGGGGAGGCTTAGTATACATCGCTGAAGAGACTAAATAAAGTGGAAACAGCTGTACGGTGTTCTGCATAGCGAGCCATCCTTTGCGGGATTTACTTGTCAAAGATTATTTTCTATAAATATCGATTTATGCGATACATGCATTTATAATTGCCTTCAAGCAAAATTATAAATAATAAATTAATATATATATATATATTATATATTAGAATGATGATGTAATAGTTGATTTCTTACTTGATTCTGCTCTGCTTCGGCCCATCTCTCTGCGCTGACGTTATTCAGGGCTTCTGCTGGGGGTTGATTTTCTTTGGTTACCCGGTCTTCTTACAGGGCTGGCAGTAGCTGTTTTAACATTTAAATCAATAAACAGGACTTGGTTTATTTCTCCAGTCATAATTCGCCGCGGGTTGAGTGCGAACCCCTAAGAAAAGACATCCTCTTTCTTAAGGGTGCCGGCTGCATCTGACTACTAATAAACCTATTCATGGTCCAATCGCGCGCTCTTCAGGGGTCAAGAAAAAAACGTCACTAACCGTCCCATAACCGTGAGTAACTTTCCATAAAAGATCCCGTTATGTTAATTTTTTACGACCCCTATTCGAAATACTAACTACAGGTACGTCATACTTTATGGTGCTCATGATTAACTCGCTAAGTGTGATCACCTATACTATCCATTGGTAATTATCGTCATCTTCTGTAATATCCCTTTGTTGCCATTGTCGTCGAGTCGGATAACGTGGTGCACCGGGGTGTAATGACTTGCATAGAACACTAGAGACATTACGACAGTGACTACTCTATTTCTCCATAGCTGAGAGAGAAATATTAGTATGAGTTTCAGATGACTGCAACATACCTTTGCCAATTGCAATTTTCTTCTCTGAAGATCATTTGGACCATATGACCTTTAGCACCCCTTTTTGATCTCGATTCAAAGGCATGTTTTTCATTTACACCGTAAACCGGTTGTTTGTTAAACAGACGATCTTTTATAGTTTGTTTAATTATAAAACTAACCCCTAACCTAACTCCTAACTCTAACCCTAATTCTCTACCCTAACCTTTACAAACAAACAACCGGATATTGACGGTGTAAATGAAAAGCATGTCCTTCTGAATCGAGATCAAAAAGGATACCTAAAGGTCATATGGTCGATCATTTTACTATCTCTCGTAATTATCGTCTTCTTCTTCTTGTACTCATGTCTCTGATTCTGGAAATCGATGATTGAAACTGGCATATTCTATTGAATACCAATGGGATGAAAGATTAGAATTTGACTAGAATCAATACTTGAATTTTAACTGTTTCTTCTTAATCTATTCGCTAAGTGTCATTCTCTCGTGTGTCGTCCATTATAGCACATTTGGATGAATGTGCTGAACAAGTACTGAATATGCTTTCCAACAAACACTTAAAAGACGAGGTTTTTCATTTATATAATATAATTTATTATGGACTCTCTCGTCGATTTTCGGACGGCATGAGGGTTCACACCACATGAACACCCACACAGTGATTTGTTTTACTAGTGGCGAAGGCTTGTGTTGGACATCACCACTTTTTTGGCACAGTCGATAGGAAAGAATGTGAGCATCAAGGGTTCCTACAACCCATAACGACGCCTCAGGACTTTTGAATTCAGAGTTTTATCCTCTTCTAGACTGGTTACCTACGCAAGGTTGAAGGACCCAGTCTGCCCTAACATTAACGCCATAGCTGAGGGCATTTGAATTCAGAGTTATCCCTCTCCTAGACTGTGTTACCTACACAAGGCCGAAGGCCCATCGGCCCACTATTTAACTCCATAGCTGGCGGAGAATATATGGATTCATACCTTTCTCAAGGGTATTAGCGCATGTGAAATGCAACAGTATTATATATATATTATTTATATATATATATATATACTATATATATATAATTTGTAAACTTTTAATCTGACTTATTTGTGTCTGTGTTATGGAATTCAAACAAACGAGAAAAAATCTAATCATTTCAAAAGTTATTATTCCTGACGTAGGACTCTTTTTTTTTAATTCTAAAAAATACCTTTATTCGTCTTCTGTTTGAATTCATAACACAGAACAAATAAGTCAGATTAAAATTTTACAAATATATAAATATATATATATATATATTATATATATATATATATTATATATATATACCTGTTGGCATTTCACATAGCGCTAATACCCTTGAGAAAGGATGAATCCATATATTCCCCCTCCAGCTATGGTAAATAGTAGGGCAGATTCTGGCCCTCGGCCTTTGTGTAGGTAACCAGTCTAGGAGGGGATAATCTGAATTCAAAATTCCCTCCGCTATGGGTTAAATAGTAGGGCAGACTGGGTCTTTCAACCTTGCCGTAGGTAACCAGTCTAGAAGAGGGATAACTTGATTCAAAAAATTCCTGCGTCGGTCGTTGATTGGGTTTGTGGCAACCCTTGATGCATCAATTCCTTTCCTATCGAACTGTGCCAAAAGTGTGGATGTCCAACCAAAGCTCGGCCACTATAAAAAATCACTGTGTGGGTGTTCATTGTGTGTGTGAACCCTATGCGTCGAAATCGACGAGAGGTCCATATAATAATATTATATAAATGAAAACTCTTTTTAAGGTGTTGTTGGAAAAGCATTATTCAAGTACTTGTTCAACTCATCCAAATGTGCTATAAATGACTGACACACGAGAAATGACTTAGCGATATAGATTAAGAAGAATCAGTTAACATTAAGTAATTGATTCTTAGTCAAATCTAATCTTTCATCCATTGGTATTCATAGAATATGGCCCGTTTTCATTCATCCGATTCAAGATTCAGAAGACAATGATGTAACAGAAGAAAGAAGACGATAATTACGAGGAAGATAGTAAATGTCGGACCATATGACTTTAGGTAATCCCTTTTTGATCTCGATTCAGAAGGACATGTCTTTTCATTTACACAGTCAATATCCGGTTGTTTGTTGTAAAGGTTAGGGTTAGAGATTAGGGTTAGAGTTGGAGTTAGGGTTAGGGGTTAGTTTATAATTAACAAACTATAAAAATCGTCCGTTAACAACAACCGATATTTACGGTGAAATGAAAAACATGTCTCTATCGAGATCAAAAGGGGTGCTAAAGTCAATGGTCCAAATGATCTTCAGAGAAGGAAATTGCAATTGGCAAAGGTATGTGCAGTCATAGAAACTCATTACTAATATTTCTCTCTCCACTATGGAGAAATAGAGTAGTCACTGGTTAATGTCTTGTGTTCTATCAAGCCCTACAACCCCGGTGATACACGTTATCCGACTCAGACGACAATGGCAACAAAGTTGATATACAGAAGAAAGAGAACGATAATTACAAGATATATTAATGATGCATCATCTTACATATTCCATGAGCAGCCATAAATTATGAACGCCTGTAGTTAGTAATTTCGAATAGGGGTGTAAAAATTAACATAACGGATCTTATGGAAAGTTACTCACCGGTATGGACGGTTAGTGACGTTTTTTCTTGACCCTTGAAGGCGCGCGAATTGGACGCATGGAATAGTTTTAGTTTAAGTTTTAGTCAGATTGCGAGCCGGCACCCTAAGAAGAGGATGTCTTTTTGGGTTCGCAACTCACCCGGAGGAACACTTATGAGCTGGAGAAAATAAACCAAGTCCTGTTGTATTGAATTAAAATGTTAAAACAAGCTATGCCTAGCCTGTAAGAAGAGGTAACAAGAAAATCAACCACCAGCAGAAGCCCTGATAGACGACAGCTCAGAGAAATGGCGGCCGACGCAGAACGCAGATTAATCAAGTAAGACAATCAACTATTACCATCTATCATCTAATATATATATTATATATATATATTATTATTATTTATATTTTGCTGAAGGCAATTATAAATGCATGTATCGGCATAAAATTCGATATTTATAGAAAATAATCTTGAACCAGTAATCCCGCAAGGTGGCTCGCTATCAGAACACCGTACCAGACTGTTTCGAACTTTAATTAGTCTCTTCAGCGATGTATACTAACGATCCCCTCGACAGGAATCGAAACCGGACTTCACAGGCTGTCGAAGACCATATATAATATATATATATATATAATATATATATATAGTATATATATTTATTATATATCCCGACGTATGATGTGGGTACTATGCATATAGAAAGGAAAATACATTATTGATGCATTTCCTTAAAGTCGTACAGTACTCATATTCATGCCCGAATATATTTAAATCTAAGACAAACTCATGGTAATGTTTTACTATTTTATCTGTCCATCCAATGGTATTCAAATAGTTCTTTTTATGCGATCATTGATTCCCGATCAAGAAGACCAAAAAAATTATTTCCTGACTTACCACTAGCCTATTAACGCTATTTATTTTTTAGAGGGATATTTAAATTTTTTGACTGTGCATCAGCGAGGATCGAACTCACTATTCAGTAGTAAATTGAATCTGCAAAGACTATTGTTAATCATACAAACGTTTGGGCACTGCAATTGGGAAGGTATGTTGGAGTCTATCCATTGAGAAACTTATGACTCCAATTTTTCTCCCTCCAGCTATTGGGTGAATAGTAGAGGAGACTATAATCAATGTCTTTAGAATTTGAATTATGTTCTAAGGGTTTATGCAAGTCTTACACCACGTTACCCGGCTAAGAAGACAATTGTAACAAAGTTGATGTAAGAAGAAAGAAGGCGATAATTACCAAAGAGATATTAATGATAGTTTGAGAAGGAAATATATTGTTGATGCAATTTTTCCCTTCTCGTCGTTCTATTTACTCACTTTTATTACTGAACTATCTTTGAATATTAGAAAGATTTCATGACAGAGTTTTAATTATTTTCCATTTGTCTGAAATCATAACGTGGCAGTTCCTAATAAACTAAATAATCTTTTATTTCACGCGGTATACTTTGTGCATGTTAATTAATTGTACCATTTTCAATCACTAATTAAATTCATAAATTAGAATCATTTCTGACGTTCATTTCCCAAGTAATAAAACCGATCAATCTGCGTTATTCAGAATATGTTCCTATCTTCATTTGTTTCGTACAACGTTTCGCCGATATGAACCTCGGCTTCTCAGGTATTTCTTTCGGACTCGGACCTTTTTTTCGGATTGGGAACTTCATGTCGTAATCGGGAGCTATCAGGAACTTTGAACGTAACCCTTATCTGTCACGGAATATTCCGCTCATTCGCTAACCATAGCTGGGACACGGGGCGTTAATCTGTGTTAATATTATTCGAGTCTGAGAAAGTTCCGATCGCGACAGCAATATTCAAGAAGGCCGAGGTATATCGGCGAACGTTGTAAGATAACAATGCAAGACGAGGACAATAGTCTGAATAACGCAGATATACTAATCATGCCAGACTCATCTCAACCATTCAGAGAAAATGATAAACACGTCTTCATCTTCCCAGCATAGCAGAAATTTCTCGCTGTACTTGAATATGTGGCGTTTTTCGACACTTAAGAATTGTCATATCTCATTTTGGAAGGAATATACTCAGGGTCTATGATATTTGGTTATATCCGATTAAAATTCCCTTGAAAATAACAGACAGCTTCATATTTATTGAGTTTAGCTCAGTCGGTAGAGGTTCGGCTAGAAATGCAGAAAAAAAAAAAAAAAAAGCAAGGTTCTAGTCCGATACCGGCCCTCGCAACTCAGGATGAGTAGCCACAGGGATCTGTTGCGGTAAAGTAAGGAGCTGATGGTAGGTGTGGCACTCACCTCAGACGCAAAACAATTTCTTGTCTAGCGCTAATGAAGGGATAGGACTACTGATGATTGGTGAGACCGACTTCAGACCACCCCGGTACTTATAGAAGGTTTACGTTTACATTCAAGCAGAATTTCCATCAAGATCATTAGAATTATTGGAATCAGGAATCTTACAAATAAAAAAACTCATAGGTTCATAATCTTGCACGTTGTGCATTGATTATCAATTAAAAACTTGCAATATATAACTGAATGTAAGCAAAAGCGTTTGAATTCACTAGATTACACTGTTACTTTCCTTACTCAGCTCACATATCATCATTCTATCGATCATAAATTAAACAACCCACCCTATCGCAGGACAGAAACTTACACCGACAAGCACTCTGCAGGGGGATAAAATCGCCCCCATTGAAGCACCTGTTGGCCATAGGTGGGACCCAGTGATATTTAAGTAGGGAACCCTTTGTGGCTGACAGTCCATGACCAGCACCTCAACTTTGGCCCTCATTAGGCTAGACAAGAGGCGGAGAGTCCCCCTCCGGTCAATAACTGGTCATGTCAAACCTAGCACCTATAGTATTTGGTCCTGATGCTATTGCTCTTAATGGTACGCCCAACTGTTTATCATGTATGTGCTAGAAAGCGGTGACGGAAGGTATTATTGTCCTGATACGACAATAAACTGTTGAGCTCTGCGAAGTGTGGAGTACAACCTTCATCATCATCTACTTCCAGGTCACTTGACCCAAGAGTCGTGTATCTGTGTTGTACCTGTGAGCATCAATCTAGGGCTAATAGGAAAAAAAGATTAAAAAATGAAGGGTTAAATCGAAACTTAACAGCCCTAAATTCCACCATCTTATGTTACCCGGCGAAAGAAGAAAATACCAAAAATCAGCGAATTGACCGAATTTAATTAAGATTTTCAGTGTTAATATATTTAATGAATAAAAGATATAAAGCACAAGTCAATTTATTTAAAGCCTTTAACATTTTTTAGGCCAGTATTTTAAGTATCTTTGAGGCGTAACATATTCTCAAACATACGTGGTTAAAAGTTAACTGACCTGGAAAAATGTAAAAGTTTTTTAAAATAAATAACTGGTGCATTATATTTTTAATTCATTAATATATCAGCAGAAAAATTTCATTAATTTGGTTAATTCCCAGATTTTTGGTATTTTTTTTCTTTCGTGGATGACGTACGATGGTGAATTTAGTCCATTAAGTTCGATTTAACAAAATGTGTTTTAAAAAATTAAGTTTTAAAAAAATCTAAATATCCATACAGAATGAATATAACAAAACAAAATGACACAAAATGGGTTAACATGCCGTAAAAATCCAACTAACCAACCAATTAAACACACAACGTGGCAAAGGTAAAATAAAAACTTCTCTAATATATGAACTTGAAAATCTAATAAACTGTCATGCAATGAAGGAGACGTTTTTAATTTGCCTCTGAAATCTCTACAATTAAACGTTGCTCAAATCCGCCAAATAGTCGTATTCTATTATAATGAAAATTATGTAGGAAGCGCGTGGTGTAATGGTTAAAGTCAGGGAAATGGACTCGTCGCCCCGAGTTCATTTCTTGGACGGGTAATTGCATTTTCATT
The DNA here is from genome assembly GCA_023376005.1 of Doryteuthis pealeii. Lineage (NCBI taxonomy): Eukaryota > Metazoa > Mollusca > Cephalopoda > Myopsida > Loliginidae > Doryteuthis > Doryteuthis pealeii. The sequence goes on from CM042168.1 coordinate 56,755,595, forward strand.
AGCGCTAATACCATTGAGAAAGGTATGAACCTAGTCTCCTCAGCTATGGAAATAGCAGGGCAAACTAGGCTCTTAACTATGGCTAGGTGACCAGTCTAGAGAATGGAAACTCTGAATTCATACTATTGAACTCCGCTTAAGAAATTGACCCTTGTGTACATCCTGCTCGTGTGGAGGAGTGGTAAATATATATATTTATGAAAATTGCATATCATCATCCTTACTCCAACAACAACAGTAAACTGGGGAAGGAGTCGTCAAAAATCAGAACTTATGGAACCTTCCCCCTTAAAGGATTCAAATAAGTAGACTCTGCCTAAATGTTAAGCCCCATACAACACATTTTGTCTAAAACTCTTGTAAATATTGCAGACATTGTGATTATTTTCAATATAATGTTTTCCTTAAAGATTTCGTCTTGCATTTCATATTTCTCATAACCCACTTATTTCCTTCTGTGGACACTCAATCCTCAATATATTTCGGGGAGCAAATAAGCAAGCATCTTGATTATTATTTGCACTCTCAGTATAAAAACATTGGTTCTAACCGGGGTTCATGTCGACCCCCCGGGGACCATATACATTTTTTGGGGGACCCATGCAAGC